>BSUD01000007.1:124100597-124192041 GCA_033239045.1 Fagopyrum esculentum
ACACCCCCCCCCCCCTCCCCCCCGCTTCCACAAGCACAACTCCACCACCAAAAGCTTCACAAGAGCCTCCACCCGGATTTACTCAACCTCCAAAGAATAGAACCGAAATGATGTTTGAGCAATTGCTTGGAAGGTTGAGTGGTCTTGAGAGCACGGTGACTTCCATTTCCAAAGCTCAAAAAGTGTTGGAAGCACAAGTGTTCCAAAAAGCGGGTGAAGCCCATAGAGATCCGGGAAAGCTTCCCGGAAGGACCAAAGACAACCCAAGAGGCCAAGTGTTGGCCATTACAACGAGAAGTGGGTTGGGCATGAAGGATCCTTTGCCCAAGAAGAATGCTAAAGGGAAGCAAGTGGTGAATGAAGAAGAGACATTGCAAGAAGATAGAGGCAAGAGCAAAGATGTTAAGCCAACATATGTGGCACCACCTCCATACAAGCCACCACTACCATTCCCGCAATCACGAGCAAGAGCTCGCTTGGACAATCACTTTGGTAAATTCCTTGAACTAATGTCCAAATTGCATATTAATATTCCGTTCATGGATGCTATCTTAGGTATGCCGGCATATGGCAAGTTCTTAAAGGAGATACTTTCCAACAAAAGGAAGTTGGAGGAGTATGGGGAGATAAGAATGACAAAGAGGTCCTCGGAATTGATCCAAACAATGAAGGAGGAGATGCCTCCTAAGCTAAGAGATCCGGGTTCCTTTTGTGTTCCAATTGGAGTGGGAGATGTGAAATATGAAGCCCTTTGTGATCTTGGGGCAAGTGTAAGCATCATACCGCTTGCACTTTGCAACAAGGTTGGGCTAGGAGAGCCGAAACCGGTCAAGATGACCCTCTATATGGCGGACCGTTCTATCACTCACCCGGTTGGGATCTTAGAAGACATCCCGGTGCAACTAGGAAGGTTCTATGTGCCGATTGATTTTGTTGTCTTGGATATTCCGGCGGACTATCCGGTACACATCATCTTAGGAAGACCTTTCCTAGCCACTTCCGGATTCCTAGTGGATTGCAAGAATGGGACTCTCTCCTTCAACATTGGAGAAGAGAACATAAAGTTTAAGTTGTCCACAATGATGAAAGGGCCAACCCTTGATGAAGATGTATTCAACATAGTCGAGCAAGAGGAGTCTAGAGAAGTTGTGAGCTCGATCTTGATCAAGGACCCCTTGGAGAAGGTTCTTACCTTAAGTTTGATGGAGGAAGGTATTGAGGAGGCTTTCAATGAAGAAATCAAGGCCTTGGAAGCACTAGAAAAGGAGACAAGAGCTGAAATTGAGGTTCACGAAGGCATGCTCAGCATCTGTAGGAACCACGGGCGTGGAATGCAGTCCACGGCCGTAGAACTCTCTGGAAAGCTCCAACGAGCAAGCTTGGCAACTTCCACGGCCGTGGATGTGCCAGGAACCGTGGAGTTGGCCGTGGTTTCCCCAGAATCAGACCTCATTGATGATCAAGCTTCAAGGAGCCTTGGAGGGTCTTCATTTGCTTTGGATTCATCTCATCCAACGTTATTTGGATCGACTCCACTCGATAAAGGTCCTCCTAAACTTGAACTTAAACCCCTCCCCTCTCAATTAAAGTATGCTTTTCTTGGTGATAATTCTACATATCCGGTGATTGTGAATGCATGCTTGAATGATGATGAACTTGCTAAGTTGTTGCATGAGCTTAGATTGCATAGGAAAGCCATTGGCTATACTATTGATGATTTGGTTGGCATAAAACCTTCTTTGTGCATGCATAAGATATTGATGGAAGATAACCATAAACCTTCTATTGAACATCAAAGAAGATTGAATCCTATAATGAAAGAGGTAGTCAAGAAAGAGATCATTAAGTTGCTAGATGCGGGAATTATCTACCCTATTTCGGATAGTAAGTGGGTTAGTCCCGTTCATGTAGTACCTAAGAAGGGTGGGATGACTGTAGTGACTAATGAGAACAATGAACTAATCCCAACTAGGACGGTCACGGGATGGAGGATGTGCATTGACTATAGGAAATTGAACATGGCCTCTAGGAAAGATCACTTCCCTCTTCCCTTCATTGACCAAATGCTAGAAAGATTAGCTCAACATTCTCACTTTTGCTACCTAGATGGTTATAGTGGATTCTTCCAAATCCCTATCCACCCCGATGACCAAGAGAAAACCACCTTTACATGTCCATGGGGAACTTTTGCTTATAGGAGAATGCCATTTGGGTTGTGTAATGCACCCGCCACCTTCCAAAGGTGTATGATGGCTATCTTTTCGGAATACATTGAAAATATCATGGAAGTGTTTATGGATGATTTTTCTGTTTATGGTTCTTCCTTTGATAATTGCTTGGCTAACTTGTCATTAGTATTGAAAAGATGTGAGGAGACAAATCTTGTCTTCAATTGGGAAAAATGCCACTTCATGGTAAGTGAAGGTATTGTGTTGGGACACTTGGTGTCTAACCGTGGCATTGAGGTTGATAGGGCCAAGATTGAAACGATAGAGAAGTTGCCACCACCTACCTCGGTGAAAGGGGTAAGGAGTTTCTTAGGGCATGCCGGTTTTTACCGGAGGTTTATTCAAGATTTCTCTAAAATTTCTAAGCCTCTTACTAACCTACTAATGAAAGATGTTGAGTTTGTTTTCTCCAAGGATTGCCTTGAGGCTTTTTGTAGGTTGAAGAACGCCTTGATCTCCGCACCTATCATGCAACCTCCGGATTGGAGCCTACCATTTGAGATCATGTGTGATGCAAGTGATGTAGCCGTTGGGGCTGTTTTGGGGCAAAGGAAAGATGGGCGCACACATGCCATTTATTATGCTAGCAAGACGCTAGATGATGCCCAACTCAATTATGCTACCACCGAGAAGGAGTTGCTAGCGGTGGTGTATACTTTCGAGAAGTTCCGCTCATATCTTGTTGGAGCGAAGGTCATAGTTTATACGGATCATGCTGCGATCCGTTATCTCCATACAAAGAAGGATGCCAAACCAAGGTTGATTCGGTGGATCCTTCTTCTTCAAGAGTTTGATTTGGAAATCCGGGACAAGAAGGGATCCGAGAACTCCGTGGCGGATCATCTTAGTAGACTCCCACCATTGGAGCTTAAAAGAGATGACATCCCGATTGATGATTCATTCCGGGATGAGCAATTGCAAATGGTGGAAGAGTGCTTGTTCCAAGTGTCTAGAGGAAGTGAGCCATGGTATGCCGACATTGTGAACTATCTCGTGTGTGAGGAAGTGCCTCCCAGATTGACATATGCCCAAAGAAAGAAGTTCTTCAAGGATGTGAGACACTACTATTGGAGTGAACCACTTTTGTTCAAAAGAGGGCCGGATGGAATGTTTAGAAGGTGCATACCGGAGGATGAGGTGGACAGTGTGATCCGCCATTGTCACTCCTTGCCATGTGGAGGGCATGCTAGCTCACACAAGACATGTGCGAAGGTGTTGCAATCGGGTTTTCTTTTGGCCAAGTTTGTTCAAGGATGTGCAAGGCTTTGTGGTAGCTTGCGATGCTTGCCAAAGGACGGGAAACATCTCAAGGAGGAATGAGATGCCCTTGAACAACATACAAGAAGTGGAGATATTTGATGTGTGGGGTGTAGACTTCATGGGACCATTCCCTTCTTCGTGTGGCAACCTCTACATCCTATTGGCGGTTGACTATGTTTCAAGATGGGTGGAGGCAATCGCCTCCCCTACAAATGATGCCAAGGTGGTAGTGCGGTTCTTCAACCGAGTGATCTTCCCTAGGTTTGGAACACCAAGGGTGATCATTAGTGATGGAGGGAAGCATTTCAACAATAGGAATTTTGGGGCACTTTTGGCTAAGTATGGGGTGACTCATAAGGTGGCAACACCTTACCATCCCCAAACTAGTGGCCAAGTGGAGATCTCCAACCGGGAGATAAAGGGAATCCTTGAGAAGACGGTCTCTAGAACAAGTAAAGATTGAGCTATGAAGCTCAACGATGCCTTGTGGGCATATAGAACCGCTTTCAAGACACCAATTGGCACCACTCCTTACAATTTAGTCTATGGCAAGTCTTGCCATCTTCCGGTAGAGATGGAGCATAGAGCTTATTGGGCCATTAAGTGGCTAAATTTTGACCTCAAGGAAGTGGGAGAAAAGAGGTTGCTTGATATGAACGCTCTCGAAGAGATCCGGTTGGATGCCTATGAGAATGCCCGGATCTACAAGGAGAGAACCAAACGGTGGCATGACAAACGCCTCATCCTGAAGGAGTTGAGTGAAGGCGACCTTGTCCTTCTCTTCAACTCAAGGCTGCGGCTCTTCCCCGGGAAGCTAAAATCAAGATGGACCGGGCCATATGTGGTGAAGAAGATCTTCCCCCATGGAGCTATTGAGATAGGAGGGGAGCATTGTGGAGATTTCAAGGTGAATGGGCACCGTTTGAAGAAGTATATCCCGGGAGCTCCGGTGGACATGATTGCCCTACTTCACCTAGAATGAGACGCCCCCGAGTTTGGTCAAGCTAATGACCTTAAAGAAGCGCTTGGTGGGAGGCAACCCATTGGTAACGTTTTCCCTTTTTCATTGTGTTTTTGTTTTTGATTTTTCTGTTTTTGTGTGTGCTTGGTGTGTTTTGTGTGTGTGCTAGAGTCTTGGTAGCATTGGAAGCCTTGCATGGCATGTGAATGATGATGATGAACCCCTCATCAATTATGGGTGGAGCGGACGCGGAACTTGGACGGCTAGCGGTGCCTAGCGCGGGTCCCGACGCCTTGATGAACACTTAGAGCTCTCTACCATTGTTGATAGGATCATCCACCATCAATTCCACTTGAGAAATCCCAAATACCATAGCAAACCATTTACATTGTGAGAACCTTCTTTCACTCTTCTTTACTTCATTACCACATTGGGGACAATGTGTTTCTAAGTATGGGGTGGGGTTTGCATGATCCTTTGGGGTTTGCATGATCCTTTGCATGATGAGCATCTACGATAGTTTAATATTTTCACATGTCTTGCATTGTATATACTCATTTTGAAAATCCCATAAAAATCAGAAAATTTAAAAATTTTTGTGCTTTCTAGGCTTGGATATGACCCTAATGATGAATCTTGTCTTGTGGATTGACTATGGATGGCCTTATGTGTTAAATTGATGAATGCATATGTGGACTTGAAGTACTTCTCTTGAATCCCATGAATGATTTGTGATCAGGATGTTTGCCTAGAATGGATTGAGTATTGAAAGTCGAAATTACATGCTAGTTCTTGCACACCATCTAGGATCTCAAAAATTCTGTAAATGTTGATGTGGAGATTCAGCACTCGTTCCTCCAAATTGGCTTTGGCGAACGATGGTAATAACTTGCGGGTTAAAGCTAAACCCCTGAATATCTTCAGCTTCGAAGTTCACACCTAGACGGCGTGGTTGCTGAATCGGATCCATCCTTTGGCCAAGAGTTCTTGGCTCTTCATCTACACGAGCGGCTCTCACACCCCCAGCTGGGACACGAGGATTGGAGGCCGGTATTGGATCATTCCGGACTGGATTGATCGTTGGATCAATCTCCTCTAGTGGTGGCATATCCGGATCAAATTGTTCATCATCGGATGATTCCACTCTAATGGACTTAGTTGGTTTCTTGACCTTGTTCTTCTTCTTAGCATTATTTAGCTCCAACTTCATGTCCAACATCATAGCTTTGAGCTCATCAATTTGGAATTGATGACGCTCCGCTTCTTCCTTACGAGTTTTCTCACTCAACTTAAATTGAGCTTGAGACTCCTCTAACTCCGCTTGGAGATCCCTTTCTCTATTTTCAGCCATCTTTCTTTCTTTAGCTTTCTTCCTAAGGGTCTTTTCAAGTTCCGGATCAAAAGGTACGAGGTCTTTGTTGGATCTAGACCTGCGTGTATACCTAAAAGAACCTGCAAATAGAACTCAAAAGAGATATCAAATAACAAGAGCAAAGCTCCCAAGCTCGACAACTGAGAACCGAAGTTTGGTCTAGACCAAATCCCCGGCAACGGCGCCAAAAACATGTTCGCCCGAAAACGTGCGTGCAAATAAGCTTTATATTTATAAAACTAGAATAAAAGCAAGTGAACCCGCAGTGTACAGATCGGCGTAGATTAGCAAATATTCCAGAGTATCGAACACAGGGATTTGGTAAAATAACAATTTCAGATTGTCAAGCAAATAAGATGTAAAGCTTTGCAAATATTAGGGAAAATAGCAACCCTAAAGATCCAGGTATCTAATTGTGGCAATCGATTCAAGATATACTAAAGAATTAAGGACAGAATCAAGAATTGCAAAGGTATACTAAAGAGTCAAGAATTGCAAAGGTATACTAAAGTAAAGTAATGTACGGTGAAGTTCCAAAACCATATATGACCTATCCAAAGACACTCTCTATAAAGGTTGTTGAGGCTGCAGTATAGAAAGGATCTAAGGACAAGAATTAATCTCAAATACCCAAACTTGTAACCCAAGGATCAAGATAAACTCAAACGGTTAAGGTTGTGACACTCGAAACGGAAATAGAGGATGTTGAGTCTCACTACTACCTAGGAAGGGCAAGCCAAGACTAGGTTAAAGCAAATCTTTAACTTTGGATTAAAGTAAAAGCAAAGTTCATAAACTGAGGCAAATCACGGGCAGATCTTGAGAACCACGGCTGAGAACACGATTTATGACTTAGGTTTAGGTAGTCATTTAGATAAATTTCTCACTCATTCATGCATGGTTTAGCACTAGTTCACGACGTTTGTGCTCAATTCACGTATTTTGTCGAGATAGACATCTACACGGCCTCTTGCATTGCTTTGTAGGTATTTTGGGAGAATTAGGAGCTTAAACGATACGTTTGAGGATCGTTCATCAAGATGACACACCCTCGGACTCATTAGGATGCAAGCTAAGGGCTAAGGAGGACTCATGGAACCTTGCCAACACAAGCCATGCACCAAATCAAAGCTTAATGAACCAAGGCAACGCTGAAGCACCAAACCACGGTTCACTGGCACTTCCACGGCCGTGGAACCACCCGTGGTTTTTTCCAGACGGTTGTGACAGCTGTGCCACGATCTCTTGACCCTCTCTAGCATGGTGGTAGTATAAAAGTGGTCCTGCATTGCTGAGAGAAGCATCTTTCATCTAAGAGCAGCCCTCCATCTTCCATTCCATCATCAAATCAAAACACTCTCTCAACAAGAAGATTCTCTCAAGGAGAAGAGCTACCATTGAAGAGCTCCAATGGAGAAGAAAAGAAGAACACACCATTGATAGACTTTGATAGCTTTTGTAGTGAAGAATTTCGGAATCGATTTCTAGAGTTGTATGAACCATTTAAACCTTCTTTTGGAGGTGGTGTGAGTCATTCTAATCTCATTTTCAGCTTGGTTTTGTTTGCTTCATTTGTTCATCTCTTACTCTTCATTATCTTGCAAATGGAAGCTATGATTTTATGTTTGATGATTTCGATTGTTGTGATGAATGTTGTAGGCTAAATAGATGCGATTCTAGGGTAAGGAAAGGATGGTTGTGGCTAGGACTATGATAGGATGGACTTAGATTTGCCCTTGGATGAGTCACTTACTTGAACGTAGCCTCTGTTGGAGTCCACGGTTTGTTCTTGCCAAACCACAGCCGTGGACTTGGTAGAACAGCCCGTGATTCTCCCTGGTTCGATGGATCTAGCCTTAGATTGTTAGAGTGTTGAAATCCTAGTGTTTGTTGAGTTAAATCTATCCTAGGGTGACCTAGTGTTAGCAACTAAGTGTTAGAAGAGACCTACCCGGTAATTCTTACTCTTAGATCCCAAAGATGACAAACCCTAGGTAGTGGTGAGCCTCATAAGCCGCCATTGGACTAAGTGTGCTAGGATAGTTGTTTAGGACTAACCCTTTCGAGACTTACCCGGTGAGGAATGGTTAGATCCCTAGGTGACAATCCGGTTTGAGTAGAATTCCATCCCTTAGGTTCTTAGAGACTTACCCGGTGATGAGACCTTAGGGACGGACTAGTGGACCATGAGACCTACCCGGTAATTGATCCCAATCTAGAAACACTCACTCCCAACATATCATAGCTAGTCCAAGGAATGATTAGATAGCTTGAGTCCTATGCCATAACTGGAACTTCCAACCCCTAGAATCTGTTTTTCTCTCTTTGATCTATATCTCGTTTTGCTTGTTTATTTGTGTTGATTTGTTAGCTTAATTGATTGTTCATTTTACATGAGTTGTGATCTTTGATGGAACACCTAAAAACCCACCAAAAACATTTTGGATTTTCGTTTCTTTATTTCTTCCTCTTTTCTTAAACCTAGATCTTCACTAGACTCAATCACTAATCGAATTAATCTCACCTTAGTCTTTGTGTTCGACCTCGGAATACTATCCCTACTACAAACGTCCTGTACACTGCGGGTTCGCTAGGAGTTAGGAGAAATATAACGAGTATAAATTTAAAGCTTATTACGTACACACGTTCTTAGCGTGACAACGGCCGTAGAAACCTAAGAACAGGCCGTGATTTAGGGTGTCGACGATATTTCTCTAACTCTCAGGGTCCAATCAAATTACGATCGATCTATCATCATCTAATCCACAACTATCAACCCTTCACCCTAGAATTGCTAAAGCGTTTTAGCCAATAACCATTGTCATGATATCAATATTCAATTTAAGGAGAATGAAAGATGAAAACCCTCGAATACTCAATAAAACTTCAAAATCAAATCTCAAATCCGAAACACAAGAAGCAATGTTAATGGATTCAAATATATAACACAAAACCTCACAATGATCTAAGGCAAGTACGAAGAACAGGTTGTCAATCCGTCTTCAATATCAAAACCTAAGAAAAAGGCTAGACCTCCGTTGTAAGCAATCTCCAATCTCTAATAATCCGGCGTTTTCGCAACTTTCGGCGGTCCTGAATCAACCCTAAGCAAGAGTGCTGAAAACAAGGGTAAGCGGCCGTCCTCGAAACTCTCTTTTCCGGCCTTTTTTTAAGATGGGAAATAATTGTCGTCAAGGCCCAATACATAAATGACGTGGCAAATAATGACACGTCAAAAGATCGCCTAAATCACGGTCTCATGGCTTTCCACGACCGTGGTTTAGAGCGTGGAAAAGGATTACGGTGTCTTGTGACTTCCACGACCGTAATCTAGGCCGTGTAACCTACTGGAGTGCTCCAAACTTTCTTCCACGTTCATGATGCAAGATCCACGGCCGTGGTTTAGAGCGTGGACTTCAAATCAACTTCTCCACGACCATAATTCAGGGCGTGGAAGTGTATATTGCTTGTAGCTCCTTCATTAGCTTCTTTGATGTATCTCCTAATCCTCGAACATGATTGATTACTCCCTTTTCTCTCTCAAATGCTCCTATTTAGCTCCTATTCACCTATAATCAACACAAAGCTAGTGTAGACTTCTATATCGACAAAATAGATGAACAAGCTAACATTTGCTTCAAAACTTTATCCATGTACACAATAATAAGGGAAAAACAACCAAACTAAGTGCCTAGAATATCACCATATTTCATACTAACAGGCGACATGACCGCATCTGTGTACCTGCAAATGCAAAGTTGAGATAGAGGATCTTACAAGAGGCTCACTGTATACCTTACTCTGTACATCCAAATACGAGTAAGATGTACCATGATGTGAGACACTCATATTGGTGGGGAGGGCTGAAGCCAGGTTTGTGGCTCAGTGTGCGACCTATCAGCAGGTCAAGATAGAGCATTGCAGACCTGGAGGTAAGCTCCATCCACTTCCAGTACCGCAATGGAAGTGGGAGGACGTCTCCATGGACTTTGTGAGGGGTTTGAGGCCCAGTAGGAGTTTTGATGCTATTTGGGTTGTGGTTGATAGACTAACAAAGACGGAACGTTTCATTCTTATCAGAGAGAGGTGGCCAGTGAGTAGATTAGCTGAGGAGTACACTAGACAGATAGTGAGACTCCATGGGTACCGAGGAAGATCGTCTCTGATCGAGATGGACGGTTTACCTCGAGATTTTAGCAACAGATTCAGACTGCATTGGGGACGAGTCTACACTTCACGATTGCGTTTCACCCCAGATAGATGGTCAGTCAGAGAGGACCATCCAGACCTTGGAGGATATGTTGTGAGCTTGTGTGTTGGATTGGGGTCAGGGATGGTTTGATTACCTTCCACTTGTTGAGTTCTCATACAACAACAGCTGACATGCATCTATTGGGATGGCTCCTTATGAGGTACTGTATGGACGTAGGTTCCGTACACCTTTATGTTGGGATGAGCCTAGCAGTATTAGTGGGATAGCGCTAGAGTAGATTCAGGATGATATGGCTCAAGTAGTGCTGATTAGAGAGAGGATGCTGGCTACATAGAGTCACCAGAAGTCATATGTAGACAAGAGGCATCGGCCTCTAGAGTTCAGGGTAGGAGCTCATGTCTGGTTGAGAGTATCTCCGTCGCGGGGAGTCATACGTTTTGGCATAAAGGGGAAGCTGAGTCCCCGATATGTCGGTCCTTTCGAGATACTGGATAGAGTTGGGAGGGCAGCCTACATATTAGCATTTCCTCCGAGATTAGAGGGTGTTCACCCTATGTTCCATGTGTCTTAGTTGAGGGAGTATATACCATATCCGAGGCACATTTTAAGTTATGATGATTTGATGGTTGAGCCGGACCACACCTTTGTTGAGCATCCTATTGCAGTCTTAGAACGAGGTGTGAGACGCATGCGTTCGAAGGACATTCCTATGCTAGGATACAGTGGTCTAGACGTGGACCTGAGGAGGCTACATGGGAGACTGAGGATAGTATCCAAAAGAACAATCCAGAGTTTTATGCTAAGATAGAGGAACCTAGGGTCGATGAGTATATCTTAGTGCTATTTTCGTGAGTATATGATTATGTGCTTATATGCTTACATGCCTTGATGTGTTTACTCCATGCTAGCTATGATGTGCTTTATGATCTTATTAGATCTTGATGTGCTAGCATGATGTATGATTATAGCTGGGGATGGTTCTTCCTCCATGGTATTTGAGTGATTAGGATTTAGCTGGAGATGGTTCTTTCCTCCATGCTACTTTGATGGACATATTTTAGTGGAGATGTTATTCCTCCATGCGATGTATATGATTATGGTTTGGCTAGAGATGTACTTCCTCTATGCCATGTGATGTGGTATGGCGAGAGATGTGATTCCTCTACGCCTTTGGGTAGAGTTATGACCTTATTTTCTGGAGTTGATGAATCCTCCATGTTCATGTTTGAGGTTATAGATTTATATAGGTTGTGACCTTTTGAGCGGAGATGTGATACCTCCGATAGAGAGAAAGAGAGTTATACCTCGGCTTATGGGTCCGAGAGGATTTGGGATTTTGCAAGTTTCGGGACGCAACTTGTTTTTAGGGGGGTGAGATGTAAGAGCCTAGTTGTTGAGAGAGTGAGCTGAGGGCCTGGATTTAGCCTTGACCGCCCCTGCGTGACCCAGTAGCCGCCCCTGCGGCTCACAAAGTCCGCCCCTACGGCTCACGTAGTCCGTCCTTGCGGCTCTGTGTGTCTGCAGCCATTTTTTTTGACTCGTTGATCCGTGCTTTACTCTTTCACCCTTTATATCCTTCTTCTTCTACCTTCAGATTAGGGTATCCTTCTTCAGATCTTCTCTCTCCCCTACGTACATCTTCTTCTGCTCTCTTCTTCTTTGGATCTTTGCTTGATCTTCTCTTGAGTTTTAGTTGAGTTTGTGAGAGTTGTACGTGGTTTTGATGATAGTCATGATTGTTGAGCCTTGTGAGCCAGCTTGAGGATGTTTTGGTGATGTGTTGAGCTTCTGAACTTTCATCTTGATATGCTTTCATGGCTTCCGTCCTTTCTTTCTTCATTCTTTCATCTTCTTATCTCTTTTCCTATCTTTCTTTAGTTTAGCTTAGGTTCCTTAGGCTTGGATCATGCTTCAGCCATGTTTGGCTTGTGTTGATGTATATATATGTATGTTTTGTATGTATTTTTATGTTGGAGTGAAGAAGGAGTGAAAGGATCGACAAAAGAAGTGAAGAAAGGGCTAAGGTTGTGTCTTCTGCTGTCCAGGCGCCCCTGCGCCACCTTGCAACCGCCCCAGCGCCGGCCTGAGCCGCCCTTGCGCCACCTGGGATCCGCCTCTACGGCCACCTGCATCAGCAAGGTCCTGCACTTGGTTCTGCAGGTGTGTGTTGCTTCTAGGCTTTCCTTAGAATGCCTCTATTCCCTTCTGCGTGAGGATGATCTTTTATTACCTCTTATGTGAGGATGTTGTGGTTTATACTCGGCTATGTTGTTTTACCTTTTGTTGTACAGTTTATACAGTTTTATGCATTTGTTTTTATATTTGTCAGTGCCATGTTGTAAGGTCCAGTGAACTTGTTGTCAGGCTAGGGTCAGGATCCATCGTGAGATCCTAGTCCAATGTGACACTCGGAGTCCCGCAGATTCGAGGTGTTACAGGTACTTTATGTCTTTCGTAGATTACTTCTCGAGGAGGGTGTGGGTTTATTCATAAAGAACCAAAGATGAAGCTTTTGAGACATTTAAAACAAGGCTTAAATTATTTAAAAATGAGTCTAATTATAAGTTAAAAGGTCCTAAACCCACTAATAGTCTAGAGAATTGTAATAATGCTTTCAATGACTAATGCAAGAGTTTAGGAATTATAAGATATCTAATTGTACTTGGCACACCACAACAAAATGGAACTTCTGAGCGAATGAATAGAACCTTGTTTGAAAAACCAAGGTGCATACCCATCACTGTTAGCATAAAACCTTCCTTGTGGGGATAAGTTATTGTTACAACTTCTTACCACATTAATAGATCTCCCTCTTCTGTCATTGACATTAAAACTCATATGGAGTTATGGACTAGATAGAAAACTAATGTGAATTATCTTAGACCTTTATGTTACACAACTTATTCTCATATATCTAGAGGGAACTAAAGGTTATATGTTGTTCCTTGTCCAACCTCATGGCTATGAAGTGATTGTTTTTAGAGTTTTATTTTAAAGATAATATGTCTAATGTTCCTAATGATACCACAAGTGTAAGTAATATTGATGTGTAGTCCAACTTCTTCCTTGTACTTGAAACTAGACAAATTGGGTCGAATAAGTTTGACTTGGACATTAATGTGCCCCCAACTCAAGGTAAGAAAAAAACTGAAACAAACAATGACCAAAGCGACAACATTTGGTCCAGAAAATGTGAATGATGAAGCAAATGCAAAGAAATCTACACATGAGAAATACCACCAAGTTGGTGAGGAAATGGTGCGTTCCTCTGTCTTCCTCCCCAAACCCCAGTCTGAAGAGTTCGTTGAGCATCATATTCATGATGATGTGCAATTTGGTTCTACTATGAATGACTATCAACTTATTGGCTAGGAATAGACAACTTAGAGTTATGGTCCCTAATAGGAGATTCATACATTTTGTTGATGAACATATTATGTGGTGGAAGTTTCTTTCATTGTTGTTAACATGACAAATGCTTTCACCTCTTTCACTCCTGAGAAATATGAGTTATATGTTAAATGTATGCATGCTAAATATTGGTATGAGGAATTTTAGTCTATGTTAGTGAAAACAAATTGGGTGTTAGTTCCTAAATATAAAGATGTTTCGGTTTTTGACTATTAATGGATTTATAACCTGAAATAAAGTTCTAAATGTGATGAACCTCTTAGATTTAAAGCTAGGGATTTAGTTAAAGGATTCTCACAAAAAGAAGCCGTAGATTATAACGTTATCATGAAGTATGCGACTTTAAGATTAGTTCTTATTAATAATGACCATTTTGTATGACTTGGAAATAGAACAAATGGATGTTAAGTTGCCTTTCTTCATGATGACTTGAATGAAACTATTTATATGAAACAACCTAAATGATTCATTGATGAGCATAAATTTTACTATGCACGCACGCTTAAAAATATCTATATACGGCTAGAAACAATACCCTAGACAGTGGAACATCAAATTTGATTCATTCATTATAAACTTATGTTTTAGTAGAAGCAATTATAATACTTGTACTTATTTTAAGTCAATTAAGTCTAAATTTTTTCTTTTATGTCTTGATTTATGTTGTTGACGTTTTGATAATATGAAATTTAAAGTTTTAGGTTTTGTTGTGAAAAGAGACCTTAAATTTCACATGAAAGACTTATGGGCTTTAAAAAAATTCTAGGGATTTTATCACTAGAGAGAAAACATAGAAGAATGTTTTTATCTCAAAGTGATGATGTGAACAAAGTATTGAATGGGTTTAACTAGACTAAAAGCAAACCTACATCTATCCCTTTAGGAGGATATTTATACATAACTAGGAAACATTGTTCCATTGATAATTTCGAGAAATAAAAGACATCTTCTATACCTTATGATGTTGATGTGGGGTTTGTTATGTATGTGATGAAGGGCTGAAACGTGAAGCTCATATCTCGCAATTAATACAAGACCCAATTGTAGTAAAAGGTTAGGTTCGATCATTCGGAAAACATAATAATGAATTGAGAGATTAATTGTAAAACCAAAATAATAAGCACAAAATATTAGAAAGTTTCACGAAGGGAAATGGCTAATTAAGATGTTGTAATCGGGTGATCGTGACAAATACTACTTTATTACGCAAGCGGCTAACATAAATCACAAAGGGAGAAGAACAAGAACAAACCGGTTGATCTATTAGGGATAATCGGTCGATTAGTCAAAGAATAATAAAACACACACTACATAACAATAAAGAAGAAAGAAGGAGTTTTCATTGCTTGATGCAATGTCAAATATATCGAAAATGACCGAATTATATAGTTGATAGTATAAGAGTTCCAAAATCTAAAATAACCTTGATTGTACACATCAAATCTTAATTGGTAATAATCCAATCCAAATATCATATACATCATGCTTGAAGTGAACAATTTCGCGTAGCTCACCTCTCGTATCTTGCAAAATATTTTAGATATCAATCATATAGCTCTCACATCTTGCGATTAACACTTGGAAGAACAAATAGAATAAAACCATATCCATACACGAATCTCGCATCTTGCATAAAAGAACATTAAACTACCTTAACACGTGAAGTAAGACATACAATCATAAGGAGATATATCATTATCAACATCACATATTACCCATGCAAGTCGGACTCTTCAAACCCGAAAAATACTAACGCTCCATGCAGCTGGTCAAGCAGATCATCAATATTTGGCAGCGGGTATTTGTTCTTGATGGTCACCTAATTCACTTCTTTGTAATCGATGCACAACCTCATCGATCCATCCTTCTTCTGCACAAATAGTACCGGTGCTCCCCCTGGAGAAACGCTAGGGCGTATGAAGCCCTTCTCTGCCACTTCCTTCAACTACTTCTTCAGCTCTAGCAGCTCTATACGTGTCATGCGGTAAGGGGATTTTAAGATTGGTCTTGTGCCCGGCTCTAGCTCAATGCTAAAGTCAACACTCCTCTGTGAAGGCAACCATGGTAGGTCATCACTGAAAACCTCTGCGAACTCACATACCACTAGAATCTCCTCTCCCGTCGGACTCTTATGATCCTTCACGGCATAACACTAGAAAGTCTCGCAACCATGTGCTATCAACCTAGCTACTCTCACTGCACTGATGACTATGTCAGACTTTGTGAGATCCCATCCTCGGAATATCTCCATATGACCCTCCTCGGTAGTAACAGGCACGGTCCTTCTACCAATGTCTAGTGTTCTTCATCCTCATTGTCTAATTCCTGAAAATTATCAACAAAATCCGGAATATAAGGTGCATGAAAATTAGGATTATGATATCTCATACCTAGCCCTTGGGGGGATCTTGGAGGTGGATCGGGGGCTGGAGACATAGGTGGATTGCGTCAACTTTCACAAACATCGAATGTAGATCTCGACTGAAATCTCGGCTGGACAAGGGTGAGTTTATGGGGCCCAGATTCCAGTTTCTCCGTCCGTTCATCCAATGTTGAAATTGTTGCCATGAGTTGTTTAAGCATGTCTATGGCTTATGGACCTGAGGAATCATTCTTATGTGACCCTCAAGGGCTATTTGGCTTTGACATCTACATAAACACACAAAATAACAACAAACTTGTGAGTTAGTGAAAACAAAGGGGCCTTGTTTTCTCTCACACTCACAATCTGTTGCCATATCTCAAGCTAATTTGATGTACTTTTCTTGGATGGATTAATACTCCTTTAAAATCGACGACTAACTTCACCTAGAAATTCCTTGGATGACTCAAGATGTCAACTTGTCTTGGAAGAAGGTTTTTGTGTTGAAAGATAGTTAAGGAAACCCTGTTGGAGTTCTCTTCACACAATTGACACAAAGTAGAAAGCATATTACAAGTAGACTCAACTAGTATGATAGATAGTATATATACTAACTAACGCACCCAAATAAATAGACTCAATGTGTTTAGAGTAGAAAGAGGGAAGAAATAGACACACAAGAGACTAAGAAGAGAGTTTTACGTACCTTGACCTTATGCAGTTAGAGAGAGAGATATCCGGGTAGATTTAATTAATCTCGAAAGAAGGTAATTTTGGTCTGGATCTCGGGCGAGATTCCTCACTAGGGTCAAGATTGTTCAAAAGTGAGGTGGTTTGGCCATGAACTAGATCAAGAGTGGTATGAAACTTATTCTCTAGATGCCCTCTTGAACTTGGCACACTTGAATTGCTCAACTTTTGCCTCAAAATATTTCAATAAAATTTGCAAAAGTAGCAAATCTCGGGCGAGATTTTGAACTGAGGGGCCGAGATTTGTCGAACATCAAGTATTGACGACAATCAGTGAATATATTGTGGGATAAACTCCTTCCTTGTTGCCTTGATGATCCCTCTCATTTGAATCACAACAACTCTTGCTTAACTAGCTTCACCAAAATTTGGGTTATAATATATGAAATAAAGTATAGGCTAGGGTAAGAAAGAGGGAAAAGTGTTTGGCTTTATTGGGGAGTTATGGGGCGAGATATATGGTTGCTATTGGAATTGATATTTGTAAGATACGGATATTTATTTGGTTAGGATTGAACGATATGATAAGATCCCAACTATAAGATAATTTGTAAATATCTTTCCTTCTTTAATGTGACAGTTGGATATGAATAGATTTGACTCAAATCTTTGTATGGATCTCGATTGGATATGGAGAAGATCATGAAACTTGATGGCCAAGTAACATAAACTCTCGTCGTGGTGCAAAACAATCTCAAATGATATTTCTTTGGAGCTCCAACGAGATTTCAGTTTTAGGGTCGGCTGGTTTGTGTTTGGCTTGGGGTTTCTCTCTTCTCCAATAGACACAAGACAAAACACGTTAAACTCAAATAATCTCACAAAGAAATAGCAATAAGAAAAAACTCGAGTTTTATATGACTTAAAGAAGACTCAAATAAAAATACTCAAACCGTTGAGTTGAACTTCAATCGCTTAGCTCTGATACAATTTTGATGCGGGGTTAATGTTGTCGTTCCTTGATCTAGATTGAAATCCATGAAAATGATGACAGAAGCAAATCTCGGTGCAAATGTCGGGTGAGATTTGGTATGGGTGAGGCTGAGATTTGTGAAAACTCACAAAACGAGAACTTGAATGTTATGGATGATAATGATAAGATAAAGAAGATGACATTGAAAATTAAATTGATGGAAGTATAGGAAGATAGAACCAATATATAAACTTGCAAAGAATCTTGACCAATTGGATCAAAGTCATCAACAAAGAGTTACCTTAATCCTTCCTTCTTCAACCTTACACAAGCCTCCTAAATTGAGACAAGACCAAGGAGGGACTAGTTTGACTAGTAGTACCAACCTTTAAAAAGATTAACACACAAAGAACAACATAGCAACGACTAACAATGATTTAAATAAAAGCTCGCTTTTTGATTGAATAGAAATGAATAACAAACTTTAGAATAAAAAAATCCTACAAAATCTGATCTAAATCACGATAAGATTCATGGTAATCTCGGTTGAAATTTGTCAATTTCTCAACAGGATCTAGATGGGTCCCTGATCTACATTTGCACATTGTTGCTTCCTTGATCATCTTCACTCATGTATGTCTCTTCCATAAAAGTATCAATGTAACTAAAGAAGACTTAGACATAAGTAGAGTCTCCTTAAATGTACATGATGCAAATAAGCTAGTAACATCTTCTTGGATGGATTTTGATCTTGATCTAGTGATAGATCCTTCTATGATAGAAAGTAAAGATGAATTAGACTCATTTTCCTTCAATGCTCTTGCTCTAGTGATCGATCCTTGTATAGGAGGTGTTGGGGATGGTCCTCGTTAATTTCATCATCAAATATTCTAATAGTTAAATTTGCTTTTGCATCTCAACGTACTCAAACTATTTGGGTCTCATCTTCATTGGCATATACAACAACTCATCCCAAAAGACTCTACTAGTAGTTCATCCTTAATTATCTCTACAACTTGTGAACTTCGAGTAAGTTCGTTATCTCGATTTCCTCTTAGTATTTCAATCCGGATCTTCTTGTAATAATGTGGCATGCATCATGCTCGGTTTTCATTTGCATATACCTATCATAAAGTTGACATAGTACGAACAAGATAACCAGATGAAGTTCAATGCTCTTTTGACGTATAATCGAAATCATGTTTTGTTTTCAAGTCATTCCAATATACTTCAACTACTACTCATATCGATTCTTCTTGATAAAGGTTACATCACGCGTTTCTCACTACTTAATGTGGTATATGTCTTATGATGACTCCAATTTAAGTTATAACATCGCCTAGATGAATAATGTAACATGAAAATACATTTATTCGGTTTGCTTCATATTCTCATGGTTGGTTTTCTGGCCTTAGAAATGGAATTCCTAGTATTGCCATGGTTCACAACGTTGTAGGACATGGAAAGCTTCTCGAGTGAGATCTTGAATGACAAAGTTGTTGGTGTTGTCACATCGTTACCTTACATATAATTGACTTGGTATTTTCCCAACTCTTCCTCTTTATACTACATTAACTATAAGGGTTGTTTTACACAACCCCGACTTACACTTCTCAATTTTCTTAGTCCCGTTATCCGTCCGGTTACCCTTGACCATATTTAACTATAAGGGCTGTTTTACACAACCCCGACTTAAACTAGTACATATATAAATTTTCATGACGTTTGAAAAATGTTATGCAAACTGTTTCATGGCGTTTTCCAACGCCATGCAATAACGCCGTCTTTATAGACGTCATGCTTTTGTCCACAATTTGAGGGCGCTTTGAAAAATGCCATGATATATAAATTTAATGACATTTGTTAATGTCGTGGATTGCATTGTAATGACGTTTGACAAACATCATAAAGCTGATTTTCATGACATTCTCCAAATGATGTCGCTTTGATTTTTACGACGTGTGCTAAACGACATGGATTTCGTTTCTACGAAATGTTTTAAATGTCATGGAATAGTATTTCATGACGTTTAAGAGTCGCCTTAAGTTCTATCTCCAGGTCGTTTAATGCCACCAATTTTTATTAGCCTGTTTTCATTAAGAAATCCAAATAAACTACTTTCATGCACGTACACAAAATCCACCCAACATTCTAATATCAGAAAATCAGAATGATAGAATCTATATTGCATAATCAAAGATGACAATTCTTACATAAATATTCTCGATGAACAAAATTTTTGACCATTAAACAAGTTGTCCATAATTCTCAAAATCAAAACATAGTGTACGCAAATGTTTCCATGATCTTGGTAGTTTGATCACCAAGCGAGGTACTTCATTTATCACCTGTGACACTAGAAAATTGTATTGTTTAGAATATAAACAAATGAACCTACAAATCCAATGACCTTAAAAATAAAAAGAAAAAATAAATGCTAATCCTAATTGCTATATTTAATAAGAATCAAATCTACACATCTTAAATAACAACACTAATTGGCGAATAATTCAAATCTGCACTAGAAACTTCACCATAACACATTCAATTCGATCAACCTAGCTAGTAAATGTTGATGATTACCTGTTGAGATATCATGAAGGACAATGTACTTGATTGGCCAACTTGTGTTGCAAATCAGTTTGTCTCTATCACAATTTTTAAAATTTTTAAAAAAATTATTATGAAAGTTTTACTTTCAAAAATAATGCATGTTAAATGATTCTGATAATAATCCCTTGGATTATATTGAGCGATTCTAGAGTAGAAACATATAAAAATGTGTGCAAAGAAAGGTTTACCAACATCATTCTATAAGAGATCTACACCCCAGCAAACCTCGGTAGGCGTTGTGTCCCTGAATTCAACATGTTCGATCAGCTTAGCTACCGAAGGCACAAATGTAGACCTACACATAAGCAAAGAACAAGTCTAGATATACAAAAGCTTTTTCATATCTCCCATTCCAGGAATAACTCCAAGTAAAAGTTCAAGCAAGCCAAACTGAGTTTTAGGGGCCTCAATACGAGTGTGGCATGCCTAATTTATTTGTAGACTCCACAAATAGGAAAAATAGTTTAGAATTGAAAAATTACTTGTTTAACTTCTTAGTATAACCTGAAATAAAGGTAAGAAACTAACCATAGCTAATTCCAAGCCACCTCCAAGTGCAAGTCCTTGTATAGGAGCAACAAAAGGCTTTTTTCCATCTAAGAGATTATATTCAATCACAATTTAGACTCTCCTACAATCTGTTCGGCAATTTTACTATATACAAAAAGGAACAACTCATTCCAAGAAAAATAAGAGACCTTCCATGGGATTAATGGCCAAATCAACAGATTTATCTAGTAGAATAGATAAATTTCTTGCAAGAAAAGTAAATGTGATATACTGATCAATACCCAAGCATAACTTGCAAGTTTGCAGCAATTTAAAAGTATAAGGATCAAGTACATACCAGTATTGTTAACTTTTTCAAAAACATTAATGTTGAAACCTCCACAAAACTTTCGACCCTCGCCTAAAAAATGAACAAAAAGTACATAATTAGACACCAATCAAGATACTCATATTATAATTGAAACGAAACTAATCCTAGAAACCAGTTCTAGACAATCATTACATAAGACATAAGCAAGATTAAATCAAACACAAAAAACAGGTGTAATTAGCTTTCAACTAAAAATTCCTATTTCCTCGTAATAACTCCTCCAACAATCACGTCACATCTAAACTCATATATTTTACACACATCTTGTCATAATTCCACTCCCGCAACTATACCTCGATGAGGACTCCTTTAATTAGATTGAGTCATATAAACCCCTTATCATATCCAAACTATACGCAAGAAAATTTTCAAATGAATTAAATTTTCAAATGAATTATTCCTTCCCAACTCACAATCTAGAATTTCCCGTAATTTCACATTTAAAACAAAAACATGCAATTAAGTTCTAATCAACTCTAATAACATCCAATTGCACCAAAAGCCCCAAAACCCGCATTCATCGAATCTAAATCACAACAACAAACTTCAACAGTCATATACAAACACAAGCAAATATAAACACACCCTATTTATCAATAATCGGATTGAATTTACCAAACCCCCAATCCGCAAATTAGGGTTTCTGCATATACGAAATTTTTAATCAAACCAACCCTAATCACCCAAATCACATACACACAGTCAAACAAAAATCCCCAAATCAAAAAATATAGGGTTTTTAGATCCGCTCAAAATCTCCCCCAACTCAACTCAGATATGCACAAAGAGGGACGGACTGGCGGCAGTTGATAGCTTTGAGACGGCGGCGGTGGCGGTTGTAGTAGCGGAACGCTCGCGATAGTGAAGGCGACAAAGCAGCAGTGCGACACCCGCGACGGTGGCAACAACGACCGCAACAGCCAGGGGTGAGTCGCACCTCCTCCGGTGCCAGGACGAGTGGTCGTGGTAGAGAGGTGGTCCGTCCGGTGGTGGTTGGTCGCCGGAACTCTCTGGTTCGATGTCTCCTAGTCTGTAGTCGATCGCAACGTAGATGCAA
The DNA here is from genome assembly GCA_033239045.1 of Fagopyrum esculentum. Classification (NCBI taxonomy): domain Eukaryota; kingdom Viridiplantae; phylum Streptophyta; class Magnoliopsida; order Caryophyllales; family Polygonaceae; genus Fagopyrum; species Fagopyrum esculentum. The sequence goes on from BSUD01000007.1 coordinate 124,122,618, forward strand.
GGGAGAAGAGTAGAATGGGAGAGAGGAAAAGAAACGTGGAGAGAGAAACCACTAGGAGAGAGGGGGGATAGGTTAAAAGGGAATGATGAATAATGTTTCCTTTTCATGAGTTTACGGGATTTAATTTGGCTTTAAAATTAAATCCAATTTTTTTTTTCTTTTCAAAACATGACTTCTCAAATTTGGCTTTAATATTTTTAAAAACAAAGTCCGCCAAAATTTTAATGACTCGTTATTTACAATAATTTGGTGGGAAAAAAGCCCGCAATATTATATAACGTTTCACAAACGTTGTACATTATATAGCGTTTATACCGTGACGTTTCTAAATGTCACAAAAAATTTGGGGGGGAGGGGGGGCGCAAAATTTCATGGCGTTTAGTAAACGTCATAAATTTCAGGTCGTTTAGAAAATGTCATAAAAACATTTATGACTTCTATATGGCGTTTCACAAACGTCATCTACAATTTGGAAAAAACAAATTAAATGACAATACTTTGATAAAACGTCATTGTAAAGAATTTTGATGACATTTATAGTAAAAACGTCTTCTTTTAAATGTCATTGTAATGTCAGTTTGTAGTAATTGATAGAACAAACACACATAAGTAAAATAATAACACCACAACATGATTTCACTACAACAGTCCATTTATCAACGTTATTAGCTTATACACATTATGCTCAAATTATCATTTAAACGAGTGTTCTTTGATCCTCGACTCTATCCCCGTATACAAAAATGACTGGATCGCATGCATCTCACTGTATACTTGTATGGGCCAGCCGTAGAGAACCTCCGACCCGTGTCAGGGCGGGGCAATGATGTCAATTATAACCTGTTATACATACAGTTGAGTCTCTATCAATATAATCGTACCGTCATCGTACTCAAGTCCGTAATTATCAAATCAAGAAAAACACACCACCACTACTACACAAAATACTTGCTATCCCATGAGGCAATATCTTAGACTTAAAATATCCGGCATAGATATGATAGAAAAAACATTGAAAATTATATAAGCTTTTTTTTTAGGTGAAAAAAAAAAGATTCCGGATATAAACGGAACGCCCCGGATATTTGGTCGTATAATAACTCCAAACGTATGTGCCCATATCCCGGACGTTCAATTCAAGGATATTTGGTTATAAACGTCCGGTATACATTTCCTTATATTAATCGTTAATTTTTTTTCCTAAAGGCGAAAACCTGAATTAATTTGATGCTTTAGGATGGTTTACCTCTTGAAGATAGTCTTTCCTAATCGCTTTTCATTTTCATAAATAAAAAAACGTTTTGCCTAAAGGCGCGCACCTGGATTATTTTTAGTTTACCGCTAAAAAAAGGAAACGCTAAAGAAGTACGTTTTTTTATTTATGAAAATGAAAAACAATTAGGAAAGACTATCTTCTAGAGGTATTTCATCCTAAAGCATCCTTGCGGATGAGAACACGAAGTTCGGGTTTGTCAGAAAAGGGTGTTTTGGGGTTTGATATTCCCAAATGGGTCAATCGGTCAACAACACAGTTGATTTTTCCAAACACATGTCTGATCTGAACTTCCTCAAAGAAGCAAAGATCCAATCTGGAGTAGGATACGATCATCTCGATCTCCCAGGACAGCTCCAAAGTCCTTGGAGTGCCTTGATAACACATAGGTTATCACCCTCAATTTTGATCTTTTTGATATTTAGCCTTATTGCTTCTTTTAGTCCAACATGTAGAGTGAATGCTTTTGCTTTAATTACCAAGTTGAAGTTGTTTTTCCTAGTGTCCAAACTGATAAATTTGCCGTTATGATTTCGAATAACAAAACCAATAGATGTTATGCCCGAATTGAGTTTTGATCCATCAAAATTTAGTTAATGGAATCCAGATTTATCCCATTTGATGTTATATTTCTTCCTAGTAGAGGATTTGTTGTTTTTTGGGGTATGTTTAAAGTCGTAGTCGTCATCATCCGTAATACATGTTTTCCAATTATGCAATTGGCTTTTGATGAAGTTTACGATATCATGGTCCGTTCCAATAGTATCACTATTGGAGATGTTTTTTTTCTTGAAGAACCAAATACTCCACCAAATAGTTACAATGCGAGTACAGTTATTAATACCGATCTTGTTTTTTTTATCTAGTAAGATTTCATGGAACTTTTTTTGTTTTCCATACAAATGGTATTGAGGTTGGTTAAGATGGAATTGTCAATTCGCGCAATCACATTTTTACTGTAGGGGCAATCAATAAGAATGGAATCAACTGAGTTTGAGAGTAGTTTTATAGGTATGACAAGGAGGCCTATTACTTTCCCGAGTCTATTTGTGATGAGAAATGGAAGCAGTTGGAGTCATATAGCTTGTGCAACCAGATGCAGCTGATAACATGCAAATCAATTTTATATATATTTATGGGAGAGTAACAAACATATTCTTGTTCAGGGATTCTTTGTTATATTCTTCCATGGATGCCCGTATACTTAAATAGTGTAACGAACATATTCTTGTTTAGGAAATTTTGAAGGATCTTGCTTGACTCATTTTATGCTATGGGGTCTGTTCGCTACAAACGGTGTGTGCAAGCTTTAAATTTATAACCCTAGATGTAAGCTTAAAACAAGGATGCGAACCCGCAGTGTACTGGTCAATCGTAGTAAAAAGCAAGGAATTTCAGGGGTCGATAACAAGGACTTAGTGAAACAAAGTCGGAATAGGTAAGCTATGTAATTACTAACCACAAAAGCAATTAAAACAATCAAGGATGATAAAGAGTCAATAAAGGAAATATGCAATTCTAGGGATTAAAGCATCTAATTGTGGTTCCAACTCAAGATCTAAAGATAAGCGGACAAAGCTGAGGTTTTTGCAAAGGGAAGGTGTTTCTAAAGTGGAATAGATCACCGGGTAAGTCTCACTACTCACTAATCCCAAACCGTAACTCCTATTACCGGGTAAGTCTCAAGGAATTAAGGAAAAGAACTATAACCTCAAACTAACACTCCAACTAAGGGAATAGAATCAACCTTTATCGGGTAAGTCTCAGGCTAACTCACAAAGATGGGATGAAAGCACACTCGAACCCCAATAAAGGATAAACCCTTATTACCTACACTTATGATCTTTGGTAAACAAACAAAGGAATTACCGGGTAAGTCTCATCCTAGGCTTGCATTGAACCAGGAAAGGTGTAATAAGGACAGGATTTGGCAAACTCTAACACTTAACTCTCAGTTTCGGATCAGACAAGTCACCTCGGTCAGAAGAATTACACCCCGGCCGAGATGTTATCGACTGAGCGAGATGCTTAGGGTTAAGGTAAAGACTCGAGCTTTCAGGATCCTACTGTGATTAAGACTATTCTATCATTGTTTTTCCCACAACTTTCAGCGAATCACCCTAGAATCACACAAGGAAATTAGCCACTCATCATCATGAAAGTAATAATCAAATATATGGGAAGAAAGAGAATAATTGAACAAGAAAACCTTAAGATAAAGGCTCCAATAACTGAATCAATTATCAAACAACAAGCGTTCCTTGGATTAAAATCCAACAAGACCAACAACAATGAAGGGAATCTAAGGGAATCTTACAAGACCCTTCACAAAGCTATAAAAGATATAAACTTCTTCCTTCAACAACCTTTAAAAAGGATCTTCAGATCTCCCAACTAGAGTATATGCGATGGTGTGCTGCTGCGAAAGTCTTCCGGGTGATAGCGAGTGTTCTCGTCGTAAGCGGGATACGGATTTGTGGAAAATCCAACCCTTTTTATAGGAAAATTACTCTCCAAAGATAAGATATCTTAGAAAGATCTTTTCCCATAAAAATAGGTTAAATATATGGGCTAACTTATCTTCTTCCTTCCAGGAATCCAGCCCAAAAATATAAGATCCTCTTTTCAAAAATAAAAGATTTCAGCCAAGAATAAAATATCCTTGCCGCATCCAAGGTGTTCGCCTCAGTCGAGTCGGCTCCTCTAGATCACCTCGGTCGAGGTGACTCTGTAGTCAACCGAGGTGAATCACAACTGAATGTGAAATCTCTCAAATCTGGTCCAAAGTGATTCTCTAATCCAGTTCCATGATTCCTGGATTATTCCTTAAGCTCTTGAATGTAGCTCCAATGACTCCTTAGCTCCTTTTGCTCCTTTTTGATGCAAAACGTGCCATTTTACCTACGATTACAACGAAACTTGGTGTAGACCTCGATTCCCGCAAAGGTAGATGAAACGACAATATAATCATATAATATATATACAAACATGCAGATGATTGAAGATAAAACGTCTAAACAGGCCCCAAAATATAGACAATAATTCATGCTATCAAAATACCCCATACTTAGCCCTTGCTTGTCCCCAAGCAAGTTTCGCATATAAAATACAAGATAGAATGGGTTATTAGTCCTAAAAATCAATGAAAAAGTCCTTCAAAACATTTTGATGGTGTGCTACAATCATAGATCATTCTAAGAGAATACTTCATGGAATTTAAAACCAAAATATGCTTAAAACATTTTATAAATATAAGAAAGTTGTTCATCTTTGCATAAAATCATAGAATGCATAATAAATCATGATTATCGAAATTAATCATGTATAATCCAGTTTAAACTACTAAGTCAATCAACAAGCTCGAGGTCTCAAGGGCTTCCCAAAAGAAAGGCCAAAAAACGTGTAGGGTAGGGATGTATGGAAGGTAATGTGGTGCAAGAATCCGGGAAAAGGATATCACTTGACTTTCACTTGACTTTTAACATCATCCACCAATAAGCTTTGCTTATTTTACACTTTTCCTTTTTTACTTTACTTTTTGGGATACATGGACAGAGGTGCACAATAACCGAAGCCTAGGAAATCAGCAATCATCAATTTCTTGAGATGCATCAAACCCTTGATGCACATACCTTGACCCGTTAGGAATATTGCTCAATCCGACTTTGGCAAGACACAAACACCCGGCTATGTGAATGGTGCCGAGTTACTCATCATCATGATTGACTTCCCCAAACCTATTTATTACTTTCTAACACTTTCACTTCCAGCCATCTTCTCAACTTTTACTTCACTTGTTTTTCACTTCTTTGCTTCCAAATTCCCGGATAGGTAAAGGGAGGCAAACATGTATATGAGGGGCTAAGCGTGATCAAGAAGAAGAAGAGAAAGAATGAATTGCCTTGGTCTTTTCAGGAAGAAAATGAGAGAACTCATCATGTGATGTCAACCTTCAAATTCAACATAATTTGGATAAAAACAAAGTATTAAACATGCCAAAATTTCAAACAAAGCATTTAGCAACTTAAACGTATCATAAAACCTTTCAAACATATAAAGATTTTAAAACCAGTCAGCAAACAAAATCTTCACTGAGATCATATCCAAATAAGAAGCACAAAAATCGTTTTCGAAGACTTTCAGTTAAACCACCTCGGTCGAGGTGTTCTAAGTCAACCGAGGTGAAGTTCCTCGTTTGGCCAGAATCGCTTCGGTCGAGGTCAAAAATTTTTTTTTTTAATACCAGTTTTTGACGTTTTTTCTCAAACAAATAACCTGTATGCATGCATGTAATCTCAGATAAGCACATAAAGCAAAATAAAGCATAAATATCTGATATAGTCGAGTCATACAAACACATAAGTCATAAAAGTACATCCGTATACCCCATACTTGGGACACATTGTCCCAATGGGTCAAATAAGTCTAAAGAAATAAAATACTCACCGGACAAAGCTGAGCTGCATAATAAATAAAGAAAGAAAATCCTGCAAGCTCTCAATAATCCCGATCCGGTGGTGGTGGTGGTGGCACATACGGATACTGAGATGGGTCAAATGGATAACCCATGGCATGCTCAAACTGGATCTCCGCCATCCGTCGCTGATAGTGCTGGCCCTCTAGCATTTGACGAGTCCAGCTATCGATCTCTCGGCGTTGGTCGTCGAATCTCTCCTGGATGTCTACAGTCAGAGCAGTATAGGAGTCTATCATCTGCTCGGTGAGGTCATCAATCCGACGGTGAGCATCTCGATCCCTCTGTCGGCGGACCCTACGCCTAGCAGGACGTGCTGGTGCTGCAGTTGGCTCGGTCTCAGTCTCGTCATCATCCAAATCGATGACCGGCGCACTCGTCCCAGCAGTATCAGTGCCCGTATCCATAGGAACACCACCATCCTCAACAACATCATCATCATCCTCAGCCTTATCCTCCTCAGCTGGTGCAACTGCTGCCTCTCTAGCATCCTCCATAAATGGGATCCATGCAGTCTGCAAGTAGTGTGGATCAAATACGGAGAACTGAGCTGACCATCTGATCCCCTGCGGTGCAGTAGGCTCCCATGGCATCGCCACATATGGTGTAGTGAGTCCTCGGGGAACCAATATCCACCGAGTGATCATCTCCTGAAGTCCAAGCGGCTTGGCAGCCGCCACCATGGTACAAGCACTGAGGTCCATATCCTAGTAACTCGCTATATAAGTCACAATGCCTCCACAACAGATGTCACCCTTCCCTTCGCCTTTATCTTGTGCAGATCCTCTGCCAGCATCAAACCAAAATCTGGGATCCCTCTAGTCACCATGCAGTACAATCTCAAAAGCTCTCCCTGTCTGACCTTTTGGGGCGTCTCAGTACGCGCCAGAAGGGTCTCACTGAATATCTTGTGGGCCAATCTGAATGCAAGATGGAATATAATCCTCTCCCTCGAATCTCCAGGTCTCCATCTGTCAGCATGCTCAACCACGTGAGCTATCTGTCCCCAAAACTCCCTAGCTACAGCTCGGGAGGGAAAATCAGCATCAGTCGGAATCGGGAAGCCAAAGATATCCCGCCAATGATCTAAAGGAACCAAATAATTCCGGTTCATCAACCGGTACTTCACTGCGCGCTCGGTAGGCAAGTAAGTGAAGGAGCTGACAAACTCCAATGTAGGCTCTAGATAGGCCGGAGCTCTGATCTCTGTAAACTGCTCCAGCCCCACAGCAGAAATCATACGCCTTAAATCATCGTCGACATAGAGGCAGTCAAAAGCTGAAATGTCCAAGAAGTGAGGTGCAATCATTGGACGGGCCGCTATGCGGTCATAGTCGACCTGGTGTCTCTCGTGGATCACCGGTCTAGTACGTCTAGAAGAAGAAGAAGGAGAAGGGGAAGATCTGTCCCTCAGGACCAACTGTCTCTCAGAACTCATCTCTGTGTAATATTTCAGGTCACCTCGGTTGCTCTGACAACCCCTTAGAACACCTCGGCCGAGGCGCAGGCCGACTGGACCGAGGCAAAAAACTGTGCGATTGATTTCCTCAAAAATCCAGTTCTTTTCCCCCAAAATCACTACAACAGGTTCCTATGGGTTACTTAATCTGTTTCTTAGCAAATGCAGGGGCAACCAAAGCCCAATTTGAAGGAAAACAGTGGAGAAGAGCGAGGTTAGGGTTTTTTCGATTTTACCTAGATTCGGTCGATTCGGTTCGTTTTTCTCGCAGATTTACACTTGCACTGTGATCCTCTACCCTTTCTTAGCAGCTTGGAAGCAAGAATCGTTGAAAATGAGCGAAGAATGGCAAAGCGAGGCGAAAGACGTGCCGCGGTCGAGGAGAAGGTAAAGAGAGGAGAGAGAATTCTTCAGCCCTTTTATACCCTTTTCTGGAACTGCTGTCACCTCTGTCAATGTGGTCTCGACTGGACCGAGGTGGTACGGACCGAGGTGGATCTTCAGAAACCCTAATCGCCTCGGTTGCTCAAGAATCATCTCGGTCGAGGTGCTGTGACAGCAACCGAGATGTGTCTCAGTCAAACTCCGTCTTCTCAAATTCTCGAACTTCTGTCCTTTCAGTTGTGCTCCTGGTTTGTATTCCTTCCTTTGATGATAACCTGTTGTCTGTCTAGGACGCCAAAAACAAAACAAAGCAAAGCAAAAGCAAACTATCTAAGCTAGACTAGAAAAAGGGAAAAGAAAGCAATACCTTGGGTTGCCTCCCAAGAAGCGCTTGATTTAAGGACGCTAGCTGGACCATATGGCGTCTCTATTCGTGACGGGAGGTGCCCTCACCCCATACTTCACCTCCATCATGGGGTGAAGTAAGTAAGTCTATCAAACGCTCCAACAAGTGCAAGTGCTCATCGGGGAATGAATCGTCTATGGGTGGGTCATCCTTCTCGCGTGAAGATGGAGGTAGCCGGCTGAGGTGATCCGCAACAGAATTTTCGGATCCCTTCTTATCGCAGATCTCTAGGTCAAACTCTTGAAGCAAGAGAATCCATCGAATAAGGCGTGGTTTGGCATCTTTCTTAGTGAGCAAGTAACGGATGGCTGCATGGTCGGTGTAGACAATGACATTCGCCCCTACTAAGTAAGAACGAAACTTCTCGAAAGCATATACAACCGCCAATAGCTCCTTCTCGGTGGTAGCGTAGTTGCGTTGGGCTTCATCTAGCGTCTTGCTAGCATAGTAAATGGCGGTGGTCCGGCCATCCTTCTTTTGTCCGAGCACCGCTCCTACCGCTACATCACTAGCATCACACATGATCTCAAAGGGCAAGGTCCAATCCGGAGGTTGGATAATGGGAGTGGAGATCAATGCTTCATTAATCCTGTAAAATGCATCAAGACACTCCTGCGAAAACTCAAAAACAACATCTTTATTCAAGAGGTTAGTTAGAGGTTTAGAAATCTTCGAGAAGTCCTTGATGAATCTCCTGTAGAAACCTGCGTGCCCGAGAAAACTCCTCACACCTTTAACAGAACAAGGGGGAGGGAGTTTCTCAATAGTCTCGATCTTAGCGCGATCGACCTCAATACCTCGATTAGAAACGAGGTGTCCTAGCACAATGCCTTCATTAACCATAAAATGACACTTCTCCCAATTCAAGACAAGATTAGTGTCTTCACATCTTTGTAGCACTAGAGAAAAGTTAGATAGGCAATCATCAAAAGAGGAACCATATACTGAAAAATCATCCATAAATACCTCCATGATCTCCTTTATATACTCGGAAAAGATAGCCATCATGCATCGCTGGAAGGTAGCGGGTGCATTGCATAATCCAAATGGCATCCTCCTATAAGCAATGTCCCCCACGGACAAGTGAAAGTGGTCTTCTCCTGATCATCCGGATGGATAGGAATCTGGAAGAAACCACTATAGCCGTCTAAATAGCAGAAGTGTGAATGCTGGGCCAACCGTTCGAGCATTTGATCAATGAAGGGAAGTGGAAAATGGTCCTTCCGAGTGGCCATGTTCAGCTTCCTATAATCAATGCAAATCCTCCAGCCCGTGACGGTCCTAGTCGGGATTAACTCGTTGTTCTTATTCGTCACAACGGTCATCCCTCCTTTCTTCGGAACAACATGTCCTGGGCTAACCCATTTGCTGTCCGGGATAGGATATATGATGCCTGCATCCAACAACTTAAGAATTTCTTTCTTCACAACCTCTTTCATGATCGGATTTAACCATCTTTGAGGTTCTCGTGAAGTCTTATGATCGTCCTCCATTAGAATTCTATGCATGCAGAAAGAAGGTTTAATGCCAATAAGATCATCTATAGTATAACCCAAAGCCTTTTGATGCTTTCTCAGGACATGCATTAGTTTAGATAATTCAGATTCGGAGAGGGAAGCACTAACGATTACGGGATAAGTTGAATTCGGTCCAAGAAAGATATACCTCAAGTGACTAGGGAGTTGTTTAAGCTCCACAACTGGGGGTGCTTTCTGAGGGGGATCCTTGCTTCCTCTTTCCAGTGGAGTAGATCTAGAAACTGGACTTTCGGAAGTCTCAGTTGACATCATCTCGCTTTCAACTTCGGTCGAGGCGCAGAGGCGTTGACCGAGATGTTCTTCAGTCGCCTCGCTTGGTCCAGAAAGTGCATCGGTCGAGGTACTGCAACTAGAACCGAAACTGGAGATCTTCGTCTCCTGGATTAGTTTCTCAGTTTTAACTCCTGGATCTTCCTCCAGCGCCTTTAAGCTCTGTATATCTGCATCACAAGAAGCATCTATACCTTCCTCCATTAAGCTAAAACTAATAACTTTTTCAAGTGGATCGTTAATAAGGATAGAGCTCACCAATTCTCTTGATTCTTCTTCATCATAGATGTTGAAGATATCATCTCCTAGCTGCTCTCCTTTCATAGCCGCAAGTAATGCGAACTCCACTTCATCTCCGCCAATGTTGAATTTCAACTTGGCGTTCTTACAATCCACATTGCAACCCGAAGTTGCTAGAAATGGCCTCCCGAGAATGATAGGAACAGGATAATCTGCGGGAATATCAAGCACAACAAAGTCTATAGGTAAATAGAAGTTACCTAACTTAACCGGAACGTCTTCCAAAATTCCCACGGGATGGGTAATGGAGCGGTCCGCCATGTATAATCGAATCTTCACCGGCTTGGGCTCTCCAAGTCCGATCTTAACACATAGCTCCAGCGGAATGATGCTCACGCTGGCCCCTAGATCACATAAGGCTTCACAAGTGACATCCCCAACTTGAATGGGAATGTAAAATGAGCCGGGATCTCTTAACTTGGGTGGCATCTTCTCCTTCATGATTTGAATAAGCTCCAAGGATTTAGATGTCATCCTTATTTCACCAAAGTCTTCCAGCTTCCTTTTCCTTGATAGGATCTCTTTCAAGAACTTCCCATAGGTGGGCATCCCTAGAATAACATCAAGGAAAGGAATGTTAATGTGTAGTTTATTCATCAAGTTAAGGAACTTACAAAAATGCTTGTCTAGATGTGCTCTGGCCCTTGACTGGGGGAATGGAAGTGGTGGTTTATATGCAGGAGGTGGAATATAGACTTCAGTTTTCTCCTCCGCTTTATGTGGCTCCACCTCGGTTGGCATCTCGGCCGAAGTGTTCTTCGACTGCACCTGGACCGAGGTGGTCTTCGTCGGTACTGGCACCGACCGAGGCACTGGATCTGCAGTCTTCAGTCCACTCCTCGTCGTTATGGCCATAATCTGGCCCTTAGGGTTGCTTTCCGTTCTTGCTGGAAGCTTCCCTGGATCCCTTGGGGTTTCATTCGCCCTACTAGCAAGTTGTTGTTCAAAGGATTTTTGTGCCTTCGAAAATGACGTCATAGATTTCTCCATAGCGCTAAGCTTGATCAAGATGGCCTCCAGCACTGCGTCTTTCTTTTCTGGCTGGGACAAACTTGATCCTTGCTCCTGGCTCTTTAATGGAGTAGAAGAATAAGAGGAAGAGAGGAATGGATTAGAGGAATCGTTAGAATTGGAGTTAGAATGATTGTTACCCGAATTTTGGTTGTTTGCCCTCCAATTATTGCTGTTGGATCCTCTATTGTTGTTGTAGTTGTTGTTCCGGGAACCGTTGTTGTTGTTACGGTATCCATTGTTGTTGTTCCTTGATCCTTGATCTTCCTTCTTGGTTTGAGCAACTAAGAGTTCCTTCAATTGCTTCACGTCATTCTTCAAAGACGTGAGTTGATTGTTGTTAGGCGGAGCATCTTGAAAGTTGACTCTTTTAACTCCACCTTCAGCTCCTTGGTGGGAGTATTTCTCCATGTGCAAAGCTTGCTTTTCTATGAACTACCAAGCTTCGTCGATCGGCATGTCCATGAACATGCCGGCAGATAGTAGTTGAAGGTTGAACTGGGTGCTTCCGTCCAGTCCCTTGAAGTATATCTCCAACAACTCTATCTTTGGAATCCCATGATGTGGGCAATCTAAAAAAATGTCTTTAAACCTCTCCCATGACTTGGACAAGCTCTCCTTGTCCTTCATGATGAATGCATTAATCTTCCCTCTCATTTCAGCGGTTTTAGAGGGGGAAAGAATTTAGTCAAGAATTCCGTAGTCATCTCCTCCCAAGTACTGATTTTTCCTGGAGGAAGAGATTGATACCAAGTAAGAGCTCTATCTTTTAAAGAAAAGTAAAAAGGTCTTAGCTTGTAATTGTTGTTTTCTATTCTTGAAGGTCTCAAGGTCTCCATCAAGATCTCATAGTTTTGTAGATGTTGATGCGGAGATTCCTTCTCTAGCCCTCCAAATTGGCATTGGCGAATCATGGAAAGAACTTGTGGTCGAAGTTCGTAGTCATGGTCTGCTAGATCTCCTCGGTTAACTCCAGGACGCCTCAGTTGTTGATTGGGGTCCATCCTTTGCCCTAGGGTTTGCGGGATTCCTGCAAAAAGAGCGCCTTGGACTGGTATCCGAGGTGGAAGCACATCGGCCGGGGCAACAGGTGCTGGGACCTGCCTCGGTCGAGGGTCTGGAACTGGATCCTGCATCGGTCGAGGATCTGGAGTGTAACACCCCGAATTCTCAGAACTCGGGACATTACTAGTTAGGACCTCACAATGGGTCCCAACCTCAGCTTGACAACAATATTACTAGGATCTTGCAACAAGACACAAATAAGAAAAACCGAAATTTATAAAATAGTATTTTGAAGAGATGAATGCAACAACGTTTAACACGAAGAAAGAAACCACAAGGTAAACCCAACCTCACTCTAAGGAGTACGGAGACCCGGCTGACCACTACTTCCGGATCACTCAGCTGTTGTTCTAACCTGCGGTAAATCTAAAAACACAACAAAACAACCATTAGCTAGTTATCTAAACATTAGGAGAATAATAATAGCACACACACACATAAAAATAATAAACACCCATCATGCTTACAAACAAGTCCATTTATTATCTTCATTTAAGTCATTCACTCTAATAATACTTATTTTGTGACACGAGGGATTCCCAAACCTCGCCTCGGCCCCCGTGTACCCATCAGGAGTGGATCCGATGCATCTCACCGTGTACCTGTAGATAAAAACACATATCACAGTTTGATCTCAAGCTTCCAGAAAAGTACTTGGCAACTCTACTTGTTTTCTTCTCTTTGTACCCAAGCATCTTATTTTAATCTAGAATATTGGTATTAATTTCTTCCTTTCGAAGAAAGTTCATATGCTACATTTGCTGGATATGCTTCAGGTTAGTTTCTATCTCTTGTGATTGTATGTAGTAGTAGAAACAATGTGTTTGTTTGCTTCGTTACATGACAATTTTATTTGCACTTTTCTTTTCTTAACAAAACATATTTTAATCTAGAATATTGGTATTACATATTTTTTCACCTGAAAGTAAAAGTTTTGGAATCAAATAAAATCTGGCAAAGGATGTACTTCTTATTCAGTAATTATTGTCTTCTATTGTGGTAAATGCTGGCAGATTGTCTTCACTCAGATAACAGAGAAAATTTTAGAATTAAAAACATGTTTTGGTTAACTGTTTTCTAGAGGATTGCATCTATCTATAGTCTTTCGTTCTTCTAGGCTGAAAAGCATTATTAGACAATGATCTTTTTTCATCTTCGTTTGCAGAAGAAGGCAAAGAGAGAAGCAAGAAGTTAGAGTATTGTCTTACTGAGGCTTTGAAGCTTATTTCATTAATTGGTATGTAATGAGTGAACTTGCATATTTGTCACGATAAATGACTGCTAACAATTTCTATGTCTGTTTTCATTTTGGAAAATATATGGCCTTTCATTGCTTAGATAAAATTTGTGAACACCATAAGAAAGCAAAGACAACCATAGCAGACAATTGATATATCTATCCTTCATTACGTACTTCCTGACCAATGAATTAAGTTTTTTTTGCTTTTATCATTGATGCAATTGTGTCTCCACTGTATAAAAATATGTTTATCAGCTAATTTCACTTGAGATAGTAGATCTGCTTTAGATTGATGAGCTCTATCAACCATTCTAAGACAAATTTCACGTTCCAATAATCTAGCAAGAATGGTAAATGTACACTAATTGCTTCTTAGAAGACTTATGGGATGGGTTGGCATAGGATTCCATATCTTCTAGCTTTCCTCTTTCTTGGCATAGGATCCATAACTTCTTGCTTTCCTCTGGATATGTGTTCTTATTTTCTGTGACCAAACATTGTCGTAGAATAAACATCTCCTCTCTGATTATATTACTGTTGGTTACAAAAGTTTATTGCCTTTCTCTTCACCATTTACTTCCAATTTTACATTTGGGCCAAGCTATTCTTGTGTCTCCACTGTATAAAAAATATATTACTGTTTTGGCATTTAAAGGCCTTTTTGTTTTGGCCTTTTTATTTTGGCATTTGGTTACAAAAGTATTCATATTGTTTATGGCTATAGTGAATAAATATATGCATCTAGAAATAGGATGAAATGGTTTCAAGTGAACAAAGTAGAATATTCGGTCATGAACAAGAAAGGGCCACGCTAGTATGATAGGAAACAGAATGACAGAAATTGATTGGGTTTTGTGGTGTCATGATTTGTCTAATTGGATTTTGTGGTTTTTCTAATGCTTAGTAGTGTCAATCGTACGCACAAACTCCCGTACACTTGTGGATAGTTGGTACTTGGTTTAGTGATAATGATATTAATGTGTAGTGTTGTTAATATTGTTGGTGACAAATGCTTGAATATCATATTTTGAAGTTAATGTAGCGATATTTGGTTTCGTAGGGTGGAACAAGTGTTCATCAAAACGAGTCTATTGGAGAAGGTCAAAGAGATTCGCCGCGGAAGAAGTCCCACAAGAAGAAAATCCAAGTGAAAACTTTTAAATATGTTTCATTTTGTTTTGTTCACAAAGATATTAGCACCTTTTTGGGGGATTGTTCACGATGACTTGAAACTAATGTAATATGCTATAAAATGTGTCAATTAGGTAATTTTGTTTAAAAACTATATGAAGTATGTATCAATTACGATGGGTAATATGGTAACTTTTAATTATCTTTGTGAGGACAATTATCAATATCCAATTCAGGGAAGCTTTTGCGTCGACATCAAGTCATCGCAAATTTTGAATAATGTAGCCGTTAAACATTTTGCGACAGTGAATAGCCGTCACAGTGAAAGAATTAAAAGCTGTAATTTGTTTTTGCGACAGCTTTGCGACGGTAACTTACCGTCGCAAATAGCTGGAACTTGCACGTCATCGTATTTGCGACGGGGTATACCGTCGCAAATATTAAAATAAGCGCCGGGAACACCAATTTTTCGCGACGGCTAGTACCGACGTAATGCCGTCGCAAGAACTTTGGCGACGGGTATTACCGTCGTAAATTCCTTTTGCGACGGACGAGTTTGCGTCGGCGTGTATGCCGACGCGACGCCGTCACAAAAAGTTGGTGCTGTCGCAAAAGGCCTTTTTCCCGTCGCAAAACGCCGTCGCAAAAGTATTTTTTTTTGTAGTGAATATAGGTTTGGGGACGTTGGTTTAAATGACGAGTAACTCGGCACCATTCACATAATCGGGTGTTTGTGCATTGCCAAAGTCAAATAAACCAATAGTCCCAACGAGCTTTGGTATGTGTGCCCGGTGTGGATGCACCTCGAAAAATAGAAAAAAACCCGAGGACGGCTAATCACCAAGGTTTCGGCTTTTGTACACCAATGTCATTGTCTCAAAAATAAGTGAAAGAAAAAGAAAAGAAAGAAAAGATGGAGAAAATATACACTTGTGGGAAGTTGATCGAGGACAAAATTGTGGAGTTAGTTCCATTCCCGGATTAGCATCACATAGCCTAGAAAAATCCCCACCTAATCACAATGTTTCTTGGCCTTTTATTTCACAAGACCTTATGACCTATTTGCATGTTTGTAAGACTTAGTAATCTAGATTGGATATGCTCTTGATCATCTTGACTTCTTCATTTTTACATTTCATGCATGCTTTCGAGTTAAGTACAATTGTCTTTCCGTTCCCTCATTTATTTGATACATGATTGCTTATCCATTGCCATGAAACATGACTATGAAGGCATTGAAGGGGGTCCAATATTAGAAGCACAAACCCAAAAAGATTTTGCCATTTTTCTGCATACATAAATCATGTCATCTCTTAGTCTATAGTTGGGAGATTGCTCGGGGACGAGCAAACCTTAAGTATGGGGTATTTTTGATAACACGATTTATGACTTAGGTTTAGGTAATCATTTAGATAGATTTCTCACTCATTCATGCATGGTTTAGCACTAGTTCACGACGTTTGCACTCAATTCATGTATTTTGTCGAGATAGACGTCTACACGGACTTTTGCATTGCTTTGTAGGTATTTTGGGAGATTTAGGAGCTTAATCGATACGTTTGAGGATCGTTCATCAAGATGACACACCCTCAGACTCATTAGGATGCAAGCTAGAGGCTATGGAGGACTCATGGAACCTTGTCAACACAAGCCATGCACCAAATCATAGCTTAATGATCCAAGGCGAAGCTGAACCACCAAACCACGGTTGCTGGCACTTCCACGGCCGTAGAACCAACCGTGGTTTTTGCCAGACGGTTGTGACAGCTGTGCCACGATCTCATGGCCTTCTCTAGCATGGTGGTAGTATAAAAGTGGTCCTGCAAGGCTGAGAGAAGGCATCTTTCAATCCCCTATCATCCAATCAAATTGGGAATCAAAATACACTCTCTCAACAAGAAGATTCTCTCAAGAGGAGAGCTACCATTGGAGGAGAAGAGCTCCATTGGAGAAGAGGAGAAGAACACACCATAGCTAGACTTTGATAAGTTTTGTAGTGAAGATTTTCGGAATCGATTTCTAGAGTTGTAAGAATCGTTTAACCCTTCTTTTGGAAGGGTTGTGAGTCTTTCTAATCTTACTTTCAGCTTGGTTTTATTTGCTTCACTTGTTCATCTCTTTCTTTTCATTATCTTGCAAATGGAAGTCATGATTTTATGCTTGATGATTTCGATTGTTATGATGCATGTTGTAGGCTAAATAGATGCGATTTTAGGGTAAGGAAAGGATGGTTATGGCTAAGACTATGATAGGATGAACTTAGATTTGCCCTTGGATGACTTGTTTGCATGAATGAAGTCACTACTATAGTCCACGGCTAGTTCTTGCCCTTCCACGGCCGTGGAAGTGGTAGAACAACCCGTGGTTTCCCTGGTTCGATGGATCTAAGTACTAGATTGTTAGAATGTTGAAATCCTAGTGTTTGTTGAGTGAAATCTATCCTAGGGTGACCTAGTGTTAGCAACTAAGTGTTAGAAGAGACCTACCCGGTGATTCATACTCTTAGATTTCAAAGATGACAAACTCTAGGTAGTGGTGAGCCTCATAAGCCGCCATTGGACTAAGTGTGCTAGGATAGTTGTTTAGGACTAACCCTTTCGAGACTTACCCAGTGAGGATAGGTTAGATCCCTAGGTGACAATCCGGTTTGTGTAGAATTCCATCCCTTAGGCTCTTTGAGACTTACCCGGTGATGAGACCTTAGGAACGGACTAGTGGACCATGAGACCTACCCGGTGATTGATCCCAATCTAGAAACACTCACTCCCAACATATCATAGTTAATCCAAGGAATGATTAGATAGCTTGAGTCCTATGCCATAACCGGAATTTCCAACCCCTAAAATCCGTTTTTCTCTCTTTGATCTCGTATCTCGTTTTAGCTTGTTTGTTCGTGTTGATTTGTTAGCTTAGTTGATTTCTTATTTCGCATGATTTGTGATCCTTGATTGATCACCGAAAAACCCACCAAAAACATTGAGATTTTCATTTCTTTATTTCTTTCCCTTTTCCTTAACCTAGATCTTCACTAAACTTAATCACTAATCGAATCAATCTCACCTTAGTCTTTGTGTTCGACCTCGGAATACTATCCCTACTACAAACGTCCCGTACACTGCGGGTTCGCTAGGAGTTAGGAGAAATATAACGAGTATAAATTTAAAGCTTATTGCGTGCACATATCCTAAGCGTGACAACACACATAAAAATAATAAACACCCATCATGCTTACAAACAAGTCCATTTATTATCTTCATTTAAGTCATTCACTCTAATGATACTTATTTTCTGACACGAGGGATTCCCAAACCTCGCCTCCGCCCCCGTGTACCCATCAGGAGTGGATCCGATGCATCTCACCGTGTACCTGTATGGTCTGGGTATAGAGAACCTCCCAGTCTCCTGGCAGAGCTGGGCAGTGATGTCACGGCCCGTTATACATACACTTGGGCCTTAAAGCATAATAACCACGGTCGTCCTAACAAGTTGTTATTTATTATAACACACATTGTACACACACAACCATCATCACCCAACTAATATCCAGAAACCAGCTAAGTAAGTCGCAAGGACTTACCTTGATCACAAATCGTTTCTCAAATCTCAACTCGGTCCGAACCCGTGGTAACTCAAACGCCTGTCAAATAAGGCATGTCGATCAAAATCACATCCAGATGTCCAACCTCATGCGAAGGAATTACGGAAAAAGCTCTCTTACGGCAAAAAACCATTTTACCCTTAGTGCCGAAAATTCTCAAAGTCTATCATTAAAATATAACATTCATATTTAGAACTTGTTTCCAAAATTTGGTTCTCACGGATAGCTTACTTAGAGGTTATAAGATCAATTTCAAACACTCGTCAAAGAGAACTACATTATCCTTTCTCCGATTATTCCACTTTAATACTTATGTGTGTGTAATAGCATGAATTATAGTCTATATTTTGGGGTTTGATTGGACGTTTTATCTTCAATAATCTGCATGTTTGTATGTATAATATGTGATTATATTACCATTTCATCTACCTTTGCGGGAATCGAGGTCTACACCTAGTTTTGTTGTAATCGTAGGTAAAATGGCACGTTTTGCATCAAAAAGGAGCAAAAAGGAACTATGCAGTCATTGGAGCTACATTCAGGAACATAAGGAACCCTCCAAGAAGCATAGCCATGGATTAGAGATTCACTTTGGACCAGATTTGAGAGATTTCACATTCAGTTGTGACTCACCTCGGTTGACCACAGATTCACCTCGACCGAGGTGATCCAGAGAAGTCGACTCGACCGAGGCGAACACCTGGGACGCGGCGAGAATATTTTATTCTTGGCTGAGATCTTTTATCTTTGGAAAGAGATCTTATATTTTTGGGCTTGGCTCCTGGAAGAAAGAAGATATGCTAGATCATATATTTTTTCTATTTTTATGGGAAGAGATCTTTCTAAGATATCTTATCTTTGGAGAGTAATTTTCCTATAAAAAGGGTCGGATTTCCCACAAATCCGATCGTGCTTAGACATCCGCTATCACCTTGCTTTACACCTACTACATCGCTGCGGCCATACTCCAGTTGGGAGATTCGAAGAACCTTTTTTAGGTTGAAGGAAGATTGAAGTCTATAGCTTTTATAGCCTTTGAAGGGTTTTTGTAAGATTATCTTAGATTCCCTTCCTTGTTGCCTTGCCTTGTTGGATTTCTATCCAAGGAATGCTTTTGTTGTGATATTTGATTCAGTTATTGAAGTCTTTTCATTAAATTCTTCTTGTTCAAATATTCACTTTCTTCCCATATACTTGATTAATACTTTCATGATGATGAGTGGCTAATATATTTGTGTGATTCTAGGGTGATTGGCTGAAGGTTGTGGGAAAAACAATGATAGAATAATCTTAGATTCCAGTAGGACCCTGAAAGTTCGAGTTTTTAACCTTAACCCTAAGCATCTCGCTCAGTCGATGAACATCTCGGTCGGGGTGGAATTCTTCTGACCGAGGTGACTTATCTTCACCGAAACTGAGAGTTAAGTGTTAGAGTTTGCCAAATCCTATTCTTATTACAACTTTCCTGGTTCAATACAAGCTTAGGATGAGACTTACCCGGTAATTCCTTTGTTTGTGTACCTAAGATCATAAGTGTAGGTAATAAAGGTTTGTCCTTTATTGGGGTTTGAGTGTGCTTTCATCCCATCTTTATGAGTTAGCATGAGACTTACCCGGTAAAGGCTGATTCTATTCCCTTAGATGGTGTGTTAGTTTGAGCTTATAGTTCTTTATCTTAATTCCTTGAGACTTACCCGGTAATAGGAGTTATGGTTTAGGATTAGTGAGTAGTGAGACTTACCCGGTGATCTATTCAACTTTAGTAACACCTTCCCCATGCAAAAACCTCAGCTTTGTTTGCTTATCTTTAGATCTTGAGTTGGAACCACAACTAGATGCTTTAATCCCTAGAATTGCATATTTCCTTTATTGACTTCTATATCATCTTTGATTGTTTTAATTACTATTGTGGTTAGTGATTGCTTAAGCATACCGTAATTAGACTTTGTTTCACTAAGTCCCTGTCATCGACCCCTAGAATTCCTTGCTTTTTACTACGATTCACCCGTACACTGCGGGTTCGCATCCTTGTTTTAAGCTTACGTCTAGGGTTATAAATTTAAAGCTTGCACACACCGTTTGGAGCGAACAGTGTGTACGTATATTATGCGTTACTCTTACTCATCTATGTATATATATACTTATATATATATACACTCTACCTATTCACACATAAATACTTATGTTTCCCATCCCATACCTATCTATATGTACCTATGTACCCGGCACCGATACATGTATCTTTATTTCTATCTCTCATAATTACCTCTATGTACACACACGTATAACACTGCACGCCTCACTATCTCTACATCAATATATAAACTTATCAGTCATATACCTATAAAAAATCTATATATTTACATATAAAAACTCACACTCTCAGCCATACATTGTCTATATATATATACATGTGCACACACTGTACAGAGGCTCACTCACCTTTTATACATATATTGGTATATATTTATTACCCTCATACATCTGTACATACTTATATATGTATACATCATCCTTATACATGTATATATACTTATATATATTCCACTGTTTTACATTTATATATATATATACTTATATATATATAATCCACTATTATACATTCATATATACTTATATACATATTCGTCTCTTCCAGCCCTTCATCTATCTATATACCAGTTTAAATATACTACACTAAACTTATACATAAACACTCACACATTTCCTACCTCTCTATACCCATATACGTATATAACCGCAAGCTGAAGAGGCTTACTTACCCATCTCGACTACTCATCACGCACTCGGAGATGAACCGCGGCTCAGTACGGTCCTACAAAGTGGTTGTCGTAGAGGGTCTAAGCTGGCTCGGTGCTTGCCCTTCCTCACGCCTCACTACTCCCCTGCTCGCTTCTGCAGGTCTCGCAAAACCCAAGCTCGCTCGATTAGCAGTGAAAGAGGAGAGTACAGAGGGGAGAGACGAACACTCACCGGTGATGTGTCGATCGTCCACTACAGCGCTTCACCGGCGTCCCTAAGCGCGGCTGGTGGTCGACAGTTCCGGTGGTCGCCTGTTGTGTTGCTGGGACGTCGCTGTCGGTCGCGCGAGTTGCTGATTCGGACCTTGGGAGTGGTTGCACAGGTCGAGGTGGCAGGCGACGATGGGCGGGCGAGTCGACGACGCTCCGATACTTCCCGGCGTGCAACAGCGGCTTCAATCCCAGGCGTGCAGCGGTCTTCTTCTCCAGTCGTGTCGTCGGGTAAGAGAAGGAGAAGTGGCAGATTTGTTTAGTAATTAGTTTTAGAATTAGGTTAAGCTTTAGGGTTAGATTAAGTTTAGGATTAGGTTAATTAGGTTGGTCTTGGACCGGCTGAAGACATGGGCCAGCAAATTGGGCCGGTTCAGTTCATTTATTTAATATAGGATGATAGCTAAAATATTATTCGTACGGAACCGCTCCTCGATTTTTATTTAAAAAAAACGGAATTATTTCTGATTACATAATTTTATTATTTTGTGTGGATTAAGGTCACATAAGATAATAAAATTTAAATCTCGTTTTATTTTTTTTTTTGGGTAAAGATTGACGGATCGGAATCTGGTTAAATTTGGTATTAAACGGAGTTTAAAATTTTCGGGTATTACATGGAGCAGGGTCTTGCCTCGGTCGAAGTAGATACTGGTCTCGTAAGGCTGCCATATCTGCTTCGATCGCTTCAGTCCTGGTGCGAGTTTCTTCTTTCTCATGCCTCAGTTCTTCCCTGCTGAGGCGTAGCTGTTCTAACGCCTCCTTTAATTCGGCCTCAAGATCGCGATTGTCTTGGTCGGCCATCTTCGCTTCTCTCAAGCGTCGTTTGTATGTCTTTTCTGGTTCGGGATCGTAAGGAACGATTTCCTTCCCAGCGCGGGTACTTCGCATAAACCTAAGAAAAGGAACCTGCGAAAGTCACTCAAGTAGAGTGGTTAGTAGAAACGGGGGCAAGTTCCCCAAAAGCGTACCGCAACCGGCTCGGTCTAGACCAAGTCCCCGGCAACGGCGCCAAAAACTTGTTCGCTCCAAATGGTGTGTGCAAGATTTAAATTTATAACCCTAGATGTAAGCTTAAAACAAGGATGCGAACCCGCAGTGTACGGGTCAATCGTAATAAAAAGCAAGGAATTCCAGGGGTCGATCATAGGGACTTAGTGAAACAAAGTCGGAATAGGTAAGCTATGTAATTACTAACCACAAAAGCAATTAAAACAATCAAGGATGATAAAGAGTCAATAAAGGAAATATGAAATTCTAGGGATTAAAGCATCTAGTTGTGGTTCCAACTCAAGATCTAAAGATAAGCGGACAAAGCTGAGGTTTTTGCAAAGGGAAGGTGTTTCTAAAGTGGAATAGATCACCTGTTAAGTCTCACTACTCACTAATCCCAAATCGTAACTCCTATTACCGGGTAAGTCTCAAGGAATTAAGGAAAAGAACTATAACCTCAAACTAACACTCCAACTAAGGGAATAGAATCAACCTTTACCGGGTAAGTCTCAAGCTAACTCACAAAGATGGGATGAAAGCACACTCGAACCCCAATAAAGGATAAACCCTTATTACCTACACTTATGATCTTTGGTAAACAAACAAAGGAATTACCGGGTAAGTCTCATCCTAGGCTTGCATTGAACCAGGAAAGGTGTAATAAGGACAGGATTTGGCAAACTCTAACACTTAACTCTCAGTTTCGGATCAGACAAGTCACTTCGGTCAGAAGAATTACACCCCGGCCGAGATATTATCGACTGAGCGAGATGCTTAGGGTTAAGGTAAAGACTCGAGCTTTCAGGATCCTACTGTGATTAAGATTATTCTATCATTGTTTTTCCCACAACCTTCAACCAATCACCCTAGAATCACACAAGGAAATTAGCCATTCATCATCATGAAAGTAATAATCAAATATATGGGAAGAAAGAGAATAATTGAACAAGAAAACCTTAAGAGAAAGGCTCCAATAACTGAATCAATTATCAAACAACAAGCGTTCCTTGGATTAAAATCCAACAAGACCAACAACAATGAAGGGAATCTAAGGGAATCTTACAAGACCCTTCACAAAGCTATAAAAGCTATAAACTTCTTCCTTCAACAACCTTCAAAAAGGTTCTTCAGATCTCCCAACTGGAGTATATGCGATGGTGTGCTGCTGCGAATGTCTTCCGGGTGATAGCGGGTGTTCTCGTGGTAAGCGGGATACGGATTTGTGGAAAATTCAACCCTTTTTATAGGAAAATTACTCTCCAAAGATAAGATATCTTAGAAAGATCTTTTTCCATAAAAATAGGTAAAATATATGGGTTAACTTATCTTCTTCCTTCCAGGAATCCAGCCCAAAAGTATAAGATCCTCTTTCCAAAAATAAAAGATCTCAGCCAAGAATAAAATATCCTTGCCGCGTCCAAGGTGTTCGCCTCGGTCGAGTCGGCTCCTCTGGATCACCTCGGTCGAGGTGACTCTATATTCAACCGATGTGAATCACAACTGAATGTGAAATCTCTCAAATCTGGTCCAAATTGATTCTCTAATTTAGTTCCATGATTCCTGGATTATTCCTTAAGCTGCTGAATGTAGCTCTAATGACTCCTTAGCTCCTTTTGCTCCTTTTTTATGCAAAACGTGTCATTTTACCTACGATTACAACAAAACTTGGTGTAGACCTCGATTCCCGCAAAGGTAGATGAAACGACAATATAATCACATAATATATATACAAACATGCAGATTATTGAAGATAAAACGTCTAAACAGGCCCCAAAATATAGACAATAATTCATGCTATCAAGGTCTTGTGAACGTTGTGTGTTGTTTGGTCACAGATGGCATACTTATTGGTTTACATGGCTCCTTCATCGTCTATTATGCTTGTAACTACCACGCACAAGACTTTGCGGTTGAAATATAACCTACCTGCTCTAATGTTTGTCTCAGGATTTACAGTTCACCAAAGCTGTTATTTACTTGCTTGTCATAGATTTAATAAAAACAACATTTTATTGTTTATATAGTTTGTCTGTCTATGCTGAGTTTTTTTTCTATAATGTGACTTGTGGAGGTTCTATTACTATAAGGTTAAGTATCCTTTGTGTTTGGTATTTTTATATCTTTGACCCTTAGTCTCTATATAAAATTAAACTATATGATTAGCAGACTCTCGTTCAGGGGCATAGCTAAAGTATGTGTTGTTTTATTTACATACAAATATTGCTAATTTCCTTTGATTCCATTTCAAGAAGCACCTTGTGGAGATTTTACCACTCATTTATATTGCCACGAATACAGGGGGATAAGTGAGCGTAGTGGTGACCCCAAGTATTCAGACCTCAACCTATCCATAGTCGAAGCCCCATCAACACACAAAATGGAACCGACTTTTGCCGAATAGTCATGAGAATCAATATCAACCACTAATCTAAGCCTTGGTCTATGGGAATGGTGCACTACCAGAATGGATATTGATTTAGCTTGTCCATGATAGAGTTACAACACTTAAGGTTACTGACATCGGTTTGTATAGATTTACACGATTTAGATAAATATGAAATTCATGTTCATCTAATACTCGCAATTCATGTTCATCGGTTTGTAAGGGTACCATTTAGATTTTTTTTTTGTTATTTTCTTGAAACGGGGATATCATTTAGTTTTACTTACATTCTGTGTCAAGCGGAGATGGCGGTTTTAAAATTTTCAGAAAATGGGGCTGGAATCTTATTTGTTGTCGGCACGGTCATTAGCACATTTGTGCTCGAGGATCAACATTTTCCCTAGTTCTAGGCTTTATTGATTGCTAAAGTTTGTTGAATATTACTGTTTCTTGAATGTTATCATTGTACAAAGTTAGCTTCGTTGAATGCTAAAGCACATAGCACTGTTTCAGACACTTGTTTTGTAGTACATATGCATGTGGTATTGTACTGTTTTTGTTAGCTATGTCAAACTTGATATTGAATTTAATGTAAGTTGATGTTTATAGGATAATTCGTCTGATGAATGAATGTTTTTGCAAATTGTATTGCATTGTTTGTTAATATACAAGGTGTTTTGTTAATGTACAGGGTGTTTATTGAAAATTACAATTTCGGGTGAAAAATATTTAATAAAAACATAGATCCCGGACCTATAGCCTTGAAATTTGAAATGAACTTTTTGTTAATGTAATATCACGATATGAACATCTAAAATTCCGGGCTTGTTTTTAAATATATGCTAGATATTTGAAGCTCTAATATCCCGGGCATATTTTTGCATATCCAGGATATTTGAGTAGTAAACTATCAACTTTCACACACCCTTATATCCCAGGCGTGTTTTATAGGTCCGGGATATTTGACCTAATAGCACACCACTCTGAAGCCCGAGCTATATCAACACATATCTGGGATATATTTGAAAAACCGTCCGGGATTAAATCCTATTTGGTAGTAGTACACTATCACATTACAAGCTAGCGAACAGAAAGTCACACAAATAAGTCTTCGCGACTTGCCTCGGTCCAAGAAAGATAACCCAAGGTAGCACAAGTATAAGGATTCTTGGAAAGCACCAGAACTAAATTAGGCACCTAAAATATTTTAATAACCACGAGCAAACCGACCCAACTAACCCACACCCTCACCATGTTTCTCCGTTTTGGATACCCTTTTAATATCTTGAGCTCAACCAAATATTGAGAACCAAAATATGCATACGCAAATAATCCGTTTCATACATATGCACCACTCCTCCGACAACAATAGGTAGAAATGACATTTTAATTGCTAGCAATTAAAATTATATAAAAATGATAATCCAAATGTTGCTTCTTCGTCAACAAAGCTTTATACTTGTGCCAGCTTGGGTTTGTAATCAAGAAACTCACGTAATAGTAGGTCAACGATCCACATAACATTAGGTCAATGACCAACATACATTAGGTCTACAACCCACGTAACTGATATTAATCCAATATGAATAATAAAAATGTTTGATTTGTTTAATTTCAAACCTTCTATTTATGCAAGTTCTCAACTATTAGTCTTAATTGATAACCGATGTGAGATAGCAAAATATACGAAAATATGTCCAAATTTAAAAAGAGTGATTTTATCCGGCGCCGGAGTAGAGGCCGGCGCCGGCGCATTGCGAGTGCGCGCAAGGGCTCGCACACTCGCAATGCGCAAGCGCGTGAGGCCCATGCGCGCGCCCCGCCCGCCTCCGCGCCTATTTAAGGAGGCGCGGAGGCCAGCCTCCCTTGCCCTTGTCTTCCCCGCTTCCGCTCCGCGTTCTTTGCCCTCGCGTTTCGCAGCCGTCGCGCACTTCCCTTGCCCTAGATTTTTTTTTTCGCTTGTTTTCATCCATTTCTTCTTTTTTTCGATACGTCCAACAATGGAGGAAGATTCAGCTATCGAGAGATTGGAGGAAGATTCACCTATCGAGAGATCTAGGAGTAGACCACTTGTGAATCGATTCCAGGTTAGTTAATATTGTTTTTTTATCGTTTATTTATTTTTTGCATTATACTTGAAACTAGTTAGTTTAGTTAGGTTCGGTTAGTTAGGAATAATTGAAATTGGATTAATTTCGATAGTTAGTAGTATTGAAACTATTTAGTTTAGTTAGGTTTGGCTAGTTAGGAATAATTGTAATTGGACTATTATCGATATTTAGTATTATTGAAACTACTTAGTTTAGTTAAGTTCGGCTAGTTAGGAATAACTGTATGATAGTTAATGTAATATATATATATATATATATATTTACAATATATATGTATATGATTATAATAATAACACAATTTTATATATAAATATATATATACATTTATAATATATATGTATATAATAGAAAAATAAAAATTTGAGTTAAAAAAATATACAGCATATGTTGAGGACTGTCAGTGAGAAGAGGAAGAGGGCGAGTAGATTAGTCACAGCTTCCGCCCGTCGAGAGGCTGTAGCTCGACGAGTTAGACTTGCATCGGCATCCGTTCAGGCACCTGTAGATGCAGCTGTAGAGGCATCCGTTGAGGCACATGTGGATGCACCTGTGGATGCACCTACAGATGCAGAGGTTCATGCACCTGTAGATGCAGCTGGCGAGGAGGATGTCGTACTTATTTCACTTACTGCTGATTACGACACGGAGGATTCTGCGCACGATATGTCTCATTTAGATGATATACTAGAGGATGAGCATGAGGAGATACGAGTTGAGGTAGAGCAGTAGCAGCAGGACATACCACAGCCGAGGGAGCCGGACGACTTACCTGAGCATGTACGTGATGAGGAGCAGGTACAGGAGGACGTACCTCCTCCTTTATTGACATGCTATGCTGACCACAGCGCCAGCGTTATATGGGCCGGTATGGCTTCTCCCGTGATTAGAGTTGTTCGGAGGCTCGACGCATTCAGTAGATTACGTGAGT
The DNA here is from genome assembly GCA_033239045.1 of Fagopyrum esculentum. Classification (NCBI taxonomy): domain Eukaryota; kingdom Viridiplantae; phylum Streptophyta; class Magnoliopsida; order Caryophyllales; family Polygonaceae; genus Fagopyrum; species Fagopyrum esculentum. The sequence goes on from BSUD01000007.1 coordinate 124,150,193, forward strand.
GGCGACGAGATGTAGATGACGCATTTTCATGGTTTGGATTAGCTAGACGCAGCGGACTGACGGATTTGGAGGACGTACAGTTTGGCGGCGTCGATCATTGTCTGATTACGGCGTTTGTCGAGAGGTGGCACCCAGAGACAAACACATTTCACATGCCATGGGGGGAGATGGGAATAGCGCTACACGATGTTCAAATCATTATAGGACTACCAGTTGATGGAGATGCATTGGTGACTTCCGTCGATGATAGTGTACGACTTGATTGGCTAGTTCAGCGTCTTGGCTTATCACCAGCAGAGGCTAGACGTCAGACTTCACATATATTCTGTGATACTATTAGGGGTAGAGCCGCTGAGATGTTGACCCTTCCAGAGCCTCCAGATGACACTATTGCATCTGCATATCTGTTATTGTCCATATCGTCGACTTTGATAGTCGACAAGTCTACCAACAGGATACGAGGATGGCTTATTGATCTAGTACGAGATCATTTGAGGACAGACGCGTATGCTTGGGGCACCGAGACCCTTGCTTATCTTTACAGATGTTTGGGGGACGCCACCAGGAAGAGGGTGACGACGATGGCAGGATGTACTTCCCTGTTACAGGTGTGTTGTCGTAAATATTTTCCTTAATATAACGTCACTTTATTAATAAGATTGAAATTAATAAAAGAATTTGTACAGTTTTGGATTTACGCACATTTCCCGTCATTGGGATGTGCCGCTGTGGAGGATCCAGATATGCTTGGTCATGCACGGTGGTGTTCGAGACTTTCTGTCCCGAAGACTCCGTCTATTACCGTAGAGAGGTTACACTCCTTACGAGCTCAGTTGGACCAGATGAGGGCGGAGGATGTGTGCTTTACCCCGTATGATGAGCGGGTGCTTGATTTTGGCGTAGAGCATGGTGTTTCTCGGTATTGGGGTATCATACGGATATCCGACATAGAGGAGGCGTATATGCCGGACCGTTTCTTGCGACAGTTTGGATACGTACAGACAGTGCCTCTACCCCGTATTCCTCCCCTTCATGAGATTCGTCCGGCGACCGGACGTGGATCTAGGCTTTCATATCCTCTCTCATACGATCGTTGGGCATTCCGCCATCTGGAGGAGACCAGAGTTTCACTAGTTGGATTGATACCAGCTACCTCTCCTTGGCTCGTCGATGATGCGTACATGTCTTGGTATACGGTCCATTGCCATCCGTACGTCTTGCCGACGTCCATTGCACTCCAGTTACCTATAAACCGTCCCCCACTTGTTCCGGTTTCACATCAAAGAGTACGTTTGTTTTTAACATTTAAATTACTCTTTATTTTAATTTTCAATTATGTTAAAATTTTATTTTCTGTATTGCAGCGTCTTCACATTCTTATAGGAAATTTACGAGAGATGCAGGCTCGCGGTCTTCCTTATTCTGCAAAGGATATAGATCACATGATAGCGGAGGCAGTTAGACGTACGCCTCCTGTGGCTCCATCTCAGGTCCGGGCTTCACAGCATCCTCCAGCTCCAGCACATTTGTAGTTGTAGTTCACTACTCTTATATTTATTTTGGATGGATATTACACTTGAGCGTATGTTTTTTTTAATACTGTAATGTTTATTTTGGATGGATAATATGTATTGTTTTTTACTTTTGATGTTTTCCTAAGTTTTTTTAGCGATTTTATTTCCCTTAAGTTTCAATCAACAATTTCAAACTACTAAAACACAATGAGAACCATATATGAAACCGACTAAATCAATGTTGTCAACAAGTACAATAAAAACGTCTAAAACACGATTTCAAATAAGGTTTCTCAAAATGGCTAAAGATATCCTGCACTATTGTGTTCAACTCCCCATGCTCGACAGAGATCCTCATAACGAGCTATCCTTTCAATGAACGGCGCATCCCATCCATCCACACTTGCATCATGGTTATTTTTTCAAGCGTCGCTCAACAACGGTAACGGAGCACATACACTTCTTCGAGTTTTTTTTCGGCATACAACCCTCACCGTCCACTTTTCCTCTTCAATTTGGGTTCCTACAAGCTCAAACAAACACATACACTTCTTCGAGTTTTTTTTCCGGCTAGAACTTGGAACATGATCGGGATCTACGTCTTTTTCTTTTCTCGGTCCTCCGTGTCTATCACAACCCAATTGTAGGATACGAAAACCCCTTCTATCCAACCATGATTTTTTAATGACCAACACCATATTCATAGCGTTGGCCACATACTGAGCCCATCCCAAAAAGTTCTCTCTATCCGCAAAATATCCATGAAGCTCAAATTTTGAAGAATAATTGGTACCGAGAGCACGAGAGTAATCCATAAGAACCTAAATAAAAATAACATAGAATATTATTTTAAAAAAACACATCATTTTATTCTTGCATTGCTAATTCTATGATTTCGATTCTCTATTCTAACATTGCTAATTCTATGATTCCGATTCTCTATTCTTGCATTGCTAATTCTATAATTCCGATTCTCTATTTTAAAATTGCTAATTCTATGATTTCGATTCTCTATTGTAACATTGCTAATTCTATAATTCCGATTCTCTATTCTAACATTGCAAATTCTATAATTCCGATTCTATATTCTAACATTGCAAATTCTATAATTCCGACAAAATAAAACGACATAACAGTAAAGTATAAAAATGAGTTTGTACACTTACTTCAAGTTTTGCGAGAATTTCTTCCGGATCACTATATTTTTCAATATCGAACGGCATCATCGAGCTTTCACCATCGGATTCCACATCAACTTCATCGGAATACGACGACATTTTAACGACTTTTTTCTTTACGTTTTCTAACTTGTGGATGAAGGTGAATGAGTCTCATATGTTATTATATAGGCTCCAAAAATCCCCAACGGCTATATTCCCCCAACGGCTACATCCCCAACGGCTACATCCCCAACGGCTCTATTCGAAAGTATAACGCGCAAGAGGACGCGCATGCGCTGCGCGCATGCGCGCGGGCGGACTCCGCCTCTATGAAGGCGCGAGTCTGCCCGAATAGTAGCCCTGTTAAAAAATAGCCGTGGATAATAAATTGATTGTAAAAATAATTTTGAGAAGAAAAATATTATACCAAAATATATACGTATTTGACTTTGTTAAATTTAAATAATAAAGTCAAATACGTATCCGTAGGTATACGCACGGTATTTAAAATTTTATGAGAAGAAAAATAGAAAAATACTATACCAACAATATACGTATTTGACTTTGTTAAATTAAATAACAAATTTAATTACATATCCATAGGTATACGGTTTTTAAAACTTTATAGACAACGACCCACATATGTTAGGTCAACAACTCACGTAACTGATATTAATCTGATATGAATAATGAAAATATATGATTTGTTTAATCTTCAAACCCTCAATTTATACAAGTTTCTCAAATAGTCAATTTTACCTAATAATCGATGTGGAATAGGAAAATACATGAAAATATGGCCGAATTAAAAAAATCTTGAATAAAAAATAATTTATAAATAATTATGAGAAATAAAAAAGAAATATATTATAAAAAAAATATACGTATTTGACTTTGTTAAATGAAATAACAAAGTCAAATATGTTACCGTAGGTCAACATTTTATAAATTTAATGTAATATTCCGTAAAATTATCATCTCACATCATTTGAATGAGAATTTTTGATTAACTTATAAGGATGAGTTGTTACTCATGTCAACAAATTTTTTTTATTTCTAGTGGTCGAGTGAGGATAAAGAACTTTGGAGTTAAGTGTGATCGTGCGGGAGCAAGGTCACTCGGCTCGGTGGATGGAATTTGTGTATGACCTGGACGTCAGGAGTTTAAGTGTACACCCCATAAAATTATCATACCGCATGATTTGAATGAGAATTTATGGTTAACTTATAAGAAGTGATTGCTATCCATGTCAACAAGATTTTTTTCTTTTCTAGTTGTCGGGTGAGGACACAGAACTCTAAAGTTAAGTGTGCTCGTGCAAAAGCAATTTCAGTATGGGTGACCTCCAAGGAAGTTTCTGCCTGAGCGTGGTTGGCACGTGGACAACGTCCCAAAGACCTCGGGTCTTACATAATTATGCTAAAACTTAACCACAATGGGGTTAATCTTCCACAAAAACTAAATCCTTACATAAGTAGGGTAAAATATATGAACTAGACATGGGTATAAACATATATGCCAATACATTAATCTTTAGAAAATACCCAATGTTTAAATAATTTAAATAATCAATATGCATCTAATCATCATAAGTCTCAAAAACCCAAACTCACATATCTTGAAATCTCAAAACTCATAATCAAATCCAAGTACTCGTAATCAAATCCAACTACTCATAATCCAATTTAAATACTCATAAACCGTATCCAATATTCATAGTCAAAAAGTAACATCTCATAAGTCCAAATCGATAACTCATAATCCGAACAAAAATTCATAAATTCAACTCAACATACTCATAATCCAAAAACAAAACATATCTCATTAATCAAAACAAATGCTCATAATATCTCAAAGGGTTTCAAAACACCATCATCTCAATAACTCATCAAAATCAACCGGTATATATATCGTATTCAATGGTCAATTGACCGAAACGAAGTAACATCCATTTTAGCATTTTTTTTCCACCCTCATTCTTATTCATCACTTAAACTTTTTGGGTAGAAGTGCATTACTTATCGGTAGAGTTCCTTATCTTTTTGGTTTTGGAGATTTACCGGTGCACTAATGACATTGCAGACATTATAGGTGTTTCTGGAGCTAAATTATTTACAGATGAATGTTCTCAACACACTAAGGTTCTTCATGTGGTCAAGGAAGTAGAGGTCAATATGGAACTGATTGAGATCCAAGACTCAAAGCTTTGGAGACGATCAGCCGACCACCGATGCTCTGCCTCAAACATTTTGTCCGAGCACGTGACTATTTCTCTAGAGCAGATTGATTTGGCTCATTTTTGAGTGCTCGGCTGACTAGACCCCACTGTTCAGTTGACCGGTCCCACAACGGATCCACATGTGGATTTTATGTTTTATCCTTTTTTTTTTAATCTTATGTCGTCTTTTGTCATGTCCAGTATGACGTTTTTAGATTTTAATTATAAGAATGAGTTTTGTAGATTTAGATAAGATATCAAACCCTGGGAGGATAAGAATTACAATATGGTATGTCTACTTTTTATATTTTTTTTTAGGTTGTCTTTTAACATTTCTTATTATCTAGTTTTCATTCAAAAGTTTTATAGACGAGTTTGTGTACTACAGTGATGATCAGCAGACCGCCGCTTGTCAATCGGCCGACCATGTCTTTTATTTCCATTTATAAAGTTATGAATTACAATATGGTATGTCTCGCTGAGTTCTCATTCTAGGGTCTGAAGAGCCCAACTGTATTGAAGATCTATGATGTTGATGATGATCAATATCCCTTGAATGTTCATCTATCAAGTGTAATGGTAGTTTTGAGTTGTTCAATACAAAATGTGAGAGCTAAACATAAGTTGCTTTATTATTATTATTATTTGTTCTTCTAGAAGTTGATGGTAAAATACGAGAGTCGAGTCACTCATGTCTTTCATATTCTGCAAAATGCGAGAGCCGAGTAAAATTTAACTCGCATAACATGATTTACATTCTATTGTGGATTGATTGTTGACAATTGAGATTTTGTATATATGTTATGATGATTTTGATCCTGAAACTCTTTCATTAGTCTTTGATATATATAAACTCAACTACTTGCGATGTTACCGATTTTGGGTCAAATAACGACTAATTCTTCCCTATCTCTTATTGCTACAAATTCATTATGTTATTTCTTCATAAGTCGGCCGACCAGTGCCAACCAATCTATTGACCAATATGTTTTCCTCCTCTTTGTGATTCATTAGTTCATCCGATTTTGGTGGGAAATGTAACACCCCAAATTCTCAAAACTCGGGACATTACTGGTTAGGACCTCACAATGGGTCCCGACCTCAGTTTGACAACAATATTACTAGGATTTTGCAACAAGACACAAATAAGAAAAACTGAAATTCTTAAAAATGTATTTTTAACAGGATGAATGCAACAAAGTCTAACAGCCTATAACTCTTAAACGACAGAAAAGACTAATTGTCTTAACAAGAGGAAAGAACAATAAAGCAACAACCCAAACACCCACTCTAAGGAGTACGAAGACCAGGCTGACCACTACTTCCGGATCACTCAGCTGCTGTAACACCCCAAATTCTGAGAACTCGGGGAGCTACTGGTTAGGACCTCACAATGGGTCCCGACCTTGGTTTAACAACAACATTACTTGGATCTTACAACAAGGCACAAATGTACTTAAAACAATTTCAAAACATAATATTTTTACTATATGAATGTACACATGTGACAGCCTTACAAAACATATACATATACATAACATGCAAGCTGTAAGGGAGACTCCCCCGTCCCCATCTAATGAGTACGTGGACCCGGCTGACCATCCGTTCTGGATCACTCTACAACTGTCTATCTCTACAAATCTACAACACGGATAAAACGTTAGCTAACAATCCAAATATAAGCAGAATAAGGATAGCACAAACACACTCAAGATAACATAAAACAATCATCATGCTGGCACACAAACCGGTTATTATCTGTTCATTAAGTGAGTCACCTTATTCCATTTTTCAGTTGTGGCACGAGAAATCTTAAGAGTTCTCGCCTCCGTTCCTTATCCAACTGGGTGTAGGTCTAGCTTACCTCCGCCGGTAGCATCACTACAAACCGAGTGTGGACTAGTCCCTAAAGAAACCCCCAGCGCCCTCAAGCTAACTGAGCAGAATGCCACCGCCCGTTACTCTTAGGCCAAAGTATAGGTCGGTAGATATTTACTGCTAAAATATAACTATAAACATCTCATTCACACACCACCATCATTATCCACACTCATATCTAGAAGTCAGCTAAGTAAGCCCAAAGGACTTACCTGATTCAAGTCGCAACTCTCTTAATCTCAACTCGGTATGTAACCGTAGGAACTCAATTGCCTGTTATACAATACAAGGGAATCAATAATGTATCCCACTTTCTTAGAAGTCTCCAACTTCTAAATATAAAAATCGATCAACAAGAGATTACCAAAAAACCCTTATACAGGTAAATGACCATTTTACCCCTGGTCCCGAAACTTCTAAAAATTTCATAATTTATGTTTAAACTCTTATTTGAGACTAACTAACCATATTCTACTCCCTAGGATGATTTTAGGTAACAATTAGAAAAACCACCCATTTTCTATTTCTCGAAAAGTCACTAAAGTCCAATTACAGCTTCAAATATAAATTTCGAATAATCTTATAAAAATTCCGAAATAATTCCCTAGGTCATCTATGATATCTCATCTACTCCTAGGAGCAAGAATTTCTTAAAATTGTTCAACCATCACTTCTACAAAAATTTCTAAAGTTGGTTACAACACTTCACAAACAGAAAACTGTCTTAACTTTGAAAAATCATAACTCCTAAACTACTCGCTGGATTTATCCCAAATTTTTATATGTTCTACTATAAAATCTTATCTATAATATATCCAACATTCAGCCGCAAAGGAGATCAAAATCCTATTAAAAACTATCTCACAAAACCGAATTTCAGCACAACAGAAAAACTGTTTACGATTCACTCTTTGAAAAATCATAAATCCCAAACCACTCGCTGGATTCCTCTCAAATTTTAATATGTTCTACAACAATATGTCAACTATATCATATCCAAAATTCAAGTCTAACAGAGTTTAAAATCCTATTCAAAACTATCTCACAAAACAGCAACAAATGCTGTTTTTCCCAACACTCAGCATAGTTATAAAAACTGCATGAAAAATCAACTTTGTAACATCATAACTCTCAAACCGTAACTCCGATTCTTCTCAAATTTTAGTATGATCTACTATGTACTACTGCTACAACATATCCAAAATTCAACAACAAAGGATGAGTATAACTTACTCAAATCTGGCCCCAAAGTTGACTGTTTTTCCACTTCCGAAAACTCAGAAAACGCATGAATCTGTACAGCTCTCCTATAGTTGTTCTGAGTAGGTTTAAAGACGAAACTGGTCCATGTTAGGCAAGGAAAGGACTAGGCTGAAGTGTAGTGTAGCAAGGGGTACAAGCCTTACCCGATTCCGAGACTCGAAGGCATGAAGATGTCACGAATTCTGCTTTAATTTCTTCAAATTTCAGCCTATACAAGCCTCTACATTGCTCTCTATTATTACTCAGTAATTACAGCCCACTTCCTTATACAACATCAAAGTATTACGATTAAAGATTAGATCAACTCACTCGCATCAATGGGTTAAAGGATGTGTCGATCACCACACGAGGAGTCCGTACTCAACCTTGGTAAGTCACGCTGTTACAGATTTCGGGATAAGGGTTTATTACTGGATTCAGAAGGAAGAAAAGATGGAACAGAAAGGGAACTGCTTACCGATCACTCGCTGCAACGAATGGAAGGAGACCCTCCCCTCTTCTGGCGTTTGTTCGAAGGGCACACAGCAGCAGGTCGGTGTTGCAGAAGTTCCGGCATTTGCATAACGTATGCGAGCAGCTGTTTTGGCGGCTGTGCAGAGCGTTGGCGAGAAGGAAGGTAGTCGAGCGGTTAGCGTGAGATCTAGGACAGAACTCGCTGGAAGGGAAGGCTATCTGTACCTGGACGTGAATGAGGAAAGAGGGAGCTACTTCTGTAATCGTATTGAAGAAGGAAAGAGGGAGATCAAGCAGCTGCGTGAAAACTGGCGTGAATCTGTCATACATCAGCAGCAGCATTAGACCAATCACTCCTGGGCCGGGCTTCTTGGCCGCTCCAATCCGCCAGCAAGGGAATAGCAAGGGGCTGGATAAATGAATTTAAATAAGAGAGTAATGGGCTGAAAACAAGGTAGTAATTAAGAGTGGGCTGAAAGTTTGTCAAAAATCTGTCAAAACTCGTCATGGTCTTGTCAGGCCCATGAATGAGTTTGTCACAGATTTGTCGGGCTTTGTCATGGCCTCGTCTCAGCTTAGTCATGATCTCGTCACCGCTTGTCATGATCTCGTCTAAAGTCATCGATAGGAATGAATTATAATAACTAGGGTTTGATATAAATCTATCATTTTATGTGAATTAAATTCTACATAAAATAATAAATAATTATAGGAATTAGAGCTTGATATAATTTTATCATTTTATGTGAATTAAATTCTACATAAAATAATAAATAATTATAGGAATTAGAGCTTGATATAATTTTATCATTTTATGTGAATTAAATTCTACATAAAATAATAAAATTTGTGAAGAAGGAAATACTAGATAGAATGGGAAACCGTCCACGGCTCGAAGTCCGATTTGATTTGGAATTAAACGGAATAAAAAATTTCGGATATTACAGCTGTTGTTCTAACCTGCGGTAAATCTAAAAACACAACAAAACAACCCTTAGCTAGTTATCTAAACATTAGGAGAATAATAATAGCACACACACACATAAAATAATAAACACTCATCATGCTTTCAAACAATCCATTTATTATCTTCATTTAAGTCATTCACTCTTACTAATGATACTTATTTTGTGACACGAGGGATTCCCAAACCTCGCCTCCGCCCCCGTGTACCCATCAGGAGTGGATCCGATGCATCTCACCATGTACCTGTATGGTCAGGGTATAGAGAACCTCCCAGTCTCCTGGCAGAGCTGGGCAGTGATGTCACGGCCCGTTATACATACACTTGAGCCATAACACATAATAACTACGGTCGTCCTAACAAGTTGTTATTATAACACACATGGTACACACACCACTATTATCACTCAACTAATATCCAAAAACCAGCTAAGTAAGTCGCAAGGACTTACCTCAATCAAATATCACTTTCCCAAATCTCAACTCGGTCCGTACCCGTGGTAACTCAAACGCCTGTTAAACAAGGCATGTGTATCAACATTTCATCCCAAACTCTTAGAAGTTATAAACTTCTAAGATGTGAAATCTCATATAGAAAAAAAAAATGAACGTACAACTCTCTTAAAGAAAAAGGCTATTTTACCCCTAGTGTCGGAAACTTCAAAAAAAAGAAAATCTATTCTTAATTCCTGATATTTTCTTTTAGAACTCGTTTCCTCTAATCTGGTTCTCAAGGTTAGCTTACTAAAGGTTATGAGATTAAATCTCCAATACTCGTCAAGAAAACGACATCATTCCTTCCCGGATATTATTCTATTCTTATACCTATGTGTATAAGTATATATATATGTTACCTTTATTCATTGGTGTATATACTTATGTATACACACTCTATTTATTCATATTTATACACTTGTATCTCTCATCTCATACCTACATATGTACGTATATATATACACGGCATTGCTACTTATATAGTTATTTATCTTTCAACTCTTACTTCTACCTATACCCCTCTATGTACTGTATTCTTACAAAAGCATGTTTATATATACTCCTCGCACATGTATGTACCTATATACATTCAGTACTCCTACACTTATATATACCTACATATGCTCAACACTCATCGAACCAATTTCAATTATACGTACTTATTTATTCTCACTATCTCTTCATCAATATATATACATTTATCACTCATATACCTATAAAATCTATATATATACATATATATAAACTCACACTCTCAGCCATACACTATCTATATATATATATATATTTACATTTGCACACACTGTACAGGGGGACACACTCACCTTCCAACCTCTCCCCTTCTGGATTAGCTTTCGCCGTAGTAGACAAGAGACTGCACGTCCAAACGAGTCGGATGCAGGTAAGCAGTTTCGGTCCTTGTGGAACGAGACTGGAGTCCGTCCTTAGCCTGCTCGTTGGTCCGGCACAAGGGCTCGTATCGTCCGCGGTTATGGCTAGAGAAGGCGCTCTTCAATGGTCTGTCGTTCGAAGTGAGGTTCAGCAAGAGGAGCCGGAAAACGGAGGAAACAATGCAGGAAGGAAGGCCTTACCGGAATCTCCGTCTCGTAGGCTGTCGGATCCGATCCTGACCGGTTCGCAGATTGGGATGACGGAACGACACCACCGGACTGCGGTTCCTAAAGCTCCCTGCCAAAGGTGAGTCCGGTCTCGCGGTGGCGACGATGGGGCAGGCGGGTAGGCGGCGCTTCGATCCCTCCCGGCATGCAGCAGTGGCTTCGATTCCAGGTGAGTAGCGGCTTCGTCTTCTCCGGTCGTGAGGTCGGGTAAGTGAAGGAGAAGCGGCAGCCTTGATCACGTAATATTAGTTTTAGGATTAGGTTAAGTTTTAGGGTTAGATTAAGTTTATGATTAGGTTAATTAGATTGGTATTGGGTCAGCTGAAGATATGGGCCAGCAATTTGGGCCGGATCATTTCATTTAGTTAATATGGAATAATAGCTAACTCGTTATTCATACGGAACCGCTCCTCGGTTTTTATTTAAAAAAGTACGGAATTGTTTAAGGCATTATTTACGTTATCATTTTATGTGAATCAATGTCACATAAAATGATAGAATCCAATATCGTGTTCTTGTATATAGAGAATTAAGGTTGGCGGATCGGAGTCCGGTCGGATCCGGTATTTAACGGAGATTAAAAAAATTTTTATTATTATTTTTTTATTTTATTTATTTATTTATTTATTTATTTTAAAAGAAGTTTCGTCCCGAAACTTAGAATAATCTTCTTAATCACACAGTTTCCTTGATATATTTTAGTTTCTTAAAATTTTCGTTTTCTACCAGGCAACTACTCAATCATCATACTCAGACACACATCACATAAAACATAATCACTCCATCTAATATAAAACATGAATGGTCAAACACACAACATCCGAGTACTAACTCGTCGATACAGAAGTGACATCTAACCCCGCGAAGAACTCGGGATAATTACGTCTAACACTCTCCTCTGTCTCCCAAGTGGCCTCATCAGCTCCTCGTCTAGACCATTGGATCCTCAACATCGGTATCTTCTTAGACCGTAGACGTCTACTAATGCGCTCTAGGACGGGTATCGGTACTCCACAAAAATATGATCTAGCTCAACTATCAGCTTCTCATAGCCGATGACATGTCCCAGATTCAGTATGTATTCCCTCAACTGTTACACGTGAACACTATGTGTACACCTTCTAGTATGGGTAGGAGTGATGGTCGATAAATAACTTCCCACTCCTCCTTAAGATTTCAAAGGTTTTCTATTTTAAACCTGATAGCATGAATTATAGTCTATATTTTGGGGTTTGTTTGGACGTTTTATCTTTCATAATCTGCATGTTTGTATGTATATTATGCGATTTTACTACCATTTCATCTACCTTTGCGGGAATCGAGGTCTACACCTAGTTTTGTTGTAATCGTAGGTAAAATGGCACGTTTTACATCTAAAGGAGCAAAAGGAGTCATGAGTCATTTGGAGCTACATTGAGGAGCATAAGGAACCATTCAGGAAGCATAGCCATGGATCAAAGATTCACTTTGGACCAGTTTTGAGAGATTTTACATTCAGTTATGACTCACCTCGGTTGACCAGATTCATCTCGACCGAGGTGATCTAGAGACGCCGACTCGACCGAGGCGAACACCTAGGACGCGGCGAGAATATTTTATTCTTGGCTGAGATCTTTTAAAATTGGAAAGTAATCTTATATTTTTGGGCCTGACTCCTGGAAGGAAGAAGATATGCAGAATTATATATTTTACCTATATTTATGGGTAAATATCTTTCTAAGATTTATTATCTTTGGAGGGTTATTTTCCTATAAAAAGGGTTGGATTTCCACAAATCCAGGAGGACGCTATACCGTCAATCGGGGTTTATAGCACGCATCAGCCATACTCCAGTTGGGAGTCTCGAAGAACCTTTTTGAAGGTTGAAGGTTGAAGGAAGATTGAAGATCATAGCTTTTATAGCTTTTTGGAGGGTTTTGTAAGATTGTCTTTAATTCCCTCACTTGTTGTCTTGTCTTGTTGGATTGCTATCCAAGGAACGCTTTTGTTGTGATATTTGATTCAGTTATTGAAGTCTTTTTCATTAAATTCTTCTTGTTCAAATATTCACCTTCTTCCCATATATTTAATGCTTTCATAATGATGATGAGTGGCTAATTTCCTTGTGTGATTCTAGGGTGATTGGCTGAAGGTTGTGGGAAAAACAATGATAGAATAATCTTAGATTCCAGTAGGACCTTGAAACTTTGAGTCTTTAACCTTAACCCTAAGCATCTCGCTCAGTCGATGAACATCTCGGCCGGGGTGGAATTCTTCTGACCGAGGTGACTTATCTAATCCTAAACTGAGAGTTAAGTGTTAGAGTTTGCTAAATCCTATTCTTATTACACCTTTCCTGGTTCAAAGCAAGCTTAGGATGAGACTTACCCGGTAATTCCTTAGTTTGTGTACAAACGATCATAAGTGTAGGTAATAAAGGTTTATCCTTTATTGGGGTTTGAGTGTGCTTCCATCCCATCTTTGTGAGTTAGCCTGAGACTTACCCGGTAAAGGTTGATTCTATCCCCTTAGATGGTGTGTTAGTTTGAGGTTATAGTTCTTTATCTTAATTCCTTGAGACTTACCCGGTAATAGGAGTTACGGTTTTGGATTAGTGAGTGGTGAGACTTACCCGGTGATCTACTCCACTTTAGTAACACCTTCCCCACGCAAAAATCTCAGCTTTGTCCGCTTATCTTTAGATCTTGAGTTGGAACCACAACTAGAAGCTTTAATCCCTAGAATTGCATGTTTGCTTTATTGACTTCTTATTCATCTTTGATTGTGTTAATTGCTCCTTGTGGTTAGTATTCACGAAGCTTACCGTTATTGACTTTGTTTCACCGAGTCCCTGTGATTGACCCCTGGAGTTTCTTGCTTTTTACTACGATTGACCCGTACACTGCGGGTTCGCATCCTTGTTTTAAGCTTAAGTCTAGGGTTATAAATTTAAAGCTTGCACACACCGTTTGGAGCGAACAAGTTTTTGGCGCCGTTGCCGGGGACTTGGTCTAGACCGAGCCGGTACGGTTTGCTCTTGGGGCGCTTGCCCCCGTGTCATCTAACCACTCTACTTGAGTGACTTTTGCAGGTTCTTTCTTAGGTATATGCGAAGAACCCGCACTGGGAAGGAAATCGTTCCTTACGATCCCGAACCAGAAAAGACATACAAGCGACGCTTAAGAGAAGCGAAGATGGCCCAACAAGACGACCGCGATCTTGCGGCCGAATTGAAAGAGGCGCTAGAGCTGCTACGCCTCAGCAAGGAAGAACTAAGGCAAGAGAAAGAAGAGAATCGCATCAAGACTGCAGCAATCGAAGCAGAGATAGCAGTCATACGAAACCAGATTCTACTTCGACCGAGGGAAGATCCCCCTGTTGATCCTCGACCGATGTAGGATCCAGTAGCTGACCCTCGACCGAGGCAGGTTCCAGTACCTCACGCCCCGGCCGATGTACTTCCACCTCGGAGGCCAGTCCGAGATGTTCTTCTTGCAGGAATCCCACAAACCCTAGGTCAAAGGATGGACCCTAATCAACAACTGAGGCGTCCAGGAGTGAACCTAGGAGATCCAGCGGATCATGACTACGAATTTCGACCGCAAGTTCTATCCATGATTCACCAATGCCAATTCGGAGGGCTAGAGAAGGAGTCACCACATCAACATCTTCAAAACTACGTGATCTTGATGGAAACCTTGCGACCTTCCAGAATTGAAAATAACAATTACAAGCTAAGACCTTTTTACTTTTCTTTAAAAGATAGAGCTCTTACTTGGTATCAATCTCTTCCTCCAGGTAAAATTAGCACATGGGAGGAGATGACTACGGAATTTTTGACCAAATTCTTTCCCCCCTCAAAGACCGCTGAAATGAGAGGGAAGATCAATGCTTTCATTATGAAGGACAAGGAGAGCTTGTCCAAATCTTGGGAGCGGTTCAAGGATATCCTTTTGGATTGCCCATATCATAGGATTCCAAAGATCGAGTTGTTGGAGATCTACTTCAAAGGACTGGACGGAAACACCCAGTTCAATCTCCAACTACTCTCCGCCGGTACCTTCATGGACATGGCGATTGATGAGGCTTGGGATTTCGTTGAGAAACAAGCCTTGCACATGGAGAAATACACCCACCAAGGAGCTGTAGGTGGAGTTAAAAGAGTCAACTTTCAAGAGACTCAATCCAACAACAATCAGCTCACGTCTTTGAAGAATGACGTGAAGCAATTGAAGGAACTCTTGATGGCTCAAACCAAGAAGGAAGAGCAAGGGCAAAGGAACAACAACAACAACGGGTACCGTAACAACAACAACGGTCCCCGAAACAACAACTACAACAACAACAATAGAGGGTCAAATAGCAACAATTGGAGGACGAACAATCAAAGCAACCAGAATCCTGGTAACAATTATTCTAACTCCAACTCTAACGATACCTCTAACCCTTTCCTCTCTTCCCCTTCTTCTTCTTCTACTCCATTAAAGAGCCAAGGGCAAGGATCAAGTTCGTCTCAGCCAGAAAAGAAAGACGCAGTTCTGGAGGCTATCTTGATCAAGCTTAGTGCTATGCAGAATTCTATGACTTCATTTTCGAGGGCCCAAAAGTCCTTCGAACAACAACTTGCTAGTAGGGAGAATGAAACGCCAAGAGATCCAGGGAAGCTCCCAGCAAAGGCGGAAAGCAACCCTAAGGGTCAGTGCATGGCCATAACAACGAGGAGTGGACTTAAAACTGTAGATCCAGTACCTCGTTCGACGCAGACCACCTCGGTCCAGATCCAGTCGAAGAACACCTCGACCGAGATGCCAACCGAGGCGGAGCAACAGAAATCAGGAGGGACAACTGAAACTTATATTCCACCTCCTGCATACAAACCACCACTTCCATTCCCTCAGTCCAGAGCCAGACCACATCTAGACAAGCACTTTGGTAAGTTCCTTGACTTGATGAATAAACTACATATTAATATTCCTTTCCTTGATGCTATTTTAGGTATGCCCGCCTATGGGAAGTTCTTAAAGGAAATCTTATCAAGGAAGAGGAAGCTGGAGAATGTTGGTGAAGTTAGGATGACATCTAAATCTTCGGAGCTCATACAAATCATGAAGGAGAAGATGCCTCCTAAGTTGAGAGATCCCGGCTCATTTTGCATCCCCATTCAAGTTGGGGATGTCACTTGTGAAGCCCTTTGTGATCTAGGAGCCAGCGTGAGCATCATCCCGTTGGAGCTATGCGTAAAGATCGGTCTTGGAGAGCCCAAGCCGGTCAAGATTCGACTTTATATGGCGGATCGCTCCATTACCCATCCCGTGGGCATCTTGGAGGACGTTCCGGTCAAGTTAGGTAACTTCTATCTACCTATAGATTTTGTTGTACTTGACATTCCCGTAGATTATCCTGTTCCTATTATTCTCGGGAGGCCATTCCTAGCAACTTCGGGTTGCAACGTGGATTGCAAGAACGCCAAGTTGAAATTCAACGTTGGTGGCGATGAGGTGGAGTTCACACTACTTGCAGCCATGAAAGGGGAGCAGCTAACTGATGATATCTTCAACATCTATGATGAAGAAGAATCAAGAGAATTGGTGAGCTCTATCCTTATTAACGATCCACTCGAAAGAGTTATAAGCTTCAGTTTAATGGAGGAATGTATAGATGCTTCTTGTGATGCAGATATACGGAGCTTGAAGGCACTGGAAGAGGATCCAGGAGCTAAAACTGAGAAGCTAATCCAGGAGACAGAGATCTCCAGTTTCGGTTCCAGTAGCAGTACCTCGACCGAGGCACTTTCTGGACTGAGCGAGGCGACTGAAGAACACCTCGGTCAACGCCTGTGCGCCTCAACCGATATCGATGGCGAGATGATGTCAACTGAGATTGCCGAGAATAACAAATTTCTTACTCCCTCCTCTGACATTCATCCACTGTTGGTGGAACATTCCATCCACCAACTTTCTGATAATAAAGGTCCTTGGTATGCAGATATTGTGAATTATCTTGTTTGCCAGGAGATACCGCCCGGATTGACATACTCTCAAAAGAAGAGATTCTCCAAGGAAGTACGACATTACTACTGGGATGAGCCGCTGCTATTCAAGCGCGGACCGGATGGAATGCTTCGAAGATGTATTCCGGAAGATGAGGTTAATAGCGTTATACGGCATTGCCATTCACTCCCTTGTGGAGGACATGCTAGCACCGATAAAACATGCGCTAAGGTATTGCGTTCCGGTTTTTTTGGCCCACATTATTTAAAGATGTACAAGCATTTGTTGTCTCTTGTGATGCATGCCAAAGAACATGAAATTTATCAAGAAGGAAC
This sequence comes from Fagopyrum esculentum, assembly GCA_033239045.1. Lineage (NCBI taxonomy): Eukaryota > Viridiplantae > Streptophyta > Magnoliopsida > Caryophyllales > Polygonaceae > Fagopyrum > Fagopyrum esculentum. The sequence continues at coordinate 124,167,560 of BSUD01000007.1, forward strand.
GAGATGCCACTTAATAACATCCAAGAAGTGGAAATCTTTGATGTATGGGGGATTGACTTCATGGGACCTTTCCCATCCTCCGGAGGAAACCTCTACATTCTCCTTGCGGTTGATTACGTCTCTAGATGGGTTGAAGCCATTGCTTCTCCCACTAACGACGCCAAAGTGGTTGTGAAGTTCTTGAATAGAACTATCTTTCCACGATTTGGAACTCCACGCATCATCATTAGCGATGGAGGAACGCATTTCATCAACCGGAAATTCAAAGCACTTCTATCGAAGTATGGGGTAACCCACAAGGTATCAACTGCTTATCACCCTCAAACTAGTGGACAGGTCAAGATCTCGAATAGAGAAATCAAGGCAATTTTGGAGAAGACCGTCTCTAGAACGAGGAAGGATTGGTCCATGAAGTTGGACGATGCTCTTTGGGCGTACAGGACCGCATTCAAGACTCCCATAGGTACCACTCCTTATAATTTGGTATATAGGAAGTCTTGCCATTTGCCCGTTGAATTGGAACACAAGGCGTATTGGGCGATCAAATGGTTGAACCTCGACATCAAAGAGGCTGGCGAGAAGCGACTATTGGAACTCAACGAGCTGGAGGAGCTGCGTTTGAACGCTTATGAGAATGCCAAAATCTACAAGGAAAGGACGAAGAGATGGCATGACAAGCGTATCGTCCCAAAGGAGCTTAACGAAGGAGACTTAGTTCTACTCTTCAACTCCCGCCTCCGCCTTTTTCCAGGTAAGTTGAAATCTAGATGGACCGGACCTTATGTTGTGAAACATGTTTTTCCTCATGGTGCAGTTGAGATATGGGGCGAAACTAGCGGAAGTTTCAAGGTCAACGGTCATAGACTTAAGAAGTACCAACCGGAAACTCCGGTTGAGGAGGTTGCACCAATATATCTCATTTGAGATGCATTATGGTCCAGCTAGCAACCTTAAACCAAGCGCTTCTTGGGAGGCAACCCAAGGTATTGCTTTCTTTTCCCGTTTTCTAGTCTAGCTTAGATAGTTTGCTTTTGCTTTGCTTTGCTTTGTTTTTGGCGTCCTAGACAGATAACAAGAGACATCTAAGGAAGGAGCATAACTGGAAGGACAGAAGTTCGAGATTTTGAGAAGACAGAAGCACCTCGGTTACTGTCAGAGCACCTCGACCGAGTTGATTCTTGAGCAACCGAGGCGACTAGGGTTTCTGCAGAACCACCTCGGTCCAGTCGAGATCATCGCGACCGAGGTGACAGCAGATCCAGGAACAGTATAAAAAGGGGAAAATTTTATTTTTTCACTTTTTACCTTATTCAACTCGACCGCGGCGCCCTTCCCACCTCGCCTTCTCAGTTTTTGCTTGTTTTCGAAGATTTCCGTTTCCAAACCGCGATTGAAGGGTAGAGGATCCTATTGCAACTACAGATCTGCGAAGAAATCGAACGAATCGACCGAAACGAGGTAAAAAACATTCGAAACCCTAACTCGTTCATTCGCTTCGATTTGGGCTTTGGTTGCCCCTGATTCTGCTGAGAAAAGGCTTAAGTACCCCATAGGAAGCAATTGTAGTGATTTCTAGGGGAAAAGAACTGAATTTCTGAGAATTGGAATCGTAAACTGTTGCGCCTCGGTCCAGTCGAACTGCATCTCGACCGAGGTGATTCTTGAGGGTTGTCAGCGACCGAGGTGATCTGACAGTGTTTGAGAGAAAATGAGTTCCGATCGTCGCCTGGCCCTCAGAGATAGATCCTCCCCTTCCCCTCCTTCTTCTTCTTCTTCCCGACCTTACCGCCCGGTGATCCACGAGAGATGTCGGGTAGATTATGAGCGTATAGCTAGCCGTCTAGTTATTGCACCACGTTTTCTGGACGTGTCAGCTTTCGATTGCCTAGGGTTAGATGGAGACCTTATGAGGATGATTGCCACTGTTGGGCTGGATCAATTTACTGAGATCCGAGCCTCAGCCTACTTGGATCCGACCTTAGAGTTCGTTAGCTCCTTCTCCTACCTCCCCACAGACCAGTCTGTGAAGTACCGGTTGATGAACCGGAACTTCATAGTTCCCTTAGAGGTTTGGAGAGAGATTTTCGGCTTTTCTGAGCCCACCGCCACCGACTTCCCCTCCCGATCTGTAGCTAGGGAGTTCTGGGGGCAGATTGCCCATATTACTGAGCATGCAGATAGATGGCGCCCTGGAGATTCCAGGGAGATGGTCATCTTCCACCCAGCCTTCAGATTAGCCCACAGGATATTCAGCGAGACACTTCTGGCGCGTACTGAGACGCCCCAGAAGATCCGACAGGGCGAGCTCTTCAGCCTTTACTGTATGGTCACGGGGGGTTTCCCAGACTTTGGCTTGATCTTGGCAGAGGACCTGCACAGGATCAAGGCCAAGGCGAAGGGAGACATTTGCTGCGGAGGTCTAGTCACCCATATTGCTACTTATCACGGGATGGACCTCAGTGTTTGTACGATGGCGGCGGCTCCGAAGCCGCTTGGACTCCAGGAGATGATCACACGGAGGATTTTGGTTCCCCGCGGTTTGACCACTCCATATGTTGCTATGCCGTGGGAGCGGACTGCACCACAGGGGATCCGCTGGTCTGCCTAGTTCACAGTTTTCGATCCACATTACTGGCAGACAGCTTGGGCTCCGCTGATGGAGGATCATAGGGAGGCAGCAGCTGCCCTGGCTGAGGAGGAGGATGATGATGACGAGGACACTGTAGACGAGAGAGATGGTGGAGTCCCGATGGATACAGGGACGGATACTGCAGGTACGAGCGCGCCACCGATCATAGATCTTGATGATGACGATGAGACAGAGCCTGCACCAGCTGAGACTTCTCCAGTCAGACCTGCTAGACGCAGGAGGCGCAGAGTGAGAGATCGAGCTGCCCATCGTCGGATCGACGACCTGACAGATCAGATGATAGATTCTTATGTTGCCCTTACTTTGGACATGCGTGAGAGATTTGCTGCCCAGCACTGACAGATTGACAGCTTGACTCAGCAGATGTTAGAGGGGCAGCACTATCAGCGTAGGATGATGGAGCTTCAGTTCCAGCAGACTATGGGCTATCCGTTCGATCCTACTCAGTATCCGTACGTGCCACCACCACCACCACCGGATCAGGACTATTGAGGAGCTGCAGGATTTCCTTTATTATATTTTTTATGCAGTTCAGCTATTTATCCGGTGAGTACTCTTGTCTCCAGACTTATATTGACCCACTGGGACAGTGTGTCCCAAGTATGGGGTGTTTGTATTTATTTGACGACTTTGATGTACTTATTTGACTACTTTGATGTATGACGCACATTCTATCTTATCGGATATTTTATTTATGCTTCACTTCTGCATTTATATGATTATCTGATATTACATGCATACCTACAGGTTATTTGATTGAGAAAAACGTCGAAACTGAAATAAAATTGGTTTTAAAAAAAATTTTTGACCTCGACCGAGTCAATCTTGGCCAAACGAGGCGTTTCACCTCGGTTGAACCAAGAACACCTCGACCGAGGTGTGTTAACTGAGAGTTTTCGAAAACGATTTTTGTGCTACTTATCAGGATATGACCTCGGTGAAGATCTTGTTTACTGACTGGTTTTAAATTCTTTATGTGTTTGAAAGGTTTTATAATATGTTTAAGTTGCTAAATGCTTTGTTTAAAATTATTGGCATGTTTAATACTTTGTTTTTATCCAAATTATGTTGAATTTGAAGGTTGACACCACAAGATAAGTTCTCTCACTTTCTTCTTGGAAAGACCAAGGCAATTCATTCTCTTCTTCTTCTTCTTGATCATGCTTAGCCCCTCATATACATTTTGCCTCCCTTTACCTATCCGGGAATTTGGAAGCAAGCGAAGTGGTGAAAGCAAGTGAAGTAAAGTTGAGAAGTGGCTGGAAGTGAAAGTGTTAGAAAGCAATAATAGGTTTGGGGAAGTCAATCATGAAGGTGAGTAACTCGGCACCATTCACATAGCCGGGTGTTTGTGTCTTGCCAAAGTCGGATTGAGCGATATTCCTAACGGGTCATGGTATGTGCATCAAGGGTTTGATGCATCTGAAAAAATTGTTGATTGCTGATTTCCTAGGCTTCGGTTATTGTGCACCTCTGTCCATGCATCCCAAAAAGTAAAGTAAAAAGAAAAAGTGTGAAATAAGCAAAGCTTATTGGTGGAAAATGTTGCAAGTCAAAGTGAAAGTGAAGTTCATCCTTTTCCCGGATTCTAGCACCATATTACCTTACATACATCTCTACCCTACACGTTTCTTGACCTTTCTTTTAGGAAGCCCTTGAGACCTTGAGCTTGTTGATTGACTTAGTGGTTTAAATCGGATTATACATGATTAATTTTGATAATTATGACTTATTATGCATTCTATGATTTTATGCAAAGATGAACAACTTTCCTATATTTATAAAATGTTTTGAGCATATTGAGTTTTTAAATTCCATGAAGTATTTCCTTAGAGTGATCTATGATTGTTGCACACCATAAAAATGTTTTTGAAAGACTTTTCATTGATTTTATTGACTTATAATCCATTCTATCTTGTCTTCTATATGCGGAACTTGCTTGGGGACAAGCAAGGGCTAAGTATGGGGTATTTTGATAGCATGAATTATAGTCTATATTTTGGGGTTTGTTTGGACGTTTTATCTTTCATAATCTGCATGTTTGTATGTATATTATGCGATTTTACTACCATTTCATCTACCTTTGCGGGAATCGAGGTCTACACCTAGTTTTGTTGTAATCGTAGGTAAAATGGCACGTTTTGCATCTAAAGGAGCAAAAGGAGTCATGAGTCATTTGGAGCTACATTGAGGAGCATAAGGAACCATTCAGGAAGCATAGCCATGGATCAAAGATTCACTTTGGACCAGTTTTGAGAGATTTCACATTCAGTTATGACTCACCTCGGTTGACCAGATTCATCTCGACCGAGGTGATCCAGAGACGCCGACTCGACCGAGGCTAACACCTAGGACGCGGCGAGAATATTTTATTCTTGGCTGAAATCTTTTAAAATTGGAAAGTAATCTTATATTTTTGGGCCTGACTCCTGGAAGGAAGAAGATATGCAGAATTATATATTTTACCTATATTTATGGGTAAATATCTTTCTAAGATTTATTATCTTTGGAGGGTTATTTTCCTATAAAAAGGGTTGGATTTCCACAAATCCAGGAGGACGCTATACCGTCGATCGGGGTTTATAGCACGCAGCAGCCATACTCCAGTTGGGAGTCTCGAAGAACCTTTTTGAAGGTTAAAGGTTGAAGGAAGATTGAAGATCATAGCTTTTATAGCTTTTTGGAGGATTTTGTAAGATTGTCTTTAATTCCCTCACTTGTTGTCTTGTCTTGTTGGATTGCTATCCAAGGAACGCTTTTGTTGTGATATTTGATTCAGTTATTGAAGTCTTTTTCATTAAATTCTTCTTGTTCAAATATTCACCTTCTTCCCATATATTTAATACTTTCATAATGATGATGAGTGGCTAATTTCCTTGTGTGATTCTAGGGTGATTGGCTGAAGGTTGTGGGAAAAACAATGATAGAATAATCTTAGATTCCAGTAGGACCCTGAAAGTTTGAGTCTTTAACCTTAACCCTAAGCATCTCGCTCAGTCGATGAACATCTCGGCCGGGGTGGAATTCTTCTGACCGAGGTGACTTATCTAATCCTAAACTGAGAGTTAAGTGTTAGAGTTTGCTAAATCCTATTCTTATTACACCTTTCCTGGTTCAAAGCAAGCTTAGGATGAGACTTACCCGGTAATTCCTTAGTTTGTGTACAAACGATCATAAGTGTAGGTAATAAAGATTTATCCTTTATTGGGGTTTGAGTGTGCTTCCATCCCATCTTTGTGAGTTAGCCTGAGACTTACCCGGTAAAGGTTGATTCTATCCCCTTAGATGGTGTGTTAGTTTGAGGTTATAGTTCTTTATCTTAATTCCTTGAGACTTACCCGGTAATAGGAGTTACGGTTTTGGATTAGTGAGTGGTGAGACTTACCCGGTGATCTACTCCACTTTAGTAACACCTTCCCCACGCAAAAATCTCAGCTTTGTCCGCTTATCTTTAGATCTTGAGTTGGAACCACAACTAGAAGCTTTAATCCCTAGAATTGCATGTTTGCTTTATTGACTTCTTATTCATCTTTGATTGTGTTAATTGCTCTTTGTGGTTAGTATTCACGAAGCTTACCGTTATTGACTTTGTTTCACCGAGTCCCTGTGATCGACCCCTGGAATTTCTTGCTTTTTACTACGATTGACCCGTACACTGCGGGTTCGCATCCTTGTTTTAAGCTTAAGTCTAGGGTTATAAATTTAAAGCTTGCACACACCGTTTGGAGCGAACAAAACCCCCCTTTTATCTCTGTTGATGACTCTACTGTAAAATAACTATCAAACTTTATTTCTTTCCGCTGGGCCCACATGCTTCTACCCTTCGGAAGATCCCGACTATCGATTCTGAAATAATGATCTTAAACTTATGTCGGCACTTTACTAAGTGCCTAATGCTCTTTTTGATACAAATTGCTTGACCTGGTTTCCTCAATATGACCTAATCGGATCGTTCCTGAATTAATGGGTTTTCACCTACTTCTTGTCAAGCTTTCAAATTTATATAACTCAAAACAAATCACACACCCAAAGGGACCTTTTCATGTCTGTGGGTTATGATGGGCCTACCACGCTTTTGGTGTAACACCCATTAGTCACAATAGCGTCTTTTTGAGGGTCAACATGATTTACCCAACTCCCGCCTATACTTCCCTTCTAATACTAGCAAGATCCTCTTCAAACAGACCCTTACTCTCTTACTCGACCGTAGTCTGTTCTTAACCAACCCGTAGACAACCTCTAACCCGATTCTATCCATATCCTTAGATCATCCCAAAAGGTCGTCGTTGCCTACTTGGGGAATCCTCCGAGGCATCGGTAAAGTTACCTCTTAATCCGCAGTCACTAATGTCTCTTCTTACCGTTACCTACTCGTCAATACCAACCAACACTTACACGTCCTCAGTTGACGTCGGTCAGTCTATAATTGACTTATCTCCATATCCCGGACTTACTCTCCTCATACCTATACTGGCGTTAAATTCTTGGTGAGCATCATCTGCTCGATTAATCCTTTCATACTTCGCTAATTCTTTTTATCTTCCACACTTCTGTTTCCTTAGGCTAACCTACTTCTCGAGCCCAATTGGGTCATTCATCTTGACATAAATAGTCATTCCTAGTCTTCAACGATAGCTGGTAAGTGTCTTTGTAGTTCTGATGACTTTAGTTATCACCCCCTTGCAAGGACCGTCGGTTTTGATGACTTAGGTCCCGTGATAATTGGGGTTACCTTGAACTTTCGAGTCCACCAAGGCCGTTCTCATATATACATTCCTTCGCTGGTGTTACCGGCAATATTGCCTTCATGAAACTCCGTAGTTTCCGCTACAGGGCTTCAACTCTTTGATACCGGCATTGCGATTTCTTTCAAATTTCTATATCTTTGAGGAGGTCAAAACCTCTCCACACTTGTAAAGTCTACATTTCGCTTCTACACTCCATTGTAGGTATCCCTTCCATGCACCTTAGACCCTCATATTCGGGTCGACATTTTATCTCTTTTGGTCTCTCAAGCTTGTCTTGTAAATTCTTCTACTAGGTGACTCGTCTTATAACAATTGCCTCCCTTGCTTACCATGTTCGTTGATGTTGTCCTTCAGTCCTCACTTTTCCGCCACGATGCTCCTCAGCAAGCTCGAAGGAGTTGCCCAACATTCGCCTACCCTAATGCACATAAGATGTGCATACTAATCCTCACGTTGACACCCTTCAAAAACTTAGGTGTGTCAACTGAATGAGGATCTCTTACTGTTATCTCCATTAAGGGCGTACTATAACTATAAATTCTACTAATCTTCGGCATATGCTTATCTACATCACCTATCATTATAATCAAGATAATAAGTCCAAAGAGAGTAACAACCTAAAGTCCATACTAAGCATACTGAGATCCGCGGTAGTAGTGGTGGTCAACCGTACTTTCTATTCCCAACCAGACTATGCATGCCTTTGAAAACCAAAAGTCCTTTTTAAAACTCAGATCCCTTTTCGGGTTCCCCTTAATTACTTATTCGGTCTTTCAGAAGATTTCAAGTGCCATTGTTGCCAACCTAGAGCTCTGATACCATGTTGTAACACCCCGAATTCTCAGAACTCGGGACATTACTAGTTAGGACCTCACAATGGGTCCCGACCTCAGTTTGACAACAATATTCCTAGGATCTTGCAACAAGACACAAATAAGAAAAACCGAAATTCGTAAAAATGTATTTTTAACAGGATGAATGCAACAAAGTCTAACAGCCTATAACTCTTAAACACAGAAAAGACTAATTGTCTTAACAAGAGGAAAGAACAACAAAGCAACAACCCAAACCCCCACTCTAAGGAGTACGAAGACCAGGCTTACCACTACTTCCGGATCACTCAGCTGCTGTTCTAACCTGCGGTAAATCTAAAAACACAACAAAACAACCATTAGCTAGTTATCTAAACATTAGGAGAATAATAATAGCACACACACACATAAAATAATAAACACTCATCATGCTTTCAAACAATCCATTTATTATCTTCATTTAAGTCATTCACTCTTACTAATGATACTTATTTTGTGACACGAGGGATTCCCAAACCTCGCCTCCGCCCCCATGTACCCATCAGGAGTGGATCCGATGCATCTCACCGTGTACCTGTATGGTCTGGGTATAGAGAACCTCTCAGTCTCTTGGCAGAGCTGGGCAGTGATGTCACGGCCCGTTATACATACACTTGGGCCTTAACACATAATAACTACGGTCGTCCTAACAAGTTGTTATTATAACACACATGGTACACACACCACTATTATCACTCAACTAATATCCAGAAACCAGCTAAGTAAGTCGCAAGGACTTACCTCAATCAAATATCACTTTCCCAACGGATCCACATGTGGATTTTATGTTTTATCCTTTTTTTTAATCTTATGTCGTCTTTTGTCATGTCCAGTATGACGTTTTTAGATTTTAATTATAAGAATAAGTTTTGTAGATTTAGATAAGATATCAAACCCTGGGAGGATAAGAATTACAATATGGTATGTCTACTTTTTATATTTTTTTTAGGTTGTCTTTTAACATTTCTTATTATCTAGTTTTCATTCAAAAGTTTTATAGACGAGTTTGTGTACTACAGTGATGATCGGCAGACCGCCGCTTGTCAATCGGCCGACCATGTCTTTTATTTCCATTTATAAAGTTATGAATTACAATACGGTATGTCTCGCTAAGTTCTCATTCTAGGGTCTGAAGAGCCCAACTGTATTGAAGATCTATGATGTTGATGATGATCAATATCCCTTGAATGTTCATCTATCAAGTGTAATGGTAGTTTTGAGTTGTTCAATACAAAATGTGAGAGCTAAACATAAGTTGCTTTATTATTATTATTTGTTCTTCTAGAAGTTGATGGTAAAATACGAGAGTCGAGTCACTCATGTCTTTCATATTCTGTAAAATGCGAGAGCCGAGTAAAATTTAACTCGCATAACATGATTTACATTCTATTGTGGATTGATTGTTGACAATTGAGATTTTGTATATATATGTTATGATGATTTTGATCCTGAAACTCTTTCATTAGTCTTTGATATATATAAACTCAACTACTTGCGATGTTACCGATTTTGGGTCAAATAACGACTAATTCTTCCCTATCTCTTATTGCTACAAATTCATAATGTTATTTCTTCATAAGTCGGCCGACCAGTGCCAACCAATCTATTGACCAATATGTTTTCCTCCTCTTTGTGATTCATTAGTTCATCCGATTTTGGTGGGAAATGTAACACCCCGAATTCTCAAAACTCGGGACATTACTGGTTAGGACCTCACAATGGGTTCCGACCTCAGTTTGACAACAATATTACTAGGATCTTGCAACAAGACACAAATAAGAAAAACCGAAATTCGTAAAAATGTACCAATACTCAGTTGGTCTAGCGGGATGTGGTGCTAGACTCCTTAAGTGGTTTGCTTGGAGATTCGAGTTCGAATCCTCCTGGCGGCATGTATGGAAAAAACTGATATTGGGAGGGTATCCCCCAGCAATGGGCCACGAAGTATTCCCGTCCCGGATGTAGAGCGGCGAAGCCAATCGAACCGGGAGTTACTTACCAACCTTTCAAAAAAAAAAAAAAAATTCGTAAAAATGTATTTTTAACAGGATGAATGCAACAAAGTCTAACAGCCTATAACTCTTAAACGACAGAAAAGACTAATTGTCTTAACAAGAGGAAAGAACAACAAAGCAACAACCGAAACACCCACTCTAAGGAGTACGAAGACCAGGCTGACCACTACTTCCGGATCACTCAGCTGCTGTTCTAACCTGCGGTAAATCTAAAAACACAACAAAACAACCCTTAGCTAGTTATCTAAACATTAGGAGAATAATAATAGCACACACACACACATAAAATAATAAACACTCATCATGCTTTCAAACAATCCATTTATTATCTTCATTTAAGTCATTCACTCTTACTAATGATACTTATTTTGTGACACGAGGGATTCCCAAACCTCGCCTCCGCCCCCGTGTACCCATCAGGAGTGGATCCGATGCATCTCACCATGTACCTGTATGGTCTGGGTATAGAGAACCTCCCAGTCTCCTGGCAGAGCTGGGCAGTGATGTCACGGCCCGTTATACATACACTTGGGCCTTAACACATAATAACTACGGTCGTCCTAACAAGTTGTTATTATAACACACATGGTACACACACCACTATTATCACTCAACTAATATCCAGAAACCAGCTAAGTAAGTCGCAAGGACTCACCTCAATCAAATATCACTTTCCCAAATCTCAACTCGGTCCGTACCCGTGGTAACTCAAACGCCTGTTAAACAAGGCATGTGTATCAACATTTCATTCCAAACTCTTAGAAATTATAAACTTCTAAGAGGTGAAATCTCATATAGAAAAAAAAATGAACGTACAACTCTCTTAAAGAAAAAGGCTATTTTACCCCTAGTCTCGGAAACTTCAAAAAAAGAAAATCTATTCTTAATTCCTGATATTTTCTTTTAGAACTCGTTTCCTCTAATCTGGTTCTCAAGGTTAGCTTACTAAAGGTTATGAGATTAAATCTCCAATACTCGTCAAGAAAACGACATCATTCCTTCCCGTATATTATTCTATTCTTATACCTATGTGTATAAGTATATATATACGTTACCTTTATTCATTGGTGTATATACTTATGTATACACACTCTATTTATTCATATTTATACACTTGTATCTCTCATCTCATACCTACATATGTACGTATATATATACACGGCATTGCTACTTATATAGTTATTTATCTTTCAACTCTTACTTCTACCTATACCCCTCTTGGTAATGTATTCTTACAAAAGCATGTTTATATCTACTCCTCGCACATGTATGTACCTATATACATTCAGTACTCCTACACTTATATATACCTACATATGCTCAACACTCATCGAACCAATTTCAATTATACGTACTTATTTATTCTCACTATCTCTTCATCAATATATATACACTTATCACTCATATACCTATAAAATCTATATATATACATATATATAAACTCACACTATCAGCCATACTATATATATATATATAGGGCGTGGTTCCCATGAGAACACCCTCTAACGTGAGAACATGAGAACAATCGTACACCGTTGGATGTGAGTATTAAGGGTTGAGATTTAGAGTAGATATCAAAAATAATAATAACTACGAATAATAATAATTAGGAATCCAACAATAATTACGAATAATCCACTCAACCAACAATAACTACGAATAATACGTTAAACGATATGACACCTTCGTGATAAAACTAATAATAATTACGAATTTGTTCTCATGTTCTCACGTTTGGGGGTGTTCTCATAAGATCTATACTCTATATATATATATATATATATATATATATAGGGTGTGGTTCCCATGAGAACACCCCCTAACGTGAGAACATGAGAACAATCATACACCGTTGGATGTGAGTATTAAGGGTTGAGATTTAGAGTAGATATCAAAAATAATAATAACTACGAATAATAATAATTAGGAATCCAATAATAACTACGAATAATCCACTCAACCAACAATAACTACGAATAATACATTAAACGATATGGCACATTCGTAACAAAACTGATAATAATTACGAATCTGTTCTCATGTTCTCACGTTAGGGGGTGTTCTCATAGGATCTATACTCTCTCTCTCTCTATATATATATATATATATACAAATGTACAGAGGACACACTCACCTTCCAACCTCTCCCCTTCTGGATTCGCTTTCGCCGGAGTAGACAAGAGACTGCACGTCCAAATGAGTCGGATGCAGGTAAGCAGTTTCGGTCCTTGTGGAACGAGATTGGATTCCGTCCTTAGCCTGCTCGTTGGTCAGGCACAAGGGCTCGTATCGTCCGCGGTTATGGCTAGAGAAGGCGCTCTTCAATGGCCTGTCGTTCGAAGTGAGGTTCAGCAACAGGAGCCGGAAAACGGAGGAAACAATGCAGAAAGGAAGGCCTTACCGGGATCTCCGTCTCGTAGGCTGTCGGATCCGATCCTGGCCGGTTCGCAGATTGGGATGACGGAACGACACCACCGGACTGCGGTTCCTAAAGCTCCCTGCCAAAGGTGAGTCCGGTCTCGCGGTGGCGACGGTGGGGCATGCGGGTAGGCGGCGCTTCGATCCCTCCCGGCGTGCAGCAGTGGCTTCGATTCCAGGTGAGTAGCGGCTTCATCTTCTCCGGTCGTGAGGTCGGGTAAGTGAAGGAGAAGCGGCCGCCTTGATCACGTAATATTAGTTTTAGGATTAGGTTAAGTTTTAGGGTTAGATTAAGTTTATGATTAGGTTAATTAGATTGGTATTGGGCCAGCTGAAGATATGGGCCAGCAATTTGGGCCGAGTCATTTCATTTAGTTAATATGGAATGATAGCTAACTCGCTATTCATACGGAACCGCTCCTCGGTTTTTATTTTAAAAAGTACGGAATTGTTTAAGGCATTATTTACGTTATCATTTTATGTGAATCAATGTCACATAAAATGATATAGTTCAATATCGTGTTCTTGTATATAGAGAATAAAGGTTGGCGGATCGGAGTCCGGTATTTAACGGAGATTAAATTTTTTTTAATTATTTTTTTTATTTATTTATTTAAGTTATCCTTAGTTTTCATGGCATTTTGCTAACACCGTGGATCTATGTGACGGTTTAAAAGTACTGTTGAAAATTTTGTCTTAATCAAAGGTGACATTTAATTAAATAAACACTTATAAAAGGTGTTTTAACGGTATTTAAAACGTTTTAAATGTCAAATGAATAACTTAACGCAAATCATGCTCATTAGGATATACTAGTATAGATCCCGTGACAAGACATGGTTATAATTTTAAATTTTAATAGATAAAAATAAAATTATAATTATAATTTATAAAACACTTTCGATGTATGGTAATAATTTTATTTAATCAATCCGAAGAGAAAATAAAATAAATTTTTACCATTAAATTAATTATAATTTTAGATAAATGATAAAAATAGACTAATTTATGTAATATTATATATCCTATTTTTTTGTCTCTTGTAAAATATAAAAATGTGAAAATAAGTTAATATCAATTAACTATTTTGAAAGAAGACAAAATTGAAATGTAAATGTTAAAATAGAAATTTTTTAAAAGTTTAAGTTTAAAAGATTTCTTAGTAATTTTAAATATGATCTATAAAGAACAACGAAAATAAAACACTAATATTATTATAATTTATATATCTGTTGATTTAGTGAGTACTTACTATTTATAAAAAAAATAATATATTGCTAAGGTAAAGTTAGAATAGAAAATTATCTAATCGTTTTATAAATAAAATTGAAATTTTTTAAAGATATTTTTAAAATTTTGTGATAAGATTAAAAAATGAAAACAATATATTTACTATCTATATTAGCAATTTTGTATTTTTTTAGTTAGATAGTAAAATTATAAAATGAAAATTATGAGAAAATGACATGTATCACGAAGTTAATATATGAATGACACGTAGTGTGAATGTCTTCCGCTTTAATATAAGTAAATAGATATAGATATAGATTTTTAATAAAATTAAAATACATTAACATATATATATATATTTAAAAAGTATGTTGGGCTAATTAGGTAAGTAGGCTTTTTTAGTTTTTATTATACTAAGTAGGCCTTTTATGTTTTGCAATTAACTAAATGTACCCCGCTTGATTTTTTATTGTCAAACCTCACTTCTCCTTCAAACCTCTTCCCCTCAACTTCTCCCTCCTCTTCCAGATCTGGATTCGATCTTTCGTTCAAAAGCCTTCCAGATCTACCATATTCTTCAACCCTTCCACCACATTAGATTCTTCCACCCTATGTGGTTGATTCTTCCTCCCTATCGCCTACCGCCCCAATGATTCCCACAACCCTTTCTCCCTTCTTCTCAAGTCCGGCATCTAGACCTCGCAAAGGAATCTCAGCCGGAGATTCCAGAGAACTCAAAGATGCATCAGTCACGCAATCGAAATTCACTCATAAGAGAACCTGGTTAAATCTGTGCACTAGCCTCTAGGGAGACTGAAAGGGTAAAATCGAGAAATCGTGATTCCTTCGCCCTTGCGATGCTCACCTTCTGCCGTGTGTGGAAAGCTTGGAAACTTTTACGGTGAGTTTCTCAAAGTGTCATTGTTGATTTGCTATTTCTTTTATTTGAAGTTTATATGCTTCTTTTTTCTTAATGATGATTGGATAGAAGCTAATTCTACGATCACAAAGTGTTCGATTTCGCAGCCACAAGACAAGACCAATTGAATCCCTATTTTTGTGTTTGTTGTAAAATTAATTGAGGAATTTTGAATTTGATAAGCGAGTTCATGCTTTACCGAAGTCAATCGAAGTTGATTAGCGTGGTTGCGATAATTTTGTGTTTCCAATTGCTCGATCCAGATTGATAGCTTTTCCTAATCAGTTCCTGCTTGTTGTGCAACAATGGAAGCCTTTAGATTTTGAAAGAGCTGTTAACTAGTCTCGAGCTTCCTGTAGGTAAGATAACTTTAACTTCTGACAACTTCTGGTATAACAAATTTTGTTCATGTAATATCGATCCCCAATAATTTTGATAATCATTACTGACTACATACTTACTTTTCAGCTAAAGAATGAGGGGTGAGTTGTTTCAGCACGAAATGTTGATGCATTGGTGTATTCTCTGTGGTCTTTATTGCCTTCATTTTGCAATTACCCATTGGATACTGCTGAAAGCTTTGATGATCTAAAGGTACCCCTTTGTAGTACGCTGAGTGAAGAACCTGATATACGTGGAATAATCTGTTCTGCTTTGCAAATCCTTATTCAACAGAACAAAAATATTCTGGACAATCATGTGATTCTTGAAGGAGAAGATATGCCTACAAGGCGAGCTATGACCCATTATACACCAGAAGTTGCATCCAGTAATATGGTTGTTCTGAAGTCATCGGCATGTGACATGTTGTCAGCCCTACCTAGTGTTTTCCTGAAATCAGGATTTTGGCGAATGCTTGCTGGTATTGCTTACTCCCCAAATCTTCTGTTTCTTATGTCTCATAGTGTCCTCACTACCTCTTTCTCATCCTTTCTTTTGCATTATGATGACCTCTTTTACATTGTTGTTGATGTTGTAGCTAGAAGCCTACATTTGTTTTAGTTGTACCAAATTTCACGGATTTGAGATTGATTCTTCCTGCTGTTCAATAATGTAGTGATTTTTAGATTTTTAAAAGTGATGTTGATGCAGGTGTGATTAATAAAATGCCAAATTATGCCATGCATATTGGTTTTCTCCATGTCATCTGAGCTTACTTTCTCTTGTCTTGGAATTGTGTTGGCTACCATTAGTGAGTTTGCTTCAATATCAGCAGGAGGGGTGGTTTCAAAACGTTTCCTTGCAGTCATGAATCAGCTTCTACATGCTACTGAAGATAAGTTGAGGTATAAACGTCTTTATTTTTACTTTTCTGTTGCTTATTGGTTGTATATTCCTTCCTTGAGCATGACTTATTTGTTAAAAATTCGAATTGTCAGCCTTGATTATGAACTTCTATTAAATTACCCATTATCACATTTGTTTGTATCTCAGGGCCTAGCACCTCGATATTGCTATTTCACTATTACCTGGTGATGCGCCCTTGACCCCTATGTCCGAACATGAGGAAGACGAGGCACTCCGGGTTCGCTCCGATGGACCGCTCACCCGTTCACGTGCTAAGGCAATCGCCCAAGCTACCGGCTCCATCATTAGCCGCACCATTGCTTGTCACGGACCCATTGGATGCAAACCGTGTCTCTACGCCACAATGACTTGAAGCTTGTCAAGCCGGCACCGTTCCGGCGCATTTTCCGCATTATCCATAATTTAGCGTTTTGTAATAATAAGTCTTTTTATTTTCGGAATATTAATTTCCGGGACTTTATTTCCGGGTATTAATTTTCCGAATTTAAGATTAGACTTTTGGTTTCGGAATTTAATTCGGAACTTAATTCCGAACTTAAATTCTCAACCTTTCATTTTTAGGTGTTTCATTCCGGAACTTAAATTCCGACTTTATTTCCGTCATTTAATTTCCGACTCTTTGTATAGCCTTCATCCACTATATAAGGTGATGCTTGGCTCATTTGTAAGGCATGTTCAATTTGATTAAGTAAAGAGAAGTATTTTCCTCCAACTTACTTGAGCATCAATCCCTCTTCCAACCCTCTCAAAGTTCTTCTTTTGGATCTTCGATCCAAACTCAACCATCTTCGAGGGTTCTTCAAGAACCAACTCAACCGACCCACTTCAAGGTTTGATCGATCCATCTAGATCGACTCAATCATACAACTTCCGCCTCCATCTCTAAGCTTCCGCAACCCATCTTCAATTGCATTCGCACTTCAACTAAGGAGTAGTTGAGCTTCAGCTTGATCTAGATCCGGAATCATTCATTGACGTGTCCAAGGACGCATCAAATTGGCATCAGAGCAAAGGGATCTAAGCTAAGTTTTCTTTACTCTTGTTTTTGTGCGTTATTATACTCATCCTCTTTGCCTTTTGTTCATCACCACCTTCATCTTGTTCTTCGCATCTTCATCCACGTTCTTGAAAATTTTTTTTTTCTCAATCCATTTTGCAAAGCAAATTTAGGAGATTTTTGGTTTGCCATCAAACCATTAATCAACAAAACATTTTTCCTTACCCAATCCGACATTTTTGTTAATCAATTTCACCATTTTCTTGGGATTTTTTTGTTGACAAAATCGGATATCACGCCTTTTGATATTCCAAAAACCAAAAACAAAGCAAAAACTCTTCAAAAAACGGATTTGTTTCAAAGAAAAGTGGATTCATCTCTTGCATTCCAAAGGTTGCATTCAAAAGTTTCAAAAAGAAACATTTCCACAAAAACAAAAGTAAAAGACGTCCGGCAAACCGGTCCATCCGAAAAATCGGATTTTTGAAAAGGTCAAAGACCAAAAGCAAGTAAAACTTGCCGATAAACGATCCGTCCATTTCCTACCTCTCCATTTTCTCACAAGTTGCAAATTTTTCTCTTGAAATTGTGTGCATTTTGGTTCAAATTTGTTGGATTTGCCTTCCTTGCCTAACCGCCAAACGGCTTTCCCAAAGGTAGAACCCTAACGCACTTGAACTTGGGTAACGTTGACTTATCTTGTCACCTTGCTCATTTGATTGCTTGCAAATTTGTGTCCAATCTTGGAGTTATGACTAACGTCATAATTGAAAATTCTCAGGAATCTAGTGACAGGCATGAGATCACTACTTTGACCGAAGAAAATGCCTCCCTAAGGCAAGAGCTTGAAACGTTGAAGGCCCAAATGCTCGCACTTACGACCGCTCCACCGAATCCAAATGGAACCTTGGTCGATGCTTCCACATCCGATGGACGTCGCAAAGGAAAAGGTATCTTGGGAGCCGAACCATCTAACGGTCGACGGCTTGCCTCCGTCATTGAAAACCACGGTCCCTCCCAAAATGACGGTCATGAGTCCCACAATGAAGGTGACGAGAATCCCGACCCTTCTCCAAACGATTTGTTATATGTTGACACGGAGAATCGGCACAAACGCTATGAGCATAACCGACGTAAGTATGGCTCTTCCCCTCCTCCATCTAGTGCCCAACGCACCAACCGTCCCTCCCGGATTGATGACCGGTACCATCATCAAACAAATGACCGCTCTCAACGGCCCGAGAATGATCGGTCCGGACAACGCCGCCAACGGCATAGCCGGCAACCGATGCATCATGATTATGAAGAGTATGATGAACGAGATGACTTTGACGAGTTCTCCGATGATGAGTCGGACTTGGAACGGGTGGCACATGTCCGTCCATGGCACCCACCCATCCGAGAGCCTTTTGAGAACCAGGATCGAGGAGAAGAATGGTTGCCTCCTCCTAACCCACAAAGGCGTGCACCACATAATCATGGGCGCCAAAGGCATAACGATGGCCACCGGCGAGCCCATCACGACGACGCCTATCTAGCACCACCCCGACCGGACCCCTACCGAGCTCGTAGGGAAGGTAAGGTTAAATTTCCGGTATTTTATGGTGAATATGATCCTTGTGCGTTTCTTGATTGGGCACAGG
Source organism: Fagopyrum esculentum (assembly GCA_033239045.1). Classification (NCBI taxonomy): domain Eukaryota; kingdom Viridiplantae; phylum Streptophyta; class Magnoliopsida; order Caryophyllales; family Polygonaceae; genus Fagopyrum; species Fagopyrum esculentum. Next base: position 124,186,339 of record BSUD01000007.1, read on the forward strand.
ATATGAAAAGAGCTCTCAAGCATTGCCATTATGAAGAGTACGAGAAAATCGAAGCGGCAACACTTTACTTTGAAGGTGATGCAAAATCTTGGTGGAACCGGTACGAGACCAACCGTGAGAACCGAGGATGGGCACCGGTTGCGACATTTGATCAATTGATCTATGTCATGACTAAGAAGTACGTGCCCGAAGACTTTAAAAACGACATGCGGTTGCAAATTGCCGAATTCCAACAAGGAAGCCTTACTCCGGTGGCTTACTTAGCCAAGCTGGAGGACATGCATATGAAGGCCGGCATCTCGGCCTCCGCCTCTGCCCTTCGAACCAAATTCATGAGCGGCCTTAATCCGTCAATCCGGCGCCCCCTCGAGATTGTCCCATACAAGGACTTGGGAGCCTTATGTCATGCCGCCATGAAACTTCACAAGCAACAACTAGAAACGCCTCGATACTCAAGGTATAACTCCTCCACCAGTCAATACTCTTATACCACTAATTCTCGTTCTCGAGATGTTTCTAGTCCCCAAGATTCCGGAGCCGCTAAAGGATCACCACGGATGAGTCAACCCACCCGGCAAGCGGCTACCGAGAAACCACCATACCGTGGCACCGTTGCTCCACCACAAACGCCTCCGGGCCGACCCCAACAAGGATCTCAAACGGTGGCCCGCCCAAGAGAACCCGTGTGTTTCAAATGTAGCGGGTTTGGTCATGTCCAACGTGATTGCCCGAACACCAAGCGGGTGATGTTTGCCAACCCATCATATGATGATGGCGAAGAGGATTATAATGGTGATATCCTTTTGGAAGATGACCAAGATGCCGACCCATACTATGGCATGGAGCCATGCGACGACCAACTTGCTTGCGGTCCGGCACAACCAGGTAAGTTTGCTCTTGTTTCTCGTCGCATTCTTGCTATAAAAGAGCATCTCCCTATTGACCAACGCGAGAATCTCTTCCACTCTCGTTGCTTGGTCAATGACACTAGTCTCTCTCTTATCATCGATGGGGGTTCGTGTTGTAATATTATCAACGAAAAAGTGGTGAAACACTTTAAGTTGCCTACAACCCCCCACCCACAACCTTACGGACTCCAATGGATTTCCGATAAGGCAAGTGACACCGTCACACAACAAGCGTGGGTGACGTTTTCTATTGGCGCCTATGTTGATAAGGTCCTTTGTGATGTTATCAAAATGGACGCCACACATGTATTGTTGGGACGACCATGGCAATTTGACCGAAAAACTTTTCATGATGGTTATCTCAACCGTTACATGTTCCAATACAATGGAAAACGGATCACACTTTTGCCTATGACTCCACAGGAAATTTTAGTTGACTATGCAGAACGAAAGAGGCAACAAGTGATCGATGACACCACTACACCGACGGCCACATTGGACCCTTCTCGTCGTTCTCCCGATGTTGGGGATGTGCCTACTTCCGGTTCCCGTAATTCCGGCCATAAGGGTAATGCTACCGAAGCAAGAGGTAGTAAGAGCATTGTCCCGACACATGCACCTCCGGTTCCTACCATTCAAGGGCGATGTGAGCCCCGAATTCTTTTGGCCCGACGACATGACTTGACACCGGTCATGGAAGGTAAGTTTCCTTGTTTCTTACTTGTCCCTTTTTGTTTATCTATTTCCCATGACCCTAGTAATGTGCCGCACGAGGTGTCCTTGTTGTTGTCTGAGTTTCAGGACATCTTGACCGACAAACTACCACCCGGCTTGCCACCAATCCGAGGAATTGAGCACCAAATCGATTTGGTGCCCGGCGCGTCTTTGCCCAACCGTGCCGCTTACCGTGCAAGTCCGGAGGAGACCAAGGAGCTACAACGCCAAGTCCAAGAGCTCCTAGACCGGGGCTATGTCCGTGAGTCCTTGTCTCCATGTGCCGTGCCGGTCATACTTGTGCCCAAGAAAGACGGATCTTGGCGGATGTGTGTAGATTGCCGAGCCATCAATCAAATCACCGTCAAGTATCGTCATCCGATCCCGCGCCTTGATGATATGTTGGACGAGCTCCATGGCGCCACTATCTTCTCAAAGATCGATCTCCGGAGCGGATACCATCAAATCCGCATGGCCGAAGGTGACGAATGGAAGACGGCTTTCAAGACGAAGCATGGCCTCTACGAGTGGCTTGTTATGCCATTTGGCCTCTCCAACGCTCCATCCACCTTCATGCGCCTCATGAATCACGTCTTGCGCAAATTTCTCGGTATTTTCGTTGTTGTTTATTTCGATGATATCTTAGTCTTTAGCAAGTCTTTGGACGCACACATCGAGCACCTTCGCCAAGTGCTCGAGTGCCTTAGACAAGAGCAATTATTTGTCAATTTGGAGAAATGTGTCTTTTGCTCGGACACCACAATTTTTCTTGGCTATGTTGTGTCTAAGGACGGACTACGGGTGGACGAATCAAAAGTTCGCGCCATTCGGGAGTGGCCTACTCCTACTACGGCCACCATGGTTCGAGCCTTTCTCGGCTTAGCGGGCTTCTATCGACGCTTTGTCAAGGACTTTAGCTCGATAGCGGCACCGCTACACGAGCTTACTAATAAAGGTGTCACATTTGAGTGGCGTGACACCCATGCTCGAGTGTTTGAGTCGCTCAAAGACCGTCTTTGTAATGCGCCACTACTCCAACTCCCAAACTTTTCGAAAACCTTCGAGGTGGAGTGTGACGCATCTAATGTAGGCATTGGGGGGGTTCTCCTACAAGAGAATCGGCCCATTGCTTATTTTAGCGAAAAACTTTCCGGTCCCTCACTCAACTATCCAACCTATGACAAGGAACTATATGCTCTAGTTCGTTGTCTCAAAACATGGCAACACTACTTGTGGCCGAAGGAGTTCGTGATTCATTCGGATCATGCGGCTCTTTCGTATCTCAAGGGTCAAACTACTTTGAGTCGGCGCCATGCTAGTTGGGTAGAATTTCTTGAGACCTTTCCGTATGTCATTCGACATAAGAAAGGTAAAGAGAATGTGGTAGCCGACGCCCTTTCTCGCCGATATATCCTTCTTGTGCATATGGACGCCAAGATCCATGGCTTTGCTCTTATCAAAGAGTTATATACCACGGATCTTGACTTCAAGGATATATTTGCTCAATGCCTTGACCTCCGAGAGCATGAGTCTTTCTTTATTAACGATGGCTACTTATTCCGTGCGGGCAAACTTTGTATCCCGCGCTCGAGTATTCGTCATTTGTTGATAAAGGAGGCCCATGAGGGTCGTGGTCACTTCGGTGCTACCAAGACTCTCGCCGCTCTACAAGAGCACTTCTTTTGGCCCCGCATGCGCAAGCATGTGACACGGTTTTGCACAAGTTGCATCACATGTCACCATGCAAAATCGCGCCAAGGTCCGGATGGATTGTATTCTCCTTTGCCTATACCAATGGGACCTTGGGAGGATCTTTCTATGGACTTTGTGGTTGGCCTACCCATGTCAAAACGAGGCAAAGACTCCATTTTTGTGGTAGTCGATCGTTTCTCGAAAATGGCACATTTTATTGCATGTAAGAGCACACAAAATGCTAGTGAAGTAGCTACCCTTTTCTTTGACAATGTTGTGCGCTTACATGGAATACCGCGTTCCATCCTTAGTGATCGGGACGTAAAGTTTGTGAGCCATTTTTGGAGAACCTTATGGGGGAAACTTGGAACCAACTTGTTGTTTTCAAGTAGCTATCATCCCCAAACCGATGGTCAAACGGAGGTGACCAATCGGACTCTAGGCGCTCTACTTAGAGCGACCCTTAGGAACAACCCACGCAAGTGGGAGGACTTACTTTCGATTGTGGAGTTTTCTTATAACAGGTCTCGACACTCGGCAACAAAGCTTTCACCCTTTGAAGTTGTCTACGGCCTTAATCCACACACCCCGATGGACTTCACTCCGCGTCCACTCAAAGACGGAGAACACATCACCGGAGCAAGTCGTGCCGCTCACATCATTGAGCTTCATGAGCGGACTAGGACACAACTCCAACGGCGTGCCGATCAACTTGCCACACAACGCAACAAAGGGCGCCGTCCAATGTCATTCGAGCCCGGTGATCTAGTTTGGCTCCACTTAAGGAAGGAGCGTTTTCCATCCCGCCGCAAAGGCAAGCTCTCGGACCGCGGTGATGGACCATTCCGCATCTTATCCCGCCATGGCCCGAATGCTTACAAGTTGGAGCTTCCGGACGACTATGGCGTGCACCCGACGTTCAATGTCAAGGACCTTGCACCATACATTGAGCCCCTATTTGACGAAGGTGAAACGGGGACGTTTCACATCCAAGATGGGGGGACTGATGCGCCCTTGACCCCTATGTCCGAACATGAGGAAGACGAGGCACTCCGGGTTCGCTCCGATGGACCGCTCACCCGTTCACGTGCTAAGGCAATCGCCCAAGCTACCGGCTCCATCATTAGCCGCACCATTGCTTGTCACGGACCCATTGGATGCAAACCGTGTCTCTACGCCACAATGACTTGAAGCTTGTCAAGCCGGCACCGTTCCGGCGCATTTTCCGCATTATCCATAATTTAGCGTTTTGTAATAATAAGTCTTTTTATTTTCGGAATATTAATTTCCGGGACTTTATTTCCGGGTATTAATTTTCCGAATTTAAGATTAGACTTTTGGTTTCGGAATTTAATTCGGAACTTAATTCCGAACTTAAATTCTCAACCTTTCATTTTTAGGTGTTTCATTCCGGAACTTAAATTCCGACTTTATTTCCGTCATTTAATTTCCGACTCTTTGTATAGCCTTCATCCACTATATAAGGTGATGCTTGGCTCATTTGTAAGGCATGTTCAATTTGATTAAGTAAAGAGAAGTATTTTCCTCCAACTTACTTGAGCATCAATCCCTCTTCCAACCCTCTCAAAGTTCTTCTTTTGGATCTTCGATCCAAACTCAACCATCTTCGAGGGTTCTTCAAGAACCAACTCAACCGACCCACTTCAAGGTTTGATCGATCCATCTAGATCGACTCAATCATACAACTTCCGCCTCCATCTCTAAGCTTCCGCAACCCATCTTCAATTGCATTCGCACTTCAACTAAGGAGTAGTTGAGCTTCAGCTTGATCTAGATCCGGAATCATTCATTGACGTGTCCAAGGACGCATCACCTGGCCTGCGTGCAAAAGAGATTGATGTCTTGTTTCTTTCAATAGTTCCATATTTGAAGGTTTGCAACTTCCCTTTCAGTTGTTCTCATGGTTATGTGATTTTATCATACCAAATTTTTTGTATCCTTATTTATTTTTTTCATACCAGAATTTTATCATACCATAAATTTTTTTATACTAGAATTTTTATGGTATGATAAAAATTCTGGTATGAAAAAATTTATGGTATGATAAAATTCTGGTATAAAAAAAATAAATAAGGATACAAAAAAAAATTGGTATGCATTTCTGGTATGTATTTTTTGGTATGTATTTCTGGTATGTAAATTCTAGTATGTAAAATTTTCGTATGTAAAATTCTGGTATGTAATTCTGGTATGTAAATTCTGGTATGTAAAATTCTGGTATGTAAAATTCTGGTATGATAAAATTCTGGTATGATAAAAATCTAGTATGATAAAATTTCTGGTATGAAAAATTTATTCTAGAAAATAAAAAAAATAATAAAAAAAAATAAAAAGACAATAAAATAAAATAAAATAAAAAACAAATTCA
>BSUD01000007.1:124192463-124246201 GCA_033239045.1 Fagopyrum esculentum
ATATATATATATATATATATAGACACGTTTGGTAAGTAGATAAATTTAAGTTCTAAAATAGGATAATTATTCTAGGGCAATTTTGATAACTAGGTTTTTTTGAAAAACTAGAGTAGTAATTATATTTTATAACTCTAATTTAAAACATGACAACTATATATTAATATTCTAATTGTTTCATTATTAATTCTATTAATTTTATAACTCTAATTTAAAACATGGCAACTATATATTAATATTTTTTTATAAAAATTAAAATTCTAAAAAAATGACATGTGACAAATTATAGTTAAGAATGAAACACATTGAAGTAAATGTTTTGCCTTTAATATAGTACATAGATATTCTTCTTTTTAACGGTATTTAAAACATACCCTATATTTGTGTAAAATCACCACTAAAATATCTATTTTTTTTTCTTTCCCGAAACTTCAATACTGGCGCATTAGGATATATATTCTCAACATCAAAAACAATGTCTACATTTATTAAATAATTGCATCTATATACTATTTGTTTGATGCTTGCCATACAAAACTTCAACAAGCCATGAAGATAATCATTCTCAAAATTAGCAAATACTGGGTCTACATTGGATTTTTAATATTGGAATTGGGATTTATTTGCAGATTAACTAATGAGTAATAAGCCCCAGAAGATCCTTTCTCCAACAAAGAACAGTGATTCCCAATCTCGACGATCTTCCCTTTCTCAAGTACAACTATTGTGTCGCAATTTTGTACCGTGCTCAATCTATGAGCCACAACCAAGCTTGTCCTCCCAACCATTATTCGCTCCAATCCCTTTTGTACTACCCTCTCGGAGTTATTATCCAAGGCACTCGTTGCTTCATCCAATAACAATATCCTCGGGTTCTTAAGAATAGCCCGAGCAATCGCGATTCTTTGCTTTTGCCCTTTTGACAATTGCACTCCTTTTTCACCACAAAATGTCTCATACCCATCTTTCAATCCCGATATGAAGTCGTGAGCATTGGCGAGCTTCGCGGCTTCCGCAACTTCTGATTCGACAATCTCCTTGCAAGTTCCGTATTCAATGTTCTCTCTTATGGTGCCGGTGAACAAAGTTGGCTCTTGGCTCACCAATGAAATATGCTTCCTTAGAAACCTAAGATCATATGCTTTTATATCATGTCCGTCAATTTTCACCACACCACAAAGCGGATCATAGAACCTTTCTATCAAGCCAATAATGGTGGATTTACCCGACCCGCTTTGACCCACCAAAGCAGTGGATTTACCAACTTGTATATCAAGCGAGAACATTGTAAAAACCATCACACTAGGCCTACTTGGATAGGCAAAGTCTACATTCCGGATCTCTACATGGCCCGTTATTTGATCCAGTTTTTCACCTTCCGGGTTGTTAGGTGTTATTTGTGAATCTCTATCTAGCACAGCAAACACTGACTCAACAGCATCTGAGCCTTTCGCGAGATCATTTATCATGGATCCTACATCTGCTATGACCCGACCCGTTCTTTCTAGGATCATGATGGTTTGAAACAACTGCTTTGCATTTAGATATCCATGGACAAGAAGCTTGCCTCCATACCAAAAGTTTAGGGCAGGAAATAATATCATGAGACTTTGGGATGTAGCAAGGCATATGGCTGTATACCAGGATTGCCGAATGTTCTCTCGTCGAGGGCTTACTTGGGCTTCGTCGAGAACTTGTAAGATTTTACATTGGGATGAGAAGGATGTGATGGTTTGAATGTTGGAGACTGCTTCGGAGGCTAAGTTGGAGGATTTCTCTTGAGATTTTAGAGATTTCTTCAACATGTCACTAAGCAACACTCGACGAGTATAGAAACATGCGATAATGAGAGGCTGAACGGCTATCATGACTATAGAAAGCCTCCAGGAGATAACTAGTCCCATGATGGATGCAATGAGTACAAGGGAAGCTGCTTGGACTAAGACTGCTGTTAAATCCCCTACGAGACATCTCACCTGTTAAAGCATGTCATTAAGCAATTAATTAGTTGATACTCTTCTTGACAATAAATCTAGAGATAAAGATACGATGAGTCAACGACCAAGAGATGAGCTCCTCTTCCTCGGCCGAAGGCCCAAGTAGAAATAGCGAGCGAGGCATGTGCAACAAGGTATGTGCAGCAAAACCACAAACGTTTTGCTTCTAATTCTATTCATTGACTAACTCGTCGAAAATCACAACAACTCCAAAGGTAAACAATTTGTGTAATAGGCTAATGTTGTGTGAATAACATACCGCATTGGCGTCATTGGCGAGCCTAGAGCAAATGGCGCCGGTTGAATTCTCATCTTGATCAAACCATCCAACTTCAAAACTCAATATCTTTGACAGCATCTTCTCTCTTACTCTCATTGTCAACTTCTCGCCGATGTAGGCAAAGCTATAGTGTTGTAATGAATTAGTTATGAATGCGACGAGAGCCAATCCTACAAAGCACGGGGAGAAGATCCGCGTCTGCCTTTTAATCTCCTCGTGGCTTGATAGGAAGAAGACGGTTATCATAGTCCCCATGGTTAAGGAGTAAATAGGTTGAACTGCACCAAAGAACATTGCACTTAGGCAACCTAGCAACCCCATCTTCCATTCGGGTAAGTTCAAGCTTACAAGCCTTTTGAAGGAAGGCTTGTTTGTCTTACTAGATTGCCTTTCACCAAAATCACTAGGGGTTGGGAAGGTGATTCGATCCCTTGTTATCAATGAGTCCATTTGTTGATGGTGGCTCTCTTGTTTTTTGTCTTCTTTGGGTGTATGTGTTTGTTTTTGTTGTTGGAAGGAAGAGTAGAGGCTATTAGGAAGGAGCATTAGCTCTTCATGGGAACCCATTTCCACCACTTGTCCGGCTTGAATGATGGATATGGTGTGAGCATGACGGACCGTAGAGAGGCGGTGAGCAATGACAATGGTGGTGGTTCCGATTGAGACCTTATCCAAGGCTTCTTGAACTATGTGCTCGGACTCCGAGTCTAAGGCACTTGTTGCTTCATCTAAAAGGAGGATTTGTGGCTTTCGAATGATGGCTCGAGCAATTGCAATCCTTTGTTTTTGTCCCCCGGATAGTTGTAGTCCACTTTCTCCAACCTATCCAAAGCAAACCATTAGTTTACCTGACAACAGTTTCAGTTTCGTCCTAAAACCAATTGATATAAAAACCTACATTTGTATCATATCCTTTAGGCAATTGAGTTATGAAGTTGTGAGCATTAGAAGCCTTAGTGGCCTCAATGACATCTTCCATAGAGGCATCATCTTTACCAAACAATATGTTCTCCTTGATGCTAGTAGCGAAAAGGGCGGGCTCTTGGCTCACCAACCCCATTCTTGATCTCAACCATTTGAGTTGAAGCTTGTCAATAGATATTCTATCTAGGAGGATTTGTCCTCTTAACGGATTGTAGAATCGTTGAAGAAGCAATACCATTGTAGATTTCCCTGAGCCACTTCCTCCCACCAATGCAACAGTCTTCCCTGCTTCCACCTTAAGGGAGAAGCCACACAAGATCAAAGTCTCCGGTCTTGATGGATACGAAAACTCGACCTTCTTGAACTCAATTTCTCCTTTAATATCCTCCAAGACCATGCCATCCATGTCGTCTGAATCGATACTAGGCACTCGGCTTATCACCTCCGCTATTCGTTCTCCTGCTGTATAAGCTTCCGAGAAGTGCTTCAGATTGGACAAGCTCGTGCCAAGAGAGCTGCACATACATATAGATAAGAAATACATATATGTATATATAATCTAGGTAGATATGTAATAAGGAAGATGAACTTACAGTCCACCAACATTGATACAAACACCAACAACAAAGGCCGTACCACCCGGAGCACCATGATACATGATGAGTCTCGTAGCATACCAAGTACTAAAGGACCATATTGCAAACGTTAATCCATTGCTTCCCATGGCAAACCCCTTAGCTAAGCCTTGTTTTTGTCCAAGCTTCACCAACCCTTTGAGGGCTTCCGAGTAGGCAGAGACGGTCATGGACTCTCCCACAAACGCGTAAACTGTCCTGATTGAAGATATGGCCTGCTCGGCTATAGACCCCGCCTTGTCATACTCGTCTCTCATCTTCCTTGTCACGGACATGAGAACACGCCCGTACACAATGCCGGGAACCACTAGAAGTAATAGGAAAGGAATTGCCATGATGGCTAGTCTCCAAAGAAGTATGAATGCTACCATGTAGCATCCTATGAACGTACTCGTGTTCATAATGAAATTCGGTACCTATAATCATAGAAGTTGATGTTGAGATAGTGTGTGAACCTAACATATAAGTGATAGGGCTACTCCTCCTATTACTTCTGGTAGATAAGAAAAACAAGCTGAAATCATTGTAGCCAAGGCTTTAGGACATACTTTTTCGCTTATGCATCCTTGGATGATGAGGGTATCATTGGAGACACTTGTGATGACTTCCGAGACACTGATTCGGCCTGTATCGAAGTAGCTCACGTCTTGTCTTAGGACGGCTTTCAGGTACCTGGCTCGCATTCTAGACGCTTGCCTCTCGGCTGTTCTTGTCCAACAATATCCTTCTACAAATTTCTCTAAGGGTTAATGCATGAAATACAATATTTGAACAATATTGTACAAACTAAACTCACCTAGGAAGCAAACAAACCATGTAGTAAATGCTACTTTACACATGAATATTGCATTCTGTGATAAAACAACATTACATATCAATAAATCAATAATATGTAAGATAAATGAATCTTAATAGGATGCTAATTAAAAACAAATACTTTGTTTAGATTCATAGTCAAGAGTTGGGGATCATAAGAGCCATCGTAGACGGTGGTTCCAATGTTATTCATGAGCCTACTCATAACTATCAGCATGGCCGGAAACGCCAAGCCGTCCCCCACTGAGCCAACGAAACCGGCCACCATCAAGGTCATGTCAATAGCGTCTGCGTGCCCAAACACCTTCGATAAGCCTCTTCTCCGATCCTTCCCCTTCTTCTTCTCCTTATGCTTGCCCATACTCGTTGGTGTTTGTGTGTGATTGCATATGTAACGGGTATATACGTACATACAAGCAAATATATTGCATGGTGCCGTGGGAGATGCAAAGTATTGTATAGATTTTGAAGAGTGGACGTCACTTTTAATGTGTTATTTTAGGTGTATGAAAGTGATCAAAACCAAATTGCCTAACACTCTCACAACTTTTGAATCTGATTTTCACATGTATGTTATTGTTTTGTTCAAAATAAATGACTAAACTTTGTATAATCTATGTTTACGGCAAAAAGCAATGAGTTTTGATTAATGTCGGTTACCCTACATCGGCCAATCAATCAATGGATTTCAACAAATAAATTATCTTTTGAATTATTCTAGATTGATGTTAGAGTACAATTTCAGTATATTGGGCTCAATACATTAAGCCTTATTTTGGGCTTATTGTTTATTTTTTTAGTTTATCTTAATATAATATTGGGTCTATACTCTAACAACAATTTACTAAAATAATTTAAAAGATAATTTGCATATCTAATCAACATGCGTCCCAGACCCAAATCTTACACTAGACGCTAATTAGTCTATGTCATAATTGTTAATCAGTCAACTTGTGTTATAGGGTCCAAAAATTACACAAGACGTTAATTTACGTGCGTCTTAGGGTCCAACCTGCTGGTGTGTCATATCAACATCAACAACAACGACCAAAGAAGGGAGGGTCAATAAGTCTTTCCAGCATCTCTAACAGCATTTTTCGCACTCAAAACTCGAGTGCAAATAATGAGGAGCATCAAAAATCGAAAGAACCTTTAAATTTCTACCGTTCAAGCTTGTTGAAATAAAAAGTCTTCGATTCACAAGTATTGTTCTATTGTTCACACAGTAGTCCCTCCCAGAAACACACATTTGCTTATTCATATGACTTGAGATTGAATTTCAAGTAATAGTCATGCGTTTGACAAGCATACAAGACAGCAAGACAGAAACAAGATAAGTTTCTGATTCAAATTTATAACTTATAGCACAACAACAGCTGCAGAATTCAAACCAATCTTTTGAACCTACTATTATACAACTAAAGAATGGCATTCCTAGTTCAAATGCCTAGATAAAAAAAATCGAAAAATAACCTATCTAAAACATGAATAAAATGCGGGTAACGCTTAGATACCCTGTGCTAACCACACCTCAGGTAGACATTCTTTGTGTATAACTTTGTCATTGGTTCAACGCAACAAACTCGATCAGGAAAGAATCCACATGTAGACAGTAGACCAGAAAGTAAGTGCAAATGCAGCAGCCGAGTATGTCCAAAGGTATAGCACCGAAGACTCTTCTTGTCCCACATCAAACAGCTGCGCCATTGTACCTGCATTTCCATTGCACAATTGGTGTTTTAGGAGCTTCCTTGTGGAGTGCCGAAAATAAATAAAATGATTCATCAAGAACTTACCAATGTTCATGGCCGGTGGAAGGGTGAATTGAATCATGAGCACGAATTGGAACAGCGGGTCCTCTGGAAGGAACCCGAGCTGGCTAGCAAGTCGAACCACACCCACACCAATGATAGGAAGGAACAAGTACTTTACGGCTAGGACAGCGAAGATGATACGTTTCTTCAGCTTGCTTGTCTTAAATCCTGTCATAGTGATATGCTACATTGCTTCAGATTGATTTCACAGAACCCAAAGATCGATTATAGAATTGGATTACGTACCTTGTGTAAGATTTCCTCCTAGTATGAGAGTGATACAAGGTATAGTTCCATTCCTGAAATTAGTAATCAAGATTTGGTTTAAAATTAGTTTAAAATAGATTATAAGACATATAAGATCTTGGTCATGGGTTATATTTACCCAAGTAATTGGAAGCAATCTTGGATGACATGAAAGGGAGCAGAATCTCCAATAACGAGGGACTTCAACCATGGAACTGCTCCAAACACGAGTCCGAATATCTGAAGAGATCACAGGAAGCAACAAACTAGGTAAGGACGGAGTAGATAATAATCATTGAAGACATGTTAAAGAGAATCTTACAGCTGAAATAGCAGGAGGAGACATGAGCTCCTCGATAATCTGATGGAGAAATCCCGTTACACTTCTCCAAATCGATTGCTTCTCTTCTTCTACCTCCCCGAGATGCACCTATAAAGCAGCAACCTCTACTTGAGCAATGTGATCCAATCAATATAGTCTATAGGTACAAATTGGAATGGACTTACAACAGCTTGATTTTCGGTATCAACTTGAGGAGACTGAGACGGTAAGGTGAGAAGATGTGATTCCTCATTGGCCTCATAATCCTTGTTAGGCTCCTTCTCGGCTTCCTGTGCAGCTTGAAGCGCCCTGTAACTGATGGCGGTGCTTCGTACCAGATGAAAGGTGTAAGTCCATATGTAAAACCCACCAAGCTACAAACAAGAATCATGTTAGACACTCAAAATCACACTTTTGAAGCTTCATAAAATCATCTTCTTACCGCCATTGAGAAAGAAGAGTAGGAGACACCAATAGAACGACAAGTTTCATGATCACCAAAGGGACTTCCTTGCTGGTTACAGATGGCAGGGACTATAATCAACATAAGATTTCCCAAGTTTCCTGTTTGACAACAACAATCAACATTTTCTTAAGATCCTTGATGAATAATCTGATTGTTTTAAATTGAAATTAGAATGTAAATAAACCTGATGAACAAACAGCAATGATTAAGCCTTCAAGATAGCTCTCGGGCTTCAATAGCTTCACTGCTATCCAACCAAGGATTCCTCCAAATAAGAAAGTCAATCCAACATTGACTGGCATAAACCACCTAAATTGTCATTAAAAATTAATGTTCAAACAAAGGAAGTTCTACGCCATTGATATTAGGTTTAATACAGAAGCAGAAATTATACCATGAAACTAGTTGTTCAAACGTGACAGTCTGGGCCAGGTACGCAAACATAAGACTTGGAGTAAAGATCATATACACTATCTGTATTCAAAATAAGAATCAAGGTTACAGCAGAAGATTAAAAATTAACAGATTGAATTAAAGATGAGGAATTTGTGAAACCTTGTTTAACGATCTTCTTGCATCAGCAGGCAAGAGATTGCTGTATGAAGTAGCCATGAAAGCTCCCAAGCCACCAATCATGAGGACTTGTATAATAGGCATCGATGCAACCTCGAACAGTGTCCAGAAACCCATCTTTCAATTCCTTTCTCTGCTGCTTCTTCTACGATTGGAAGAATTACAAAACCCAATTAAGGTTTAAGAAGAACGGCGCAAACCACCAAGATTTACAAACTTCGATTCATATTTTCTACGAGTTGGGTAATTATATATCCAAAAAATTTATTTATCTTCTAATTTTATATTCAAAAAAATTTATTTATCTTTTTACATAGATAGATTTTGTTGAACATTGAGTTTATATCTATGGGTTCTTTTCAGTTTTTAGAAAGTAGATTTTTGGAGTTAACGTTTTAAAGATATATTTTTTAAATCTACTATATCTATTGCGAAAATTATTTTGGAAAAATTTTAAAAAAAAGGCTTTAAAACCCTTAGGTCAGACCAAATAATGCAATCAGGATCTCATGTATTCGCTGACTGAAAATAATGGTAATAAATTACAGGAAAATTTTACCGTTGGATACATGCACAGACAGACAGTATACGCCTCTCTGTTTTACACGGTGCAGCTCATCCAACTCATTAACGGTCCATTTTAATTTTGGTTTGCGTAATGTGAATTTTGCATGGATATAAAAATATGTGGATTCATTGACATCCTTCGATATTCGTAATTAAAGAGTGATGGAATGGAAGTAGCTAAAAAACGTGACAGCAAAGCAGAGGAGTCAGCATTCAATATTCAAAGTTGATTAGACATGTCCCGTCCGAGATGCTTCTCTTTCTCTTTGAATTTCTTTTTAATTATTCCTTCTACACAAAATTACACTTTTCTCTGTCTATTATGAAATAGTCGAGATACAGATAAAAGTATTGAAATCAAAATGATGAGCACGTACTGCAAAATTGCAAAACGAAGGCTCATCAGGAAGCAGAGGTTATCACGTACCAGTTTGAGACAAATCTGAGGGGCGTCGGCTGAAGAGCAGAGAAGGGCCCCAACGAATGGAAATTGGACACCAATGCGAGAGTTGTTCGATGCAGAGAAGAATGGGAAGAAATTAATGATATATATAGGAAGGGTAGAGAAGAAATTTATGAGTATAATGCCAAAGTGTGCTACGTATGCGATGACTAATGTTTCTCCAATTATATAATTTGCTTTCATTTAACTTTCAATTTATGCTTTTCTGTAGAGCATATTTCTAAATGATTTCAAAAGTGAAAACCAATTTCCATGTAAAATCTTTTGCCTATCTTCTCGTAAATTTTAGGTAAAGGAGGGACAAAGTTGTTCCTCTGTGCTAGAATCATGCACAGTTATGGACCGATACGTGTCTTTTTTCTTTTTCTTTTTTTTTCTGGACTGACATTAGTTTAATGGTTTTTGCAATTTTTTCAAAAGATTTCTACTAATCATAGTATATTTTATTTTTTATAAGTTTAAAATAAAATATAATTAATAACATAAAATGTTAGATTAATAAGACACTACATATAAATTAATAGTATAAAAATTTTGAACTAACAAATTTACAATAGAAAATATAATAATAAAATTTGTGTTCCATAAATATCACGTAAGGATACTGTAAAATATATTAACTAAATTAACAAAAAATGTTGATAAAATTGAAACTCAAACCCTAGGACCTCGATGTATCAAGGTTCTAGTTGTTTTTTTTGGGAGTCATAAAATGGTATTTTATTTTTTCCTTGATTTTTGTGAGATTTCTATCACAAACTCCAAGAAAAATATGGTGTTTTTCCTTATGGTCGTACGAGGAAGAGATGGAGGGACTACAAAAAGAATGAGAAAATCTCAATATGACCAAAAAAAATAGAAAAAAGAGATTTTTTTAGGGCTGTTAATTTGGTCCGGTTCCATTAGGAACCGGAGGAACTGAACCGGAATTTAGCGGTTCGGTTCGGTTCCTAAAATAATTTCTGTAGATTAATTTGGAACCGGACCGTTTATATATGGTTTGGTCCGGTCCGGTTCGACTTTTAAAAAAAAATTCTAAACCGTTTAGAACCGTTTATAATTAAAAAAAAATATAAAAAATGAAGATGCGCTTCCTGCTTTCCCGTTCCCGTCCCAAGCCCTAGTTTCACTTTCTTTCTCACTTTCACTTCTCACTGCTCCCGCCCCACGCTGCCGCTCACCAGCCGTCGCTGCCGCACACCATCCGTCGCTGCCGCTCACGCTTCACCGTCCCTCGCCGCCGGTCACCAACCCTCGCCGCACCTCAACGCCTCTCGCCGACCCGAACCGTTTACCTCGCTGCTGCTCAGTTTCTCTGTTTCTCACTTTCTCACATCTCGCTAGTCGCTGCTCACCAGACCTTCCGTCGCCGCCCCTCGCTCCGTCTGTCGCCGCCCTCCATCCCTCCATCCGTATGTCGCCACCCTCCATCCGCCCCTCGATCCGTCTTTGTTGATTTGTCGTTGCGTCTGTTTCTCACATCTCGTCTTTGTTGATTCATCTCAGGATCTCACTGCTCAGGCATTTTTCAGATTTTTGATTTTTCCTTCTTACTGATTTTGTTCATACTTCATATAACGTTTTTGAGTTTTTCTGTTTTAATTTTGTCAAGAACCAAGGCATGTGATGATTGGATAATGGATATCAAGGTTGATAAAATAGTAAAAATAGAATCCAGAACTACTTGCAATCTGATTTTGGTCATCTCACTGCTCAGACTTGTAGTTCTACTATTTTGGTCATATCACATTTTTGAATTTTGGCACTGGCATGTAAGTTGTTTGATTTGATGGTTCATGATAAAATTTTGATTTGTATTTACAGGTGCATAATGTCTGAACTATCTGGGAGTATATCTCGTTCTCAATCTCATGAGTCTGAAAGCGATCAGGAGTGTAGGGAGATTGCATCTCTATCATCTCAACGACAACTAGAACTCAAGAAAGCTAGGAGTGAAAAGAAATCGGTGGGAACTGCTGAATCTGTTTTGAAACCTATTGAAACAGTAAAGAAAAGAAGAAAAGGAGCGCAAAGGGCTGAAATATACTCTCATTTCGAGACTAAGAGTCATCCGTTGAGGGATGTGGTCGATGGTATTGAGAAAGTAGTTGGATCTTTCCAAAGACTTCACTGTAAGTATTGCGATACTTCATTTGTTAAAAGTGCATCTACTCATGGTACTTCTACACTTAGGAAACATATTAAGACTATATGCAAACTTTATCCGGGTAGAGCTAAGGTATCATCTGGGCAACAAATGTTTAGTGGAGTGATGGATGGTCAAGGCACACCAATGATGGTTAATTGGACACAAGATAATTGTGTTACTGCTGCAACTCATATGATTGTTGTTGATGAACTTCCATTTAGCTACATTGAAGCTCCTGGATTTAGTTATTTTTGCTCACAGGTTGTACCTTTGTTTAAAGTTCCATGTAGACAAACCATAATGAAAAGATTCTTAAAGATGTATGATTCTAAGAAGGAGGAGTTGAAGAAGGAATTGAAGTCTCGTAGTGTTTGTTTGACCACAGACACTTGGACTTCTTGCCAAAACATAAACTATATGGTTGTCACTGCACATTTCATTGATAGAGGATGGAACATGCATAAGAGAGTGCTTGCTTTTTGTGTGATTCCAAATCATGAAGGTGTTACAATAGGTCAGATTTTGGAATCTTGTCTGCTAGATTGGTCAATTGATAATGTTCTTTGCATATCTGTTGACAATGCATCTGCTAATAAAATTGCCATTGAATATGTGAGAGATAAGTTGTGCAGTTGGGAAACTAAACCAATTCTTGGAGGTAGGTTTATGCATGTGAGATGCTTAGCTCACATCATAAACATTATTGTGAGATGTGGCTTGAAGACCTTGGAGAAGTCTGTTGTAGCAATAAGAAATGCTGTGAGGTATGTAAGGGGTTCTAGTGCAAGAAATGATGAGTTTAGAAAGTGCGTGGAAAAGGAGAAAATTGATTGTAAGAAGGTTTGTGTCTTGGATGTTCCAACAAGGTGGAATTCCACCTATCTGATGTTGGATGGAGCTTTGGGATACAAAAAAGCTTTTGACAGATTGTATTATGATGATTTGAGGTTCAGAAGATATTTTGATGAGGATGAACATGATGATGATGAGGACGAGATGCTTATATCGAGTGAGAGTGTTGTGCCTACTTCTAGGAGAGTGAAGAGAGTTGGACCGCCCACAGTTGAAGATTGGGACAATGCTGCGGTATTTGTTAAGTTCTTGAAAGTGTTTTATGAAGCAACAGTGCATATTAGTGCATCTCTTAAGCCAACATCTCACAAGGCCTTCCAGGATATTGTTACCGTTGAAACTGAGCTAGAAGATCTTTGTGCAGTTGGCTTAGGGCCTGATTCGAGTGAACCAGACAAGGTTTTATATGGGATGGCCACTAAAATGAAGGTAAAGTACAACAAGTATTTTGGTAAGTTGGATAACATGAACTCTATTTTCCTTGTTGTTGTGGTTTTGGACCCTAGGTACAAGCTGAAGTACTTTGAAAGAGTATGTAAAGCACAACTGAATTTGCCTACTTTTGAGATAAAGAAGAAATCTGATGAAGTGAGACAACTTATGGTTGAGTTATGTGACTTGTATGGAGCTCAGTTTGATAGTGCAGGATCAAGAGGAAAAAAGAGGGGTGTGAGTGATAAGGTTGAAACAGTAATCAAACCTATTAGTGGAAGAAGAGCTGCTATGGAAGAAGATTGGGATAGGGAGATTGCACAGAATGAGGAAGTTGTTGTGGGTCACGAGGTTGATAGATATTTGTTGGACCCTATTGAGAAAGTTGTTAAAAAACCGGGTGTAGAGGTGGATTGGTCAATCTTTGATTGGTGGAAGGTGAATGGAGATAAATATCCGAACTTGCAATCACTTGCAAGAGATGTACTAGCAGTACAAGTGTCTACAGTTGCAAGTGAGTCGACTTTCAGTACCGGTAAAAGGGTGATTGATCCTTACAGATCATCTTTGTTGCCTAAGACAGTTGAAAAACTGATTTGTCTTCAAAATTGGTTGAAATCTGATGCAATTATGGGCTTGCAATACGTTCCAGAACCAGGGGAAATGGAGACATATGAAATCATTGAAGCAGGTAAATATATAAATTGATTTTCTTTCAATTATGTACTTGTTTATTTGCAAATTCTCTCTTAACATTTTTTTTGTTGTAGAACATATGAAAGGGGTACTTGACAACAATGATCCTGTTGTTGAATCTGCATCCAATCCATCCATACCAAGTGTGAAAACAAAAAGTTCAGATGCTTCAGTTTTGGCTCGTGCACTAGTCATCAAAGAGTCCAAAGCTAGGAACAAAAGACAAAAAAAAAACTAGAGGAAAAGGTATAAAATATGAACTACTTTTGATTATTTTCTATTTAATATGAAATTCTTTTATGGTGACATTATTCATTATTGTAGGTTGAAGAATTCCACTTTGTGTTGCCGGTTGCCTAGTGCATTTCCACTTTGTAAACTTTGGTTTGTAATTGAGCTTGCAATTTGCAACTATGCACTTATTTAAATCGCAAGCTTGTTTTTGGAACTTTTTTTGTGTAAGGATTATTTTCTTTTGATAATTTGTTCTTGTTGATTACTTAATTTTGTTTATAGTTCTAATTGTGTGGTAGAAATTTATAATAGGTCAGGTACGATCCGAAACGGATCAAATTAGGTACGTTATAAGCGGTTCAGCTCCGGTTCCAAACAGGTTTTTCGGTCCAAATGGTTCCGAACGGTTCCGGTTCTAAACGGTTCCGGTTCAAAACGGTTCTGCACGGTTCCGGTTCAAAACGGTCCTGTACGGTTCTGGTTCCAAACGGTTCGTCCCGGACCGGTTCTAAACGGTTCCTTGTATTTCTTAAACGGTCCGGTTCCGGTTCAGGAAAAACGGTTCCTGACCGGTTCGGTTCCAAACGGTTCCGGCCGGAAAAAAAGGAACCGAACCGTTTACCTTAAACGGTTCGGTTCCCGGTTCCACAAAAAAACTACGGGTTCAGGAACCGTTAACAGCCCTATTTTTTTTCCTCGAAGAACGGCATGACAAAGAATGGTGATGAAACTCGACCACTGTGTTACTGGGAAGATTTGTGCTCCAAGGAGAGTGAGCGTTGGAGCACTTAGGACAACTCAACGGGAATTTTGGTGAACACGCAAAGAGATGGTGATAAGGGATTGTGGAGAGAACAAATTCCTTTTCCAATTTTTCAGAAAGTTGTTCAAAGATAGAGTCTTGGAAGGACACCCCTAGAGCTTCGACGAACACTTGTTGGTGTTAATTGAGATAAATCTGAGAGAGAATATACACATCTTAGAGTTCAACAGATCTCCATTATGGGTGACAATGAAAGGGCTTCCATTGGCTCTTATTCAAGAACAGTTATAGAGAAGGCGGTGCCAAAGTGGAGACTTTCATAAAATACGATGAGAGCTCATGTCAAGCATGTTTAAGGACCTGAGGGTGAGGCCATTGATGAATATTGAGGAGTCAATAGCAAGGGGAATGATAGTTGCCACATGGGGAATGAAGAAGTGGATCCAGTTTTAATATGAGAGACTACCAACATTCTACTACTTTTGTGGAAGGATTGGACATACGATGAAGTTATGCCCAGACATGGGAACTGAAGAAGTTTCATGTTCTTCAATGCAATATGGACTTTGGCTTCGGGCGTCACCAGCTTATAGGACAAGGAACAACTAGAGGAGTGAGACTACTAAATAAGAAGTGGATGGAATCATGAAAGAAATAGAGGAAGAGACGAGCGATAAGGGTAGTGATGAAGGACTGGAGACTGATGGAGAGAAGGAGACGAACCGGGAAGTGAAATATGTAGAGGCATCAAGGACAAAGAAAGAACACACCCGAAAATGCTACATGGAACATAGGAATCCGAAAACGCTATAGGAGCATCAGTCAGAAGTCGGGGCCTAAAGAAAATCATGAAAGAAATACAATTAGCAATAAATATAGAAGGAAACGTAAGATGGACGATGGACAAGATGAGATTAATATAAGCAACAAGAAGAAACAAAAGCAACTTTTGGATGAGGACCAGGAGAACTTTCAAAAGCATCTGTGAGAGATTGAGAAAATTTCCCTTAGGATTTCCGTCATCAGACGAATGATATTAATAATAAACTGACTTTACATAATTACAATAGGCAACCCTATATTTACAGTAGTTACATATTCTATCATACCCCGCAGTCGAAACTAGAGGAGACATTACAGTAAGACTAGATCTAAAATCTAGAAATAATTATTGAGGCAACCCTTTTGTACAAATATCTGCATACTGGAAAAGCCGAAGGTACGTGAAGAACTCGAACATTACCACGGGCAACCTTATCACGAACGAAGTGGATGTCAATCTCAATATGCTTCGTTCGTTGATGCTGAACTGGGTTGCTGGTAAGATAAGTAGTAGAAATATTGTCAGTGTAGATAATGGAGGCCTTGGTAAGTGGGCAATGTAGCTCAAGTAAGAGTTTGCGGAGCCATGAGCATTCAGAAACGACATTGGCAACTCCTCTATATTCGGCCTCTGCACTAGAACGTGATATTACTGATTGCCTTTTGGTAGACCATGAGATTAAAGTGTCATTGAAGAAAACACAATAACCTGAAGTGGAACGTCGTGTATCAAGACATCCGGCCCAATCAACATCGGTAAGAAATAAGATCAGATTTCGGAGATGGAGATATGGTGATACCATTGGTGAAGTGCCAGCAATGTAGCAGATGATGCGCTTGAAAGCAGCAAAATGAGACTCCAGCGGATCATGCATAAATAAACATATATGTTGGACAGCAAAATTGATGTCAGGTCTAGTAAAGGTAAGATACTGAAGTGCCCCTGCCAGGCTACGATAGAGGGTCGGATTATTGACAGGGGGTCCGAATGAGGCGCTGAGTCTGACAATGGGTTCAGCTGGTGTGGCTGCAGGCTTGCAGGCAATCATCTTGGCTCGTGCAACAATCTCCCGAGCATATTTGTCTTGAGACAAAAATAGACCTGTAGGGAGGCGCTGAACTGAAATGCCTAAGAAATATGACAAAGGACCTAGATCGGTCATAGCAAATTCCTTACTGACGTAATCAAAGAGAATATTGCGAAGGGCATCAGATGAGGCAGTTAAGATAATATCATTAACATAGAGTAACAGATAGGCAAGGTGAGTTCCATTCCGATAGATAAACAAAGAAGAATCACTCTTATTACTGATAAAACCAATGTTGAGCAGATAACCTGCAAAGCGTTGATACAAAGCTCTGGGTGCTTGTTTGAGGCCATAAAGGGATTTCTTCAATAGGCAGACATGGGAAGAGCGAGTAGAATCAACGAATTCAGGTGGTTGAAACATGTGGACTGTCTCTTGAAGATGCCCATGGAGAAAGGAATTTTTGATGTCGAGATGGTGAATAGGCCAAGAGTGAGACACATCTAGACTGAGAACAGTACGGATAGTGGCCGGTTTACAACCGGGCTAAAAGTCTCGTCGCAATCAATTCCAACCTGTTGGGAACAACCGTTACAACCAAGCGGACTTTATACCGTTCAAGAGAGTCATCCGACCTGAATTTATGGAGCAAAATCCACATACATCTGACAATATTAGTCCGGGGAGGACGAGGAACAAGAACCCAAGTACCATTTCATATAAGGGCTCGATATTCGTCGGTCATCGCTGCGGACCATTTTGGATCTTGGAGAGCCAATTTATGGGATGTAGGGATAGGAGATAGGTCGGGGGATATAGTGGTATTAAGGTAAAAAATGGTTCGAGGTTTGAAAATACCACTAAGTGAACGGGTTGTAGGCCGGGTTATACGGGGCGGATGATGGTCGGTGGAATTTGGAATTGAGGGTGTGGGATGTGGTTGTAGTACTACTGGTTGGAAAGTAGCAGTGGGCTAGGCTGGTGGGGAGGCTGGTAAAGGGCCGGGTAAAGCAATAGTGGAAAGGGAGGGTGTAGCAGTTGCTGTATTGGGTCGGGAGTGTGATGGGCTGGGAGGGAGGAGCACGACAGAATGGATAAAGGGTTGGGAGCGGGTGGGCTAGAAGCAGTTGTGTTGGGCCGGGCAAGATCTGCACGAACAGTGGACGGGGCTGGGGAATGCACATCACCCACCAGAGATGCCAGCTGTTGAGCTGAGTGATACGGGGTTAGCCCGGGATCCGAATCCAGTACCGAAGTGGAAGATGGGGTGGAATTAGAGAACGGAAAACCGACTCGTCAAAATTCACATGTCTTGAAATGAAGAATTTATTTGAACTTATGTCAAAACATTTAAATCCCCTATGATGCTTAGGGTAACCTAAAAAGACACAAGGTGTGGATCTAGTTTTGAATTTATGACAAATGGTGGCGCTTTGATTTGGGTAACAAAGGCACCCAAAATTGTGGAGATGCTTGTAGGATGGTGTTGAGTGATACAACACTTGGGTGGGTGTTTGATTCTTGATTGTGGTGGAGGGAAGTATGTTAAGGAGATAACATGACATATCGAGGGCATGAGCCTAAAAGGATATGGGAATGGAGGCGTGGAACAACAGGGAACGCATCATGTTGTTAGTGGTTCGAATGACACGTTCGGCTTTCCCATTTTGTGAGGAAGTATGTGGGTAGGAGAATCGGAAATTGATGCCGTGAAGAGTGAAGAACGAGTGAAATTGATGATTATTAAACTCGCGCCCCATGTCACATTGAAAATTTTTGATAGGCTTGTTGAATTGTGTTTTGATAAACTGGTGGAATTGCACAAAAAGATCAAAGACTTGAGATTTGAACTTGATTGGAAAAACCCAAAGAAAGAGTGAGAAATCATCAAGAAATAACAAGTAATATTTGTAAATTTCCCGACTAGGAATCGGGGAGGTCCAAAGATCGTTGTGTATGATATCAAAAGGTGCATTTGTACTAGTGACAGAACGTTCAAACGGGATCCTATGATGGCTTTCCTAGTTGACAAGAATGACAAAGCATTGGAGAACGCTCTTTATTAAAATGAAGAAACGTAGACTGCCTAAGACTATCTAGAACTGGCGTGCTTGGGTGACCGAGGCAAGCATGCTAGAGACTCGATGACTGAGCTGAAAGAGCATGAGCAGATGCAGAAGATGTGGTAACTAGATAAAGATCTCTAGAGCTATTGCATCTCAGACGGGTTGTTCCCGTTTGTAAATCCCTCACAGAAAAACCAAAAGGGTCAAATTCAACGGTAGCTTGGTTATCTATGGTGAAACGATGAACGGAAACGAGGTTTTGACAATTTTAGAGCAAGCAGAATGTTAGATAATTGGAGGGGATGGGCGGGGGTGCGAATAGTGGCAACTCCAAGACCTGTAGATGGTATCCGCATGCCATTTCCAACAATTATCGAATTTAATAAACCATTATAAGAAATGGATGAGAGGTTACCTGAACTGTTGGTCATGTGAGATGTAGCGCCCGTGTCCATATACCAAAGATTATTTGCGGGATTTAACGTCATCGAAGAAAAAGCCTGATCAATGTTTGTGGGTTGTAGTGAATTAGTATTAAAATGAGCCTGGTTCTGTCCCGCGGACTGGGCTGGAGATTGGCCCAAAATTCCAAACTAAGAAGCTTGTGAAGTGGGAAAATGTTGTTGATGGGCCAGCGGAGCATTGGGCCATTGGGCCTGGCCATGGGCGGGCCCAACAGAAATGGGCAGCATCCTAGGGAGGGGTGAAACACAAACCTAGTTTGCGATTGCATCTGCTGCGTGCCAGCGCCGGAGCGGCCACGCCCTTTCAGGCCACACCCACGGTTACGCCACGATCCCTCCGGCGGGGTGGCGGCGGTCTAGCTGGTGGAGTTGGTCCGGTGCTGAGGTGGCGCACTTCCGGTGGAGGTGTGTAGCGCAGTGGAGTCTTTTCCGGCATTATTTTGGTGTGCCATCCGAGTTTCTTCCAATATGAGTTGCGAACAGGCTTTTTAAAAAGTCGGCTACGGATCTGATTGCTGAATGTAACTGGCAGTAGCATTGTATTCAGCAGGCAAAACAGAAAGAAGCTGAAGAACTAACCGGTTGTCGGTGAAAGGAGACTCTACACCTTTGAGTTGATTCGATAACGCCTTCATGTGTTGACAGTAGGCAGATACGGAAGAGAAAGCTGCTAGGAAAACTCATATTCCAGATAGATTGCACGCGTGTGTTTATTGTCCTGAAAGATATCTTGAATGTGACCCCAGGCCTTGAGAGCGGTGTATCTAGGATCGAGGATTTGAAGAAGTATATCTTTAGAGACTGTGTTGTAAATCCATTGGAGAACTGTTGCATCAACTTGACTCCACAGAGCATCATCAATTTCAGGCGGACGAGGGAATTTGGCGTCAATGTGATCCAAGACATTATGTGCTTTTGTGGTGACGCGAAAAAGAGTGACCCATGAAGCATATGGTGTGTTGTGGTCAAGAACATGAGCAATATTTTTTTTTTTTTTTTTTTTTGAAAATGGAAAGCGGTTCGAAACCATCAGACGGCACGCCGTCTAATGGGTCGAAAGGCCGAAAAAATCGGCAGACGGTCAAACCGTCATGAAGAACCACAAGAAAAGGAGAAAAGAAATACACAAAAATACATCAAAATGAAACTGAAAGCAAAAAAGTCTTCAAGGGAAAGCAGGATGATCCAGCCAGCAGGAGGCAACGAGCATAAACGTTCATCTTCGAAGGAAGTACACAGGGAGGAAGCCTAGGGAACAACTGTGGACTCCTCAGATTTGGACTGCAACAGAGCCTTCAGAAGTCGATCACAAATCCACGCTCCCTTCTCGACAAACGCACGAAACCGCCAGCAAATGACTACATCAAACCTCAGAAGACGAGATTGCAGAACACAATTATCTTGATGAATAGAAGCGTATAACTTAATGGATATGAGAAAGATGATTTGTTGGGAGAAGATTGTTAATAGAGGGTTGACTTATGTTGTTGAGAGTGGTTTTTTTTGGTTTTGTATGCATTAATGAGGACTTTGTTAAGAGGGGATTAGATAACAAATCGGTAATCGAAAAATTGTTTTCAATGGTATTGTACTTAATGATTATTTGAGAACTTGGTGTTTTTTTTTCTTTTTCTTTGGGCTTAGTGAAAATGGAAGATAGTGGACGAAGAAAGTTTATTTTATTTTCATTGGTAATGTGGACACCTCATAAATATTGTTTCCATAAATACACGAGGTAACAAAAAAAACAGGATTCTTGATATAGTATAGTCTCTTTTGGAGTAAAGTGCCCTTGATTGAGGGTTTTTATTCTCATGAAGCAAGGTTTTAAGTCTCATTTTATACATATTGTTAACATAGATGGAGGCGTAAATTGGTACTTAAGGGATTAAAATGCAAGTCAAATGGCACAATATGGTGGTTGATTTCCATCCATGCCGACGGTAGCACAATTAGAAGATAAGTGTTTCCAATTCATAAAAGTTTTAGTGAAAAGCGAGTTAAGTGTCTTGAGTTAAGTGTCTTGGGTTACGAGACAATGAAGTTGGCCCTCCGGTTTGTAATTGTTTAGAGATTTACCGCACAAAAATAGTTGGTACTCAGGAGCTAGACAAACCATCCAAGATTTATCAAGTAAAAACTAACAGGTCAAGCATTGATTTAATAGACAACATCAATACAAATAAGATTTAGACCGCCTTTGGCTTTGGAACAAGAATTTTTCTCCTATAAACGGTTCAAATTTTTGTAATTTGTGTTGGTCAGAAAATCAACAAAAAGTGGTGTAGTAATGGTTGCCTCGCTTTACCGATGATTAATCACCAAAACTTGGTTTTAAGAACAACGGTGGTTTGTTTTCTAATTTTTCAAAGGTCGGACCAAGGAGGACACATTTATGAATCTTTGCTGAAGTGTTAAACCATCTAAAAGAGAGGTAAGCAGCACATCAGTAAAGCAAACAAAGCAAACATTTGTTGGAAAAAAATTCATCATGATATAACATGAATTGGAATCATTACAAAAACGAGCCTGATCAGTAAGCATTCAAGGATCAAAAGAGTGGAGTAACCATCATCAAAAGGTCCAAGGGAAATGATGAAGCCAAAATCACACTTCCTCACAGAAGGTAGATTTTATTGAAGCGCAGCAGTAGGTGATGTTGATTAACAAGGATTAACCAAAGCGCCCTTTATAGATGCTGTCTTTTGGGCAGGTAATACCCGGAGAAGGAAAGGAGATGAAACCAAACAGGGAGAAAATCGACTAAACCGAAAGTCGAATGGAATAGGGTGAAAGAGCAATATGGCGGTGGGATTAACATCCGGTGAGGATGGTAATAGCTGTAGAAGCAAATATTTGTGCAGATCCGGTGGTTGTGAAGTAGAGAGATTTGAAGAGCGGGAAACCGCCCCTCAGACGAAGCATTTCCCTAATCCTTCCCGAATTTTTTTTCCTTCGCTTTAGTTTCCTCGAACATGAAAGCCAGAGAATGAACCGAAATGAAACAATCTTGGCCTCTAATACTGGCTTTCAGCACCTTACTTATGAAAGAAGGACCGGAGACCATCCTTCTCTCTGAGATTCCGCGTACCAAAACATCCAGCCGGAGTTGAGGAGCAAGCGGCGTAAACCATTAAGAAGAGTTGATTTTCAACATAGATAGCTTGTGAAGCCAACGGGTTGAGGGTTTACCTCAAGCGGCTGTGAATCCGAAGCGAGAGTTAGTCTCCTTTGGTGGCTAGGGTTTTACCCTAGAACAAGAGCAATATTGTTCTTGATATTGAATATACCAAGAGTGGAATGAAACGTTTGTTTCTTCTCCATGGACATAGCAGGTTGGTGAAATGAGGAAGACGGCACCGGCGTCACTAGGGCATGAGCCGGCGGGAAAGGGAAGAGAGGAAGTGGAAGCGTAAAAAGTTATGGATCGGAAGAGTTTGATACCATGTGAGAGATTGAGAAAACTCCCCTTAGGGATTCCGTCATCAGACGGCTCATATTAATAATAAACTGACTTTACATAATTACAATAGACAACCCTCTATTTACGATAATTACATATTCTATTAGCATCAAAAGCAAGTAACGAACTTGGATGGGCTCCAAGTTCGAAAAAAACAATGAAAATATTCAGTTGGAATAGTCAAGGAATGGGTAACGCCTCGACAATTATTACTCTCCGGGATTGGTCCTAGAGATATCGTCCAAACTTTATTCTCGTAATGCAAACAAAGATCAAGAAGCAAGACAAGCACGATAATGCGAAAATCTTGTTTTATAAAGGGTGTTAACTCATCATGGTCAAATATTCCCTTCCCCCGAGTTTCTCAACGAATTAGTGATTGTAGGAGTAAATTTTTGGTATGATGAAAAATGCAAGTGGGCAAGGGTCAAGTCCAAAGAAATAAAAAAAATACGCATTTTTTTTATTTTTTGGATTATGAATAAACAAAAGGATTTACAAATAAAAGGATGTACAATCGTTTGTTGTCTCTTGTGATCCATGCCAAAGAACAGGAAATCTATCTAGGAGGAACGAGATGCCACTTAATAACATCCAAGAGGTGGAAATCTTTGATGTATGGGGGATAGAATTCATGGGACCTTTCCCATCCTCCGGAGGAAACCTCTATATTCTTCTTGCAGTTGATTACGTCTCTAGATGGGTTGAAGCCATCGCTTTTCCCACTAATGACGCCAAAGTGGTTGTTTAGTTCTTGAACAAAACTATCTTTTCACGTTTTGGAACTCCACGCATCATCATCAGCGATGGAGGAACGCATTTCATCAACCGGAAGTTCAAAGTACTTCTATCGAAGTATGGGGTAACCCACAAGGTATCAACCCCTTATCACCCTCAAACTAGTGGACAGGTCGAGATCTCGAATAGAAAAATCAAAGCAATTTTGGAGAAGACCGTCTCTAGGACGAGGAAGGATTGGTCCATGAAATTGGACGATGCTCTTTGGGCGTACAGGACCGCATTTAAGACTCCCATAGGTACCACCCCTTATAATTTGGTATATGGGAAGTCTTGCCATTTGCCCGTTGAAATAGAACACAAAGCATATTGGGCGATCAAATGGTTGAACTTCGACATTAAGGAGGCCGGCGAGAAGCGGCTATTGGAAATCAACGAGCTAGAGGAGCTGCATTTGAACGCTTATGAGAATGCCAAAATCTATAAGGAGAGGACGAAGAGATGGCATGACAAGCGTATCGTCCCAAAGGCGCTTAACGAAGGAGACTTAGTTCTACTCTTCAACTCCCGCCTCCGCCTCTTTCCAGGTAAGTTAAAATCTAGATGGACCAGACCTTATGTTGTGAAACATGTTTTTCCTCATGGTGCAGTTGAGATATGGGGCGAAACTAGCGGAAGCTTCAAGGTCAATGGTCATAGACTTAAGAAGTATAAACTGGAAGTTCCGGTTGAGGAGGTTGCACCAATATACCTCGTTTGAGACGCATCATGGTCCAGCTAGCGACCTTAAACCAAGCGCTTCTTGGGAGGCAACCCAAGGTATTGCTTTCCTTTCCTTTTTTCTAGTCTAGTTTAGATAGTTTTTGCTTTTGCTTTGCTTTGTTTTGTTTTTGGCGTTCTAGACATATAACAGGTGACATCTAAGGAAGGAGCATAACTGGAAGGACAGAAGATCGAGAATTTGAGAAGACGGAGTTTAACTGAGGCATCTCGGTTGCTGTCAGAGCACCTCGACCGAGATGATTCTTGAGCGTCCGAGGCGAATAGGGTTTCTAAAGAACCACCTCGGTCCGTACCACCTCGGTCCAGTCGAGACCATCTCGACCGAGGTGACAACAGTTCCAGAAAAGGGTATAAAAAGGGCTGAAGATTTCTCTCTCCTCACTTTACCCTCTCCCTCGACCGCGGCGACAGTTTTCACCTCGTTCCCTCGAATCTCTCTCATTTTCAAAGATTTTCGCTTCCAAACTGCGATTAAGGCATAGAGGATCCCAGTGCAACATCGATCTACGAAGAAATCGAACCGATTCG
Source organism: Fagopyrum esculentum (assembly GCA_033239045.1). NCBI lineage: Eukaryota > Viridiplantae > Streptophyta > Magnoliopsida > Caryophyllales > Polygonaceae > Fagopyrum > Fagopyrum esculentum. The sequence continues at coordinate 124,216,585 of BSUD01000007.1, forward strand.
GCCGAACGAGGTAAAACAAAACCGAAACCCTAACTCGCTGATTTCGCTTCGATTTGGGCTTTGGTTGCCCTTGCATTTGCTGAGGAAAGGATTAAGTACCCCATAGGAAGTAGTTGTAGTGATTTTGGGGGAAAAGAACTGCATTTTCTGAAGAAATTAGAATCCACTTTTCCGCCTCGGTCCAGACGAGCTGTGCCTCGGCCGAGGTGATTCTTGAGTGTTGTCAGTCGACCGAGGTGACCTGACAGTGGGATTTCTGAAAATGAGTTCTGACAGACGTCTTGCCCTTAGGGATAGATCCTCACCCTCCCCTTCTTCCTCTTCTTCCCGACCCTATCGCCCGGTGATCCATGAGCGACACCAGGTCGATTACGACCGTATTTCCGGCCGTCCAGTGATTGCACATCGCTTCCTGGACGTGTCTGCTTTTGACTGTCTCCATGTGGATGGAGACCTTAGACGGATGATATCTACAGTAGGGCTGGATCAGTTTACTGAGATCCGAGCCCCAGCCTATTTGGAGCCCACCCTAGAGTTCGTTAGCTCCTTCACCTACCTCCCACAGAGCGTTCTGTGAAGTACCGGAACATCATAGTTCCACTAGAGTACTGGAGGGATATTTTTGGTTTCCCTGCCCCGACAGCCGTTGACTTCCCGTCCTGATCTGTAGCTAGGGGGTTTTGGGGACAGATTGCTCACGTGGTTGAGCACGCAGACAGATGGCGCCCTGGAGATTCCAGGGAGAAGGTCATCTTCCACTTAGCCTTTAGGTTAGCCCACCGGATCTTCAGTGAGACACTTCTGGCGCGTACTGAGACGCCATAGAAGATCCAACAGGGGGAGCTTTTTAGTCTGTATTGCATGTTGACCGGAGGTATCCCGGACTTTGGCTTGATGTTGGTAGAGGATCTGCACAAGATCAAGGTCAAGGCGAAGGGGGACATCTGCTGTGGAGGGATTGTGACCCACATCGCCAGCTATCAGGACACGGATCTCAGCGCTTGCACGATGGTGGCGGCTGCCAAGCCGCTTGGGCTGTAGGAGATGATTACTCGGCGGATTCTGGTTCCCCGAGGTCTGACTACACCATACATGGCTATGCCATGGGAGCTGACTGCACCGCAGGGGATCAGGTGGTCTGCCCAGTTTTCAGTATTTGACCCTCATTATTGGCAGACCGCTTGGGCTCCACTGATGGAGGATTACAGAGAGGCAGCAGCTGCCCCAGCTGAGGAGGAGGCAGATGATGAGGAGACAGCTGATGACAAAGATGGTGGAGTCCCGATGGATACAGGGACGGATACTGTAGGGACTAGCGCACCAATTATAGATCTAGATGATGAGGATATTGAGTCTGCACCTGCTACTTCTCCAGTTAGACCTGCTAGGCACAGGACACGCCGAAACAGAGATCTAGAGGTTCACCGTCGGATCGATGATCTGACGGATCAGGTTATTGATTCATATGCCGCTTTGTCACTGGAAATCCGCGAGATGCAGGAGCGGCAGCATTACCAGCACATGATGGCCAAGATTTAGTTTGAGCACGTCATGGGCTATCCGTTCGACCCATCATAGTATCCGTATGTGCCACCACCACCACCACCGGATCGTGACTACTGAGAGCTGCAGGATTTTCTTTCTTATTTTTATGCAGTTCAACTTATTATCCGGTGAGTACTTTTTTCCTTAGACTTATTTTGACCCACTGGGACAGTGTGTCCCAAGTATGGGGTGTTTATTGATGTATTTGACACTTATGTGATGTATGACTCTATTTGACCGGATATTTATATTTATGCTTCACTTTTGCATCTATGTGTTTATCTGAGATTACATGCATACTTACAGGTTATTTGATTGAGAAAAACGTCGAAACTGAAAGAATACTAGTTTTAAAAAAAAAAAATTTGATCTCGACCGGGGCAGTTCTGGCCGAACGAGGTGTTTCACCTCGGTTGACCTAAGAGCACCTCGACCAAGGTGGGTTAACTGAGAGTTTTCGAAACGATTTTTGTGCTTTTTATCTGGATATGATCTCAGTGAAGATCTTGCTTACTGACTGGTTTTGAAATCTTTATGTGTTTGAAAGGTTTTATAATATGTTTAAGTTGCTAAATGCTTTGTTTGAAATTTTTGGCATGTTTAATACTTTGTTTTTATCCAAATTATGTTGAGTTTGAAGGTTGACACCGCAAGATAAGTTTTCTCACTTTCTTCCTGGAAAGACCAAGGCAATTCATTCTTCTCTCTTCTTCTTCTTGATCATGCTTAGCCCCTCACATACATTTTGCCTCCTTTTACCTATTTGGGGAATTTGGAAGCAAGCGAAGTGGTGAAAGCAAGTGAAGTTAAAATTGAGAAGTTGGCTGGAAGTGAAAGTGTTAGAAAGTAATAGTAGGTTTGGGGAAGTTAATCATGATGATGAGTAACTCGGCACCATTCACATAGACGAGTGTTTGTGTCTTGCCAAAAGTCGGATTGAGCGATATTCCTAACGGGTCATGGTATGTGCATCAAGGGTTTGATGCATCTCAAGAAATTGATGATTGCTGATTTCCTAGGCTTCGGTTATTGTGCGCCTCTGTCCATGCATCCCAAAAAGTAAAGTAAAAGAAAAAGTGTGAAATAAGCAAAGCTTATTGGTGGAAGATGTTGCAAGTCAAAGTGAAAGTGAAGTATATCCTTTTCCCGGATTCTAGCACCACATTACCTTACATACATCCCTACCCTACACGTTTCTTGACCTTTCTTTTGGGAAGCCCTTGAGACCTCGAGCTTGTTGATTGACTTAGCGGTTTAAACTGGATTATACATGATTAATTTCGATAATTATGACTTATTATACATTCTATGATTTTATGCAAAGATGAACAACTTTCTTATATTTATAAAATGTTTTAACTTTCTTATATTTTTGGGCTTGGCTCCTGGAGAAAAGAAGATATGCTAGATCATATATTTTACCTATTTTTATGGGAAGAGATCTTTCTAAGATATCTTATCTTTGGAGGGTTATTTTCCTATAAAAAGGGATGGATTTCCACAAATCCGAGGGGCAGGCTATACCATCGATCAGGGTTTATACACCACAGCAGCCATACTCCAGTTGGGAGATTTGAAGAACTTTTTTGAAGGTTGAAGAAGGAAGATTGTAGCTTTTATAGCTTTTGAAGGGTTTTGTAAGATTATCTTAGATTCCCTTCCTTGTTGTCTTACCTTATTGGATTTCTATCCAAGGAACGCTTTTGTTGTGATATTTGATTCAGTTATTGAAGTCTTTTTATTAAATTCTTCTTGTTCAAATATTCACCTTCTTCCCATATACTTGATTAATACTTTCATGATGATGAGTGGCTATTCTCTTTGTGTGATTCTAGGGTGATTGGCTGAAGGTTGTGGGAAAAACAATGATAGAATAATCTTAGATTACAGTAGGACCCTGAAAGTTCGAGTCTTTAACCTTAACCCTAAGCATCTCGCTCAGTCGATGAACATCTCGGCCGGGGTGGAATTCTTCTGACCGAGGTGACTTATCTGATCCATAATTGAGAGTTAAGTGTTAGAGTTTGCCAAATCCTATTCTTATTATACCTTTCCTGATTCAATGCAAGCTTAGGATGAGACTTACCCAGTAATTCCTTAGTTTGTGTACCTAAGATCATAAGTGTAGGTAATAAAGGTTTATCCTTTATTGGGGTTTGAGTGTGCTTCCATCCCATCTTTGTGAGTTAGCCTGAGACTTACCCGGTAAAGGTTGATTCTATTCCCTTAGATGGTGTGTTAGTTTGAGATTATAATTCTTTATCTTAATTCCTTGAGACTTACCCGGTAATAGGAGTTACGGTTTTGGATTAGTGATTAGTGAGACTTACCCGGTGATCTAATCCACTTTAGAAATACCTTCCCCATGCAAAAACCTCAGCTTTGTCCGCTTATCTTTAGATCTTGAGTTGGACCCACAACTAGATGCTTAAATCCCTAGAATTGCATATTTCCTTTATTGACTTCTATATCATCTTTGATTGTTTTGATCACCTCTTGTGGTTAGTATTTACATAAGCATACCGTAATTGGACTTTGTTTCACTAAGTCCTTGTGATCGACCCTTGGAATTCCTTGCTTTTTACTACGATTGACCCGTACATTGCGGGTTCGCATCCTTGTTTTAAGCTTACATCTAGGGTTATAAATTTAAAGCTTGCACACACCGTTTGGAGCGAACACTAGCCTTTGGGGTTGTATTTTCGGCTGAAGTCCTTTGTTGTATTCTTTCGGGTTTTTCTTTTCATTGCATAAAAACGTATTTCGGTTTTGGCCTTTATTTGTGCCTTGTTGCAAGATCCGGTGAAATTGTTGTCAAGCTAAGGGTTGGGACCCATTGTGAGGTCCCAACCCGTAACATCCCGAGTCCCGTGGATTTCGGGTGTTACAAAAGTGGTATCAGAGCCCTAGGTTGACAACAATGGCACTCGCAATCTTCTAAAGGCCGAATGAGGAATAAACAGAACCCACACGGGTTCTGACTTTTCGTTTTCAAAATCACATGCATGAGTCGGGGTAGAATGTACGGACCACCACTTCTTCCACGGATCTCGGCAGCTTAGTCTATTGGATTTGTATATATATGTAGGTATGTAGGTATGTATAATATATGTGGATTGTAGTTGCATGATGACTTGCTTTATATGTATAGTGAATATATGTGGACTATAATACATGTTTGGACCTTGTATTGATATATTGGATTTCTGGATGTGATATATTAGTAGTTATGTGGACATAGGACATATATATGCTTATATACGGACTCTTATATATATAGTAATATATAGTATGGGACCTTATAGTTAGGACGATGGAAAGATATCATCACCTTTAAGACGACGTTGTTGGCTTAGGATAACATTCATACGTGGAGGAGTACGCTCAAGTATCAAGTTGAGCGTTTCGTGTTAACGAACACCATGGTGTTTCTCGGATTCCTATAAAAGGACATCAAAGAGGAGTAGAGATGATGTAAACAAAGGATAACCAAGTAAAAGAAAACTCGAGACGACTTAAGGGGGGTCAAGATGGGAGCAATACAAGAAAAAGGGAGGAACATTAAAGTGTAGAAGCGGTTCTAAAGAGGCCATGATTGGACGACGACGATACCAAGAGAGAGAACGAACTTAAGTTCTTTGAGAAGAAGCGTGGACAACTAAAGATGTAAATCGAGGAGGAGATGAGTACGTTCTAGCAAGGTTAAGGTGGTGTTCCATTAAGATGCAAAGCTTTCCTTAGACGTTTCTAAGCATTGGAGGGTAGAGGAGAAAAGTGAACGAAACATGTGGGAAGGATTTAAATACCATAAGTTAAACTTGCGAGGTACCAAGAAGTGAAGAGTCAAAAATACGAGGGTAACGAGGAGGATCACATGGTGAAAGTTCACATAGTAGAATTACCTGGCGGAGTCAATCATTTTCCGTCATTGAGATAAAACTGAGCAACGCTAAGAAGGAGGAAGGGTGTGTGGATGATGATCTTCAGAAGATGAAAGATAAAGCAAGGAGTTTTTGTTGAAAGACCAACCTAGAGAAGAGAGAGTAGTTACTAACCATAGAGATGTGGGGAAGATGCACTTACAAGATATTATGAAGAACGGTTAAGCCTATGAACGGGAGTTATGCGACACAACAAGGCCGAGAAGGTATAGTTACCTTATAGAAGAAGAAGGAAGCGTGGAGGGTATAAAGAGTTAACGGAAAGTGTGAAGGGTGAAATGAGCAAGTGAAGTTTAAGACAGAGTGCCCTGAGAGGGTAGCCTTCAGGAGAATGGTAACATGGAGGGTAAATAGAATGGTAAGTCATTGACATTGGATGAGAAGAGTAATTGATGAGAACCAAGAACGCACGTGTGCGGGTTGGCTATTGATGAGCGTATATGAGAAGATTAGGCAAGACAATGGCATGAAGGATCGGTAACAAGAGCTTGGAGGATTTCCGGTGGTTTGGTGTAAGTAGTGAGGAAGTATGTCAACTAAGTACAATTGTCTTAATCAAGTAATATCGCATGGGATCAAAGAAAGTGAATGTAACTGACCTCCTAGGGAGGAATTGTAATGACCCTTTGCGACCTTCTTCGGTCATGAGAACGACATATGGGAGAGCGACCCAGATTAGAAGTTTTAAGGTTTGATCATGGTAAAGGGAACCAGTAGATCAAGAGAAAGGTGAGGTTTTCATTGTTTGTGGTGCGTAGACGGGAGTATAATAAGATGATGCATAATATGTTTGTTCTAATGAAATGATAGTATGTTTTTTCGAGCAAAAGATGAGTCAGATGTTTCAAACTCACACGGAAGAGTCATGGTGGCTATAGCGTGAAAGGGAGAACCTAGATAAGGGCAACGTTGTGAGCTTAGAGTTATGATGTTAGTACTTGGTGAAGTAATGAGTGGATCTTTCAGTGATTGTGGATGACTTTCGCCTAGCGTTTTTTCACGGGGCATACTAGTATGGTTGTGAAGATTGTTCATGGAATACCAAGAGATGCTTAAGGTGACCAACATGAGTAAGAGAAGACCGAAGTTTTGAAGTTTGTTGTCGATATGAGATGTACAAGAGGTACATGAAAGATTGAGGTTAGAGCCTCTACTGTCGGTTTGATGTTACATAAGAAAATGAAGTATAAATTTATATGACTACTTGAAGAAAGAATGTTTATGGTGAAAGCAAATGTAGAATACGAAGTGCTCCTCCTATATGCCGAGATGTCAGAAGAAGCGAAGAAGATTGTATCGAATTGTTATATGGCATGCTTGAGTCTTGTAGTTGAGACCTTTGTGACTGAACACATGTGCGAGATCAAAAGAGGTTGCTATCGTCATTCCTTTGAAGTGAGAAGAGGGATTAAGCTGAAGTATTGCTTAACCAAGGCTTCAAGAGTCAGAAATTTCGAGCAAGTCTCTCGAGTTCTATAGATGAAGGATCTTTGAAAGAGAACGGTGAACATAGTAGCTACAGAAGGAGCAATACACGGGTTGAAGGACGTCACCCCAACAGATCGGAGTGGACCACATGTCAAGTGTTATGACCAGGTTGTGTCGGTCATTGCGAGATAAGATGGGTAGAGGAAAGATGGAGCCCGAGATAGAACGGATTCGAATGCGGAAGTAGGTGAGTTTTACCATTAAGCTTGATTTGAAGTTGTTATGGAGAACACCAGTTGGCGAAAAGAGAGACGGTTATCTCCATTTGTACATCGATTACCGTGAGCTGAACAAGATAATAGTGAAGAACGAGTATCCTCACTACAGATAAATGATCTACCCGACCGGTTGCAAGGGTCGGTAGTCTCTTCTAAGAATGTTTTAAGGTCTGATTGCCACCAATTGAGAATTTGAGATTGTATTTTATAAATACGGCATTCCGGACAGACCACGGCCACTACAAGTTGTAGTGAAATTTGATGGGCTTACTAATGCCCCGGATAAGATACTTTGGTCTACTCTCAAAGAAGAGAGAAGTCGTATGACAAGTTGTCTCGGGATGGCAAACCCCGAGAGATATGGAAAGAGTTACAAGTCATCTTAGATGTGTTCAGCTTTACCCGATATGTGAAGGGAGAAGTTGTGTAACACCTTTTAGGGTAACCTACTACGGATGACGATGAATTATTGAATGAGACGAAGAATTGAAAATAGAGTTGCTGAAAGTTAAGAGGAGATTCATTGGTGCAACTGTTTTGATTTACCTTGGAGTATTATGGGTTTGAAATGGACTAGTGATTCTTCAAGACAAGGTCTTGATCGAGTATTGAGAAGCGATGTAAAAGCAATAGCATACGTCTCTTGTTAGCAGAAGTAGTATGAAGTAAAGTACTTCCTTCGTTACTTGGAATTGCAACATGAATTGAGGAAACATAACGTTAAAGTTTGGTTTGACAAGAACCAAAGCCGGCGGTGTAAGTTGAATGTTCGATCTTCTTTGTTAGAGAAAATAAAGAGAAACATAATGTAAATGGTGCATTGAGAAAGACGTGAGAAGGAAGTTGAGTTGTTGACATATCGGACCTTTTTGAGATCTTAGCGCAAGCTAGGAAAGTGGTTTACCGGTTGGCGTGGCCGCCGAGAGTAGAGGGTCTTCACCCAGTGTTTCATGTGTATCAGTCGAGGGAGTACATACATGACTCGAGACGTGTTGTCAGTCATGATGATCTAGTGGCAGACAAGGAGCCGATGAGGCTACTTGGGAGACATAGGATTGTATCCTTGGGTGAGTTTTACGCGGAGTTAGTATAGAATCGACGGATTAGACCTAGTTCTTTCCTTAGTTGAGTTGTGTGATGTTATATGTTGTTTGTGCCCCGTGCGGGAATGTGTTATATGACCTGTTATATATATATTATAATGGTTGGTTGAGCAGTTTGTGTATATAGATTAGAAAGTCTAGCCTTCTTTGTTTGAGAGTTTATACCTGGACCTTACGGACCGATAAGTTTGACGTATAGCAAGTTTCGGGACGAAACTTATTTTTAGGGGGACCTAATGTAACGCCCCAAATTTTGGCGCGTTTGCGATATTTACTCCTTCCACCTTTGATCGATACTTTATTAGCTTAAATATTTTTATGAGTTATATATTTTATATTTATAAATATATATTCCGTGTTTTATTTTACGGAAACGTTTAGGAGTTTTTCCGTTCCAAAAATCCCGTTCCGAGTAACATGTATCTGGTTCATTTTCTTTTCCCCTTATATTTTTGTATTCGAAAAACCCAGAGGTGATCTGACTCCTCGCCATCTCTGCACCTGCTGCAGTGCTGCTGCCCTATGCCCGCCAAGCTATGATGAGCTTGCTTTCACCTCCTCATGCTAAACCTGCTTCCGCTCTCCTTACCTCTGTAACCCTATCTTCGCCCTTTCCCTTTGTTTCCCAGTCGGACTAGGAGCAACAATCAAGCTCTCCTTCCCCCTCTGTTTCACCCTCACCCTGCATCATCCTTCTCCATCCTCGCCTCACCCACCTCCGGAACTGGACTGGAGCACCGGAGAGGACCCCAAGGTTCTCCTGCGCAGCCCCGCACCACTAGTCTGACGCAGAAGCCGTTGCTTCCCCTTCCTCCATCCCATTCCAGTTGTGTCGCCGCCGGACGAAGGCCAGGGAAGCAAGCCGCAGTCCTCGCCTAGCCGCCGGAGAAGGAGCCGCCTTCGCCTCGCGCTGCCGGAGGCCATCGAAGGCCGGCTGCTTTGTTCTTTCTTCCCTTCGCCCCTTTTCTGTAGCCACCGAGTTGGAGCAACCCTGGGTTACCGCCTCGTTTTCCTGCCGCCCGGAGCCTGGTGCCGCTGCGAGGGGACGACGCTTGCGACGCCGGGAGAAGGACCTCACCTCTACAAAACTGCCGCCGCTGCCCCTATTTTTCCCCATTCCCTTGCTGCGTTTTGTGTGGTTGAAGATAACCCTTGGTTATATTTAAATCAGGCCCCTTAAATTTTTTTTAATTACATAATGTACTCAGCTTTATATATTTACTTTTATGGCCCTAATTTTGGATTGTTTCTTTTATGCCCTGCTGAAATTATTTACAGATTTTTGCCCAAAGTTTTATTTGCGGAATATATCCCAAGTTTATGGAACTTCATGAGTTGCCCGAAAAATGTTTTACGGACCTTCAACCAAATCTTTATAATGGATTTTATTCTTATAGTTTATAATTGTCATATATTATGACCCATGTGTATATAATTGTATAATTAGTCCCAGGAAATATTTAAGCGGTTTTAACCTTGATTTTGAAAACGAGTTTTACCTTAAATTTTATATAAGTTATATATTCCGTTCAAATTTAGCGTATAAGCTAAATTTGTTTAGCATTGATGTTAGGACCGGAAGCGCCCCGACAAAGGCCAACGATTCCAAACTCGACATCTGTAGATCGACTTCCGTCTTTTGATGTCATGTGATTATTCTTTCCTTCGATCTAGTTTTGTTCAGTTTTAGTATCATGCTAGGTTGGATCTAGCATAACTTAGTGAGAATACCAAGTAGTGGTTTGGACCTTAGGTGAGTTTTGAGGATTGTCGATTGTTGTAAGACATTGAGTGTTGGGTTGATCTTGTGAGCGTTATGAGGCTCGAGGTTGGGGGTGGTGTGATCTTGTTGATTTTGGAGCTTATTGTTGACTTATTCTAGAATGGTGCTGTTACCGTTGAGTTTTTTTGGACTAGGCATATTTATCCTAGTATGTGTTATGGATTATGATCCTGCGAGATCATAGGGTCTAGAAGTCTAAGAACTTCTAGCTTCTGTTGAGTGTGGTGTGAGCATGAGGGATTCTAGGACGGGTCCTAGAATGGAGAGTCAAATGGTCTTGCTTTGAACATTTGTATAGAAGTCTTAGACTTCTATTGTGAGAGTGTTGTTTTGATATAGTTATCTTCTAGTGAGCAGGTTATGGTCTTCCTCCTCTAAGGAAGCGAGAGTGTTGTGAGATGAGTGTGATGACGAGGTAAGTCTCCGGACTTACTTAGGTCGTATTCCTTGTATTAGCATTGATGTGTGTTTGGTGGTGTGTGTTTATTCTTTATTGTTTATGTTATAACAACTAAACCGGAAATAGGATTACCGATCTTTATATATTATTTTGGCCCAAGTGTATGATAACAGGCGGTGACATCATCTGCCTAGCTCTTGCAAGAGTCTAGGAGGTTCTTGGCGACTAGCCCGTGCTGGTTAGACGGTCGGAGGCATCCGCACCGTTCCATGTCGGTAAGTAGGGACCGAGGCGGGACCACGGTGGTCTCGTGTCACAAAACTAAGTTGAATTAGAACGGGATATGACTTAATAATAAAAAGATAATAAACCGGAATTGTGTGCTTTGAGAATGTTGTGTGTTTCTGATGTTTAACTTGTGTGTGTGCCTTTCCCATTGATTCTAATGCTTCGAATATGAGCTAACGGTTTTATACCGACTGTTGTAGATTGCATTGCAGGTTAGGATTGCGGCCGAGAGATCCAGAAGAGTGGGTAGTCGGGGTTCCGTACATTTTGGGATTGAGTTTTGGGTGGAGTCGAGTTTGAGTATTGTAATTATTATATGTTTTATGGCGCTAGCCTTTGGGGTTGTATTTTCGGCTGAAGTTCTTTGTTGTATTCTTTTGGGTTTTTCTTTTAATTGCATAAAAATGTATTTCGGTTTTGGCCTTTATTTGTGCCTTGTTGCAAGATCCGGTGAAATTGTTGTCAAGCTAAGGGTCGGCACCCATTGTGAGGTCCCAAACCGTAGCATCCCGAGTCCCGTAGATTTAGGGTATTACAAAGATCACAGGAAGCAAGGCTGCAACTCTCGAGGGTGAAGGAAACTACAAGCAAGAAACGGGAAAAAGAAAGAAAAAAGGGAATTTATAGGCAAGGGGTGAAAAGATAGAAGGAAGGACGTTCTAGGGTTTAGAAGATCCAAGAAAGCCGGCCAAAGATAAGAAAAAAGGATTTTATAAGATAGGAAACAATATAGAAACGAAAAAGGAAAGAAGATCTTCGCGATCTGAGGCAACACCGCAGGGGCGGTTTGCCCTTGCTGCAAGGCTGGCTCAATGTCACCGCGGGGGCGGTAACAAGCATAGTTGCAGCTGGAGCGACCACTGTCACCGCGGGGGTGGTGACAGCTAGAACTGGCTGTTACATCAGATCCCCTAGAAAGAAGTTTCGTCCCGAAACTTGCAACAACCAGAAAGGTCATACAGCAACTGTTAGCATGAAATATTGTGATATTTTAGGCACGTTTTCTAAACGTATTTGATTCATATTGATAGTCTTTGATTGATCTTTGTGCATATGTGAGCTAGTATTACCTATATTGTCGATATGGATGTCTACACTAGTTCTATGTTGATTATAGGTGATTTGGAGCTATTTCCGAACGGAATCGAGCAAAGGAGAGTTGAGTTGATATGTCCATAGATTGAGGACACTCTTTGGAAGCAATTTGGAGTCTTAGTTTGAGGAATGCACGAGTTTAGGGAAGAATCACGTTCTTGCCCTAAATTACGCCCTAAAATACGGCCGTATCACAAACCACGTTCAGAATTACGGCCGTGAATTTGGAGTCAGAAATTCATGTTCATTCCAGAGGATTACACGGCCGTGGAACATACGTTGCAAACCGTATTTGTTTCCACGCTCTAAATTACGGTCGTGGAACACTTCCACGACCGTGATCTTGGCGAATCTTTTCGCCACACTTCGAAGCCACGATCTTTTAAAGATTGGGCCAGGCCGACACTTTGCCCTACATTATAAAAAGACGGACGAAGCAAGATTCCGTCATCGTCGCTTACAGGATCGCTTACATCTTGGCTTACCCTCGTTTACCCTCATTTTTTCGTCACCGCTTAGACACGAAGACACTTCGCTTAGCTCGCTTGGAAGCAATTGACATCTCTTGGAGAGATCGAAGTTCGTGTTTGGAATTCCTCTAATCTCGCACTTTTGGCGGAGATTGTTGTCGAGATCTCCGGATTTGCGGAAGATCGAAGTTTTTGGAAGATTTTGCAAGAAGATCTCTCTTCTTGATTAGGTTTGATTTAGAAAACGGATTGACATCCCGTTTTCTCTTCTTTCCTAAGGTGGTGATTGTTTGTTATACTTTGAATCTTTTGATATTACTTGTTCTCATTGTGACTTTGAGATTGAATTGAAGATTATTGAAAGTTCTTGAAAGTTTTCATCTTTTTATCTTTTAATTCTTGAATTGATATCAACATGACTGTTATTGGCTAAAAACCCTTAACAATTCTAAGGTGAAGGGTTGATAGTTGTGGCTTAGATGATGATAGATCGATCGCAAACAGATTAGACCCTGAGAGTTAGAGAAATATCGCCGACAACCCTAAATTACGGGCTGTTCTTGAGTCCACGGCCGTGGAACCTCAAGAACTAACCGTGATTTCCCTTAAGTCTACGAATCTGCTTTTACTTTAATCTAAAGTTAAAGATCTGCTTTAGCTTAGTTTAGACTTGTCTTTTCTAGGTGGTAGTGAGCCTCAACAACCTCTACCTCGATCGAGAGTCTCAACAACCTCAATCGGTTAAGTTAGTCTTGATCTTTAGGTTATAAGTTTGGGTATTTGACACAAATTCTCATCTTTAGAATCTTTCTATATTGAGCCTCAACAACCTGTATAGAGAGTGCCTTGTAGGTGAGTTATATAAGGTTTTTGGAACTTCACCATACGATTACCTTACATTAGTATACCTTTGCATATCTCAACTCTGTCTTTACATCATTAAGTATATCTTGAATCAATTGCCACAGCTGGATACCTGGATCTTTAGAATTGTTGTTTTCCCAATATTTGCAAAACTCTCATATTTACTTGCTTGATAACCTGCAATCGAGTTCGTTCCCACCCAAATCCCTGTGTTCGATACTTTGGAATTCTTGCTTAACTACGTCGATCCGTACACTGCGGGTTCACTTGCTTGATTCTAGTTTTATAAATTTAAAGCTTATTTGCACACACTTCTAGGGGCGAACAGCAACCATGTAGAAACACTAAACTAAACTCTTATATTCCCACTCGGGGCACAAAACTCAAAGCGTCACAAAAGCGTGCACAACACAACAACGGAAAATGAAACTCAAACATATATGCTAAAGGTACAATCACATCAGCATAGAACTCCGGATAGTTCCTCTGGATATTATCCTTTGTTTCCCAAGTCACCTCATTAGCTCCTCGCATCGACCACTGAATCTTCATCATCGGTATGTCCTTCGAACGTAAGTGTCTCGTGCTACGCTCTAATACAACTACTGGGTGCTCGACAAACGTGTGATCTGGCTTGACCACTAGATCCTCGTGACTGACGATGTGCCTCGGGTCTAGTACATACTCCCGTAACTGAGACACATGGAAGACGGCGTGAACACCCTCTAGCATCGGTAGCAAAGCAAGTCTGTATGTTGCCTCTCTAACTTGCTCAAGAATCTCGAAAGGTCCGACATATCTGAGACTTAGCTTCCCCTTGAAGCCGAAAAGTCTAACACCTCGTGTCGGGGATACTCTCAACCAAACTTGATCTCCAACTCTAAACTCTAGAGGTTTGCGCCTCTTATCTGCATAAGAATTTTGTCGACTCTGTGCTGCTAACATTTGCTCTCGGATCACCGCTACTTTAGCCATATCATCATGTATCTGTTCCGGTATTACTTTGCTAGCACTGCTTGGCTTGTCCCAACATAACGGCGTGCGGCATCTCTGACCGTATAAAGCCTCATAAAGAGACTTCCTGATCGAAGCGTGCCATTTGTTGTTATACGAAAACTCCACTAAGGGAAGGTGATCTGGCCATACATGTCCCTAGTCTAGCACGCATGCTCTCAACATATCCTCCAAAGTCTGGATGGTCCGCTCCGACTGACCATCGGTCTGAGGATGATAATCAGTCGTGAACTGAAGACTCGTACCTAGGGTGGCATGCACTTGCTGCCAAAACCTTGAGGTGAAGCGTCTGTCTCTATCAGAGACTATGGTCCTAGGAACTCTATGAAGTCGCACTATCATCCTAGTGAACTCCTCTGTCAATCGACTTACCGGCCACATTTCCTTGATAGGATGAAACGTGTGGTCTTCGCTAGTCGATCTACTATCACCTAGATAGCATCAAAACCTCGACTCGGTATTAAACCGGTAACAAAAACCATCGAGATGTCCTCCCACTTCCAGTGAGGTACGGGAAGGGGATGTAGCTCTCCTCCTGGTTGGTGATGCTCCATCTTGACCTGCTAACAGGTCGTACATTGAGCTACATATCTCGTCACATCTGGCTTCATACCTCCCAACCAGAAAAAGTGTCTGATATCCTGATACATCTTACTCGCACCGGGGTGTACTGAGTAAGGTGTAGAGTGAGCCTCCTGTAGGATCCGTTGTCTCAGCTCTCGTTCTGAGGGTACACAAGCGCGCTCCTGAAGTCTCAAAACTCCATCAGCGCCAATTGCAAATTGTGGTGTCTCTCCTCAGGACATCGTGTCTCGGATCCGTGTCAAAGCTGGGCAACTCTCTTGCTTCTATCGGATTTAAAGCAACATATTAGGTAACACCTCCAAGGTGGATAAATGGTTGTCGGAATCTAGAAAGTGGATATGCATCTCTATTCATGCCAAATCTTGCTCTAATTGAGGCTGAGCTATCAGCCAAGCGATCGCCATCTCCCGGGGAGTCTTCCTACTAAGGGCATCAGCTACCACATTAGCCTTTCCCGTGTGGTATAAGATCTCCAGATAAAAATCCTTGATCAACTCCAACCATCTGCGCTGGCGGTTATTCAACTCCCGTTGAATTAATATATACTTAAGACTCTTCTGATCTGTGAAAATCTGACACGTAGCTCCATATAGATAATGCCTCCAGATCTTCAAAGCATGAACAATAACAGCCAACTCAAGATCATGGGTAGGATAATTCTCCTCATACGTCTTCAGTTGTCTCGACGCATGAGAAATCACCTTACCCCTCTGCATAAGAGCACATCTTAAGCCAATCTTGGATGCATCACTATAAAGCACAAAGTCCTCAATGCCCTTTGACTGAGCTAGGATAGGAGCTGAGGTCAACCTCCTCTTCAGCTCCTCGAAGCTCTGCAGGCATGGCTAGAACCATACAAATCTCGTAGACTTCCTCAGCAAGGAAGTGAGAGGTCGGGTAATAACTGAAAAGCCCTCCACAAAATGCCGGTAGTAGCCCGCCAATCCTAAGAAACTGCGTACCTCCTTGACGTTCCTAGGAGGTGGACATGATGCTACTGACTCGATCTTCGCCGGATCTACCTTTATCCCTTCGGCTGAAACGATATGACCAAGGAATGCCACCTCAGACGTCCAAAACTCACACTTAGAGAGCTTAACATAAAGCTCTCTATCCTGCAGGATTTGGAGTACGATCCTTAAGTATCCTACATGTTCCTCTCTGCTACAAGAGTATACCAGAATGTCATCAATGAAGACAACTATAAATTGGTTTAGGAAGTATATGAAGATGTTGTTCATCAACTCCTTGAACACTGCGGGTGCATTCGTGAGTCCGAATGGCATCACTATAAACTCGTAGTGGCCATACCTGGTCCGAAATGCCGTCTTGGCTATCACCTGCTCTCTCACCCTCAGCTGCTGATATCAAGATCTCATATCGATTTGTGAAAACACTAAAGCTCCATGCAGCTGGTCCAAAAGATCGTCAATACGAGGCAATGAGTACTTATTCTTGATTGTCAACTTGTTGAGCTCTCGGTAATCAATACATAACCTCATCGACCCATATTTCTTCCTGACGAAGAGTACTGGTGCGCCCAAGGAGATACACTAGGGCGTATGAATCCCTTCTCAGTTAACTCCTCAAGTTGCTTCTTAAGATCAAGCATCTCAATAGGCTCCATACGGTAAGGAGCCCTCAATATCGGTCTCGTCCCAGGATCTAGATCAATGCCAAAGTCTACACTCCTCTGTGGAGGTAAACCCGAGGGCTCTCCAAAAACGTCGGAAAACTCGAAAGCTATTGGAATTTCCTCCAAAGTTGGACTCGTACTATCCTTCATGGCATAGCACCATAAATCCTCGCAACCCTGACCAATAAGTCTCGCAGCTCGGACTACACTGATGACTGTACCGGTCTTCCTGAGATCCCATCCTTTGAAGACCTCCACATGGCCTGCATCTGTAGTTACCGTCACTGTCCTCTTGCAGATGTCCAAAACTGCTTGAAGTCGATCCATCCAATCCATGCCCAGAATAACTTCTTCGTGTACCAAGTACATGACGAAGAAGTTAGCCGGCCAATCGTGAACTCCCAGTCTAATTGGGCAATCGCAAAACTCTTTGGTACCTCTAATCTTACCCCCATCAGGTAATCCTATAAATTAAGGTTTATCTTCTACGGTAACTAAGGTCAATCTATCTACACATGCATCAGAAATAAAAGAATGTGGGGCACCGGTATCAAAAAGAACTCTGACATGAAAACCATTAATATAAATGGTACCTATGGTCGTTGGCGTTGTCGACTCTACAACACTCCTCAACTCATAAAATCTGGATGATGCATCTCTGGTGTCTGCAGAACCACCAACTCGTCCCCTACCTCTCCCCTGTCCCGGAGTGGAACCTTGAGGAATAGTAAAACCAGGGGCACTACTGTTGTTGCTGGTATTGTGGTCTCTGCCCACCTCCTACAACGCTGGCAGTTGAAGAACCCTGTTGGGATAGCGCCTTTCCTTGATGGAAAAACGCAGCTCTATGTCTTGCTTGCCATAGGAAAGGAAAGTCACTGCAACCTTCTTGCAATTTGCTTGGAGATGACCAACTCCTCCGCAATTATGACATTGTCGTCCTCTATCAGAACTTTGCATCGTTTGTTGGAAACCGGAGCGTCTCGGCGTTTGACTATGCCCGAATCCAGCTGCTCTAGCTCTAGTACTTCCTGGTTCAGTCCTCTACTTCTTCTCGGAACCTCCTGTCTGAGAAGCTCTCCTCTGACCCGGTCGATCTCTCTCATAAGCAAATGCTCTATCCTAATAGACCCTCAAAGAATCACAAAAGAACCCAACAAGATAAGAGCGGGTAGACTCTCTTAACCTCCGAGAGAAAAGACAACTCGTCCTGAAACTTGCTGATGATCTCAGCAATGAGGATATCCTCGAATCCAGACTCAAGGAAATCCTGAAGACGATCCCTCCTCATAGCTTCCGGGCAATAGCAATCTCTTATCACCGTCTTCATCTACTTATAGTTGGTGACCTTACTACACAGGGTCCTCCACTAGGAATGAGCTTGATCCTTCAGCAACGTCTGTGCTATGTCGACTAGACGTCCATCAGGGCAACCGATCACCTCCATGGCAAAATCCAGCTGTCCTAGCCAGAACTCTACTTCTAATACAGTCCTTCCCAAGAAATAAGGAACCTTCAGTTGGTTGAAATCCTTCAACCAATAGTCGGGCCTCGACTCTCTCGCCTCATCCGGTGCTCTAACAGCCTCAATAACTCTAGCAGGTGTAGCAACAACCTGCGTAACTCTCTGCGAAATCTCAGCTGATCTCGCGGGTACTGGCGGTGTTGGTGTAGGTCCTCCAGTCCTGATAGCCTCCTGGACTCTCTACACATAGTCGCGATATGCGAAAGCTCATATAGACACTCAACCGGACTCCGTTGATTGCGCTCTTTGTGCTCCGGACCCAGCGGCGGCCCCGTTCCCAGCCTCAGGCACAACACTCTCGGCAACTTCTTCAGCGAACGCCTCAGCGATAGGCGGGTCAGCAACTAGGGCTTGGCCCCGACCTCTACCTAATGGAGGTCTTCCTGCACGTCCTCGTCCATGGACGGTAGGTGGAAGAGGTGATCGACCCCTTCCTCACCCCATAGCAGATGTAGCTCTAGTACACGCCATCTACTATAAGGATAGATATAGATATATAAGGTCACGCTACAACTAAAGCAGAAATCCAAGAAAAGCAGATAAAGTCCAACATAAAAAAAAACTACACTGCTAAGATCCGCGGAGGTAGTGGTGGTCGCCCGTGCATCTATCCCAGACAGACAAGTTTAGAATCAAAACCCCCCTTTTGAAAACTTACACCCCTTGCAGGTTTTGTTTATTTATCTATCCGACCTTTCGAAGATTTTGGGTGCCATTGTTGCCAACCTGGAGCTCTGATACCATATTTTAACACCCCAAGTTCTGGGAACTCGAAGGGTTACAGGCTAGAACCTCAAAATGGGTCCCGACCATCAGAGTAGCAACGACACAATAGATCTTACAACAAGGCACAGACAAATGAAAACCAAAACTCAATATAAAACCAAAGGTTTAAACAAGGGAAGCGTAAAACAGTCGCATTTGAGTTCAAAAAAAAAGGGAAACAACAACAAAAACATAAACCCGATTCCGTCCTATAATGTACGGGAACCCCGGCTGACCACACCGTCTGGATCACTCAACAACATCTTGAACCTGCGGAACATCTAAAATATTGATATAAACCGTTATCTAACATTCTAGATATCAGAAAGAAGTAAAGGCACAAACACACATAAGGTAAACTAAACATATAGCATGCTCACACTCAACCGATTATTATCTTTCATTAAGTGATTCATTACTAATTCAACTTATTTTGTCACACGAGAATCTCCCAAAACTCGCCTCCGCTTCCGTTTACCAACAAGAATAGATCAGTATTATCCGTTACCTACGGGCCTCGGTTGCAAGAGCACCTCCTAGTCTCCTGTAGAACTAGATAAGTGGTCACTACCCGGTTATCATACATTTGGGCTAATTACGGTTATAAAGGTCAATCCTAGTCCGGTTATCCGTTATAACAATAGTAACGCAAACAAGTCAATGCACTCAAACCAATATACGTAATGAAGCTAAGTAAGTCCAAAGATCAACAACAATTCATTTTCCCTCAAGAAAGGAGCAAAGGAAAACATGTTCACACAAGGCATCACGAATTAGGAATGAATGGTTGCTAGAAGTATATAACTTCTAGTCTCAATAATCTCTAAGAGATCTCTATAAGCTAAGGTCTCAACCTTAGTCTTACAGCACCCTCAGGGAGTAACAACATCAAGAACAAACCAAGGAAGGAACAAGGGAAGCAAGGAAGGGAAACAACTCACCAAAGATGGGGAAATTGCAGGATAAACCGCAGGGGCAGAAGACAGCACCGCAAGGGCGGCGTTGGGCAAAAACCGCGGGGGAGGCACGACAGATGCGCGGGGGCGGCGGCGTGACAACAGCGACTGTCGGGGTTTCTCACGACAGAAACTCGCAACAAGGGATCCAAAGCTCAATCCTTTGATCCACACTCATCAAGACTCAACCAAGGGAGCTTGTGAACATCAAAATTTCAACAACAGGAAGGCCAACAAGAATCAAGGTTCAAACTTGATTCTTGGAGAAGAAAAAAGGGAAGAGCGAAAGGAGAAAACGAAATAGAAGGGAAAAGGCATGCAGCAATACATGAACGTGAGGAAGAAACAAAGAAGGATGAACTTACACGTTCAACAAGATCACAGGAAGCAAGGTTGCAGCTCTCGAGGGTGAAGGAAATTGTAAGCAAGAAACGGGAAAAAGAAGGAAAAGAGGGAATTAATAGACAAAGGGTGAAAAGATAGAAGGAAGGACGTACTAGAGTTTAGAAGATCCAAGAAAACCGGCCAAAGAAAAGAAAATCGGATCTTCTAAGATAGGAAACAAGATAGAAACGAAAAAGGATAGAAGATCTTTGCGGTCCGAGGCAACACCGCAAGGGCGGTTTGCCTTTGCCGCAGGGGCAGCTCACTGTCACCACGGGGGCGGTGACAGTTACAGTTGCCGTTGGAGCGGCCACTGTCACCGCGGGGGCGATGATAGCCAGAACTGGTTGTTACACTTATTAACCCCCTACTCGGTTCTTCATCCATCATGCTTGACTCTTCTATCAAATTGCCATGGATGTCCTAATAGAATATGATATGCTTGCATAGGAAAAACATCACAAGTAATGGTATCCTCATAGCTACTTAAAGTGATGGTGACTCTAGCTTACTTATTCACCTTCAATTCACCACAATCATTCATCCAATGCAACTTTTATGGTCTAGGATAATAAAAGGTAGTTATTTGAAATTTATTTATCAAATCAACACTAGCAATATTGCATCAACTACCACCATCAATAATCATGTTACACACCATCCCTTTAACAAGACATTTAATATGAAAAAGGTTCTCCCTTTGATTATCCTCACATGGAGCTATCTTAGCATGTAATATTCTCCTAGCAATCAATGATTCTCCGTGCTCAAATTCAATACCTTCATCACTATCACTATCACTATCACTATCATTATCATGTTCATGTAATGCATTAAGGTGGGTATGATCATGATCATGCTCTTCTTAACTTTCATATTGTACATGTTGATTAAGGAATAAAACTCTTTTATTAGGACAATCTCTCATACAATGACCTCTATCTTGACATTTAAAGCATACAACATCTCTAGAATGTAATTAGAATTGCTCCCTTTAGTATCATTTGAAGGTCATTCAAGGATTTAGATTGGGGTAGAGAGGGTGAGATTTTTGTGGCTCCTTGATCAAAATTTTGACTCCTTTTCTCATCCTTTGTCGAGGATGGATCTCGACCTTGGGCTTTGTGATTCCTATTATTATAGAGTTTCCATGAACTTGTGGCACAAGGGGCAGATTTGTTTGCTTGGCTTCTCCTCTTGGTCTTCCTTTCAATTTTGATGGTCAAATGCAACAAATCTGACATCCTTTCATAAGGGTATAAATCAATTTCGTTTTCTAAAGAAGAATGAAAAATACGTAAATAACGAGTCTTGTCTTCTCATCCTCTATAACATTGGCTTTCACAAGTCCCATTTGCATAGAAGTGTAAACCTCCTCCGCACTCATAGTTCCTTTCTTGAGGTTCTCCATTCTTTGCCTTAACTCTCTAGCATGGTGTTGAGGCACAAATCTAGGTCTCATTAGCGCTTTCATTTTCTCTCATGTCTTGATGTCCGGATCTAGAATTCTTCTCCTTTCTTTTACAAGATAATCCCACCAAATTAGGGCATAGTCTTGAAATTCCAATGAAGCCAGTTGGATCCTCCTTTTCTCACTAAAGTTATGGCAAGACCAATTTGTTCGATTTTGGGCTCCCATTCCATAAACGCATCCGGATCACACTTTCCTTCAAAACTCGGAATTTTGACCTTCACTTTTCCAATTTCATCATGTTCTTGTGAGGTCTAAACTATTCATATCCCGACCTCTCCGTGGAATTTGATTACGTCTAGGATAATCTCTCCACATTTCTTCTTCATCCTCATCGTCTAATTTCTTCAAATCATCAATAAAATAATGTTAGGCGCATTAAAGAGATGATTTGAATGTTTAATACCTGACCTTTGGGGGGCTCTTCGGGGTGGATCAGGAGCTGGAGGCATAGGGGGATTATGAGAATTATCCCCAATCTCGTACATAGATCTCGGCTGGGACTGACCAAGATTATTGGGGCGAGATTGCTCGTTGGGGCGAGATTCCAGTGTGCCCATATTTTCGTTCATAGTGGTAATTGAGGTTGCGAGGTCATGATTTGAGTCCATGAGTTATATCAACACATCTCTAGTTTTTGGACTTGTTGACCCACTCCTTTGCGAGCCTCTAGGATTGTTGGACCTCGGCATCTACATAAACACGTAAAGTAACACCAATTTGTGAAGTTAGTGAAATCAAAAACTCTTAAACTTGTTTTCTCTCACACTCATGCTTTGTTGTGATACCTCAAGCTAGTTTGATGTAATTGCCTTGGATGTATTAATATTCCTTTAAAATCGATGACTAGCTTCAACTAGAAACTCTTTGGATGAGTCAAGATGTCTACTTAGCTAAGAGGAAGGTTCTTGTGTTGAAAGATAGTTAAGGGAACCGCTGTTAGAGTTCTCTTCACACAATTGACACAAAGTATAAAGAATATTGTAAGTAAACACGACTAGTATGAAAGAAAGTATAGATACTAACTAACACGCCCAAAAAAATAGATTCAATGTGTTTATAGTAGAAAGAGGCAAGAAATAGGCACACAAGAGACTAAGAAGAGAATTTTACGTACCTTGAACTTATGCAATTAGAGAAATAGATAGCCGAGTAGGTTTAATCATGATAGAAGGTAAATCTCGGTCTGAATCTCGGCCGAGATAATCACTGGAGGCCAAGATGGCTCAAAAGTGATGTGTTTTGGCTATGAACTGGATCAAGGATGGTATGAAACTTCTTCTTTGGATGTCCACTTGAACTTGGCACACTTTAATTGCTCAATTTTTGCTTAAAAAATTTTGATAAAATTCACAATTAGCAAATCTCGACCTAAATCTCAGGCAAGATTTTGGAACAAGGGGTCGAGATTGTGGAACGTCAAGTGTTTGACGATAATCACTGAATATGATGTGGGATATACTCCTCCCTTGTTGCTTTGATGATCCCTTCTCAATTGGATCGCAACAACTCTTTCTCAACTAGCTTGACAAAAACTTTGGGTTATAATATATGATATAAATTATAGGCTAGGGTAAGAAAGAGGGAAAAATGTTTGGCTTTCTTGTGGAGTTATGGGAATAAGATGGGGTAAGATATATGGTTGTTGAACGATCCAGATATACAAGATACAGATAAATGTTCGGGTAGGATTTGAAAGATATAATAAGATATCACCTACTAGATAAGATCTCAACAATAAGATAACTTTGTAAATTTCTTTCCTTCTCTGATGTAACAGCCGGATATGAATAGATTTGACTCAAATCTATATGAATCTCGACTGGATTGAGAGAAAATAACATAACTTGCCGGCCAAGTAAACAAAATCTCGGCGTGTAGCACACTGATCTCATGGGAGATTTGTAGGGTTCCGACAAGGTCTCGTTCAAAGGTTTGGCTGACTTGTGTTTGGATAAGGTGTTTCTCTTCTCCAATAGACACAAGACAAACCATGTTAGACTCAAATAATCTCACAAAGAAATAGAAACAAAGAAAGGACTCGATTTTTACACAAGCCTTCAAGTTGAGACAAGCACAATGAGGGACTAGTTTGACTAGTAGCACCAATTTTTAGAATACTATCACACACAAGAACAACCTAGCAAGGACTCGCAACTATTCAATCAAAGACTCTCTTTTTGATTAAATTGGAATGAATAAAACGCACACTTGGTAAATGAAGTAACGAGTATCTCATAATAATGTGGAAATGAATAATCAATCAAATCTAATCTACTAAACTCGGCCTGCATTTATAGGCGAGATTCCTAAAAAAATAAATTGGATAAAATAATCTCAAAAGATAGGACCAAATCTGAAAGATACCTTTAGAATATTTAGAGCTTTAAAGGTATATAGCTATAATCCTATCTAGATTTAATATAAATCTCGACAAGATTATGATAATCTCGACTTAAGATGTATCAATATCTTTGCTAGATACTTGAGATTCTTGGTAGGACACTTATAAATCTCGGTTGTCCATTTTCTTGCTTCCTTGATCATCTCCATACATGAATGGCTCCTCCACAATAGATATCAATGTAACTAAAAAAAACTTAGACACAACTAAAGTCTCCTTAGATGCATAAGATACCAATAAGCTAACAACCTATTGTTGGATGAATCTTGATCTTGATCTAGTGATAGATCTTTTCATGATAGGACTTGAAG
This sequence comes from Fagopyrum esculentum, assembly GCA_033239045.1. Taxonomy (NCBI): domain Eukaryota; kingdom Viridiplantae; phylum Streptophyta; class Magnoliopsida; order Caryophyllales; family Polygonaceae; genus Fagopyrum; species Fagopyrum esculentum. The sequence continues at coordinate 124,240,831 of BSUD01000007.1, forward strand.
ATGATGTCAACTCCTTCTCCTTCGATGTTCTTTCTCTTGCTCTAGTGATTGGTCCATGTACAAGAGGTCTTGGGGATGATCCCTCGTCAGAATGAACCCTTTGAGAGATGTGCGACGTTCATAGAATCACCCTCACATGCAATGATACTATGTCCCAGAGGGACTGACGTATGAGAACACTTTGATGCCTTAACCTATGTGCATCATTTGCTTCCTTGTTTCCTGAAAGAGTTGGTTAAGGGTATACGATCTAGGTTCGGTTTCAAAGCTCTGGAAGCTTTTATTGTGAGACTTTGGATTGTGTGGACTTGTAGAAACAAAATGTTATTTGATGACGACCTCCATGCATACCCTTGATACGTGATGGTTTTTTGAGATTGATTGAAGATTATAAGGAAAGAACGGTGAGTATAGTGCAACCAAAAGAAGAGATTAGTGCATATGGAATATGCCGTTGAGAGAGGATATTAAGCTTAATGTCGATGCGTCAATCATCGAGGACGTGGGGATAGGCATGATACTCATATGAAAGAACTCTACAAGAACAATCTTTTGACCGAGAGTGAAAAGTGTTGGGATTTTAGATGTGTAAAAAGCGGAATTTCATAAACCAATTTTCTAAACATTTAAACAAGTATCGCATGCCTAATAGATTAGATAAAGGGAAAAAGAATATTTTTTTATGTGTGTTCAAAACTCTTCCAAGGATACGTAGAGTCTCAAGTGTTACTCCTCTAGTTGGTCCACCCGAGACAGAACAATGATCGCCTAAACCTTCGATTGCTAGAACAAAGGATGAAGTTTTTTAGAGAGAGTTTTGGGGGAGGAAAATCGACTGACTTGTCTTCCTGTAATTGATCGATAGATCGGTATATGTAAAAAATAGGGTGGGGCTTTTTAACTATTAAAATCCTCCTAAAATATAAGATATATATTTTAGTAATTAATATATAAATAGCCCCTTATTTATTATTAATTATCAACTTTATAATATATTTTGTACTCTTACAAAATATATCTTTTTCCACCATATATTCCTATACGGTAACTCTCTCATTTAATCGATCCAGTTCACATGCTCGTTATGATGTGACCTTGTAGGACCCAATAATATTAGCAATACGTTTATCATATAAGTTACGATCATGATTAGCTTCTAACAAAACGTCGTGACCCCTAATATCACCTTTCATAAAAATCACAATTCCTCCAAAAAGGTTCGAGGTTTGTTGACCGGTGTGTTGGGCGGAAGCTTCAGCTTTGCTCTTTGGAGTGCGGGAGGCAATACGCAGGGGCTACTCCAAAATTCATTATCGAGACCGACTCTAGTATTGTGCCCGGGGTTTTCAATGATCAATCTCCAAATCGCACTTACGGTGGTTTGACGATTAATGATACTATACAATTTGCTCTTTTTTCGATTAATATTTTGTGGGATATATACCCGTAATGCTGATAAGCTTGTTAATGTTTATGTTTGACAAGCATCCAAGACAGCAAAACAGAAACAAACTAAGTTTCTGAATCAAATTTATAACTTATAGCACAACAACAGCTGCAGATTTTTAAATCAATCTATAGAACATACTATTCTACAACTAAAGAATTGCATCCAACATCAAAATGCCTAGATAATACACACGAAAACAAATCGCAAATAGCCTATCTACATTTGGTGTGATACAAGAATAAAATGCGGGTAAAGCATTCTTTGTGTATAACTTTGTTGGTTTATTATCGGTTCATCGCAACAAACTCGATCAGGAAAGAATCCACATGTAGGCAGTAGCCCAGAAAGTAAGGGCAAATGCAGCAGCCAAGTATGTCCAAAGGTATAGCACCGAACACTCTTCTTGTCCGACATCAAACAGCTGCACCATTGTACCTTCAATTCCACAATTTGGTGCTTAGAAACTTCCGTCTGGTGTAGGGGAAACACATAAACCGATTTATCAAGAACTTACCAATGTTCATGGCGGGTGGAAGGGTAAATTGGATCATGAGCACAAAATGGTACAGCGGATCCTGTGGAAGGAACCCGAGCTGGCCAGCAAGTCGAACCATACCCACACCAATGATAGGAAGCAACAAGTACCTTACGACTATGACACCGAAGATCATACGTGGTTTCAGCCTGCCTGTCTTGAAACCTGGCAAAATGATATGCTACCTCGTTTCAGACTGATTTCATAGAATCAGAAGATTATAAAATTGGATTGCGTACCTTGCGTAAGATTTCCTCCTAGTATAAGAGTGGTACAAGGTATAGTTCCATTCCTGAAATTAGTAATCAAGATTTGGTTTGAAATTAGTTTAAAATAGGTTATAAGATATATAAGATCATGGCTAATTACCCAAGTAATTCTAAGCAATCTTGGATGACATGAAAGGGAGCAGCTTCCCCAATGACGAGGGATTTCAACCATGGAACTGCTCCAAACACGAGTCCGAACATCTAAAGAGATGACAAACTAATCAAGCAAGGACTAGATAAGAATCATTGACAGCATGTTAAAGAGATTCTTACAGCTGAAATAGTAGGAGGAGACATGAGCTCCTCGATGATCTGATGGAGGAATTCCGTTACACTTGTCCAAAAAGATTGCTTCTCTTTCTTTACCTCCCCGAGATGCACCTATAAAGCAGCAACCTTTACTTGAGCAATGTGATCCAATCCATATTACTTAAATGTAAGAAAATGGAATGGACTTACAACAGCTTGATTTTCGGTATCAACTTGAGGAGACTGAGATGGTAAGGTGAGAAGATGTGATTCCTCATTGGCCTCAAAATCCTTGTTCGGCTCCTTCTCCGCCTCCTTTGCAGCTTGAAGCGCTCTGTAACTGATGGCGGTGCTTCGTACCAGATGAAAGGTGTAAGTCCATATGTAAAACCCACCAAGCTACAAACAAGAGTCATGTTAAATTATCTTTCTAAAACTAATTGACAATAGAAGGAGTAACCCTATGACCGGTGATGGTCAATGTGGCTCAGCTTCTTACCGCCATTGAGAAAGAAGCATAGGAGAGGCCGATAGAACGACATGATTCCTGATCACCAAAGGGACTTCCTCTTTGGCTACAGATGGCAGGGACTATAATCAACATAAGGCCTCCCAAGTTTCCTGTTAGACAAGATTTTCTTAAGATTCTTGATGAATAATCTGATTTTTTTACATTGAAGATAACATGTATATACACCTGCTGAACAAACAGCAATGATTAAGCCTTCAAGATGGCGTTCGGGTTTCAATAGCTTGACTGCTATCCATCCAAGGATTCCTCCAAACAAGAAAGTCAATCCAACATTGACTGGCATAAACCACCTAAATTGTCATCAAAAAATTGTCATGAAAAAAGATTTTCTTAAGAATCAGAAAGTGTAGAATTTATACCATGAAACTAGTTGCTCAAACGTGACAGTCTTGGCCAGGTAGGCAAACATGAGACTTGGAATGAAGATCATAAACACTATCTGCATTCAAAATAAGAATTAAGATTACAGAAGATTAAAAATTAAAAGATGGAATTAAAGATGAGGAATCTGTGAAACCTTGTTTAACGATCTTCTTGCATCAGCAGGCAAGAGATTGCAATATGAAGTAGCCATGAAAGCTCCCAAGCCACCAATGATGAGAACTTGTAGAATAGGCATGGATGCAACCTCGAACAGTGTCCAGAAACCCATCTTTCAGTTCCTTTCTCTGCTCTGCTTCTTCTACGATTGGAAAAATTACAAAACCCAATTAAGGTTTAAGAAGAACGGCGGAAACCACTAATAATTACACATAATGGTTATAAATTACAGACAAATACATGTAGAGACAGTATACACCATCAAAAACAAAAGAAATTGGTTTCTTTTTCATTTTATTAAAAAATAAAATAATTATGAGATGGGAGAAGATACAGAGTGATTTCCACTCTTTTTGGATAGACTTTGTCGTTTAGGAATTCCATTATATTTGGGCACGAATTTAGGAATTCCATCAAAAAACAAAAGAAATCGCTTTCTTTTTCATTTTCCGAATATATCCAGACTCCACTTGCAATTTGGTAAAACTTTGAATGTGCTACACAAAATATGATCCTATGTGGTACTTGCAATTTGGTAACCCGTTTCTTGATGAGTCCGGATCACCTATTGCGCTCTCCTATTGCCTCGTGCGAATGAAACTGTTGAATACGAAGGATATGTGAAACACTTGGGTTGCGTAATGTAAATATGCTTGGATTCATTCATGTCCTTTAGTGAAAGAGTAAATTTACGTAAAAGAGCCAAATTCATGAGTTGACATCAAAGCAGATGAGTGAGCATCCAATGTTTAAAGGAGTGACTCTCATGATTTGCATCTTAAATTACTATAATCATTCTGCAAAGCCCACAACACCCAACTTGTTTCATTCAAATTATTCTTTTCAGAGGATAAAAGTAGTTCATTATACTATGAAATAGTCGATATATACATACATATAATTATTAGAAACAAAACTTTTCAATTTTATCTACTAATTAAACTGGCCTCTTTGATTTCATTAGAAGGATGAACAGGCAGTAGCAAAATTGATCACCAAGTTCACATAAATAAACGTAAAGATAAACAAAATTGCACATGAAACCTGATGATCAGGAAGCAGAGGTTAATTATGTAGGAGACGGATATGCAGGACGTCTATTCAAAACGGCGTCGACTCTAGAGCAGAGAAGGGCCTAAACAAATGAAAACCAGATACCAATATGGAGAGTTGTTCGGTGCCGAGAAGCAATTAATTAATTATATATATAGGAAGACTATAAACTAAATTATGAGTATACTGACAAAGCATGCTACGTAGGAGATGACTAATGTTTCACCACTCATCAATCAATCAATATATCAAAAGAAAATTGGATGAAATGCACCCAATTATTAATGAGATAAAAGGGAAAGTAGGCTAATTATGCATTAATGTAGATTAACTAGTCTCTTTTGTAAAAATGTAGATAAAGTAGGCCCCTTGTAATTTTGAGAAAAAGATAAAATCAAAAATAATTTAATATACTTTCAAAATTAAAAAGGAAAATGAGAGTGGTCCCCTATAATTATTCAAAATTAAAAAGATTCTCCCCTTAATTTTTTTAAATAAAAAAGGAAAAATAAGAGTGGTCCCCTACAATTAAGGAATTAGTTTTAAAAAATAAAAAGATTCTCTCCCTTAATTAACAATTTAACATTGCTTTTTTTTTTTTTTAAAATAATCGCTTATTTGCTGGCATTAAAATTAATTACATAATTTTATGTACATAATCTGCGTGCGAAGTTATGTACATAATCTGCGTGCGAATTTATGTACATAATCTGCGTGCGAATTTATGTACATAATCTGCGTGC
>BSUD01000007.1:124246211-124294083 GCA_033239045.1 Fagopyrum esculentum
TTATGTACATAATCTGCGTGCGAATTTATGTACATAATCTGCGTGCGAATTTATGTACATAATCTGCGTGCGAATTTATGTACATAATCTGCGTGCGAATTTATGTACATAATCTGCGTGCGAATTTATGTACATAATCTGCGTGCGAATTTATGTACATAATCTGCGTGCGAATTTATGTACATAATCTGCGTGCGAATTTATGTACATAATATGCGTGCGAATTTATGTACATAATCTGCGTGCGAATTTATGTACATAATCTGCGTGCGAATTTATGTACATAATCTGCGTGCGAATTTATGTACATAATCTGCGTGCGAATTTATGTACATAAAATTATGTACCGAATTTCTGAGAATCATTCTATTTTCCTTATTTAATTAAAAAACAGCCATATTAATTAAGGGAGAATCTTTTTAATGAGAGTGGTCCCCACAATTAATATTCAATTATCTTTTTAATTTAGTTTATCTTTTTAATTTTTAATAGTTATTTATCCTCCTTAATTAAGGGAGAGAATCTTTTTAATTAGAGTGGTCCCCACAATTAATAACCTCTTTATAATTTAATTTAGTTTTATTTTTTGAGAGAAAATTAGAGGAGCCTAGATTGTATCATGGATACAAAAAGGGCTCCTTTACACCAATTTTCTCATTATTAATTTAGTTTTGTAAATAACTTAAACTTCTAAATTTTTAAATAATGGTAGCAGATTTACCCTTATTTATTATAATAAATTTTATCCTAATTTAGGGACTGTTTACTTGTATATTAGTTTATTTTCGGGTTTATATTAAGGTATGTTTACTTGCAGATTAGTTTATTTTTGGGTTTATAAACTAAATGATTTTATATGGGTTTATAGTTTATTTTCAAGTTTATTTCTTAATGGGTTTATATAAATAAATTAGATAAGGTTGTTTACTTAGTTTATTTTATTTGTTTATTTTACTTTAAAAGACTCTCGTGTCCCTAAAAAACCGAACAATAATTTTGAATACCCAAGCATGAACAAATAATATCAAGATGGAAAGCCACAAGGCCAAAATCGGGTTTTAAACAAAAATGAACTCATAGAAGCAAAAATAAACTTGGTCTGAAAAGTTTATTTTTGAGTGGTTTATAAACTCATATAAACTCCTAGAGAAATAAACCAATCCCTAGCTATAAGTAAACAGGCCAAATGAGTTTATATGGGTTTATAGTTTATTTTCAGGTTTATTTTTTGATGGTTTTATATAAATAAACTAGATAAGGTTGTTTACTTAGAGTTTATTAAGATGGAAAACCACAAGGCCAGAAAATAAACTCATGCAAGCAAAAATAATCTTGGCTTCAAAAGTTTATTTTTGAGTGGTTTATAAACTCATATAAACCCCTAGAGAAATAAATCAATCCCTAAGTAAACACCTACAAAAATTAAACTAAGTGTTTATAAACTAAATGAAACAGAAATAAGCTACAAGTAAACAAGCCCCTCTAAATGAAACATATTTCTTGTAAATTTATTTGTAAATGATACGTTGGTTGCCCCTCCCTCACACCCTAATACCAACTGGACAAGTTGGTTTTCACGATTTATCTTCTTGTAAAATTTTATTGTACACGATTTCACGATTTAGCTTCTTGTAAAATTTTCTTGTACATAATTAATTACTAATTGATTAATTACTAACTAATTACGCTGATCAATTCTTGTAAAATTTTATCAAAGATTTTCTTGTACTCTTCATGATTTACATGAAGAGTACAAGCATATAAGATGCTAGTTTTATGAATTCACGTAAAATTTTTTTGTATTCTTTATGATTTACTAATTGATTACGCTGATTAAAATTGGTAAATTTTTCAAAATACACCTTCTTCAATTAGGGATTGTAGGTCAATTAAAAGACAATAATTAATTAGAAATCTTTTAAATTCTTGTAGAAGGGTAAATTAGTCTAAATTATTTAAAAGAGGTCGTATTCTAACAAAATTATTGAGCTTCACAATTACTAAACAAAATTAGTGAACTAAGGCTAAATAGCAAATTCACTCATATATCAATATGTATATATATTATAAAGTAGTGTACTTAACTACCGACGTGGTGTTCTAGGTATTAGTATTGTAAAATCCAACTCTTTTATTAAAAGCCACAATTTTTTGTTTAATTTACCTATATAAATTTTTTAAAACTAACTACCTATCATATCTCTTTAACAAATCTGACATATCGCTTTAACAAATCTGACATATCTTTTTTTTTAAGTTACCTATATAAATGTAAGATCTCAGTTTTCACCTTCACCGCGGGGAGCAGGTCACCCCAACGGCCTTGGTGCTTGTCACCGCCCCCGCAGTGACAAGGGGCAGCCCCTGCAGATGCACTACAAATCACGCGATCTGTTTTCGTTCGTTTTATCTTCGTTCCATAGATGAAATATCCGATATTCTATCTTATGGGCCGAGGTGGTGGCCTTATGGGAGGGCAGGTTGGGGCAGCTGCCCCACCCTCCAAAATATTTTTTTAATAATAATAATGATACAAAACGACGTCGTTTTTTATGAATAAATTTTTTTTCAGAAAACGTTCAAGGGTTTGCAGATTGGAGCGTGCCAGCGTCTCTCCTCCCGAAACCCGATTCCCAGTCTCGCACACTGCACAAGTGCACAACAACGACTCGCCGACTCCACCACTCCACCAGCCCGGCAGCAACTCCACCAGCCCGGCACAACAGCCCCAGCCCGGCCCCAGTCTCGCACACTAGTTGCCAGAGAGATTGAAAAGAGGGAGAGGCTGCTTGTTTCGTTTACGCCATCCATCTTTTTCTCCTCTAACCAATTTAATCAAACTCTATCTCAAGGTTGTGATTCCATTTTCTCCTTTTAATTTCCTATTTCAGCTACATTCATAACTTTTTGTTCTTTGTTTCGACCGTTTCATGATTTGATTGATTGAGTTATCTTCCTTTTCGTTCCCGCTTCATTCTGCGGAATACAGGTTAAATTGATCGAGTTGATCGTTGATTTCGGCTTCGCCGATCAATTTCAAGGTAAGGGATTCTTTTCCCCAAATTTTTTGATTCAATAAAAGTGAGATGTCTATCATTGATCGAGTTCGATAGTATTTGTATTATTTTGGGAGTATTAAGGTTGTTCATAGTTGGGGATGTGTTGAATGCATTGTATCATGTAGTTACTTTGATTTTCCAAATAAATGGACAACGGCTTCACTAGAGTAACGAAGTGTGTGTTTGATAAAAGACAGTTACATACTATGACCTTATCAGTTACCATATGCAGATTTATGAAACTATCATAGATTGAATTATCAACCTGTTGTACCAAATTCAACAAAGTAATATTCTGAAGTAGTGTTTTTGTTTTTAGACGTGAGGTTGGAGTCAGTATGAAGACTTTAGAGCATCTTTGACACTCATGAGTCCTTAAGCTCCTGAAGTAACTTCTTGTTGGCCGATTTAGTATGGATGATTGCCCCTTCTCTAGGAATGCTTCACTCTAGAAGTTCTTTGATGGATAAATCAAATATTCAGGGTTTATGTTTCCTTTTTTTTTATTTGTTATATATTATTCAAAAGTTATATTAATAAACCGGATCATGTAATCTTGCTTGAGTGTTTGCTATTGTTCCTTTTGGTTCTTCATAAGTTGTGTTGTAAATGATAAAACACACAAGGTTTTAGAGGATTAATTTGTTTGTGAATCTGCTATTTTATTTTTATATCTATTTTGTTTTTATAGATATTTTTATTAATAATTTATTTTTGCCCCCCTTTTTAGAAATCCTGCGGCCGCCACTAATGGGCCGGCTTCTTTATCTTCTTCCTAACCCTAGACGTCCTTTCCATCTATCTTTTCCGCCTCTTCTATATATTCCCGTCTTTTCTCCCTTTTTCCGTTTCTTGCTTACGTCTTCTACAACCCTAGATTGATGCAGTCTTGCTTCCTGTGACTTGCTGAACGTATAAGTTCTTCCTCCCTTTTTCTTCATCACGTTCATGTTGTGACTGCATGCCTTTTCCTTTTGTTTCGTTTTCTTCTTTCGTTCTTCCTTTTCTTCTTCTCAAACCTTGATTCTTGTTAGCATCCCCGTTGTTGATGTGTTGTTTTGAGGCCCTTTTGATTGAGTCTTGACGTTGGATGGTGGACCCCAACTCAAAAGAGCTGTTGGATGGTGGGCCCCAACTCAAAAGAGCCGGTGGGCAATACAACGGCTCATTTTTTGGCCAACCGGCGGTTAACCGTCGGTTTGGGACAACAAACTTTTTTTTAAAAAAAAAAGGTCAGACCGTTGGTTAAACTGGCGGCGGTGGTTTAGACCACCGGTTTAGGTTTGACCGAACCGTTGACCGCCGGGTTGGTCAAACCGGCAAATCGCAAACCTAAATTGGCGGTTTGGAAACCGCCGATTCGACGGTTTAGCCTAAACCGGACCCATGTCTAATCTGACATTGGAAAGATTAATCATATTTATTTGTGAAAACATTTACCCAAGAGAAATTATATTAGCCTGGTGGATTTATATAAATGGAGAAACAAGCAAGGACATAGGCGTTGTAATTATTGAGATGATAAACTATAAACATGGTGCATGATGCATGTGGATGTAAACAGAAGCACATTCTCCCACGCTTTTCGATTATGTGTTAACATTTTTGTACTGTGTGCAAACAAAACCAGTCAAATATTACATATAATAATATTTCCTGTTGAAAAGAAAAGAAAAGAAATATGAATTGATTTTGGAAGTTCAGTTTGATTAGGTCAAACTGAATATACTAAAAGTTGGATGACTTTTTTTAATATTTATATTTTTAGATCTAGATGGGATCAACGAGTCATAATGTACTAGACGACGATAATACACACGTAATGAGCCAAATTGTATAATATTATTTTATTTTTCTTATAAGGTCAAGGGAGATTCATGGAACCGCCGCCGTGCTCCACAAATAATGATCAACGACCAACTCTGCGTCATATTTTAGAGTTTGATTCAAACTCGACTTGTTGAGGTGGATCGACGGCAGTAGTAAGCCCAAGTGGACGGTAAAGATTGGAGGGACAAAGTGATGAGGAGGTGGGGCCAGCAGCAACGTGAGGATTGAGGAAAATAAAGAAGGAGCAGCCAAAATGATGATCTGGTTGGTCACCAATCACGTTTGCCCCTACTTTTTAGTATTTCGTATTTAATAGTTAAAGAGAATCTTGGATGCGCCTTCCCCGAATGCCGTCTCCCCTCTCAATTATTACAATTTATTTCAACAAACATTATTTTTATTTTAATAAAAAACCCTTCGAAACACTAGACGACGGATTTAGTTACGGTGAAGTTCTTTAAAAAAACTTCACCTAGAATTGAATGAATCTCAACCATTAAATGATGATTCAATGGTGAGATTAAGTTTATCATCTCTTTTCAAATCTTTTTTTACTTACAATTACCTTTTATTGAGTTTGATTGTTTCTATAGGAATTTTGGAACTTCACCTAGAGTAATTCTAGGAAAACCAGACCCCTAGACGACACGTTGTTTAAAGAAGTCGAAAAAGATCACAACAAAGAAACACACAAAAATACATTATAAAAACCCGAAATTAAGGAGTTCATCAAGGGAAAGTAGGATGATACGGTCAACAAGAAGCGACGAGTAGATATGTTCTGTGAGAATGAATATGAATTCCCCTTAGGGTTTCCGTTCAGCAGACGGCTCATATTAATAATAAAGTGAGTTTACATAATTACAATTAGGTCACCCTATATTTACATATATTTACATAAACTATCATACCCCCGCAGTCGAAACTGGAGGAGGTTGAACAGTGAGACTGGATCTAAAGTCTAAGAATAATTGTCGGGGAAGTCCCTTTGTAAAAATGTCTGCGTATTGAAAAGCCGAAGGGACGTGTAGAACTCTAACGTGACCACGGGCAACCTTGTCGCGGACGAAATGAATGTCGATCTCAATGTGCTTGGTCCGTTGATGTTGAACCGGGTTGGTGGCGAGGTAAGTAGCAGAAATGTTGTCTGTATAGACAACAGATGCCTTGGACAAGGGACAATGTAGCTCAAGCAAGAGATTCCGCAACCAAGAACATTCTGATACGACATTGGCAACCCCTCTATATTCTGCCTCGGCACTGGATCTAGAGACGACAGATTGCCTTTTGGCGGACCATGAGATTAGAGTGTCATTGAAGAAGACACAATAACCTGATGTGGAGCGGCGTGTATCAGGGCAGCCAGCCCAATCAGCATCTGTATAGGCAATAAGATCAGACTTCGGAGAAGAGGAGATGGTAATACCTAAGGAAGACGTCCCCGAAATGTATCGAATAATGCGCTTGAGAGCTGCAAAATGAGATTCTCTGGGGTCGTGCATAAACAGGCACACTTGTTGAACGGCAAAACTGATATCTGGTCGTGTGAAGGTGAGGTACTGCAGTGCTCCAGCAAGACTACGATAAAGGGTCGGATCGCTAATAGCAGGACTGGATGAGGCACTTAATTTGACAGATGTTTCAGCCGGGGTAGCAGATGGTTTGCAGTTAGTCATCTTTGCTCTTTCAACAATTTCACGAGCATATTTATCCTGGGAAAGAAATAAGCCAGTAGATGTCCGACGAACAGAAATGCCCAAGAAGTAGGATAGAGGGCCTAAGTCTTTCAAAGCAAATTCCTTACTCAGAAGCTTGATCAGATGCATGCGCAGGGCGTCAGAAGAAGCCGTAAGAACAATGTCATCGACATATAGAAGCAGATAGGCAGTGTGAGAACCTTGATTATAAATAAACAGGGAAGAGTCACTCTTACTGCTAACAAATCCAATGCGATGTAGGAAGCCTGCAAAGCGTTGAAACCATGCCCGGGGAGCTTGCTTGAGGCCATATAGGGACTTCTGCAGAAGGCAAACATGGTTGGGTTTTGATGGGTCGCGAAATCCTGGTGGTTGAAACATATACACTGTCTCGTTGAGATGGCCGTGAAGGAAAGCATTCTGAACATCCAACTGATGAATGGGCCAAGAACGGGAAATTGCAATGCTGAGAACCATACGGATGGTCGCTGGTTTAACAACAGGACTAAAAGTTTCATCACAGTCAACCCCAACCTGTTGAGAACAACCATTAGCAACTAATCGAGCCTTGTACCGCTCCAGGGAACCGTCAGACCTGAATTTATGCTTAAAAATCCACATGCATCGCACAATATTAGCATCTGCAGGACGAGGTATCAGGACCCACGTCTTATTCCGCATAAGGGCTCGATATTCATCAAGCATGGCGGCGGTCCAAAACGGGTCTTGAAGAGCTACATTGTGGGATTTTGGAATGGGAGATAATGAGGTGGTCGAAACGGATAAGTCAAAAATTGGTTTGGGTTTAACAATTCCGGATTGACTACGGGTTTGAGGACGGTTCGGAGGTGGAGGGGTCGGGTCATTTATAATTTGACCGGGAGTGCTGGAAAAGTTGTGTGGTAAATGTGGGATGGCGGGAGGTGAGCTGGGCCGGAGCTGGATCGGAGCTGGACCGGAGCTGGGTATGCGGATGGGAGAAGGGGGCGGAGCTGGGCCGGAGCTGGGCTGCAGTGATGGGCCGCTGAAAGAAGAGGGAGGGGAGACGGGCCCAGTCGCAAGGGCTGGAGGGTTGTCACAGCCAGGTGGGCCAGAGGAGGGAGTGGGCCGGTTTTGATTTGGGCTAAGCGTAGAGGTGGGCTGAGCATGGTCTGGGCCAGGCGCAAGAGGAGGGCGTTGGGCCTGTGGTGGGATGTCATCAGCAGCAAAAAAAGGATTTAATTTTTGCAAATGGTATTGTGAAGTATCAACATCAGGAGACGTGCTAAATTCCGGGGAAACACGGGACGGGGAAGAAAAAGGAAAAATGGACTCATCAAATGTTACATGTCGGGAGATTATGATTTTGTGAGTTGCCAAGTCTAAACATTTGAAACCCCGATGATGTTTAGGATATCCTAGAAAGACGCATGGGCTAGAGCGATGTTGAAGTTTGTGGGAGATGATGGCACTTTGATTTGGATAGCAAAGGCAACCGAAAACCCGGAGGTGAGCTAAGGAAGGTGTAGTGAGGTACAACACTTGAGTAGGAGATTTATTTTGAATGGAAGAAGATGGAAGGATGTTGAGTAGATAACAAGAAATTTCCACGGCATGGGGCCAAAAGGAAACTGGAATGGAAGCATGAAATAAAAGCGAACGCATCATGTTATTGATTGTTCGAATTATTCGTTCGGCTTTACCATTTTGTGGGGATGTGTGGGGACATGAGAAGCGAAAAACGATGCCATTATTAGCAAAGAATTTGTGAAAATGGGTGTTGTTGAACTCACCTCCCATGTCACATTGAAAACTTTTGATGGGTAGTTGAAATTGTGTGGTGACAAATTTGTGAAATTGGACAAAAAGATCAAACACTTGAGATTTAAACTTGAGCGGAAAAATCCATAGAAAATGAGAATAATCATCAAGAAAAAGCAAATAGTATTTAAAACCTTCCCTACTAGGAATAGGAGATGTCCAAATATCACTATGAATAATGTCAAAGGGAGCAACGGAACGAGTTGTAGAACGATCAAAAGGTAATCTATGATGTTTTCCTAATTGACAAGCATGACAAAGAGGAGTCATCTTTGACTTATTACAATTAATGAAAGATGAAAGGCGAAGATAATCCAAAACAGGAGCGCCGGGATGACCAAGACGGGCATGCCAAAGGCTGGATGACTCGACAGAAAGAGCTTGATGAACTCGAGTGGGAGGGCGGGTGACAGGATAGAGTTCCCCGGAACTATTACATCTCAGACGTGTTATCCCCGTGTGTAGATCCTTCACAGAAAAACCAAAAGGGTCAAATTCGACTGAGGCATTGTTATCCGTTGTAAAACGTCTAACAGACACTAAGTTTTTGACTATTTGTGGGGCAATAAGTACGTTGGATAGGTGTAGTGGTAATTTTGTGGTGGGGATAGTAGTATCTCCAATACCTGTAGATGGAACACGCATACCATTCCCAACAATTATCGAATTTAATGAACCATTACGCGAAAAAGACGAGAGAGAACCTGAATTATTCGTCATGTGAGATGTCGCTCCCGTGTCCATGTACCAAAAATTATCCGTAGGATTTAATGTCATTGTAGCAAAAGATTGGTCCAAAGCAGTGGGCTGAACAGCAAAATGGGCCTGCTGATTTGGTCCGGGCCCAAGAATGCCTTGCTGAGGAAAGGGACAAGGAGGGGCTGCTGGTGGGCCTGCTGCAGATTGGGCCTGAGGCCATCCGTGTGGAGCTGGGCCGCCTGGAGTGGGCTGAGGGAGTGGGAGCCAGCCGAATTGTGGATGCCACACAACCCTAGCCGGCTGCTGCTGTTGCTTGCCCTTGCGACCACGACTCCGCCGGGACTGGGTGGACTCCGGCGTCGACTGGGAGGAGCCGGACCTGGGCTGCGCGGTGGAGCCGGACTGCTGGGGCGCCGAGGAGCCGGAACGCGAGCCGGAGGAGGGCTGTTTGCGGGACTCTGCAGTGAGGGCAGTCTCGCCGGCTTTTTGAGCAGCCATGCGAGTTTCTTCCAAGAGGAGTTGAGAGCGAGCCTTGGTGAAACTCGGTAGGGGATCGGTTTGCTGAATAAAACTCGCAGTAGCATTATACTCAGCAGGCAAACCCGAAATTAGTTGAAGAACAAGACGGGTTTCGGGAACCGGAGAGCCAACACCTTTGAGTTGATCTGCCAAGGACTTAAGTTGAAGACAGTAAGCATTGATCGAAGAGAATCCGGATAACTTACAGTTGGAGAATTCATGCTCGAGATAGACGGCACGGGTGTTTTTGTTATCTTGAAAAATATCTTTGATTCGATTCCAAGCCTGAAGAGCGGTGTCATCGGAGTCAAGAATTTGCAAGAGAATCTCCCGGGAAACCGTGCTGTAGATCCATTGTAGGACAGCAGCGTCAACTTGAAGCCATAACGAATCTTCAATATCCGTAGGTTTAGGCACCTTCTCATCAATATGATCAAGGACATTGTGAGCTTTTGCGGTAACGCGAAATAAGGTGACCCATGAAGCATACGGAGTGTCATGGTCAAGAACAAGAGCAATGTTGTTTTTGATGTTGGAGATTCCAAGGGCGGAGTGGAAAGAAGGTTTCCGTTCGGCGGCCATGAGGAAAAAAACGAGAAGGGGAATGCGTGTTTAGGGTTTGAGGCAAGCGGAAGAGAGTTTTTGGAACGAGAAGTCTGATACCATGTGAGAATGAATATGAATTCCCCTTAGGGTTTCCGTTCAGCAGACGGCTCATATTAATAATATAGGGTGACCTAATTGTAATTATGTAAACTCACTTTATTATTAATATGAGCCGTCTGCTGAACGGAAACCCTAAGGGGAATTCATATTAATAATAAAGTGAGTTTACATAATTACAATTAGGTCACCCTATATTTACATATATTTACATAAACTATCATGTTCATCTTCGAAGGAAGTGTACAAGTAGAAAGCCTGAAAAACAACGGTGAACACCTCAAATTTGGACTCACACCAGAGCCGTCTAAAGTCGATTACAAATTCACGCCCCCATTTTAGACAAAACACTTAAAATAAAAGGCCACCAAAAAACAATATCAAACTAATAAGGATTTTGAAGAACATGTGTATCATGATATGCATATAAAGGTGTATAACTTTGATGGTTTAAAATATAAAGATTTATAAAGATAAAATTATTTGTAAAATAATTGGTTTAATAAAAGGTTCAATGCACAGGAGTTTGCTGTTTGGTTTTCTTTTGTTAAGATTATTCTAATTTTGTTTTTAAAACTTTAATGATTTGGATAATAAAGATTTAAAGATACAAGATACAACATAAACTTTTAGAGTTTATTAATCTGTTAAATTTGTTGAGTTTTATTATTGTACCTCGTTATCTTATAAGGATTGTTAAAATTCGTCCAAACTTTGTTGGTGTTAGAAGTTTTTTATTTTATTCTCAACATATTTTTTTTTTCTTCTAGATCTAAAAGTAGATGTAGAAGTTTATTTGGGTTTGAGTGTGGCTAAGAAGTATGGATAAATTTTTTCTAAAATAAAAAATTTAAGAAAAAAACAGATTTTAATTTACTTTTGTTCATACAGACATAGACTAAAAAACAGGTCCAATCAAAGAGTGGAGGTTTTAAGCCACAACGAGGAACTAGAGATGATGATTGAAACACCCAACCAAGAGATGTGGTGGTTCATAAATTGACGACAGATGGAAGCAAAAGCATTAGGCCGGGTCGAAATTGTGAGGGGCTGAAGTTTACGAGACGCTAGTGGTAGTGGCCGGTTTGGCTAGTACAATGGGTAAGGCCCTGCCAGAAAGCAATGATGACAGAAGGCGATGGTGATCAAGAGAAGAATCCATCAGTGGGGTTCACGGGGTGCCGAAGTTCAAGATCCGTTAGAGAACATCATAAAATCGATGCATAGAAAACCATATCTTGGTGGCAAGGATTTGACAGGGGTGGTACGCCATTTGAGATGGAAAATGAGGGGTTTCCTCAAGAGAAAGCGTTTTGCTCATGTATATAAATATATGAAGGAATTTTTCATAAACGAGGAGGTGACAATGATCAAGAGAAGAATCCATAAGTGGGGTTCACAAGGCGCCAAATTTCAGGAGCCGTTGGAGAACATGATTAAATCGATGCATAGAAAATCAGATCTCGATGATAAGAGCATAACAAGGGTGATACGCCATTTGAGATGGAAAATGAGGGGTTTCCTCAAGAGAAAGTGTTTTGCTCGTGTATATAAATATATGAAGGAATTTCTCATAAACAACTGGTAAGAGGGAAGAGACTACAAAGAATTGGCCAAGGAAAAAGCCATGGACAACGAAACGAATAAGAGATTTGTAAATTTAGGAATTCCTAGTTAGAGAAATGAGTGAGTTAGTCTTCTTTAGTGTTGATTGTTGAGTAAGAGCAACAATCATTCATATTTCCTATATTTGTGCTAGTAATTGAGTCACTAGGTTGAAAATAGGACCACAGTTGAAGGCAAAGGTGAAGCTATTGGGAAGGCCAGAGATTGGGATTGAATCGCTTGCTGAGGATGTTCAACCACCTCTTCATCGGAACAACCGACGCTGCCGTTGTAGCAACGACTTCCATTAGTGGTATGGTGATGACATGGGTTGGTGGGAGTTAATCGACGGTAGTTGACCATAGATACAAAAGAGTTCGTTCTCTAAGATTAGGGCTTTTTTCCTTCACACAGAGCTTTTACATCAACAAGTCTTATTTCAATAAGCAATTGCACTTTGCGCTGCTTAGCTTTACCCAAATTTTGCATCCATGTATTTTTATTTTTTTTTATTTTCATCCATTATGTTCTAAAATTAGAATAAAATACCAAGTAAAGGTAAACATAAAACGCAAATCTTCAAAGAAAAAAAAGTCAAATAATTCATTATAGGCATAATGCCCAAAAGCTCTCTATTATAGCTAAAACTCTTTTGTTCAAACCCCAAGGAGAAACTTCTATCAGCCACCATTATGGCAAGTGGCTACACCATTCTTTAATTAAAAAAGCTTGACTGCCGTTGTTGCATTATGAGAAAAATCCTCAAGTCACCTAGTAAACAAAGACAGTTTTTGACAAGGTGACAAACCTTCTCGCTTCTACAGTAATGCTCCCCGATTCTATAATCTCATGAAGTGGTGTAGCCAGGGTGGGGCGGAGGGGGGTCATTTCCCTTGTTAATATTTGAACAATAATAGTATAGATGAATAAGAGGACAACGATTTGTGGCAGCTCAATTGGTATAAAGCATGTATAAAATCCTTTTTGAAAGGGGAGGTCTGGGGTTCGATGCTCGTGGGGTGCATTTTTTGCCTAATATATAAATTAGCATGCCCTCAATTTTTTGGCCCCTGTTGAGTTGAAGTCCTAGCTCCGCCACTGATCTCATGCCTCAACACCACTACCAATGATGTCTCGTTTCTTGTGGACTTCAATGGAGCTTCAACCCTAGCGGAACTATGGTATTTTCGCCGGTCGCCGGGATTTCGTCCTCGTCCACTTCAACTGAGTCCCCTTTCCTCATTATAAAACGAATATTGTTACATGTCGGTAATAACAAAAGCTCGACAAGCTCCGGTCCCCCAAATCCTCTAAATTGTAGTAAAATCGATCGAAAGAAGTAACCAGTTCGCTCCAAAAGGTGTGTGCAACCTTTAATATTTATAACCCAAGAAGTATGCTTGAACAATATATGAAACCGCAGTGTACAGATCAATTGTAATAAAATCAAGAATTTCAGGGGTCGAACACAGGGACTATGGTGAAACAAAGTACGATAATCAGGTTGTCAAATAAACCACTAGCAGCAAATTAAAGCAATCAAAGATGATATAAAAGTCAGAATAAGGGGAATATGGATTCTAGAGATTAAAGCATCCATTTGTGGTTCAGACTCTGATGTGATCCCCGAGAGCTCTAACATGAAGCCGAAAATACTCACTCCGAGTGTGGTCTAGTTAAGTCATATTCCGCTCGATCCGGCTAAGTTGTCAAATTTACGCACTCTTTGTAAAATGCCTATATCTGGATCTGTGTTTGGAGTTAGAAGACTCACAAGTACAACTTTCGAAGGTATTTTCAAGATCTACAACTTTGTAGTTTATGATAAGTCGAGATTCCAAAAGTAAGAGGGTGAAAATGACCCGACAATGCAACAACGTTTATACTTGTGTGGACTTTTGACCAAGGTCATGCATGGAGGCATGCAAGGTGGATATGGAGCACACATGCACGACCAATCCAGCCCATATTCCATCCATCAAGACAAGTCCGACTCTTTCCCTTCCGCGCCATAAAAGAAGTCCAAGTTGCATTAAATCAAGTCCCGTTCAACTCTTCGTATTTTCCGCTTTTAAATAGTTTCCATGAATCAAGTTCCATTCAACTCTTCGTATTTCCCGTTTTCATTTATTGTTTTTGCTTTTATTTTCTTGTACTTGGTTGATTTTCCAGCCCTATATAAGGGATCTCCAACCATGTAATTTGACAAGTTAAGTTGAAGTTGAATGAAAGAGAGAGTTTCGCTAAAACGTTTTGTTGGCTTTTCTCAAAATCATCCCGAAATCTAGGTGAAAGGCTTAGTTTTCACAACCTTTGGTGAGATTCTAAAGGGGTTGTCCTAGTGAGAGGCGAAGACAACGAAGGTTCGTCAAAGCCGGAGTGCGATTCCGAGGGTGAGGCGTTCGATTTGAGGGATTCCCGAAGTGAGATTCGGAGGGAGTTTGCTCATCATATCCGGATTCCGATCCTTCAAATCCATCCATCTTCATCTCGTTCATACCATTTGAGGTTTGCAAAGGGAAGGTGTTTCTAAGGTGGGAATAGATCACCGGGTAAGTCTCACTACTCACTATCCCAAACCAAAGCTCCTTTTACCAGGTAAGTCTCAAGGTACTAAGGAAAGGAACTATAATCTCAAACCAACACACCACCCAAGGGAATAGAACTAACCTTTACTAGGTAAGTCTCAAGCTAACTCACAAAGATGGGATGAAGGCACTCTCAAACCCAATAAAGGATAAACCTTTATTACTTACACTCATGATCTTGGGTAAACAAACAAAAGAATCACCGGATAAGTCTCATCCTAGGCTTGCGTTGAACTAGGAAATGTATAACAAGGATAGGATTTGGCAAACAGAAACTCTTAACTCAGATAAGGTTCAGGAAAGGTTCACCTCGTTCAGTTATATTTCATCCCGGCCGAGATGCTCAATGACTGACCGAGGTGTTCTACGGTTAAGGTAAAGACTCGAGCTTTCAAGGTCCTGCTGGAATTAAGATCATTCTATCATCGTCTTTCCCACAACTTTCAGCCAATCACCCTAGAATCGCATAAAGAACTTAGCCAACAATCATCATGATAACAATAATCAAATTTATTAGAAAGGAATCAATATTCAAACAAGAAAACCTTAAGGTAAAGGTCTCAATAACTGAATCAAACAAACAACAAGCGTTCCTCAATCACAAATCATAAAAGACAATAAAATCAAAATCCAACTAAGAAGATCTTACAAACTCCTTCAAAGCCAACTTCAACTTGATTCCTTCCGTCCTTGAACTTCAACCTTCAAAACTTCCTTCAAAATTTCCTTCAAACTCTTGAGAAAATCCTCCAGAAAATCCTTGATCCGAAGTTGGCTAAATTGTAGAAAGTCAGCCCATATATATAGAAAAATTATCTTCCAAAGATAAAATATCTTAAAAAGATAATTTCCTAGAAAATATATCCATATCTCTCAATATATCAGCCAAATATAGTATCTTCCTTACAGAAATCCAGCCAAAACTATGTGATATTCTCTTTCCAAAAATAGAAGATCTCAGCCAAAAATAAAGATTTTGTCGGCGGTAAGGTGTTCGCCTCGGTCGGGACGCTTCTGAAGATCACCTCGGTCGAGGTGGTACTGTAGCTGACCGAGGTGAATCTCAGCTGAATGTAAATCATCTCGAATCTGGTCCAAAATCAATCCTCTAAATCATTTCCATGCTTCTTGAGATCTTCTCAAAGCTCTAGAATGTAGCTCCAATGACTCCTTAGCTTCCTTGGCTCCATTTTGGTCCAAAACGTGTCATTTTCCCTACAATTACAATGAAACTAGGTGTAGACCTCGATTCCCGCAAAGGTAGACAAAACAACAATATAATCAAAGAATATACATCCATACATGCAGATTTATGAAGATAAAACGTCCAAACCAATCCCAAAATATAGACTATAATACATGCTATCTTAACCCCTTAAACATACAATCCGATGATCTTGGATCCCTCCGGCAATCCCGGCTCTCTCTTGTAATCTGGATCTTTACCGAGCAACCCCGATCATATTCGGAAATTCTCGGATCTCATTCCAAGAAACCAAAGCAATGCCGCTTCCCATAATCTCGGCTATGTCTTTGGTTCCAATTAAGCCCTAAATCCTTTGTACTTCATTTTCTTATACCATCTCTAGAAATTGTTGCATCCTCTTCGCCACCTCGTCACCCTTACCTCCTCCGCTTATGTGGCCTTTTGTTAACCCTCAGTTTGACCCTGGAGCTATCGGTTTTCACCAACTCACAATTTATGGTTAATTATCAAGGGTTTTGTTTGCACCATTTTCATGTTGTATACATGGTTTGTCTGTGATTCTCCATTACCAGTTTAAAGATCTTTATCCGGGTAAGAAGCCTTTCTCCATCGGAATCGATCAGGCCGTTGTTTTTTGGTTGGGGCTCCAAGGGGCTTGGTGAACGGCTCAGAGCTTCAGTCTTTTCTGAGTTCGATTTAGAGTGGAGTTCTACAAGCTTTGAGCCCCTTGTAAGTTATTTTATGAAAAGATGGTTTTGGGGTTTTGTTCACCTTGGCGCTACCTGCGATGATTTTCCATCTTGCTCTCGGACCGCTCTTACTTTCATTTTGTTTTTGAAGGATGTTGTCTATGTTCAAGATTATTTTTGTAATCTTTGATTACCAAGATACCGATATTTTATCAAACTTTTATGCATAACAGCTTTTCTGCTATTAATCTTATGCTTAGCAACTTGTTTGCTAGTTCTGATCTAAGTTTCACTTGTTTTATGTGTTGGAATTAAGTGTGATGTATATGTTTTCTCTTTCTTTAATTTGTACAGGTACAATTCAAGTATTGAGAGGTGTTTTGTTTGACTTTTGCATTTACTTCTCACTTTGACCTTTTGTAATGGCCTTAGCCTTTTAGTAACTCCACACCTAAGGTCTCAAAAATAGAATTTTCGAATCCTAATTAATGATGATTAATTTTGATTAACTTAATCATCGATAGTAATTGACACATAACTCGCGAAGAGTGCGTAAGTGATGAGTATGAGTCCCACCGTCATGTTCCTAACGTAATTTTGGACTTGTGGAGAATTTTTCACTTTTCCCCCGGGTAATTATTTTTACCCTCCGGTGTTATTTGGAGCATTTAAGAGCTTCAATTAATAAAAATGCAGTTGAGAGAAATGATCAGGACATCGGATATGTCCTAGATATGAAATAACATTGAAAGTCAAAACGGCTAAAAGAGTCGCTATTTCGTTTCTTAGAGGATAAGAAAGACGGCTTAGGAATACGCATTTTCCGAGACAGTTGCGGAATATTTATCCCTACAATATTCCAGATTTATTATTCCAATTTCGAGAAGTTTGGAGAAGGGGGTTCAACCCGCCTTTGGATAGGTGAAAGGATAATTATCGACTTCGCTAAAGGATAATTATCGTCTTCGCTATAAATAGCGGAAAATCGTTTATTAATTCATTTCCTTTCACGTTTCCTCGTAAAAGTTCCGATTTCTCTCTACCTTTAAACTCGGATCTACTCGCCGTTTCTAATCCAATTTCAAATCCGTTTGATTTTTTGGATTCCTCTCTTCATTCTCTTCATTTTGGTACCGAGTTTCTGCGTTTCCGAGCAAGAGAAGATCTAGTCGAGCATATATGCTACTGGGCCGGTTCCGTCACTCAAATTCCGGCGAATTTGATAGTGTCCGAGTGTATCCCGCGTCGCTATGATTCCGAATCTTCTTTCGGATCGTCAATCGGGTTAGTAACGAATAAGTTATGAATGTATTCGTTTTTCGTATTGTGATTTGACCTAAATTGACCTTAGGCTTGTCAAAATGGATAATTGAAAATTTCATTGTGCTCGTTATATTATTCTGGTGATTATGGGTTGATTGTTTGATATAATTTGATGACAAGTGGGTTCAGAAATTGCCTACAAGCAAAACGTTATTGTGGTGAAAGTTAATTAATTAATTAAAGGTTAATTAATTAAATTAGGATTAGAATTGAGAATGAGGAATGTTGATTAGATGATACCTTGAGAGGTTTGAGGAATTGTGAGATGTTGAGTTTATGGATTGATAGTTATGACCTTTGTGGATCTACGAGGCTAGAATAAGAGTCTTCTAGCATGTGTTCCGATGATTGATGTTTATACCTTGTTTATGAGGCGTGGTGATTATTCCTACGGGAATTCAAGGTTGATCGATTGTTGTGGATATTTGGATTCAGGTAAGTCATTGGGACTTGCTTAGCTGAATTCCTATATTGAATGTATGCGTGAGTGGTGATTTTTATGTGCTTATTAGCATGCGATATTGATTATTGCCAACGTGTATAAATAGAGGATTTGAAAATTAGACAAACCACATATTTCTTGGGCTTTTGTGTAAAACCGATATTGGGTATTACGTTTGGGTGCCGATATTAGGTTCTGCTCGTTGCTTCTTGTTGACCTAATGTTTTGTGGGTTGCCATATATTTTCAATGATTTTACTATCCCAAATCGATTATCAAGTAAGACCATATATTATCAAGTAAAGCTGATAGTTTGAAAGCTTGTATAAATAAAGGATTTGAAGATTAGACAAACCACATATATCTTGGGCTTTTGGTTAAGTTGAAATATAATTTTTATTCATAACAAATTAATATCCTCTATCTAGGTCGTTGACCTACTATTTTATTCGTCGTTTTGTTGGAGATTTGTGTTAAGTCTCAACGGAACCATTGAGCTTGTTATCGAGACAAGGCGCAATAAGTTACTCACATGTGTGTCACGATGGTATGGGTTGCAGGAGGCAAACCAAGTGACCGGCACTTAGAGTAACTAGTGATTACGGGGTAAAAGTATGAAAGCTTATTAAACGGAACTAAACCAAGGGACATGGCTATCACGGCTGTTCGCTCCAAAAGGTGTGTGCGCAAATAAGCTTTAAATTTATATCCAAGAATTAAGCCTAACGATAGCAAACCCGCAGTGTACGGATCAATCGTAGTATGAACTGATATTCCGGAGTCGATCTCATGGAATCGGTGAGAACAAAGCAGTAAAGGTAATCCAACTTGGGTAGCAAAAAATGCAATGATCACAATAAAGAATATAGAAGCAAGAATAATGGGAATACAGATTCTAAAGATCCAAGTATTCGGTTGCGGTATTCGATTCAAGATATCTAAAGATGTGTACGGACAGAGCTGGATAACAAGGTATATGTTCTTCGGTAGGATGTCGTTCGGTGAAGATCCAACGTCCCTTATCCCAACAAAAGGATTCTACTTAACGGATGTTGAGTCTTGTCAAGAATAGGTCACAAGGATAGGATTTAGCTCTTATAAGAACCAAAACCCAAGGAAAAGAAAGATAAAGGTAAATGCAATGACACTCCTCACCTAATAGAGGGTTTTAAATCCCCTATTACCTAGGACTCGCAAACACTCACAATCAGCAAGACTAAGGCTAGAAAAGGTTAACAAAGGTAGGATTTAAGCAATCTTTAACTTTGGATAAAGGTAAAAGTGAAACGTGCAAGATAAAGGAAACCATGGGCAAATCTTGGGAAACCACGGTCGTGGTTCCTGAAGAACAGGCCGTGAAAATCATCGTTCGAGGATTTCGTCTCACAACTCTCAGGGTCCGATCTGTAAAGTCTCAATCTTTCATCATCTGTACCACAACCATCAACCCTTCACCCTAAATTGCATGGGGGTTTAGCCAACAATAATCATCATAATCAATTCAGGATTAAGAAAAGGAATCAAGAAAGAAGTGCAACCAAGAACACAAAGATGAATAAAATCAATCTTCAAAGAATCAATAACTCAATCAATCAAACAATAAATAATCCCAAAATGTATTCTCAAAGACAAAAATCATGGACTAGAACAATCTCACAAATCTCGAAGGTAGAATTAAGAACTTCTTCAATCTCCTCCAATGGCAAAGAAATCCTTTCCAAAGTATGAAAAAATGGAATCCAAAAGCGTCGTCCTTCCGGCCTAAAGCAAGATCTCCGTCTCGAACGTAATCTCCGTGTAAAGCGTGATAAAGCGAGCTCCCCGGAAATGCAGCCGTCAACCCCCTTTTATATAATAAAATTAGGTTAGAAGACTACTTCCTTTCTTGCTAACGTGGCAATTAACGTAACGATCTTTTCCGAAGAAAACCACGGGTGACATCACAAAAACACGGCCGTGGTTCCTCCCGTGGCGACTCTCGACCTTTGTTTCCACGTGTGAAATTCAATTAATTATCAAAAACCCGGCCATGGAACTTCCTTCTTGGCCGTGGTTCTTCCTTTTCGACGCTTTTCACATTTGCTTCGCTTCATACTTCTTCCAATGACGTTCCAATGCTTCCTAATGAAATCCCCATCGACTAATGCTCAATGAATGGTCCCTTTCCACTCCATTTCAGCTCGAATTCACCTAAAATCACAACAAAACTTGTGTAAATCTCGATTCTAAGATAATAGGCGAATATACTCAATAAGTGCCATAAATTCATGCACATGTACTCAAAGGAAAGGGAAAAACTACCTATATGCACATCTAAACTACGTCATATATCATGCCATCAAAATATCTCATACTTGCCTCTTACATGTCCCCAAGCAAGGTTCAAATCTAGAATACAAAGATGTATGAAATATGAATGCAAAGACAAGGAAAAACACAATATTTTTAGATTGGTACTTCTATTCAAAGAACACTTTCTACACTCGTTTCATAGCCTTCCGAAAATCGTTATGTGAACAAAAAGACTCATGTCTTGAAAATAACAATCACGTCTTGTAAAAGTTTCAAAACAAGTATCATAACCTGAAACAAAATCAAAATCAATCATGGGAAAATCCAATTTGGACCACAAAGCCAAACAACAATCTCAAAGATCTTAAGGCCTTCCAAATCAAGTTTAGTGAAATGTGTTAGCGTGGGATATGTATAGGATATGTGGTGCAAAATCTGGGAAAGAGGACAATAACATCACAAACTTTTCAAGCACACTTCAACTTCCACCTATAGGAGCTTTCCTCTTCTTTTTCAGCATAGTTTTTCGACTTTACTTTCAATTTTTGAGATCAAAGACAGAGGTGCACAATAATCGAAGCCTAGGAAATCAGCATTAACTCAATTTTTCGAGTGGCCTCAAACCGTGATGCACATACAATGACTCGTTAGGAATATCGTTAAATCCGACTTAGGCAAGACACAAACACCCGGCTATGTGAATGGTGCCGAGTTACTCATCATCATGATTGACTTCCCCAAACCTATTTTTCTAACACACTTCATCACTTTCAACTTCACACTTTCACTAACTTGCATCCTAATTCCTGGATAGGTAATAAGGGGCAAAATATAGATATTCATAAGGAGCTAAAAGGTGATCAAGAAGAAGAAAGGAACTAAAACGAATCGCCTTAATTATATCAATAAGAAGCATAAGAACTTATAAAGCGGTTTCAACCTTCAAATTCTCAACATGATTTAGATCAAATTCTAAATTATAAAACTCGCAAGAAAATTCAACAAAACATTCAAATTCATCACAAATCACAATTCATTTTAACCACATAAAAATCATCAAAAATCCAACTCACAAGTAGTTTTCTTCATCAAGGTCATCTCCAATCCTAAAAGCACAAAATTTTTTAAAATTTCCAATTGTTTTTGGTTTTTTCAAAAACTATCGAATGCAATGCAATAGTGAAACATGCGACAAGGAAAATGAAAGATGCAAAGTACGATGGTCATACAAGCAAGAAAGTATCAGAGTTATTACAGACCATAGGTATTCAACCACCCCATACTTGAACCACACGTTGTCCTCAACATGCAATAAAAGTAGAGGTAAAAGTACAAAAACTCACAAGTTCGGTATAGTAACTTAGGAGCGAATGTCATCATCAAAGCGGTGGTGGGAATGAATGCCACTACGGGTCATAGGGGCGGTCGAAATGGGTCTGGTAAAGGTCTTGTATCATTTGCTATCCCTACTCGACGGTTCCAAGGCGGCTATCAATGCTATCCATCCTCTGCTGCAATGCGGGAAGCCATGGAGGCTGCTCATCGAACCATGAGGGACGCTCTGAAGTGCTAGCTCTACGCTGGGAAGGACTAGCTCGAGGACGACGGGCGGTGGACCTCCTAGGAGGCTCATGCTGCTCTCCCATGGATGAAAATGCAGATGGCAGCTCCTGAGAACTACTGAAATCCCACTCAACCCTATAGTCGCTGGGACCGGTGTCCGTCCCAGTGTCCATGTAATCCTGGCTTTCTCCTCCTGCCGCCTAAGTTGTGGCATCATCCTCCTCATAGTCTAGACCACCCATCTCAGCATGCATCTCCTCAAACGTCAACTTCCAGTTGACGTTGTTCCGAATGGTGTACTCCGCTTTCCACGGAATCCCTCTTGCTCCCTTGCCCTCCCAGGGCATAGCTGCATGTGGCGGCCCTCTGTGTCGGGGAATCTGAATACCTCTATGAATAAAGCACTCAAGACCAAGAGCCCTAGCCTCTGTAGTAAGCTCACGAGCGGAGAAGTCAACCCCTATACAACAAGCGATGTAGGTCACAATACCTCCCACACAAATATGCCCTTAGCCTTGTTTTTAGTCTTCCTAAGGCTATCAGCTAGTAGAGTGGCACAATCAGGAGCGGTACCGGTAGCCATGCAGAACAATATGAACAACTCGTTGGCCTTAAGCCGTTGTGGTATCTCGGTCCTAGGAAAAAGACACTCGGACATGATCCGATGTGCTAGCTTGAAAGATATATTGTATATCAAGCTCTCCTTAGAGTCGGCCGGATGCCACCTAACTGCTGAGGTAACCACCATAGCTATACTCTCCCAGAAGGCATGAGGTCTAGTGTTCCTAGGGAAGGTCCCGTTAGTAGTCTCACTAAATCCGAAGATTTGAGCAAACCTCCCAATAGACATATTATAGTTCTGATTCATCATCCTGAACTTAACCGTTCTCTCCCTAGCATCATGATCAAAGGAGCTAAGAAACTTAATGGTAAGCTCATCATAAGCATGCTCCCTAATACCGATGAACTCCCTAAGCCCGGCATTGTCAATCATCATATTGAGGTCATCCAAGATATTTAAACATTCAATCTCCTCAAGCACAAGGTACCTAGGGGCTACAATGATGCGAGGTTGGATGGTTTTGTAAGCCTTTTTGTGTTCTTCTAGTATGCGGGGGAGTCTAGGAGGGAGAGGTTGTTGTTGTGGGGTTGTGGTGGTGGTGATTAGAATGAGAAAGATGCTCCCTTACTCTTCTTGAACAAATTTCGACCACTTCTACGCAAATTGTCCATATCTGGCAAAACCACGGCCGGATCTTCACAAACCACGCCCGTGGAACTCAAGAACACCTCTTAGAATTTGTCGATTTTTCAAAAATCGATAGCAACAGACAACAAACTCAACAACAACAGTCCTAGGTTATCTCTACTTCCAATTCCGTCCAGTTCTCTAGCAAATCATCAACAAAATCAACAAAATCGAACCAATATCAAGTTTAGAGAAAAACCTAGGTTTTTAGATTGAGAAATCCAAAATGCTTGCTGATTTCAAGTCCGTTTGCATTGTTTGGGCATAGAATCCTCAAGAGAATGATGAGAGCTTCGATTTAAGAAGAAGAATCGTTGCAGTCGGTTTCCGGATGCGAAGATCGGGGCCGGGGTTAGGGGTCGGCAATTTCCGCTGCGTAGGGCGTGGTTTTGGGGATTTTTGGCGCTGCAACAAAGTGAAGACGGCTATTTATACTTTCGTTAAATTTTGGAAAACCACGACCCCCTGGAAAAACCATGGGCGTGGAACCAACCGTGGCGCCTCTCGACTTGTGTTTCCACGGTCAAAAATAGGAAACCACGGCCGTGGAAACCTATTTATGCCCATGGAATCCCCTTTTTACGTCCTTTTTCGACAATTCCGACTTTGTTATTCTTCCTTACATCTTTTTGGAGATTTCCTAGTTCTTGTCATCCTAAGACACAAGAAAAACCAGGAACGAACCAACGAAAATGACAAAAACAAAAACAAAAACTAACTAAACTAATCTAAGAAAAAGGGAAAAGAAACGATACCTTGGGTTGCCTCCCAAGAAGCGCTTTATTTAAGGTCCGTAGCTAGACCATTCCTTTTGCTTTCTTAGGTGAGGAGGGTAGGTGTAAGTTCCTCAATCTGAAGTTCCGTTATGTACTTCTTTAGTCGTTGACCATTGACCTTGAAAGCTCTGCATTGTTCACCCCATACTTCAACTACAACATGGGGGAAAATATGTTTAATTACAAATGGACCGGTCCAACGAGACTTCAACTTACCGGGAAATAGACGAAGATGGGAGTTGAACAGAAGGACAAGATCGCCTTTTTGAAACGATGTGCTTGTCGAGCCACCTCTTCGTCATTTCTTTGAAAGCTTGAACGTTTTTCAATGCGCTCATCACCTTGTTATGGTTTCTTGAGCTACCTCTAGATGTTTGTAAGAATGGAGAAAAGGTAAAACAATGTTTAAGAATGTTTTTAAGAGGAGAGGAAGAGGCAACGGGAATTTTGGATTCCATGGGTTCACTGCTACTTCCCCGGTTGTGGAACCAACCGTGGTTGCTCTCGACTTGTCAGTCCACGGGGTAATTAGTGAAAACCACGCCCGTAGAGCCTTTTGTTTTGGCCATGGTTTTGGCCAACTTTCGAGTCTTTATGTTCTTCCTCCACAATGCTCCTTCTCTTGCCTCTATTTGCTGGAATGTTAGGTAATATGGAATTCACCGTCTCTCTTGCTTCTTCTTCTTGGAGAGCAAACTTCATATCTTCCCCGCCAAAATTGAAAGATAGTTTGGAGTTCTTGCAATCAACTTGACAACCCGAAGTTGCTAGGAAAGGCCTCCCAAGAATGATTGGTGTTGGATAATCTGCAGGAATGTCCAAAACATCAAAATCTATAGGAACGTAAAACTCACCAAGCTTTACCGGGATATTCTCAAGAATGCCAACGGATCGAGTGATGGATCGATCCGCCATGTACAACGTCGTCGTTACCGGTTTAGGTTCTCCTAAACCAACCTTTTCGCACAATGCAAGTGGAATAATGCTCACACTTGCTCCTAGATCACAAAGAGCATTATATGTGACCTTTCCGATGCCAATGGGAACACAAAACGAACCCAGATCCCTTAGCTTGGGTGGAATCCTCTCCGTCATGGTTTTGATGAGTTCCGATGACTCGGAGGTCATCTTTACTTCACCAAAATCCTCTAGCTTCCTCTTGTTCGAGAGGATTTCCTTCAAGAACTTCCCAGAGGATGGCATACCTAAAATTGCATCAATAAAAGGTATGTTAATATGTAGTTTGCTCATGAGTTCAATGAACTTACCAAAGTGTTTATCAAGATGCGCCCTCGCTCTTTTTTGTGGAAACAAGAGCGGAGGTTTGTAGGCTGGAGGAGGAACGTAAACGGGAACTTTCTCCTTTTCTTTCTCAGCCGGAACCTTAACTTTTACGGGCTGCTCTTCCTCATCATTCGCCTTTGGCGTAGGATCGGTGGTCTTCGCGCCACTCCTTGTCGTGATCGACATCACTTGCCCTTTCGGGTTATCTTTAGTTTTTCCGGGAAGTCTCCCTTGATCTCTAAGAGCTTCTCCGGTCTTACTAAACACTTGATTTACCAAGGCTTTTTGTGCCTTAGAAAGTGAAGTGACGGAATTCTCTAACCCTTGCATCTTCCCTATCATTGCTTCTATCATCGCTTCAAGCTTGTCCTTCGCCGGCTGGCTTGAACTCGATAAAGCTTGTCCCTGACTTTTCAAAGAAATAGAGGAAGAAGAAGAAGAAGGAGGGGTTAGTGAATTTTCAGCATGGAAATAAGGATTACCGGAATTTTTCTGATTGGATCTCCAATTGTTGTTGTAGTTCCGGTTGTTATTGTTGTTGTTCCAATTGTTGTTCCTATTCCCTTGTTAGTTTCCTCTTCCAACATAGCCCACATCTTGCTCCTTGGTCTGTTTCACATGAGCTGTCAAAAGGTCTTTCAAAGCCTTCATTTCACTATTTAAAGTGTTCAGCTCCTTGACACTAGAGGCGGTAAGATTCTGCACCGGAGCTCTTGATCTTTGGCTCCCCGCTTCCTCCCCTCTATGTGAGTACTTCTCCATAGTGAGAGTTTGCTTCTCAACAAACTCCCACGCTTCATCCACCGGTTTGTCCATAAAGGTTCCACCCGAAAGTGATTGTAGCTTGAATTGCGCTTCCGCATCCAACCCTTTGAAGTAGATCACAAGCAAATCAATCTTTGGAATCCCATGATGTGGACAATCCAATAAGAGGTCCTTGAACCTATCCCATGAGGTGAAGAGACTTTCACCACTCTTCATCACAAATGTGTTGATCTTAGCTTTAAATTCCGTTGTCTTCGATGGCGGAAAGAATTTGGTAAGGAACTCCGCGGTCATCTCTTCCCACGTGTTCACTCTTGCAGCGAGAAGTGATTGGTACCATGCTAGTGCTTTATCCTTCAAAGAGAAAAAGAAAACACGCAGCTTATAATTGTTATTTTCGCACCTTGAAGGTCTCAATGTTTCCATCAAGATCTCATAATTCTAAAGATGTTGGTGCGGTGACTCTCTCTCCATTCCTCCAAAGCGATTCTACTGGATCATAGTAATCACCGGAGGTCTAAACTCGTAGTCACGATCAGCTGGATCTCCCAAATGCACGCCTGGACGGCGGGCTTGCTGGACCGGATCCATCCCCTACCCAAGTATTTGTGGAATGCCCACAAACGGATCAGCTGGCTCCACTCTTGGTGGAGGTGGTGGTGGCATATAAACTGGTGGTGGTAAGATGTTAACGGGCGCCGGTGGATTAACCACAACTCTAGTATCCGCGTCTCTCTCCTGATTTGCCAATTGTGCTTGTGCTATCATATCAGCCATATCGGCTCAAAGTCGGTCTTGTAGAGTGGCTTGATCAGCTCTCTCTTTCCTCAAGGCTTCTTCTTGTTGCCTTATATGATCTTGAGCTGCAGCTAATTCAGCTCTAAGATCCTCCAACTCTTGATTGTTGTTAGAGGTCATTTTCTTAGCCTCTCTCAACTTCTTTTTGTAAGTCTTTTCTAGTTCAGGATCGTAAGGAACGATTTCTTTACCGGTTCCCGTTCATCGCATAAACCTATGAAAGATCTGCAAGAACACTCATCAAGAGTAATTAGTAGCAAAGGTAGAAGCTACCAAGCTAGACAACCGTGCATTGGATTGGTCTTGACCAATTCCCCGGCAATGGCGCCAAAAACTTGTTCTTTGGCGAAACTCTATTCCGTTACCGAAACTAGAAATTTGTATGTACCTAAGAACACAAATCTGCAAGAACACTCAAACAGAAAGATCAATAGCAAAAGCAAGAATTTAGTCCCCGGCAACGGCGCCAAAAACTTGTACGCTCCAAAAGGTGTGTGCGCAAATAAACTTTATATTTATATCCAAGAAATAAGCCTAACAATAGCGAATCCGCGGTGTACGGATCAATCGTTGTTTGGGATGATATTCCGAAGTCGAGCTCAGAGAATCGGTGAGAACAAAGCAGTAAAGGTAATCCAACTTGGGTAGCAAGCAATGCAATGATCACAATAAAGAATATAGAAGCAAGAATAATGGGAATGCAGATTCTAAAGATCCAAGTATCCGGTTGCGGTATTCGATTCAAGATATCTAAAGATGTGTACGGACAAAGCTGGATAACAAGGTATATGTTCTTCGGTAGCATGTCGTCCGGTGAAGATCCAACTTCTCTTTATCCCAACAAAAGGATTCTACTTAACGGATGTTGAGTCTCGTCAATAAGAGGTCACAAGGATAGGATGTAGCTCTTATACCAACCAAAACCCAAGGAAAAGAAAGATAAAGGTAAAAGATATGACACTCCTCACCTAATAGAGGGTTTTGAATCCCCTATTACCTAGGACTAGTAAACACTCATAATCAGCAAGGCTAAGGCTAGAAAAGGTTAACAAAGGTAGGATTTAAGCAATCTTTAACTTCGGATAAAGACAAAAGCGAAACGTGCAAGATAAAAGAAACCACAGGCAAATCTTGGGAAACCACGGTCGTGGTTCCTGAAGAACAGGCCGTGAAAATCCTCGTTCGAGGGTTTCGTCTCAAAACTCTCAGGGTCCGATCTATAAAGGCTCAATCTATCATCATTTGTACCACAACCATCAACCCTTCACCCTAGAATCGCAGGGGGGTTTAGCCAACAATCATCATCATAACCTATACAAGATTAAGAAAAGGAATCAAGAAAGAAATGCAACCAAGAACACAAAGATGAATAAAACCAATCTTCAAAGAATTAATAACTCAATCAATCAAACAATATATAATCTCAGAATGTGTTCTCAAAGACAAAAATCAAAGACTAGAACAATATCACAAATCTCTAAACTAGAATCAAGAACTTCTTCAATTTCCTCCAATAGCAAAGCAATCCTTTCCGAAGTATGGAAAAATGGAATCCAAAAGCCCCGTCCTTCCGGCCTAAAGTGAGATCTCCGTCTCGAACGTAATCTCCGTGTAAAGTGTGATAAAGGGAGCTCCCCAGAAATGCAGCCGTCAACCCCCTTTTATAAAATAAAATTAGGTTAGAATGCTCCTTCCTTTCTTGCTGATGTGGCAATTAACGTAACGATCTTTTCCGAAGAAAACCACAAGTGACATCACAAAACCACGGCCGTGGTTCCTCCCGTGGCGACTCTCTATCTTTGTTTCCACGTGTGAAATTCAATTAATTATCAAAACCACGGCCGTGGAACTTCCTTCTTGGGCGTGGTTCTTCCTTTTCGACGCTTTTCACCTTTGCTTTGCTTCATACTTCTTCCAATGACGTTCCAATGCTTCCTAATGAAATCCTCATCGACTAATGCTCAATTAATGGTCCCTTTCCAATCCATTTCAGCTCCAATTCACCTAAAATCACAACAAAGCTTGTATAGATCTCAATTCTAAGATAATAGGCGATTATACTCAATGAGTTTCATAAATGCATGCCCATGCACTCAAAGGAAAGGGAAAAACTACCTATATGCATATCTAATCTACGTCCTATTTCATGCCATCAACGGCTATGCTTAAAGTTGGTGTAGATAAGCCACATGAGTGTCATGGAACATTGTCTTGACTCTGTCATGACAATGCCATGACTTGGCAAGAGCGTTATTGGCATTGCAAACGGCTAGAACATTTTGCGGCAAAAATTGAGAGTCCGACGCTTTGTGGTTTGTAGGACCCATTTTGTTAGCGTTCTTTCGAGCATTACTCATTATATTAGCTCAAGAAAGTTGTTACAAAGTTTGAGAGAAATTCAAGCACAAATGTCCATTGAGCTCCAAGAAGCTAACTAGAAGCTAACTGGTGAGCTGCTTAGTAAGTTGTTTGATGAGCTAAGCTAGTTTTAGCTAAGCTCATGTGTAATTGTTGACCTTCGAGCTTCACCTATATATAATGAGTTATTCAAAGCTCATTGATGAGAAAGAAGTCAGGCCGAAAAAGCTAGCTTAAATTTGGGCTTTTTGATGGCCCAATTGAGTTGGGCTTGGACCCTAGGCTTGCGCCAAAAAGTGGTTATGAAACCCTAACTTATCTCAACCGCCAGTAACCGTTTGTAACCACTCTCAATCGCTTTGGTGGCGGTTATTCTCCCCAAAAACGTGTCCCCTCTTCCTATAAAAGGGAGAACCATTTGCACTTGAAGGACAATCCGTTTTGCATGAAAAAGTTAAGCCATTAGTTCCCAAGTTTTGACAAGGGATAAAAAATCTCTCTTAGGCTGATTTGTGCAACTTGGAAGACAAAAATACTTCATTAATATTGAATAAAGATAAGCATGCATTAGAAGAAATCAAGTTTCGACAAGATTTGGAAGAACTCCTTTTACAAACGTAAGACAAGGTATGCTTCTATACTTTGGTGTTTGTGACTTGTTTGTCTTATCCCAATAAGGTATTTGGTTTTGGTGTAGGAAAAATATACTTAGAAGGGAAACTCTATATTTGAGTGATTTCAACATTATCCAAGTCAAGTACAAACAATATCCTAATAACCAATTTTACATGCAATTGAATGTAACTATATAAGGATGTTTGTCTACTCCTTTTGGAGACTACAACTCTTTAGATTTAATTCAGGATATTGAATTAAAGAATATACATAATTCTATTTTGCTAATTTAAGGCTACTTGTCTACTCACTTTGGAGATTACAACACTAAGTTGTTAGTCTACTCCTTAACGTAGATTACAACAACTTGTAAGTCACTTGTCTACTCACTTGTAAGATTACGGAGTCTTTACCTGAGTAAGGTGTTTGTCTACTCCTACTTGAAAATTACAACAACTTGTAAGTTGTTTGTCTACTCCTTGGAGATTACAACAACTTTGACACAAAACCGGACACCGAATTCCAACGTCGTTGCCTACAGTTTTATTGGTCGTTGACCTACTATTTTGTGGGTTGCTAAATATTTTAAGCGATTTTGCTATCGCACATCGATTATTAGGTAAGACTAATGGCTTTGAAAACTTGTATAAATAGAGCGTTTGAAGATTAAACAAATCATACATTTCTTGGCATTTTGACTAAGTTGAACTGTAATTTTTATTCATAGCGAATTAATATCTGTTATATGGGTCATTGACAAACGACTGTTTTCTAGGTTGATTTTGCTATCCCACATCGATTATCAAGTAAGGTTGATAGTTTGAGAACTTGTATAAATAGAAATTTTTGGCATTTTAGGTAAGTTGAAATATATCTTTTATTCATAACCGATTGATATACATTATATGTGTTGATGACCTACTATTTTATGAGTCGTTGATCTACTATTTTGTGGGTCACTAAAATATTCAACGATTTTGCTATCCCAAGTATAATTTTTATTCATAACTAATTGATATATGTTTTATGGGTCGTTGACTTACTGTTTTATGGGTCGTTGACCTACGATTTTGTGGGTCGCTAAATATTTTCAACCATTTTGCTATCCGACATCGATTATAAATTAAGGTTGATAGTTTAAAAAATTGTATATAAGATGGTTTGAAGATTAAACAAATAATACATTTGTTGGCCTTTTGGCTAAGTTGAGGTATAATTTTTATTCATAACGAATTAATATACGTTATATGAGTCGTTGAACTATTGTTTTATGGGTCGTTGACCACTACTATTTTGTATGTCGCTAACTTTTTTTTAGCAATTTTGCTATCCTACGTCGACTATCAAGTAAGATTGATATTTTGAGAATTTGTATTAATGAAGGGTTTAAAGATAATACAAATCATATATTTTTTTGGCCTTTTGCTAAGTTGAAGTATAATTTTTTTTATTAATAACAGATTAATATCCGTTAGAGCATGTGCAACAGATACCCTATTTTAGAGAATGTTGTGCTTTTGGGGAATTTAAAGCTTCTTTTGCATCCAACAAATTCCCTATCTTAAACTCTAAAATGGGGGGCTTGTGAAAAATAAGCCTTCCTTTCCCTATATTTGCAGCAAAGGGAAGGTTCTCCATATACATTCTATCTACAAAATTTTACAGGTTTTGTCATTGGTTTTTAAAATAAAAAATTATATATGTACATGACTCCCTATTATGGAGAAGCTATTGGATTTTAGACAAAAATAATTTAGAGAAAATGAAAATTATTTCTCCATTTTAGAGATTTTTTGAAAAATCTGTTGCACATGCCCTTATTATGGTAGTTGACCTAATTTTTATGGGTCGTTGACCTACTTTTTAGGGTCGTTGACCTACTGTTTTGTGGGTTGCTAAATATTTTCAGCAATTTTGCTATCCCATATCAATTTTAAAGTAAGGCAGATGGTTTGAAAAATTGTATAAATATAGGGTTTGAAGATTAAACAAATCATACATTTCTTGGTCTTTTGGATAAGTTGAACTATAATTTTTATTCATAACGGATTAATATCTGTTTTATGGGTCGTTGACCTACTATTTTGTGGGTCACTAAATATTTTCAGCGATTTTCTTATCGATATATTCCACATCGATTATCAAGTAAAGTTGATAGTTTAAGAACTTGTATAAATAAAGGGTTTGAAGATTAAACAAATCATACATTTTTTGGGCTTTTTGATAAGTTGGAGTATAATTTTAATTTATAACGGATTAATACCCGTTATATGGGTCGTTGACATGCTATTTTATGGGTCGTTAACCTACTGTTGTGGGTTGTTAAATATTTTTACTATTTTTCTATACCACATCGATTATCAAGTAAGATTGATAGTTTGATAACCAGTATAAATAAAGGATTTAAAAATCAAACAAATCATACATTTCTTGGTTTTTTTGGATTAGTTGAAGTATAACTTTTATTCATAAATGTTTGATATCCGTTATATGAGTCGTTGACCTATTGTTTTATGCGTCTTTGACCTACTATTTTGTGAGTTTATAGTATTTTGTGAGTCTATAGGTCGTTGACCTACTGTTTTATGGGTCGTTTACATACTATTTTGTGAGTCACTAAGAATTTTTAGTGATTTTTTTTTCTATACAACATCGGTTATCAAGTAAGGTTGATAGTTTGAGAACTTGTATAAATAGAGGGTTTGCAGATTAAACAAAGAGGGGTATTACGGGCACGGTGATGAATTTCGCAAACGCACGACGGTTACGCAATGCGTGACCGCCACGGTCACGCATTCCGTAACCATGAACATTTTGTCACGGTTACGGAATGCATGACCGTGGCGGTCACACATTGCTTGACCGTCACAATTTGACAGTTGTGATTTGAACGTTGTAATTCGAATGTTGTGTAACGGTAATAAATATAACCGTTGTAATTATAACATTGCGTATTTCCATTGGCTATATATTTTGAGAGTCAAAGAAGAGGTGATTAACGCTTACAAAATCTCCAAAAAACACCTACGAGAATGTCAATACATGAGGATGATGAGATGATGATTCCGTTTGACGATATAAAATTTAGTGACCTAGACAAGTTTCTTTGACTTTTCGAGGTAAGTATATTATAACTTATTGTTCCTTATAATTAAATATTATGCTAAAAACATTAGATATATTTGTAGGTTTTACTATTTTTATTAGTTTATGTTATGTTGTGTAAAACTAATAACCATTCAACATTAATCTGAAAAACAAGAAATCTTACCCTTTCTATTATATCTGAACGAGGGTCTTCTGAATTATTCGCGTGACGAAGGGACCGATTATACGCAAATTTCTGAAAAATTTGCGGCTTTTTCCACGATCTCGAGACAATGGTGGATTGGGCTCGATTCATGGGAGGAACTATGAACATGGTGTTGGTTACAAGTACGTCATGAAGAAACTCTAGGGGATTTGTTACGCTTTGTTTGACATGCGAACGTTTCGGAACCCCTCGTAAGAAGAAAAACGTTGATCCTGATACCCAGTCATTGTCTAGCCGAGCACACAAATCGAGAAAATAAGGTTTTACATTTGAGCTAAAGAGTGTAGAAAGTGAGGTTGAGAAATAGGCGTTGCATGTTATAAATGGGGTGCACAACCATACATTTTCCGAGTAGTTAAGGGGACACACATATGCCGGCCGATTGACGCAAAAACAGTTTAGGAGAGTAGGACATAAGCTTGGGTCGGGTTTCAAGACGAGGAATATTTTGAAGTCACTATAGTTGGATGATCCCCACAAAGTCAAAACTATAACAAAAATATACAATGTTGGATTGAACACTAGGATGCTACAACCCGAAGGATGAAGTCCACTCCAACAAGCACTCCATACTTTAGAGCAACGTTGTTACTACGTGAATGTTAGAAGATTCCCGGAGTCGGATGAAGTTTCAGATTTTTTCATCATGCATCCGGATGCAAGACATCTCCTCAACCTATTTCCTTACGTCATCATAATGGACACAACCTACAAGACGAACGAGTAAGTTTTATTATACATGTGTTTTACGATTCTTTATATATTACATGCACATTTGGTTTGAAGTTCAACAAAACTACAAACTTCTTTGTATGCCCTCGATAGGTACAGGATGCCGAGCCACGTGTTAAGAAAATAACCTGCCGACGGTCTAAGAACTATCGCTTCAAAGATGATAAGATGCAGAAGTTCATGAAACCATTCATCCTTTCGGCCTATGATGTTAAAGAATATAGACATTGCGGATTTAGAGCTCTTTCCGTGGTTTCGGGATACTCGGATGAAGATTATTTGATTGTTAGAAAGGAATTGGCCACAAAGATGTTCATGAGAAATGACTTGTACGCACAAGTAAGTATCTCTTTTCTTCCTTAACCATTGTTTCTCCATAAAATGAAAACAACTCCTTCATCTTTTGTTTGTTTTCTTTCAATAGTCATCTTTGCGTTGGACAGTTGATGAAGTTATTTAGTATACTTTCTGGATCGAGTCTGTACCATGTGGGCCAGAGAATTGGATGAAGATTCCACTTGTTTGTACGGCAACAACGACATATTACTGTTGCGTAGTGGTTATACTTGGATCAAATTCTGAGACATATTTACCAATTGTTACAACGGATGAGGACCAAGAACCCCCCATATAGATTCATACAATCGCTCATGTTGATGGTAATCACTTTGTAGTTGTAAGTTCTCTCACTTTATAACGTTTTCATTAACCTATTATACTAGAATGATAAAAAGTAATGACTTATTGTAATTTGTAATTCACTTCTTCTCAGGTTTGGATCAAACCCGATTCTCCTTACCGCCTTTGACATGTACATGGAGGCGTGAATATGATTCTTGCGTTGATGGATGAGATGCACCCTTTCGTTATAGATTCAAAGTATTCGATGAACTCCGGTGCAAAGAGTGTCCTAGAAAAGTAACAATCAATGTTGATTCAATAGATAGTTGATGTATATTAGTGTTGTTGTTGTTGGTTTATGTATAATTGGTGGATGCTTGTTTTGTTGTTGTTTTTCAATTGCTTTAGATGATAAGAACATTGTCTAATTTTGTTTTTATGCCGAACTCTTTCTTTTAATACTCTAGCTAGTATACAAGGACATTCATAGTTATCTTGAGGGTGCTTTGAACCATACCGATTTGATATGAATCAAGGTATGAACCCTTGATTCTACAACCACTTATTCATCGATAATACTTGAGAACTAAGAGTTTTAATACAATAATGAAGAGGATTAAACTCAAGTGATCACTTATTCATCGTCAATCTTTTGATGTCACTTTTGATGTCATATTTCCTTACTATCTTTAATCTCAAATTAGGTTTTATAGTCTATGATAATTGTTTATGCTATTCTGTTGTTGTTTTTGTATAAGTGTTATTCAGACTAAAACCCAATAAAGTGAAAACAATACATAAGGTAATAAATTTACACCAATAGTGATAACAAAATAATACATAACGTAATATTTACACCAAAGTAAAAAAAATATATAAGATCACATCAATCTCGTCTGGGTTGTGACGCCCTAACTTGAGACGGGACAATGTGAACCTGATGAGCAACTGACTCGTCAAAAATGGCATGCAGCTCCTCCACAGTCGGTGCACCACGACTAATCACATTCCGGATCCGGGCCTACATGATATGTAACCTTTGTAATGAAAGATACATTTGTCAATAACTATTTATATATAAAATTTTCAAAATAATCAAAAGACTCCAAAAATCACGTACCTAGGTATCTAAAACAAGGACTGGAGGAGGACGATTTGCGGGTGGAGTCTGTACAGTCGAGCTGGGTAGTAAATGTCAGAGCCTTAGTGTTTATAGGGATCCCGCCCCTGCGGTTTGCATGGCCGCAGATGCGGTGAGCCGCCCTCGTGGTCAGAGGACCTGCCCCGCGGCTGAGGCGGATGCAGCCGTTTTTCTTGACCGTTTGGCTCGTACTTTTGCTTACCTTCCTTTATAAGCTTCTTCATTTGCTTCTTGATGAGGGTTTCCCTTTCTCTTTAAGTTCATCTCCCTCACGTTCTTCCTCTTTCCTTCTCTTCTCCTTTGATTTTGTTCTTGTTTGGATTCAAGAATGAATCTTGGCTTAAGTTGTGTGAGTTGAAGCTTTGATGTTGATGCCGAGATGAGGATGTTGTTGTTGTGGTTGTTGTGCTGTGTTTGAGAAGCTGTGAGGACGCCCTTTTTCTTTCCCTT
Organism: Fagopyrum esculentum; assembly: GCA_033239045.1. Taxonomy (NCBI): domain Eukaryota; kingdom Viridiplantae; phylum Streptophyta; class Magnoliopsida; order Caryophyllales; family Polygonaceae; genus Fagopyrum; species Fagopyrum esculentum. The sequence continues at coordinate 124,282,289 of BSUD01000007.1, forward strand.
AGCTGTTGTGATAAGTTTCATCTTCTTCTATCTTCTTTTCTTCCATTCTTCCTCTTTAGTTTCGGAATCCACAAGCAATGCTTGTGTTGGATCATTCCTGGACATCTCTGATGTTAGATGTATGTATATATGTATTCCATTGCCTTTGGGGCAATGCAGAAGAGTGAAGAGATTGAGAGACGGATCGAAGAGAAGCCTCAGAGGTGCCCCTCTTCTTTTCGACTGCCCCCGTGGATCGGAGTTGCCGCCCCTGCGGTAGGGCCTTGTCGCCTCCCCTGCGGCCTTGTGTCACCGCCCTTGCAGTGTGCAGCGCTCCTGCGCTTCCTTGTTTACGCAGGTGGGTATCCAGGATATACCAAGTTGGTATGCATCTTCTTTCCTTTCCATTGGCCTTAGCTTTAGAGTGTAGCTAGGCTAGACTAGATCATGATGAGCTTGATGAGGTATATGTTGAGAATTTTCCTTAGGCACTTGTGTATATGTTGAGGATTCGAGGTTTGGTTTCGAGTTATGGTTTGAGGATGGTTATAGGGTTTAGGAGGCGGAATCTCCTAACCTTGGGACGATGTTTGATATTGTTATGCTTTGCTAATGTAGGCACTGATCATTTCCCCGAGGGGAAACTGTGACCACTTGATACGGATTGCATTTGTGACAGGTAAGTCCTTGTGACTTACTTAGCGAGCAGTTATGAGTTTGAGTGTTTGTTGTGGTGGTGTGTGTGCATATGTATGTTGTATTTATAACCTAACTGGACTAGGATGACCATATATGCATATTAATTGGTCCAAGCGTATGATAACGGGCAGTGATAACTTGTCTAGCTCAAAATGGGTAGCTAGAGGATTCTCTACGACCGGTACTATAGGTGGTGATGATTGACATCATTCCAAATCTGTGTGAAAGGGGACAAAGGCGAGGTAGTTCTACTCCTCGTATCACAAGGAATGAATCAGAATGATATAACTTAAATAAAGATAATAAAGGGATGTGTGTGTACATAGCATGATGTGACGTGTTGATGTGTTATATGTGTTACTGCTTCATTCTTATTCATTTCTGTTAGCTAACGGTTTTATGTCGTGTTGTAGATGATCTGAAGGTTAGGAAGACTGCAGAGTGAGCCAGATGGGTGATCAGCTGAGGACTTCTGTACACTAGGTTGTGCGAGAATTTTGGGGTGTTTTATCCTTGTATGCATATGATGTTGCCTTTTTATACTCGGTTGTGTTTTGTAAACCTTTTGATGTATATATATTGTACATTTTTATGTATTTGGTTTAATCTATCTGCGTCTTGTTGTAAGATCCAGTTAACTTGTTGTCAGGCTAGGGTCAAGATCCATTGTGAGATCCTAGCCCCGTGGCACCCCGAGTCTCGCAGATTCGGGGTGTTATAGTACAAATGGATGACACCGCTCACTGAACCATGACATCTAATCCTGGGATACATTCCATGAGTCAGGAGCCCGAATTCGACCTTAAGTGCAACTCGGCTCGCATTCTCATGTCTGGCAGCCCACCGGTCATCTAATGACTGAAATTTGACCCTATATCCCTTGTTTCCAAAAGAGGGCAGAGCTCCAGAAATGGGACGATCCTCTCAAGCGGGATCGTCTGCACAAACTCAAACTGTCAGAGAACCCGATCTGACATGTATGACTCCACAATGTCTCCAGCCTGGATTGTTCTCGGTAGGTAGAAACCGCAAACTCGCCCTCAAAATCTAAGACTTTGTCTCCGTAGGGCATGAGCTTGATGTCTTCCGCTCTCAACTGATCCAACTATGAGTGTAAGGATCTCAACCTATCAAGTGTCTGCAGTGGAGTCTTCGGGACATAAATTCTTGAATCCCACCTCGCCAATCCATGCCGTTTAGGATCCTCCACCGCCGAACAACCAATGGCGGGAAGTGGGCATAGATCCAAAACTGTAACCATTTAATTATGTAATAATAAATATTGTCAAGTAGCATATTTTAAAATGACTTAATGTATTGCAAATGTTACCTGAAGTAGTGACATACAACTTCCAATCGTCTTCACCTTCAACCGTGAAGCATCGCCCATCATACTGTATGGAAAATTTTTAATTAAAGATTAGTAATAGTAATAAAAATGAAGATTAGTAATAGAAGATTAGTGAAAGTAATACGTACGAGTATAAGTACCCCAGGACACCAGGGCCCTATGCAAACCCTCTTGTACGCTGGTGATCACGTACTAGATCCATCAACAAAGGGCGAATATTGTTCGTCGATAAACTGATGAACAAGGATGACCCCAAGAAGAAGAAGAGGAATGCGGAAGCGACATCCTTAGCTGGGGTGGTTGGGTCGCATTGAATGATATCAAATGCGGTCCTCAAGGCATTTAGAGGCAGTGTTGGTTGGTTTCCTCGTGCCTCGGCATTTGGAATATGGAACACGTCACTCAGCCACTGAGCATGCTTTCGTGTTGATAACGGTGTCACTAGGGGCTCCCCATCGATCCTAATGTCTAGGATGATGGCTACGTCATAGAATGTGATGGTTATCTCACCCCATGGAAGGTGTAAGATGCTGGTCTCCGGATGTCACCTCTCGACAAAGGCATTTATGAAGGCGTGATCAACATCGATGAAAGAGACGTTCAGTAGAACTGCCAACCCACTCTAGAAAGTAATAGCAAACCAAGATGCGGGGTCCTCCTTGCCAGCAACCGAGATCTATCTACTCAACACAGTGTGATAACACGATTTATGATCTAGATTTAAGTAGTTATTTAGGTAGATTTATCACTCATTCATGCACGGTTTAGCATTAGTTCAAGACGTTTTGCACTCAAATCATGTACTTTGTCGAGATAGACGTCTACACGGACTTGTGTGCGTTTTGTAGGTATTTTGGGAAGTTTAGAGCTAAAACGATGCGTTTAAGGATCGTTCATTTAGATGACACACTCCCGGACGCATTAGGACACAAGCCAAGGGCTGAGGAGGACTCATGGAGCCTTACCAACACTAGCCATGCACCAAATCACAGCTTAATGATCCAAGGCGAAGTTTCTGCATAAAATCACGGTTCTCTGACGAACCACGGCCGTGGAAATGACCGTGGATTTTGCCAGATTCTCGTGACAGCTGTGCCACGATTCTCATGGACAGCTCATGCAAGTTTGTTATAAAAGTGGTCCTTCATGGATTGTGAGAGGCAGCTAGGGTAGTTTGGGAGCAGCTCATCCATTATCCATTTCTCTCTAACAAAATATATTCTCCAAAGAAGAAGATTTTTCTAGGAAGGAAAGTGCCAAAGAGAAGAAGAAAGGTTCCATTGAAGAGGAGAGAAGAACACACACCATAGCTTCTTGTATTTCGGATTCTATTTCTAGAGTTTTGTGAACCCTTGAACCTTCTTTTGGAAGGGTTGTAAGTTGTTCTAATTCCTTTTTCAGATTGGTTTGTTTTTGAAGTTCACTTGTTCATCTCTTTTCTTTCATTATCTTGCAATGGATGTTATGATTTTATGTTTATTTGCTTTGATTTTCATTATGAATGTTGTAGGCTAAATTGATGTGGTTCTAGGGTAAGGAAAGGATGGTTATGGCTAGAGCTATGATGGGACGGACTTAGATTTACTTTTGGATGATTTTTGTTTATGAACGTACCTACTGTTAGAAATCACGGGTAGTTCTTGAAGAACCACGGCCGTGGTTTAAGTAGAACAAACCGTGATTCTCCCTGGTTCGAAGGATCTTGCCTTAGACCTATAAAATGTTGAAACCCTAAGTGTTTGCTAAAGTTTAACCTACCCTAGGGTGATCTAGTGTAGCGACTAAGTGTTAGGAGAGACTTACCCGGTGATCCTTGCCCTTAGAATTTAAAATAGCAACCCTTAGGTAGTGGTGAGCCTAATAAGCCGCCATTGGATTAGATGTGCTAGGATAGTTGCTTAGGATCTCCCTTTCCAAGACTTACCCGGTAAGGATAGGTTAGATCCCTAATTAACAAATCCGGCTTGTGTAGAATTCCTAACCTTAGGTTCTTAGAGACTTAACCGGTAATGAGACCTTAGGTGTGGACTAGTTGGACCATGAGACCTACCCGGTAATTGATCCCAATTTAGAAACACTTAATCCCAACATATCATAGTGAAATCCAAAGAATGAATAGATAACTTGAGTTCTATGCCATAACCGGAATTTCCGACCCCTAGAATCCGTCTTTTCTTTCCTTGATCATTATCTCGTTTAGTTGTCCATTTTTGCTTACTTTTTGATTGTTTACTTTGCATGAATTGTGATCTTTGATTGATCACCAAAAACCAACCAAAAACAATTGAGATTTTCCTTTCTTTATTTCTTTCTTTTCCTTCAACTTAGATCCTTACTAAACTCAATCACGATTTGAATCAATTTCACCTTAGTCTTCGAGTTCGACCTCGGAATACTTATCCTTCTACGAACGTCCCGTACACTGCGGGTTTCGCTAAGTAGTTAGGATTCAGTTCGAGTTATAAATTTAAAACCCATTTGCGCATCACAATCTTAGCGTAACACAGTGACGTGCTCATTCCTTCGCAACGCAATAATAGGCCTCCTGTAATCCTCCTTCATAAATAACTTTGATCCAATTAGACGTTTTATTGATTAGTTTTGTGGCATAATTTGTTACTAGTGTGGTTTAGTTATCTACCTCTCCCATCCATACACCGCGAGCAAGGTGACCATCATAGCATGTCAGCACACCGCTAATCAAGGGTGCCACGTATCTACAACAACACGATCTCAATCTGCCGGTATAAATGGCTCATGTGGCGAATGAACATGCTCCTCAACTGAAATATCGTAGTGGAAGTCAACTGCCTCAGTGTGGTCGTCAGTTGGTGGATCAACGTGTACGTTTGTTGGTAGATCCATCTACTCGTGAATAGTAATATCGGTGTGCTCTACCAGGTGCTCCACTACATCTACATGCTCTGGTTGTACAGAGAAAGCGTACTCCTCACCCTCTGACTCGGTCGCATAAGTCGGAGATGGAAGAGCGTCCATACCGACTGCTGGAGATGGCTCAGATATGGAATGCCTCACTAGCAGTTGAGCTGGTGGTGTGCCGGCATCCGGGCGAGCAACCTGAGAGCTACTCTCCATCGGATGAGCTCTCTCTTGCTCTATGAGCGGAGGTCGTAGGACGTCTACACCTCTCCATGCCCTGTAATATCTGTAGTATTATATGCATTACGTAATTATATTTAAATATTTTATAAGTTTAATGTAAGTTAGTTTGATATTTATATATATTTGTTTGATTTTAACTAATTAAATACAATTTATTTATATTTAATTAACTCGATATAATGTAAGTGATCTAGTTAATTTTAAATAACTAGATCAGTTACATTATATTGAGTTAGTTAAATACATCATTTCAAACTAGACTACGCGCGATATCAAATACTTCAGTGGTACCCAAACTTAAAGACAAAAAAACATGCTTTCACTGTATCAGATCACTGTCAAATTTCTTTGAAAATTTCGACAACGGATAATTACACTCCTCAACCGTTCAAATTTGAAATGATGTGGAATAAACGAAAATCATTTGAGAATATTGTAAAACAAACATGGCGTTCCAACTTTATCGGAAATGAAATGTATAAACTCAAAAAAAAAACTCATCTACTTAAAACAAAGGCAAAGGAATGGAGTAAAGTAAATTTCGGTAACATATTCAAACAACTTAAGGAGGTGGAATCACAACTACAAGAAATTCAAAGCACAAGACCCAACAACTTAAATCAAATAGAAGAAACCATTCAAAGGAATCTCCTAACAAAACAAAACCATTTACTGTCTTTTCACCAGAGATATTGGAGACAAAGAACTAAAAACAAGCATCTGAAGAACATTGACTCAAATTCCAAGTATTTTCATCGCACTGCTACTGGAAGAATGAATCGAAAAAATCTAAAGGAACTAATAACTACAAATCGTACGACTATATCTTCTGAAACAGAGATCAGATTGGAAGTTAAAAGGGAATTCGTTAGAAAATACTCTAAAATCCAACTAAATCAATCTCTATTGGAGGATAAACTTCAACTTATTCAAAACAAAGTTAGCAACGAAGATAAATAAAATCTAACAAGACCCCCCCCCCTCCACTAATAAAGAGATAAAAAAAATGTCATGTTCGATATTGGATGTGATAAATCCCCAGGACCTGATGGTATGCCAGCCGGATTTTATCAAAAATATTGGCACATTGTAGGAACTGACGTTTCAAAAGCTGTGAAAGATTTTTTCAGAAGCGGAAAAATGCTCAAACAAATTAACCATACTTTTATAACCCTAATACCTAAAGTGGATAATCCTACAATAATTAACCATTTCAGACCTATAAGTCTTTACTCAACAATATACAAAATTATTGCGAAAATAATCACGAAAAGAATGGAAACCATCATGCCCAAACTCATTCACCCTCTGCAAGGCGCCTTCGTAGCTAACAGATCAATCCACGACAATATTCTCATTGCACACAAAATTTTTCACTCTTTTCGGTCTAAAAAGAGTAAGGAAGGATGGGCCACAATCAAGCTTGATATGGAAAAATGCATATGACCAAGTAAACTGGACTTCATCATTAACATCCTCAAACGATTTGGTTTCAATAATAAATTTGTGGGATGAATTAAAGAATGTATAACTACGGTCTCTTTCGCTTATGACATGATCATTTTTGCTAAGGCAAATATGGCCTCATGCCAAAAAAAAACTAAGCAAATCCTGGAAATGTATTGCTTTATATCGGGACAAAAGATTAACTTCCAAAAATCTGCTTTCCAAACAACAAAAAATACTAATGAAAGCAATATTGCCCAATTAAAAAAATGTTCTAGCCATGAATCATACCACTACCCTCGACAAATATCTTGGATGTCCAATCATCAACGGCAGAGTGACCAAAGACACTTTTTGCGACATAAACCTCAAAACAAAATAACAACTTTTGAAATAGAAGGTCAATTCCTTATCACAAGAAGGGAGGAACACTCTCATAAAACATAATCTGGTGGTTAAACCAACATTTGTCATGCAAAGTTTCATGCTTCCGAGTCATAATTTAGAGACGTTAGATAAAACATATTAAAAAAATCTTCTAGAACAAATCGGTCCAACATAGACCCATCATCAGTTGGGATGTAATATGCAAATCAAAAAAGAATGGAGGTCTTGGATTAAGAAAATCCTTAATCACAAACAAATCTTTACAAATGAAGCTCTTGTGGAAAATTTTGGTTGAACCAAATAATATATGGGTTAAAATTGTATACGAAAAATATTTGAAAAATCATAATATTCTTCATTACCAAAAGAAAGGATCAACGTTTTGGAAATGGAATAACCTTATGAAGCTAAAAACTGAGTTAAAAAATGGTAATATTTGGCAGGTCGGAAATGGTAAAACCATCAACTTCTGGCATGACAATTAAGTAACAACAACACCGCTTATAAAAATGACCCAAAACACCAATCAATTTGACATAAATATAAAGGTTAGTCACTTTATAAATGACTCAAGACAATGGAATATCAATAAAATTGATAACGAGCTACAAAACATCATCAACCCAGAGATTATGAAAAAAAAATGAAGGAAACAATTATACCAAAAAATGATATTCAAGATAGACTATATTGAAAATGTAGTAGTCATGGTTGGTTTACTACAAAATCTGCGTCGGAAATGATTGCGAAGGATTCAAGCATGTCCCCGAACTATACATGCGATTGGATTTGGAACCTCGATACCCAACCTAAAATTAAAAACTACATTTGGAAAATTTCACAAAACGGAATCCCAACAAAGGCTAAGCTTAACGAAAGAAGAATTGACGTAACAAGGCACTGTGATCTATGCAACCACCATCTAGAGGACTTGTTCCACTTGCTCATTGAATGTCCTTTTAGCAAACAAATCCTTGCCAAAATCGATAGGTCAATTTTAACCGAACTAAACAACATTAACCTTGTTAATAAAAAAGCTCACGACCTCCTACAAGAAATTAAGAATAAAATTGGACTTAACAAGTTTGTTGTCTTGCAACTATTTGTGGAGCATATGGTTCTTTAGAAACAAAATTATTGTTGGAAATGAGCCTATTGGTCCTTGTAATAAGGTTATCAACTTCATTAAAAACCAAATCCATATATGGAAAACTAACATCATTGATGAAGACGATTACGATATAAAACAATAACAAAAGAACATTAATTATTCCAAAAGGAAGAAAAACAATATTAAGTGAGATAAACCAAAACCTGGTTTCCATAAACTTTACTTTGATGGATCTAAACTCAATTCGGAAATAACATCCATTGGCTTTTTGATTCGGAATCACAAGGGTGAGATTGTTAGCCTTGATGCGACAAAAAATAATTTTAACTCGGTAATTAAACCTGAAGGTTATGCTCTCAAATCGGGTCTACAAGAGTCTATCAAATTAAATATCAAAAAGATCGAACTCGAGGGTGATAATCTTTATGTTATCAAGGCACTCCACGGATTGTGGAGTTGCCCGTGGGAGGTCGAGATGATTATTTCCGACTCCAGACTGGATCTCCGCTTCTTTGACGAAGTCCAGATCAAGCATGTTTTTAGAGAAACCAACTATGTTGTTGACCGACTGACCCATCTGGGAATATCGAACCCCAACACATGTTTTTTGACGATCCCGAACTTCGTGTTCTCATCCACAAGGATGCTTTAGAGTCGACTACCTCTAGGAGATAGACCAACCTGACCGCTTTCAATTTTTTTTAAAAAAAATCTATTTCCTCGGATGAAATAATTTAAAATTAAGTTAATTTAATTTAATGAATGTTACTTCGGATAATATTATTTAATATAATTAAATATAATTTAGTTTTAATTAATTCAATTTTAATTTAAGGTAATTAGGATGAAGTAATTTAATTTTAATTTACTTAAATTTCAATTTAATTAAATAAAAATTTAATACAATTTAGTTAATTAGGATGAAGCAATTTAATTATATTTCAATTTATTTTTAATTTTAATTTAATTAATTTTCAATTTTATTCATTTTAATTTATTTTATTAAATTAAATCTCATTTAAATAAATTTAATACAATTTAATTTATTTTTTAGAATTTAAATCAATCAAATGCATTTGAATGCATTATAATGCATTGCATTTGAATGCATTATAATGCATTTGAATGCATTATAAACAGTAACACTACGGTTCTAGAATGCGTGATCGTGGCGCCATTGTTTATCCTCATCAACAATCCTATGATAACCTAAAATTTTATTTTCGCTTGTCTCCGAATTAAACCAGACTTTGACCATCTTCACTTCTGGACATCGCACGTAGTCTTTCCTCTTAACAAATTCTATTATTTTATGTGAAGAGTTGATTACCTAAAATATACCTAACCAAATTTTTTTTCCATCAACTAGTATAGATGGGCCCAACAGATCCATGTAATTGGCGACCCATCATGGAGATTGTGGGCCTAATGGGTCAGCCGGCCCAGCTGGCAAGGTGAAAGCCATCTTCTTCTAGATGCACTTTTCTCTCTCCTATCACACATGATCCCTTTTCTACGGGAGCAGTAACTTCATGTATCAGCCCTTCCCGTAATTAGACCCAACCGTTACTATCCTACACCCCAATCGCATAATTTTGTTTTAGTTAACCTATTATTCATATCTTCTACACACGTCTTCAACACCGGCACTGGAAACCTTTCTTCTGCAGAATTCTCTTGAGCTGCTCTATCCTCTGCACACAGAAAGCGGGACAAGCCTCTCGCCGACACGCAGCCCAGGGACCATAGCTCCCTTCGCAGTCTCGCACCAGAGGAGCAGGTCGGCAGTCCCTCCTGTTCTGCGTGAGCGAGACTCGTCTGTGCCCTCACCGTAACCTTCGTCCTCGGGCGCCACAACCAGGGACGGAGCAGGAAATTTAGACGGATGGGCGAAAATTTATAAAAAAAGTTTAAATAATTTTAAATTCTAATAATAATTAAAAATCATTCAAATAGATAATCGTTAATACATAAAAATTTAAATAAAAATACAAAAAAAATGGATAAAATTATTTATTATAAAAAATTTAATGTATAAATGTACTTATTTATATTTTTTATATTAATCAATTTTTAATATAAGAATAATTAGTAATCTAATGTAAAAAATAATAAAAAAAATATAATTTAAGTTGGGGTGGGCCATGGCCCAGCCAGCCCACTCCTTGGATCCGCCACTGGCCACAACCTCACCAAAAGGAGTCTACCAGTCACACGTGTCGTCTTCTTCAGCTTTCTGCAGGTCAGGAGGTGAAGGATCTTACAGCCTCCCCTCGGTCCATAAACACAAACCAGGTATGCTGGCTGACTGCAATAGCGGGTACGAACGAGCCTTTCGCTGCAGTATTTGTTCTTCTCCCTACAACATGGTCACCCCTTCTAGTCCGACCGCCGGCGAACTATTCGTCATTCTGCAGTCGGGTACGCCTGTGACTGGTAGACTCCATTCTGAAGTGGGAAAATAAAATAGGTATGTGGCGAACTTAACCATCCTTCCGCCGTAGCCTTATAGTTCTTCCTTGATATTTGGTTAGAGTTAACTTCAATGAATAACAAACATTGTTGCTAGTCAGCTGCGCGATTAAGAGTGGGTAATTTCACCGGCGTCCTTGAAGGCGGCGGCGGGCTATGAGGACGGCGGCAGGCTCGACACAACACCAACCGCGATGGAGGGTGGGCAGGGACGAATGTTGGATTAAAATTTTGGGTATGCTAAGTTCATTTTAAATAATAAATAAAAATATTTTTGAAACAAAAATATTTTTTTATTTAATTAATATAGAGATCTTATAATACATATGAATTCAAAATTACACTTTATATATATTCAATGAAAACAAATTCGCCGTAATTAAATAAAAAAGTGTTAAACAACATATCAAAAATATTATATATATTCAATGAAAACAAATTCGCCGTAATTAAATAAAAAAAAAAGTGTTAAACAACATATCAAAAATATTCAAAAAAAAAAAGAAGGAAAAATGACCAAAAATAATACCAATTATGAGGTATGAACCAAAAATAATACAAACTTTAAAAATTACTACTTGATATACAAACTATTTCACATTAAACCAATTTTGATACGGGGTAAAAATCTAACCAAATTTTATTACAAAAACCGCCCATATATTTTTTAAATCACACAAATGGCCCTATATTTTATTTTCTTTCATAAATCACCATAGTTATCTTTGTATACTTCATGAATTAGGTAACAAAAGTTACTCATCACTTTATTTTTAATATTGAAGGTAGTTTATTCATTAAAAACATTAAAAAGTTTTAAAAATAAAATTTTGCTTAGTAGAACCATGTTTAGTGTCATTATTATTTTATGGGTAGTTTGAGGGAATAATCTATGTTTGTAGATAAAAATTAATGAAAAAATATATTATTTATTTGGAAATTTGTGTAATTTGAAATCTTAAAATTAATATATTTAACATAAATTTGTGGAAAAAATCTACATTTGATGTTTAAATTTTAAAATCAATAAATTAATCTTATTTTATACCAAAATTTTGTGGGAATGTCACCAAGTATGGGTCTTTTAACCAAATTTTTATTTTTAAAGTTTTAAAACTTCTCAATCATTCTTATAGTTGTATTTTAAATAAATGTCCTGAAATAATTAAGAATAAAGTGATAACTAACTTTTATTATATAATTTGTTAGGTATAAAAAAATAATATG
>BSUD01000007.1:124298340-124810189 GCA_033239045.1 Fagopyrum esculentum
ATATATATATATATATATATATATATATATATATATATATATATATATATATATATATATATATATATATATATATATATATATATATATATATAACTTTTAAAGTTGTATACCTTTTTTTAATATCTTTAACGGTATCGATATTTGTATTCTTTTTCTAAAATCTCATTAATTTTGATTAATAAGTAATGTGTATGCATACATATATGTTTGTATCTATACTATACTAAAAGAGAGATAGCCAAATGGACATCCTTTTTCCTATTTTGCCCTTGTAATTGCTTACTTACCTATTTTGCCCTTCACGTTTTGTGTAATTACATGTCTTTAGAGTTTGACACCTCACCTGCCAAAAAAATCCACCCACCGCCTAAATCTTGACCAGTGTTCTTTTGGCTTGTGAGAGCACCACTTTTCTCTTATCTTCTTTCACCGCCTACATTCCCAACCCTACTTTCTTTCTCTTCCGTCGGCTCTAAACCTTGCCTTCCTCATCTCACCTCCCTCTTCCACAACTTATTTGTCATCACCACCTTTGGAGCTTCATGTTTCTATCTGCTCACGAGTTCCATGTACTCTAATTTCCCTTATCATCTCTTGATTTTGAGAAACCCTAATGTTTCCTCTTCTTCTTTGTTTATTCATGAATGTACTTCATCCACCGCTGTTGTCTGGTCATTATCAAGTTGCACCTAATCTATGTTTGAGAATCCATGACTCGCAACTTCCAATTGAAAAAGCAAGGATCGCTTTCGAATTCGGTGTCCTCGGGATGGATCGACTTCATGCGCACCGACTCCGGCTTTCTGGTAAGCTTTTCAACCGCCTCTCTCATTTCTGTCGGCGTTTTAGTCTCACTAGTACAAAGAACCCCTAGACCTCGCTTATGTTGGAGCGATTTAAAAGAACCGTGATCAAGGGCATTTTGGATCACGATTATTGTATAACCGCGGTCAAAAAAAATTTCAAAAAATTCGGACCCCGGTTATTTGAAATAACCGGGTTATAATATTGATTTTTTGCACAATACCACGGTTATCATTAAAAACCGGGGTGATACAAAATTCTCGGAACCCGGTTATTAATAACCGTGGTATTTCATAAAAAAAACACTATATCAAAACGCGTCATTTCGAAGTAAATGAAACCCTAGCCTAATGATCGATGCAGATCGACTTGCTTTCTTTGCGGCACTGCGCTCCTCAATCGACCACATCCTCCAAGCCGGGGTTCCTCATCCCCTCTCCAGGCCGGCGTTCCTCAACCCCGCTCTAGGCGCTCCCGCGAGTCTCCAGGCGCTTCCCGTCGGCCGGCCGTCCTAGTCGTTTTGCTCTCACTCAGTCTCATCCGCTGCTTGGTACCCTTATGATATCAAGAAAGATGATCCTCTTGTCATGGACGAAGAAGAGAAAGAGTAAGATCTATTTTCTTCTATTTCCATTCGTCATTCAACTTGTATGCAACTAATTTCATACAATGCACTCTTGTGGAATAGTCAAGGGCGAGAGCATGCTTAATTCATACTGTGTTGGATGACAATGCCCTTATGCGGGACATTGTTTGTCACGATCTTCCAATGCACTCTTGTGTATTTGGATTGGAGTGTGGCTCATATAAGCTTTCCATTAACCATACAAACACCCCCCGTAAGTGGCCCGGCCCCGGGATCGATGAGAATCATCGCTTTTGACAAGCCTCGTAATCATTTTGTTGCGGTAAGTATTATATTTTTTCATCAAGTTAAATCATTAATTGCAATTATCGTAAATAACTTTTTTTCTCTTGATATGTCTACATGTTCAAATTTTTACAGCTACAATGTAAACCAAATTGTCCACTGCCACCCGTCCTCGCATATTGGTATCCGTCGCACGATGAAACAATGGAAGAATTAGACAAGATGTACGAGCCCTAAATTAAAATGTTTAAGACTCTTCGTCAACCATACACTCGACCTACACCTTGGACAACCCTTATTTATATACGTTAATTGTTAAGATTATCGTCTATCTATAAAATTATTTTTATTATTAATGTTAATTAACAATACAAATAACTATCATCATTACTAATTTAATAACAATTAGCATAATTATTTTTATTAATGATACCTTACACTATTATAACCCTCTAACTATTAATGATACTTAACACTAATATATAACACTACCCTCTAACTATAACATTGTAAATGTAAGACCAAAAAAAAAAAAATAAAAAAACCCAACTCCCTCAGCCAATTTTAACTTGAAAAAAATAAAAATAATCTCCCTAGATGCACCTTTGATGCGTCAACTTCCCAGCCAGCCGCCAAACTCTCTCGACCTCCATGTCATCCGTCAAAGTCTGATCACTCACCTATCCTGCGTCAGTGAGCAGCCCTATTTTGGGGTGCAACTAAGTTCCCCCTTTAGAAAACGTCGAACTCACGCGCATTGTACTTACGCCATTCACCCGAAACCCGACTGAATGTGAGATCTTACGCGCATCCGTGGTGCATGTGCATTGCAAATGCACGTCAGATAAAAACCCTACAAAATGCGCATACACAACGAGCAACTGCAACACAATATGTTCTTCTACAACGAAGACCCTAACGAGGACAATCGAGATTAGGAAACTAGCGAGATCAAGAATAGGAAACAACTGATTCAAAAAATTGATAAAGGTGGTGGTGATGATGGACGAAGACCCTTCCACAAGTGGAAACACACTGCATCCGAGGTAATCTAAAATCTCGATTACGAGTTTTTATGGTTTGATTTGCTTAGGTTAGATTATGTCGGAATTGATTTGTTTATGTTGAAAGTGTGTTAGTTTAGGTTGGATTAGATTGGACTTGAGTAGATTATGTTAGATCAAGATTTAAAAAAAAACTCGACTTTCAATGGAGCTGTAATGGAGATTTCTCGGGGAAGATGAACAATGGCTGACACGCATTTGTAATGCGCGTCAGCCACCATTTTATCTTTTGGATTATTAATTAAATTAATAAATTAAGTTTAATTAAATATATAAATTAAGTTTAATTAAATATATAAATTTAATTATATTATATTGTATTTAATTCATATAATAAATTAAATATATGCAATTAATTATATCAAATTTAATTGCCAAAAACAATATTGTGTATAGTACAAAATTAAATTACATTTATATCCATGTCAGACATTAGAGGCGTTGTGGAGGCGGAGGCGCCTAAGACCTCGGCTCGTAGAGGGGATCGAGATATTGCGTCTCAATTTGTAGACCCGATGTCCGGATCAATTCGTCTATAAACACCGGTTCAGTCTTCTCAACCACTTGGACAATCATCTTCTAAGCTATCTTCAACCGTACGAGTAGTGACGTTACCCGATCCATTATATCGGACCAAGACAACTATATGCCTTCAAGGAGTGTAACACCCCAAATCTCATACTTGGGGCGCTATGGGCTAGGACCTCACAATGGGTCCCGACCCTAGCTCGACAGTAATATAATAGTATGCTATGTCAAGCAAGGTAAATAGACTCTCAACCGAGGTACAGAAGTTAGAAACATAATCCGCAAAAGAAACCGTCAGAGTCAGCTAAACATAAACATGTAAAACCCACACCCGTCCTAACACTTACGGGAACCCCAACTGACCACCTCCTCCGAATCACTTGACAACTACCCTATCCTGCAAGGAATCTAACAACACGGATAAACCGTGAGCTAACTATAACATAGAGGAAAACACCAAAGCACAATCACATATAAAACAAGAGGTAAACACACATCATACTATCACATAAATCCTTCATTATTATCTTTATTTAAGGTCATCCACATTATTTATTTATAGGTGTAACACGAGAAGTCTTAGGCGCTCGCCTTCGGTCCTTTATCCAACTGGAGTTGTTCAACGCACCTCCCCGTATACACAATGGAGTGGTTCGGAACCCTCTCCGTATATGAAGTCTGGCCTAGTCGTGAAGAACCTCTCAGACACCCTCGGGAGAACTGGACAAGTGATCACCGCCCGTTACTCGTGGACTAAGTAATAAGTTCGTTATATAATATAACAATCTATCACAGCACAGAAAAATACACCACTCAAGCATTCGCCAATACATCATAGAAGCAAGGTAAGTCCTAAGGACTTACTTGTAACAAAACACGCTCAACTATTCCCACAAACTCGATCTGTAATCAACTCCTCAACGCCTGATATCAATCAAGGCAAACGGTATCATAACCAATCCATGACAATATGAAATTGCGTCCAAACAGTTTCCTGGCCTACGCACAAATCAACTACATCAACAACTAATCAAATCCTCACCCACTACATGGGATTCGCTCTAATTCTGCTAGGCCACTATTCGCTCCAAACGGTGTGTGCAAGCTTTAAATTTATATCTCAAGAAGTATGCTTTAAACAAGGAAGCGAGCCCGTAGTGTACGGATCAATTGTAATAAAAAGCAAGAATTCCAGGGGTCGATCTCAGGGACTTAGGTGAAACTAAGCAAGAAGAGGTTGTCAATGTAACTAATAACCACAAAAGCAATTAAATCAATCAAAGATAATAATAAGGTCAAATAAGGGGAAATGCGGGTTCTAGGGATTAAAACATCTAGTTGTGGTTCCGACTCAAGATCTCAAAGGATAACGCGGACAAAGCTGAGATTTTTCTAAGGGAAGGTGTTTCTAAGATGGGAATAGATTACCGGGTAAGTCTCACTACTCACTATCCCAAACCAAAGTTCCTATCACCGGGTACGTCTCAAGGTACTAAGGAAAGGAACTATAATTTCAAACCAACACACCACCCAAGGGAATAGAATCAACCTTTACCGGGTAAGTCTCAGGCTAACTCACAAAGATGGGATGAAGGCACACTCAAACCCCAATAAAGGATAAACCTTTATTACCTACACTTATGATCATGGGTAAACAAACTAAGGAATCACCGGGTAAGTCTCATCCTTGGTTTGCATTGAACCAGGAAAGGTGTAATAAGAATAGGATTTTGCAAACTAGAACTCTTAACTCTCAATTTCGGATCAGAAAAGGTCACCTCGTTCAGTCAAGTTCCACCCCGGCCGAGATGTTCATCGACTGAGCGAGGTACTCTATGGTTAAGGTTAAAGACTCGAGCTTTCAGGGTCCTGCTGGGATTAAGATCATTCTATCATCGTCTTTCCCACAACTTTCAGCCAATTACCCTAGAATCGCACAAGAAATTTAGTCACTCATCATCATGCAAACAATAATCGAATAAAAGGGAAAGGAATGAATATTCGAACTAATAAACCTTAAGAAAAAGGCTTCAATAACTTAATCGAACAACAAATCAGCGTTCCTAAATTCACAATTCGAACAAGACAACAAACCAAAAGGGGAATCTAAGAAAGTCTTACAAACTCCCTCAAAAGCTATCTCAAAACTATGAATCCTTACTTCCTTCAACTTCAATCCTTCCTTCAAGCTTCCAGAAAATCTTCTAATTGTTGGTTGTTCTCTGCCTCCAAGCATGGTTGAACTTGTGGAAAATCCAACCCATTATACAGGAGAATTATCTTCCAAAGATAATAATATCTTAAAAAAGATAATTTCCTAGAAAATATATCCATATCTCTAAAATAGATCTCCCAAAAATAAGATCTTCCTTTCAAAAATCCAGCCCAAAAATATAAGATATCTTCTTTCCAAAAATAAAAGATCTCAGCTAAAAAATATGATCTCGCCGGCGGCAGGGTGTTCGCCTCGGCCGGGACGCTCCTCAAGATCACCTCGGTCGAGGTAACACTATAGCTGACCGAGGTGAATCTCAACTGAATGTAAATCTCTCAAATCTGGTCCAAAGTAAATCTTCTTCATTAATTTCATGCTTCCAAAGTTCTTCTTTAAGCTCCGAAATGTAGCTCCAATGACTCTTTAGCTTTAGCTCCATTTTAGTCCAAAACGTGCCATTTTACCTACGATTACACAAAACTTGGTGTAAACCTCGATTCCCGTAAAGGTAGATGAAACAACAATATAATCACATAATATACATCCATACATGCAGATTTATGAATATAAAATGTCCAAACAAGTCCCAAAATATAGACTATAATACATGCTATCAAAATACCCCATACTTGTCCCTTGCTTGTCCCCAAGCAAGTTTCAAATCTTAAGTACAAGATAGAATGGATTATAAGTCAGAAAGATCAATGAAAAGTATTTCAAAACATTTTTGGTGGTGTGCTCCACTCATAGATCACTCTAAGATAATGCTTCATGGTAAATAAAATCAAAATATGCTCAAAACATTTTATAGATATAAGAAAGCTGTTCATCTTTGCATAAAATCATAGAATGCATAATAAATCATAATTATCGAATTTAATTATGTATAATCCAGTTTAAACCACCAAGTCAACCAACAAGCTCGAGGTCTCAAGGGCTTCCAAAAGAGGTCAAGAAACGTGTCAAGGTGGGATGTATATAGGGTATGTGGTGCTAAAATCCGGGAAAACGATCTTTACTTCACTTTCTTTGAATCTCAACATCTTCCACCAATAAGATTTGCTTATTTTTACTTTACTTTTTGGGATGCATGGACAGAGGTGCACAATAACCGAAGCCTAGGAAATCAGCAATTATCAATTGCTCGAGATGCCTCAAACCCTTGATGCACATACCATGACTCGTTAGGAATATCGCTCAATCCGACTTTGGCAAGACATAAACACCCGGCTATGTGAATGATGCAGAGTTAGTCATCATCATGATTGACTTCCCCAAACCTAATTGTTTCTTTCTAATACTTTTAGCCACATCTCAACTTCGCTTTCACTTGCTTTTCTTCACTTGCTTGCTTCCAAATTCCCGGATAGGTAAAGGGAGGCAAATATGTATATGAGGGGCTAAGCATGCTCAAGAAGAAGGAGAGAAGAGAATGAATTGCCTTAATCATCCCAGGAAGAATGTGATAGAACTCATCATGTGGTATCAACCTTCAAATTCAACATAATTTTGATAAAAATAAAGTATTAAACATGCCAAAATTTAAAACAAAGCATTTGCAACTTAAACATATCACAAAACCTTTCAAACATATAAAGATTTCAAAACCAATCTGCAAACAAAATCATCGCTGAGGTCATATCAAGAAAAGAAGCACAAAACGTTTCGAAAAATCTCTCAGTTAAACCGCCTCGGTTGAGGTTTTCTAAGTCATCCGAGGTAAAGTACCTCGTTTGGTCATAATCATCCTGGTCGAGGTCATAAAAATTTTTTTTTCTTAAACCTGTTTTTGACGTTTTTCTTAAACAAAAACCTGTATGCATGCATGTAATCTCAGATAAACACATAGAGCATAATAAAATCATAAATATCCAACTAGAGTCATACAAGCATACACACGTAGTCAAACAAATACATCCAAATACCCCATACTTGGGACACATTGTCTCAATGGGTCAAATAAGTCTAAAATAAGAGAACTTACCGGACATAGCTGAGCTGCGAAAATAAATAATAAAGAAAATCCATGCTAGCTCTAGTCCTGATCCGCTAGTGGTGGTGGATATGGAATGAAAGGATGCTGAGATGGGTCAAACGGATAACCCATAGTGTGTTGAAACTGGATCTTCATCATCCTCTGCTGGTAGTGTTGGCTCTCTCTAAGCTCCATCATCTCCAATGGTAAGGCTGCGTAAGACTTGATCATCTGGTCCGTCAGCTCATCAATCCGTCGGGGAGCTACTGGATCTCTCTGTCTGCGGACTCTACGCCGGGCAGGTCATGATGGTACTACTGCCTCCTCCTCTGTAGCCTCGTCGTCCAAATCGACAACTGGCACACTAGCGCCGGCTGTATCTGTACCAGTCTCCATGGCAGCTCCGCCATCATCATACTCCTTCTCCTCTACAGCTGGGGTGGCATCTCTCGCATCCTCTATATAGGGCAGCCATGCAGAAGACCAGTACTGTGGATTGAAGAATGTAAACTAGTCTGACCATAGGATACCCTAAGGGGCAGTCTGCCCCCAAGGCATAGCTACGTAGGGTGTAGTGAGGCCACGAGGAACCAGAATCCTCCTCGTGATCATCTCCTGAAGTCCAAGAGGCTTTGCACCCGCCACCAATGTACAAGCAGTCAAGTTTAGACCCATAACTGCAGCGATATGAGTCACTAGTCCTCCACAACAAATATCTCCCTTTGCCTTGCCCTTGATCCGGTGCAGATCCTCAGCTAGCATGCCTCCAAAGTCAGGCACTCCTCTAGTCACCATGCAGAACAGACTCACCAACTCTCCCTGTCTGATCTTCTGGGGCGTCTCAGTACGCACCAGAAGAGTCTCACTAAAAATACGGTGGACTAGACGGAAAGCTAAATGGAAAATAATGCTCTCCCTAGAGTCTCCAGGTCTCTTATGTCTGCGTGCTCCACCACATGGGAAATTTGCCCCCAGAACTGTCGAGCCACTTCTCGGGAAGGAAAATCAGGAACTGTCGGAGTCGGGAAGCCAAAAATGTCTCGGAACTGATCCATTGGTACCATGTAGTTCCGGTTCAGCAACCGGTACTTGATGTTGTTCCTCTCTGGCATGTGAGTGACAGAACTCACAAACTCCATCGTCGGCTAAAGGTAGGCTGGAGCTCGGATCTCCATAAACTACTCCAACCCCATCATAGAAATCATCTTCTTCAAGTCCTCCACCACGTGGAGGCACTCGAAGGCTGGAACATCTAAGAAGCACGGGGCAACTACGGGGCGCCCGCAAATGCGATCAAAATCTGCTTGGTGACGCTCATGAATCACCGGGATAGAAGGTCGAGAAGAAGGGGAAGGTGAGGAACCACTGGGAGCATCCCTCAAAACTACCTGGCAATCAGATCGAGAACTCATGATTTCTGCTGACAAGATCACCTCGGTTGGTCTGACAGGCTGAAGAACACCTCGGCCGAGACACAGCTCGATTGGACCGAGGCGAAGTGCTGTTCGATTTCTCCTCTTTGATTTTCAGTTCTTTTCCCCAAAATCACTACCAATTCTTCCTATGGGGTACTTATACTTTTTTCAGCAATAAATTATGGCAACCAAAGCCAAAAATCTCTAAAATCTGAAAAGAGAGGAGAAGTTAGGGTTTCCGACAATTTACCCCAAATTAAGCCGATTCGAGGCGTTTATCTTGCAGTTTGTTGCTTGCAATCTGATCCTCTTGCTTTTCTTTGCGAGATCAGAGCAGAAATCGTGGAAAACGATCGAAAATTGAGGAAACGAGGTGAGGAGCAGCCGCGGTCGAGAAGGGGGTTGGGAGGGAAGAGAGAGAAATTTGTTCTTCTTTTATACCCCTTGCCGATTCTGATATCACCTCGGTCGAGGTGGTCCCGACCGGACCGAGGTGGTTGACTGGATTGTCAAACCTAGTCGCCTCGGTTGTCTCAAGAACATCTCGGTCTAGGCGCTGTGACAACAACCGAGATGTGCCTCAGTCAAACTCGTCTTCTAAATTTCTTGAACTTCTGTCCTTTCAGTGTTGCTCCTGAGTTGTAATCCTTCCTTAGAGAGTACCTGGTTTCTGTCTAGGACGCCAAAAACAAAACAAAGCAAAGCAAAAGCAAACTATCTAAAACTAAACTAGAAAAATAGAAAAGAAAGCAATACCTTGGGTTGCCTCCCAAGAAGCGCTTGATTTAAGGTCGCTAGCTGGACCGTACGACATCCCTAAACGAGGTATAGTGGTGCAATCTCCTCAACATGGACTTCCGGTTAGTACTTCTTAAGCCTATGACCATTGACCTTGAAGCTTCAGCTTGTTTCTCCCCAAATCTCAACTGCACCATAAGGAAAAACATGTTTTACAACGTAAGGTCCTGTCCATCTAGATTTCAACTTACCTGGAAAGAGGCAAATACGGGAGTTGAAGAGTAGAACTAAATCTCCTTCTTTGAATTCCTTAGGAATGATATGCTTGTCATGCCATCTTTTCGTTCTTTCCTTGTAGATCTTGGCATTCTCATAAGCGTTTAGGCGCAACTCTTCCAACTCGTTGATGTCTAATAGCCTCTTCTCTCCGGCCTTCTTGATATCGAAATTCAACCACTTGATTGTGCAATATGCTTTGTGCTCTAACTCAACGGATAAATGGAAAGACTTCCCATATACCAAATTGTAAGGGTGGTACCAATGGGAGTCTTGAATGGGGTCCTATAAGCCCAAAGAGCGTCGTCCAACTTCATGGACCAATTCTTCCTCGTCCTAGAGACGGTCTTCTCCAAAATTGCCTTGATTTCTCTATTTGAGATCTCGACCTGTCCACTAGTTTGAGGGTGATAAGGGGTTGCTACTTTGTGGATTACCCCATACTTCGATAGAAGTGCCTTAAATTTCCTGTTGATGAAATGCGTTCCTCCATCGCTAATGATGATGCGTGGTGTCCCAAAACGTGGAAAGATAGTCCGATTGAAGAACTTCACAACCACCATGGCGTCATTAGTGGGAGAGCCAATGGCTTCCACCCATCTAGAGACGTAATCGACAACTAGGAGAATGTAGAGGTTCCCTGCGGATGATGGGAAATGTCCCATGAAATCAACTCCCCGTACATAAAAAATCTTAACCTCTTGAATATTGTTGAGTGGCATTTCGTTCCTTCTAGACAAGTTCTCTGTTCTTTGGCATGCATCACAAGAAACAACAAACGTTTGCACATCCTTAAATAATGTAGGCAAAAAGAAACCAGAACGTAATATCTTAGCGCACGTTTTGTGAGTGCTAGCATGTCCTCTACAAGGAAGCGAGTGGCAATGCCGTATAACACTAGTAACTTCATCTTTCGGAATGCATCGTCAAAGCATCCCATCCGGACCTCTCTTAAATAGTAGAGGTTCATCCCATTAATAGTGGCGTACATCCTTGAAGAATTTCTTCCTTTGAGCGTACGTCAATCCGGGGGGTATTTCCTGGCAAATAAGATAATTAACAATGTCAGCATACCAAGGTTCTTTCTTATCAGAAGCTTGGTGGAGCCAATGCTCTACCAACTGTAAAAGAGTCTCAAAAAAGGGTGTAGGAAGTTTGTTGTCCTCAGTTGACAACATCTCGCTTGCTGTCTCGGTCGGTGTCCGAGATGGGTGACCGAGATGTTCTTCAGATAAGAACACATTGCTTGGTCCAGAAAGTGCCTCGGTCGAGGTACAGGAATTGGGACCGAAACTTGAATTTCTCCTCTCCTAGACTAGTTTCTCAATTTTAGCTCCTGGATCTGCTTCCAATGCCTTTAAGCTCCGTATATCTGCATCACAAGAAATATCTATACCTTCCTCCATTAAGCTAAAACTAATAACTCTTTCAAGAGGGTCATTAATAAGGATAGAGCTCACCAATTCTCTTGATTCTTCTTCATCATAGATGTTGAAGATATCATCCTCCAACGGCTCTCCTTTCATTGCAGCAAGCAATGCAAACTCCACTTGATCACCGCTAATATTGAATTTCAACTTGGCGTTCTTACAATCCACATTGCAACCCGAAGTTGCTAGAAATGGTCTCCCGAGAATGATAAGAACGGTATAATCTGCGGGTATGTCAAGTACAACAAAATCTATAGGTAAATAGAAGTTACCTAACTTGACGGAAACGTCTTCCAAGATGCCCACGAGATGGGTAATGGAGCGATCCGCCATGTACAATCTTATATTCACCGCCTTGGGCTCTCCAAGTCCGATCTTTAGACAAAGCTCCAGCGGGATGATGCTCACGTTGGCTCCTAGATCACACAATGCCTCACAAGTTACATCCCCAACTTGAATGGGAATGCAAAAAGAGTCGGGATCTCTCAATATGGGTGTCATCTTCTCCTTCATGATTTGAATGAGTTCCGAGGATTTAGATGTAATCCTAACTTCTCCAATGTCTTCCAACTTCCTCTTCCTTGATAGAATCTCTTTCAAGAACTTGTCATAGGCGGGCATCCCTAAAGTAGCATCAAGGAAACGGATGTTAATGTGTAGTTTATTCATCAAGTCAAAGAACTTACCAAGATGTTTGTCTAGATGTGCTCTGGCCCTTGACTGAGGGAATGGAAGTGGTGGTTTATAAGCAGGAGGTGGGACATAAACTTCAGATTTGTCCATCGCTTTCTGGGACTCCACCTCGGATGGCACCTTAACCAAAGTGTTCCTCGTCTGTACCTGGACCGAGGTGTCCTTCGTCTGCACTGGCACCGACCGAGGTACTGAATCTGCAGTTTTTAGTCCACTTCTCGTCGTTATTGCCATGATCTGTCATTTAGGGTTGCTCTTTGTCCTTATTGGGAGCTTCCCTGGATCTCTTGGCGCTTCATTCGCCTTATTAAAGAATTGTTGCTCTAAGGCCTTTTGTGCCTTCGAAAATGAAGTCATAGACGTCTCCACAACATTGATCTTGATCAAGATGGCCTCCAACACTACATCTTTCTTCTCTGGCTGGGACTAACTTGATCCAAGCTCCTGGCTCTTCAATGGAGTAGAAGAAGAAGAAGAGGGGTTAAAAGAATTATTAGAATTA
Organism: Fagopyrum esculentum; assembly: GCA_033239045.1. NCBI lineage: Eukaryota > Viridiplantae > Streptophyta > Magnoliopsida > Caryophyllales > Polygonaceae > Fagopyrum > Fagopyrum esculentum. The sequence goes on from BSUD01000007.1 coordinate 124,310,855, forward strand.
GAATTAGAATAAGAGTTACCCGGATTTTGTTGATTAGATCTCCAATTGTTGTTGTTGGAGCCTCTATTGTTGTTGTAATTGTTTTTCCGGGACCCTTGGTTGTTGTTTCTCCCTTGATATCCTCCATCTTCCTTCTTTGTGTAAGCCACGAAAAGGTCTTTCAATTGCTTCACATCGTTCTTAAGGGAGATGAGTTGATTATTATTTGATGGAGCGTCCTGGAAATTAACTCTCTTAACTCTATTTTCGACTCCTTGGTGGGAGTACTTCTCCATATGCAAATCTTGCTTCTCAATGAACTCCCAAGCTTCGTCTATCGGCATATCCATGAATGTGCCGGCGGAAAGTAGTTGAAGATTGAATTGGGTAGCTCCATCCAATCCCTTGAAGTATATCTCCAGCAACTCTGTCTTTGGAATCCCATGATGTAGGCAATCCAATAGAACATCTTTAAATCTCTCCCATGACTTGGACAAACTCTCCTTGTCCTTCATGATAAATGCATTAATCTTCCCTCTCATTTCAACGGTCTTGGAAGGGGGAAAGAATTTTGTTAGAAACTCCGTCGTCATCTCTTCCCAAGTGTTGATCTTTCCAGGTGGAAGAGATTGATACCAAGTAAGCGCCTTGTCCTTCAAAGAAAAGTAGAAAGGCCTTAGCTTGTAATTGTTGTTTTCCAGCCTTGAAGGTCTCAAGGTCTCCATCAGAATCTCGTAATTTTGCAAATGTTGATGCGGAGACTCCCTCTCTAAACCTCCAAACTGGCATTGGCGGATCATGGATAGAACTTGCGATCGAAGTTCGTAATCATGCTCCGTTGGATCATTAGGTTGACTCCGGGACGCCTCACTTGCTGATTAGGGTCCATCCTCTGTCCTAGGGTTTGTGGAATTCCAGCAAAAAGAACATCTCGGACAGGCATCTAAGGTGGATGTATCTCGGCCGCGGAAACTGGGACTGGGTCGTGCCTCGGTCGAGGATCTGGGATCGGTCGATGCAGAATCTGGGCTCTTAGATCGGCCATATATGCTTCAATCTCTGCAGTTCTGGTGCGAGTCTGCTCTCTTTCTCGCTGCAGTTCTTCCTTGTTGAGGCGCAGCTGTTCCAACGCCTCCTTCAATTCGGCCTCAAGATCGCGATTGTCTTGGTTGGCCATCTTAGCTTTTTTTCAAGCGTCGTTTGTATGTCTTTTCTGGTTCAGGATCGTAAGGAACGATTTCCTTCCCAGCACGGGTTCTTCGCATAAACCTAAGAAAAGATCTTGCGAAATCACTCAAGTAGAGTGGTTAATAGCAACAAGGGCAATTAACTTGAAAGACAACCGCAACCGGCTTGGTCTAGAGCAAGTCCCCGACAACGGCGCCAAAAACTTGTTCGCTCCAAACGGTGTGTGCAAGCTTTAAATTTATATCCCAAAGGTATGCTTTAAACAAGGATGCGAGCCCGCAGTGTATGGACCAATTGTAATAAATAGCCAGAATTCCAATGGTCGATCTCAGGGACTTAGGTGAAACTAAACAAGAATAGGTTGTCAATGTAACTCATAACCACAAAAGCAATTAAAGCAATCAAAGATGATAATAAGGTTAAATAAGGGGAAATGTGGATTCTAGGGATTAAAGCATCTAGTTATGGTTCCGACTCAAGATCTCAAAGGATAACGCGGACAAAGCTGAGATTTTTCTAAGGGAAGGTGTTTCTAAGATGGGAATAGATTACCGGGTAAGTATCACTACTCACTATCCCAAACCAAAGTTTCTATCACCGGGTAAGTCTCAAGGTACTAAGGAAAGGAACTATAATCTCAAACCAACACACCACCCAATGGAATAGAATCAACCTTTACCGGGTAAGTCTCAGGCTAACTCACAAAGATGGGATGAAGGCACACTCAAACCCCAATAAAGAATAAACCTTTATTACCTACACTCATGATCATGGATAAACAAACTAAGGAATCACCGGGTAAGTCTCATCCTAGGTTTGCATTGAACCAGGAAAGGTGTAGTAAGAATAGGATTTGACAAACTAGAACTCTTAACTCTCAGTTTCGGATGAGAAAAGGTCACCTCATTCAGTCAAGTTCCACCCCGACCGAGATGTTCATCGACTGAGCGAGGTACTCTAGGGTTAAGGTTATAGACTCGAGCTTTCAGGGTCCTGTTAGGATTAAGATCATTCTATCATCGTCTTTCCCACAACTTTCAGCCAATCACCCTAGAATCGCACAAGAAATTTAGCCACTCATCATCATGAAAACAATAATCGAATAAAAGGGAAAGGAATGAAAATTCGAACAAACAAACCTTAAGAAAAAGGCTTCAATAACTGAATCGAATAAACAACAAATCAGCGTTCCTTAATTCACAAATCGAACAAGACAACAAACCAAAAGGGGAATCTAAGAAAGTCTTACAAACTCCCTCAAAAGCTATCTCAAAACTATGAATCCTTCCTTCCTTCAACTTCAATCCTTCCTTCAAGCTTCCAGAAAATCTTCTAATTGTTGTTTATTCTCCGCCTCCAAGCATGGTTGAACTTGTGGAAAATCCAACCCTTTATATAGGAGAATTATCTTCCAAAGATAATAATATCTTAAAAATGATAATTTCCTAGCAAATATATCCATATCTCCAAAATAGATCTCCCAAAAATAAGATCTTCCTTCCAGAAATCCAACCCAAAAATATAAGATATCTTCTTTCTAAAAATAAAAGATCTCAGCCAAAAAATATGATCTCGCCGGCGGCAGGGTGTTCGCCTCGGTCGGGACGCTCCTCAAGATCACCTCGGTCGAGGTGACACTGTAGCTGACCGAGGTTAATCTCAATTGAATGTGACAATAATACATGCTATTAGCCACCTATCATGATGCTACAACATGATCAAAGGGGTTCAAAGAAGGAGTAACACAAACGAAGAGAACACCCTTAAGTCAAAAGAACAACTTAAGGGTCTTACTAGAGAAAAACCGCAGCCGCAAAGGTGAAGAGACGCGGGGGCAGAAAGAACCTAGAGGCCGCACCTGCGGCAAGAGCAAGGCGCGTGGGCGGTGAGGCGGTGTCGCGGGGAGTGCAAGCGTTGTCGCGGCATTGGCGATTGCGATCTCCGACTTCTCCTTCTTCGTGCCCGGTCTTCTTTCTTCTTCAACCCTTCCTGTAACTCTGTGTATACAAGGTCAAATCTTCATGTAGCCACTCAGTAACCAAAGGAACAAAAAGAGAGGACAACATACCCTTTACTCGTCAACGATATTGAAGGAGACGAGCGGTTCTTCCAGAATCTACAAAGACGGCTCCCTTCGTTAACCTTGTTGCAGTCCGATGAAGATGAAAAACAACACGCTGTTGGTGATGGAAATCAAGAGAGACAGAGGGAGAGAGGGTGAAGAAAGAAAGAATAACGCAACGATGGAGGAAAGGAAGGAGAAAGGGAAAGAAGGAAAACACACTTACGTAAATCTCCCAAGGTGGTGAAGAACTTTTGAGAGAACGGCAACTGAAAATTAGGGTAAGGGAAGGTAAGAGTTCGGAATAAAAGAAAGGGTTCCATAACCGACGACGATTATAAAACAAAACGACGCGGCCCACAGATTACCAGCCCCCGCGGGAAACAGTGGTCACCTCCGCGGGTCGACGCACCTATGGCCCACTGTGGCCGTCTCCTGTTCGCTCCAAAAGGTGTGTGCAAGCTTTAATATTTATAACCCAAGAAGTATGCTTGAACAATATGCGAACCCGCAGTGTACAGATCAATTGTAATAAAAGCAAGAATTCAAGGGGTCGAACACATGGACTATGGTGAAACAAAGCAAGAAATCGGGTAGTCAAATGTTGCAAGTAAAAGCAATTAAAGCAATCAAAGATGATGTAAAAGTCAAGTAAAGGGAAATGCGGATTCTAGGGATTAAAGCATCTAGTTGTGGTTCCGACTCAAGATCTCAAGGATAACGCGGACAAAGCTGAGGTTTGCAAAGGGAATGTGTTTCTAAGGTGAGTATAGATTACCGGGTAAGTATCACTACTCACTATCTCAAACCAAAGCTCCTATTACCGGGTAAGTCTCAAGGTACTAAGAAAAGGAACTATAATCTCAAACCAACACACCACCCAAGGGAATAAAATCAACCTTTACCGGGTAAGTCTCAGACTAACTCACAAAGATGGGATGAAAGCACACTCAAACCCCAATAAAGGATAAACCTTTATTACCTACACTCATGATCTTAGGTAAACAAACAAAGGAATCACCGGATAAGTCTCATCCTAGGCTTGCATTGAACTAGGAAGGGTGTAATAAGGATAGGATTTGGCAAACTTAAACTCTTAACTCATAATAGGTTCAGGAAAGGTCACCTCGTTCAGTCAGATTCCACCCCGGCCGAGATGTTCAATGACTGAGCGAAGTGTTCTAGGATTAAGGTATATACTCGAGCTTTTAGGGTGCTGCTGGGATTAAGATCATTCTATCATCGTCTTTACCACAACTTTCAGCGAATCACCCTAGAATCACATAAGAAACTTAGCCAACAATCATCATGATAACAATAATCAAATTTATAGAAAAGGAATCAATATTCAAACAAGAAAATCTTAAGGAAAAATGTCTCAAAAACTGAATCAAATAATCAACAAACAAGCGTTCCTCAGTCACAAATCAGCAAAGACAACAAACCAAAAGAAATCTAAGAAGATCTTACACTCCTTCAAAAGCCAACTCCAACTATGATTCCTTTCTTCCTTGAACTTCAATCCTTCAATACTTCCTTGAACTCTTCCTTCAAAACTCTCAGAAAATCTCCAGAAAATCCTTGATCCGAAGATGGCTGAATTGTAGAAAATCCAACCCTTTATATACGAGAATTATCTTCCAAAGTTAAAATATCTTAAAAATATAATTTCCTAGAAAATATATCCATATCTCTCAAAATATATCATCCAAATATAATATCTTCCTTCTAAAAATCCAGCCAAAAATATAAGATATCCTTCTTCCAAAAATAAAAAATCTCAGCCAAAAATAAAGATCTCGCCAGCGACAGGGTGTTCGCCTTGGTCGGGACACTCCTCAAGATCACCTTGGTCGAGGTGGTATTGTAGCTAACCGAGGTAAATCTCAACTGAATGTGAAATCTCTCGAATCTGGTCCAAAGTCAATCTTCTTCATCATTTATATGCTTCCTGAGATCTTCTTTAAGCTCCAGAATGTAGTTTCAATGACTCCTTAGCTCCCTTAGCTTCATTTTGATGCAAAACATGCCATTTTACCTACAATTACAACGAAACTAGGTATAGACCTCGATTCCCACAAAGGTAGACAAAACAACAATATAATCATAGAATATACATCCATACATGCATATTTATGAAGATAAAACGTCTAAACTAGCCCCAAAATAAAGACTATAATACATGCTATCAAAATACCCCATACTTGTCCCTTGCTTGTCCCCAAACAAGTTCCAAATCTTAGATACAAGATAGAATAGATTAGAAGTCACAAAAGTCAATGAAAAGCATTTCAAAAAATTTATTGTGGTGTGCTCCACTCATAGATCACTCTAAGAGAGTGCTTCATGGCAAATAAAATCAAGACATGATCAAAACATTTTATAAACATAGGAAAGTTGTTCATCTTTGCATAAAATCATAGAATGCATAATAAATCATATTTATCGAAATTAATCATGTATAATCCAATTTAAACCACCAAGTCAATCAACAAGCTCGAGGTCTCAAGGGCTTTCAAAAGAGGTCAAGAAACGTGTCAGGGTGGGATGTATATAGGGAGATGTGGTGCTAGAATCCGGGAAAAGGATCTTACTTCACTTTCTTTGAAACTCAACATCTTCCACCAATAAGCTTTGCTTATTTACTTTACTTTTTGGGATGCATGGACAGAGGTGCACAATAACCGAAGCCTAGGAGATCAGCAATCATCAATTTCTCGAGATGCCTCAAACCCTTGATGCACATATCATGACCCGTTAGAAATATCGATCAATCCGATTTTGGCAAGACACAAACACCCGGCTATGTGAATGGTGCCGAGTTACTCATCATCATGATTGACTTCCCCAAACCTATTTGTTTCTTTGTAACACTTTCAGCCAACATCTCAACTTCACTTTCACTTGGTTTTCTTTGCTTGCTTCCAAGTTCCCGGATAGGTAAAGAGAGGCAAATATGTATATGAGGGGCTAAAGCGTGATCAAGAAGAAGAAGAGAAGGGAATGAATTGTCTTAGTCATCCCAGTAAGAATGTGATAGAACTCATCATGTGGTGTCAACCTTCAAATCCAACATAATTTTCATAAAAACAAAGTTTTAAACATGCTAAAACTTCAAACAAAGCATTTTGCAACTTAAACATATCATAAAACCTTTTGAGCATTTAAAGATTTCAAAACCAATCTGCAAACAGAATCATCATTGAGGTCATATCCAAAGAAGAAGCACAAAACATTTCAAAAAAATCTCGGTTAAGAACCTGCCTCGGTCGAGGTGTTCTGGCGTCATCCGAGGTGTCTACCTCGTCCAATCAAGCACATCCCGGTCGAGGTCATAAAAGAAATTTCGAACCAGTTTTCGACGTTTTTCTCAAACAAAAACCTGTATGTATGCATGTAATGGCAGATAAACACATAAAGCCAAGTAAAGCAGAATAAGATCATAAATATCCGATAGAGTCATACAAACATACACACATAATGTCAAATAATACATCCAAATACCCCATACTTGGGACACATTGTCCCAATGGGTCAAATAAAAGTCTAGAATCAGAAAACTCACCAGACCTAGCTGAACTGCATAATAAAGAAAATCCGTGCAGCTCTAATCCTCGTCAGTTGATGGCGGTGGTGGTGGATGTGGAATGTAGGGATACTGGGTCGGATCAAAGGGATAGCCCATCATCTGCTGGTGTTGGATCTCTATCATACCATTCATACGTCTAGTATAGTGCTGACTCTCCAGCATCTGATGCGTCCAACTCTCAATATCTCGGCGTTGGTCCTCGAACCACTTATGCATGTCAACAGTCAGGGTTGCGTAAGCATCAACCATCTGATTAGTGTGGTCATCAATCCTATGGTGGGCCTTGGGATCTCTGAATCTCCGGAATCTGCACTGGTGGTGGTGGTGGTGTTGTTGCTGCCTCCTCCTCTGTCGCCTCGTCATCAAGGTCGACAACTGGAATATTAGGGCCGCTGGTATCAATACCGGTCTCCATAGCAGCTCCTCCATCAAACTCCTCCTCATCATCAGCAGTAGCATCACTGGAATCCTGCATGTAAGGAAACCAAGCAGAAGACAAGTACTGTCGATCGAAGACTGAAAACTATGATGACCATAGAATACCCTGTGGAGCCGTCGTCTCCCATGACATAGCGACGTATGGCGTGTTGAGACCACAAGGAATGAGAATACGCCTCGTGATCATCTTCTGAAGTCCAAGCGGCTTCGCAGCTGCAACAAGTGTACACGCGGTCAGATCTAAACCCATAGCTGTAGCAATGTGGGTCACCAAGCCTCCACAACAGATATTTCCCTTGGACTTGCCATTTATCCTATGCAAGTCCTCAGCTAACATGCTAGAAAAATCCGGTACTCCCCCTGTAACCATGCAAAATAAACTCAAAAGCTCCCCCTGTCTGATCTTCTGGGCGTCTTAGTACGCGCCAGAAGTGTCTCACTGAATATCCTATGTGCAAGACGGAAGGCTAAGTGAAATATGATGCGCTCTTTGGAGTCTCTAGGTTTTCACCTGTCACTGTGCTCCAACACATGGGCTATCTCGCCCCAGAAATCTCGAGCTACGGCTCGTGAAGGAAAATCAGTAACGGTGGGGGTATGGAAGCCAAAGATCTCCCTAAACTTGTCCATTGGCACAATATAATTCCGCTTCAGCAACCGGTACTTGATGCTATTGCGTTCCGGCACGTGAGTGACAGAACTCACAAACTCCATAGTCGGCTCTAAGTAGGCCGGCGCTCTAACCTCCATAAACTCCTCTAATCCCACCATCAATATCATCTTCCTCAAGTTCTTCGCCACGCGGAGGCACTCGAAGGAAGCAACGTCCAGAAACCGCGGGGCAACAATGGGACGCCCGCAAATCCTATCAAAGTCAGCCTGGTGACGCTCACGGATCATCGGAATAGTAGGATGAGATGCATAAGAAGGAGAGGAACTACTGGTTCTATCTCTCAAGACCAGCTGGCGATCAGATCTACTGCTCATGATTCTGACAGATGAACACCTCGGTTGCTCTGACAATCACCTCGGCCGAGACACAGCCGACCAAACCGAGGCGAAAGGCTGTTCGATCGCACTCTCAGATTTGTAAGTTATTTTCCCCAAATCACTACCAATTGCTTCCTATGGGGTACTTATATCCTTTTCAGCAAGAGAAATTGGCAACCAAAGCCAAATCTATCCTAAATCAGAGGGAAAAGAGGAGTTAGGGTTTTTGGAAGAAATACCCAGATTCTGTAGAATTGGAGCGTTTTTCTCGCTGTTTGATGCTTGAAAATTAATCCTCTTTCTTTCTCCGGTGTAATCGAACCAAAAATCACAAGAAACGAGCAATATTTGAAGATTTGAGGGATTTAGGCCGCCGCGGTCAAGGTTGAGCGTGAGAGGGAAAAGTGAGGAGAGAGAAAAACCGTCTCGCCTTTTATACCCCTCGCTGAATTTGATTTCACCTTGATCGAGGTGGTTCCGACCGGACCGAGGTGTTTGACTGGATGTCAGACCTAGTCACCTCGGTTGATCAAGAACATCTCGGTCGAGGTGCTGTGACAGCAACCGAGATGTGTCTCAGTCAAACTCCGTCTTCTCAATTTTTCGAACTTCTGTCCTTCCAATGTAGCTCCTGAGTTGTAATCCTTCTTTAGAAAGTATCTGGTTCTTGTCTAGAGGACGCAAAAACAAAGCGAAGCAAACTATCTAAAACTAAGCTAAACAAGAGAAAAGAAAGCAAAACCTTGGGTTGCCTCCCAAGAAGCGCTTGATTTAAGGTCGTCAGCTGGACCGTACACCATCATCAAACATACTAGAAGGTGTCCTCACCCCATACTTCATCTTCATCATGGGGTGAAACAAAGGATTCTATCCAATGATCTAATAAATGCAAGTGCTCATCGGGAAACGAGTCATTAATGGGTAGGTCATCCTTCTCGGGCGAGGTGGAAGGTAGCCGGCTGAGGTGATCCGCAACAGAATTCTCGGATCCTTTCTTATCGTGAATCTCTAGGTCAAACTCTTGAAGCAAGAGAATCCAACGAATAAGGCGCGGATTTGCATCTTTCTTAGCAAGAAAGTAACAAATAGTTGCATGGTCAATGTAAACAATAACTTTCGCTCCCACTAAGTAAGAGCGAAATTTTCTCAAAAACATATACAACTGCCAAAAGCTCCTTTTCGGTGGTGGCATAGTTCAATTGAGTTCTATCTAGCGTTTTGCTAGCATAGTAAATGGCATTGGTTCGGCCATCCTTCTTTTGTCCAAGTACCGCTTCTGCGGCCACATCACTATCATCACACATGATCTCAAATGGCAAATTCCAATCGGGAGGTTGAATGATGGGAGCGATAATCAACGCTTACTTTATCTTGTAAAAAGCTTCAAGGCATTCCTGCGAAAACTCAAAAACAACATCCTTATTCAAAAGATTAGTAAGCGGTTAGAGATGTTGGAGAAATCCTTGATGAACCTCCTGTAGAAACCTACATGCCCGAGAAAACTCAGCACACCCTTAACAGAACAAGGGGGAGGAAGTTTCTCAATAGTCACGATCTTAGCTTGATCGACCTCAATACCTCGGTTGGAAACGAGGTATCCTAGAACAATTCCTTCGCTAACCATAAAGTGACACTTCTCCCAATTCAAAACAAGATTAGTGTCTTCACAACGTTGTAGCACTAGAGAAAGGTTAGCCAAACAGTTATCAAAAGAGGAACCATATACTAAAAAGTCATCCATGAATACCTCCATGATCTCCTCGATGTACTCGGAAAAGATAGCCATCATACAATGCTAAAAGGTAGCAGGTACGTTACACAATCCGAATGGCATCCTCCGATAAGCGAATGTCCCCCATGGACAAGTGAAAGTGGTCTTCTCTTGATCATCCGGATGGATAGGAATCTGAAAGAAGCCACTATAACCATCTAATTGGCAAAAATGGGAGTGTTGAGCTAACCGTTCAAGCATTTGATCGATGAAGGGGAGCAGGAAATGGTCCTTCATAGTGGCCACATTCAGCTTCCTATAATCAATGCACATCCTCTAGCCCGTAACGGTCCTAGTTGGAATCAACTCGTTCTTATTCGTCACAACGGTCATCCCTCCTTTCTTCGGAACTACATGCACCGGACTCGCCCACTTGCTATCCAATATGGGAAATATGATGCTTGTATCCAATAACTTAAGAATTTCCTTCTTCACAACCTCTTCCATGATCGGATTTAACCGTCTTTGAGGTTCCTGTGAAGTCTTATGATTCCATTAGTATCTTATGCATGCAAAAAGAAGGCTTAATACCAACAAGATCATCAATAGTATAACCCAAAGTCTTCTGATATTTCCTCAGAACATGCATCAGTTTAGATAATTCAGTTTCAGAAAGGGAAGCACTAACGATAACAGGATAAGTAGAATCCAGACCAAGGAAAGCATACCTCAAGTGACTAGACAATGGTTTAAGCTCCAGAACTAGGGATGCTTTCTGAGGTGGATTTGTGCCTCCTCCTTCCAGTGAAGTGGACTTAGATTGAAGAACTGGACTTTCAGAAGTCTCAGTTGACATCATCTTGCTTGTTGTCTCGGTCGGGATCCGAGGTGGGTGACCGCGGTGTTCTTCAGATAAGAACACCTCGCTTGGTCAAGAAAGTGTCTCGGTCGAGGTACTGGAACTGGAACCGAAACCTAACGTGCTTTCTTTCTCCTGAATCGGTTTATCAAATCTAGCTCCTGGATCTGCTTCCAATGCCTTCAAGCTTCGCACATCTGCATCACAAGAGACATCTATACCTTCCTCCATTAAACTAAAACTAAGAACTTTTTCAAGAGGATATTTAACAAGGATAGAGCTCACCAATTCTCTTGATTCTTCTTCATCATAAATGTTGAAGATGTCACCCTCCAGCGGCTCTCCCTTCATTGCAGCAAGCAACGCTAACTCCACATGATCTCCACCAATTTTGAATTTTAACTTGGCGTTATTACAATCCACGTTGCAACCCGAGGTTGCTAGAAATGGCCTCCCGAGAAATGATAGGGATGGGATAATCTGCGGGAATGTCAAGCACAAAACGTCTATAGGTATGTAGAAGTTACCTAACTTGATGGGAACGTCCTCCAAAATACCCACGGGACGGGTAATGGAGCGATCCGCCATGTATAACGTCATCTTCACCGGCTTGGGCTCTCCAAGTCCGACTTTCTCACAAAGCTCCAACAGAATGATGCTCACGCTGGCTCCTAGATCACATAATCCATCATAAGTTACATCCCCAACTTCAATGCAAATACAAAATGAACCGGGATCCCTCAATTTAGGTGACATCTTCTCCTTCATGATTTGAATGAGCTCTGAAGATCTAGATGTCATCCTTACTTCACCAAAATCCTCCATCTTCCTCTTCCTTGATAAGATCTCTTTCAGAAACTTCCCATAGGCGGGCATCCCTAGAATGGCATCAAGGAAAGGAATGTTAATATGTAGTTTATTCATAAGGTCTAGAAACTTACCAAAGTGCTTGTCTAGATGCGCCCTCGCCCTTGACTGAGGGAATGAAAGTGGTGGTTTATAAGCAGGAGGTGGAACATAAACTTCAGATTTATCTTTCGCTTTCTGGGGCTCCATCTCGGTTGGCCCCTCGACCGAGGTGTTCCTCGTCTGATCTTGGTCCGAGGTGTTCCTCATCTGGTCAGGGCTTGACCGAGGTACTGGATCTGCAGTCTTCAATCCCATGCGTGTTGTAATTGTCATGATCTGTCCTTTAGGGTTGCTCTCTGTTCATGCTGGGAGCTTCACTGGATCTCTTGGCGATTCATTCGCCTTGTTGAATTGTTGTTCTAAGGCTTTTTGTGCCTTCGAAAAAGAATTCATCGATGTCTCCATAGCGTTGAGCTTGATCAAAATTGCTTCCAGCACAGCATGTGACTTCTTTGGTGGCTGGGACGAACTTGATGCAGGCTTCTGGCTTCTCAATGGAGTAGAAGAAGAAGATGGGGCGTTAAGAGCATTTTCAGCATGAGAATAAGGGTTACCCGAATTTTGTTGATTAGATCTCCAATTGTTGTTGTTGGACTTTCTGTTGTTGTTGTTGTAATTGTTTTTCCGCGGCCCTTGATAGTTGTTTCTTCCTTGGTATCAACCATCTTGCTCCTTCTTCGTTTGAGCTACTAAAAGCTCCTTCAATGTGTTCACTTTATTGCTAAGCGAGGTGAGTTGAGCTCCATTTGATGATGTATTTTGAAAGCTAACTCTCCTTACTCCATCTTCAGCTCTTTGATGGTATTACTTCTCCATGTGTAAAGCTTATTTTTCAATGAAATCCCAAGCTTTATCTATCGGCATATCCATGAATGTACCGGCAGAAAGTAATTGGAGCTTGAATTGAGTATCTCCATCAAAACCCTTGAAGTATATCTCAAGCAACTCGATCTTTGGAATCCCATGATGTGGGCAATCCAACAAAAGATCCTTGAATCTCTCCCATATGACTTGGGCAAACTTTCTTTGTCCTTCATAATAAAAGCATTGATATTGCCCCTCAATTCAACGGTCTTAGAAGGGGGAAAGAACTTAGTAAGAAACTCCGTCGTCCCAAGTGTTGATTTTTCCGGCCGGAAGAGATTGATACCAAACAAGTGCCTTTTCTTTCAAAGAGAAGTAGAAAGGCCTCAACTTGTAGTTGTTATTCTCCACTCTTGATGGTCTCAAAGTCTCTATCTGAATCTCATAATTTTGCAAGTGCTGATGTGGAGACTCTCTCTCAAAACCTCCAAATTGACATTGTCGGATCATGGTTAGAACTTGCGGTCGAAGTTCATAATCATGCTCAGCTGGATCACCTAGGTTGACTCCTGGATGCCTGACTTGCTGATTGGGGTTCATCCCTTGACCTAGAGTTCGTGGAAGTCCAGTAAAAAAGAACATCTCGGACTGGCATCCGAGGTGGTGGGTGTATCTCGGCCGGGGAAACTGGGGCTGGGTCTTGCCTCGGTCGAGGATCTGGGATCGGTCATGGCAGAAACTGAGCCCTTAGAGCGGCCATATCTGCTTCAATTCCTTCAGTTCTTATGCGAGTCTCGTCTTTCTCTCGCTGAAGTTCTTCCTTACTGAGGCGCATCTGTTTCAATGCCTCCCTCAATTCGGCTTCAAGATCGCGATTGTCTTGATTGGCCATCTTGGCTTCTTTCAATCTTCTCTTGTAGGTCTTTTTGGGTTCGGGATCGTAAGGAACGATTTTCTTTTCCAGCACGAGTTCTTCGCATAAACCTAAGGAAAGATCTTGTGAAAACACTCAAGTAAAGTAGTCAAAAGCAACAAGGGCAATAGCCCCGAAAGACAGCCAAAACCGAACTTGGCCTTGACCAAGTCCCCGGCAACGGCGACAAAAAACTTGTTCGCTCAAAAAGGTGTTTGTAAGCTTTAATATTTATACCAAGAATAATTGCAAATAGCGAACCCGCAGTGTACGGATCGGATGTAATAAAAGCAAGAATTCCAAGGTCGAACACAAGGACTATGGTGAAACAAAGCTCGGTAATTCAGGTTGTCAAATAACAAACACGCAACAAGCAAAGCTATCAAAGATGATATAATAGTTAGATAAAGAAAATGCGGATTCTAGGGATTAAAGCATCCAGTTGTGGTTCCAACTCAAGATCTCAAAGGATAGTGTGGACAAAGGTGAGGTTTGCAAAGAGAAGTAGTTTCTACGATGGGAATAGATCACCGGGTAAGTCTCACTAGTCACTATCCCAAACCATAGATCCTTTTACCGGGTAAGTCTCAATGTACTAAGGAAAGGAACTATAATCTCAAACCAACACACCACCCAAGGGGATAGAATCAACCTTTACCGGGTAAGTCTCAGGCTAACTCTCAAAGATGGGATGAAGGCACACTCAAACCCCAATAAAGGATGAACCTTTATTACCTATCACTCATGATCTTGGGTAAACAAACAAAGGAATCACCGGGTAAGTCTCATCCTAGGCTTGCGTTGAACCAGGAAAGGTATAACAAGATTAGGATTTGGCAAACTAGAACTCTTAACTCAGATAAGGATCAGAAAAGGTTCACCTCGTTAGTTATATTTCATCCTGGCCGAGATGTTCAATGACTGACCGAGGTGTTCGTCGGTTAAGGTAAAGGCTCGAGCTTTCAAGGTCCACTGCGGTTAAGATCATTCTATCATCGTCTTTCCCACAACTTTCAGTCAATCATCCTAGAATCGCATAAAGAACTTAGCCAACAATCATCATGATAACAATAATTAAATATGTGAGAAAGGAATCAATATTCAAACAAGAAAACCTTAACACAAAGGTCTCAATGACTGAATGAATCAAACAAACAAACAATCAACGTTCCTCAATCACAAATTCAAAAAAGACAACAAACCAAACCAACTAAGAAAGTCTTACAAACTTCCTTCAAAGCCAACTTCAACTTGATTCCTTCCTTCCTTGAACTTCAACCTTTAAAACTTCCTTCAAACTACCTTCAGAAAATTAGTGATCCGAAGATTCCAAGATGATCCGTAGATGGCTGAATTGCAGAAAATACAACCCTTTATATAGGAGAATTATCTTCCAAAGATAAGATATCTTAAAAAGATAATTTTCTTAAAATATATCTCCATATCTTCCAAAATATATCAGCCAAAAAGATATTTTCCTTCTAGAAATTGAACCAAAAATATGTGATATCCACTTTCCAAAAATAGAAGATCTCAGCCAAAAATAAAGATCTCGCGTCCGGTCATCACTTCGCCTCGGTCCAAACGCTCATGAAGATCACCTCAGTTGAGGTGATACTATAGCTGACCGAGGTGAGTCTCAGCTGAGAATGAAACTCTCTAATCTGGTCCAAAATCAATCTTCCAAATCATTTCCATGCTTCCTGAGATCTTCTTATAACTCCTCAATGCTCCAGAATGTAGCTCCAATGACTCCTTAGCTTCCTTAGCTCAACTTCGTTCCAAAACGTGCCATTTTCCCTAAAATTACAACGAAACTAGGTGTAGACCTTCATTCCCACAAAGGTAGATAAAACAACAATATAATTAAATAATATACATCCATACATGCAGATTTATGAAGATAAAACGTCTAAACCAATCCCAAAATATAGACTATAATACATGTAATCAACCACCTCTTCCATCTACCGTCCGTGTACGAGGACGTGTAGGAAGACCTCCGCTAACTAGAGGTCGGGGCCAAGTCCATGTTGTTGATCCGCCTATCGTTGAGGTGTTCGTCAAAGAGGTTGTTGAGAATGTTGTTCCCGACGCTGGGAACGGGACCGCTACTAAGTCCGGAGCGCAGAGAGCATACTCGACCGAGTCCAGTCGAGTGTCCATCGGAGCATCTGCATGCCGCGACTATGTGTAGAGAGTCGAGAAAGCTATCAGGACTAGAGGACATGCACCAGCACCGTCAATACCCACGAGATCAGTTGAGGTTTTGCAGAGAGTGACACAGGTCGTTGTTGCGCCTGCTAGAGTTGTTGAGGCTGCTAGAGTTCCAAACGAGGCGAGAGAGCTGAGACCCGACTACTGGGTGAAGTCCTTCAACCAGCTGAGGGTTCCTTGTTTTGGAGGAAAGACCGGATTGGAGGTAGAGTTGTGGCTAGGCCAGTTGGACTGCTATGGAGGCGATCTGTTTTCCAAAGGGTCGTCGAGTCGTAATAGCACAAACATTGTTGTAGGATCAGGCTCATCATTGGTGGAGGACCATTCACAGCAAGGTCACGAGTTATGAGCAGATGAAGAGGGGAAACACACTTACGTAAATCTCCCAAGGTGGTGAAGCACTTCTGAGATAACCGTTGCTGAGAATTAGGGTAGGGGAAGGTAAGGGTTCGTAATAAAAAGAAAGGTTTTCGTAACCAACGACGGTTATGAAACAAAACAACGCGGCCAACTAATTACCCGTTCCCGTGGGAAATAGTGACCGGCCCCGCGGGTCGGCACACTTGCGGCCCACTGTGGCCGCCCCCGCGGGTAACCTACCTGAAGGTCATCCTAAAGAAGCCTCTAAAGAACCGGCTGTTACAAGGAGGATGTCCCACTTGACGATGTTGCTCCTACCACTCAACATGTAGATATCCCAACTAATGAGCATGTTGGTGAGCATGTCGAGCCTGTTGACCAGCATTTAGAGATCCCATTTGACGAGCATGAAAAGATCCTAATTGATGGGCATGTGGAGCCAGCTTTTATGCCGGAAGATCATGTTGCCAATCGACGTGGTTCGAGATCATGGGCGCACAGGATCATATGCATAGGGCATTAGCGTGTTCGCATATCTATATTGGCACTTGCCACTATCACTTTATTTAAATAATTTCATATTCATTTATGCACATACTAATTTTCATTTAACAAATTTTTGTGTAGGATGTTCGGTGGCACTTCATAGCTTAAGGTGGCGTCCATTGACAGTTGTACAACTTTCTTACGTGTAGCATTTTTCGAACCATATATACAGGTCATTTATAACTAAATATATCTACTAATAATGATTATGTCATAACTAAATGTGTACAATTTTGGATACATGCACACTTTCCCTCAATGGGGTGTTCTACGGCCGAGGATCCCAGGTTGTACAGATCAGTTCGGAGGGCTTCGAGACTAGGTGTCCCGAAGACACCACCCTGACCCTTGGACAGATAGAGATCACTTTGTGAGCAGATAAAACATACGAGAGTTGAGGATATCAAGTTTATGGTGTATTGTGATCAATCTCTAGACTTTGAGGGTAAGTTTGTAGTGTCTACATACAAAGGCACAATCTAGATAGGGACATTATAGAGTCCTATATCCCAGATAGGATTCTCCGACAATATGTATTTGTGCATACAATCCCACTTGAGAGGATTGCCCCACTTCTTGAGACTCGTCCAACTAGTGGCGGCAGAGGGTACAAGGTCCGGTTTTACTCATTGGACGATAGGTGGGCGAGTAGACAAAGGGTACAAGGTCAAGTGAAAAATAATCATACAATAAACTCATAATATATTATATATAAGTTAAAAATTAAACAAAAGTGTGGGAGTAAGTAATTAACTAGAATTACTTCTGAATAATTAATTAAATTTTGTCCAAAACATAAGGTAAAATTAAGTAAAAGAAGAAAAAAGTTGGAAGATGTTTACGTTTGAGTGATACACATGAGGGATAAAAGACTTCCGCCTAAAAAAAATGAGGGACAAAAGAAAAGAAAAACGAGATGTACATGTTGACCTAGGAAAGCAATAACCTATATCCGTGAAATTGATAAACCAAAAACACCCTTTTATCAATCTCTGGAACATGCTACATAAATAAGCTGAGATAACTACTACGTTTGTAATCCTCATCTTCATCGTTTGTAATCCTCATCTTCATCTTCGTATCGGAGAATTTCCATAAAAAATTGGGATTATCTGTCCTATTACCATCCTTCAAGTAAAAGTGAGGGAATGATCAACTGTGAGTTGAGGGGATACGTTTGAACTTTGAAGCACATTTGCAAATTAGTAAGAATTTACTAAAGTTGAGGGGGTAGACTATAGAATATCCCAAATAAAGAAGACGCGTTTTTGCTATACTATGAATGGCACTCATACACTAATACTGACAGTCTTAATTGATGAATAGTACTCCGCCATTAATAGATTGTACTTGTTCAAATCTCAGCCAAGTACATTTTCTTAAAAAATTTAATCACATTTCAAATTGTGCACCATAATTAGCGGCGGTTCTTTGCCCACCAACATCACGTATTCACATGCTCAAATCAATCATCAATGTTTTAATACTCTAATAGCACGGTTTACACTTTTATATATAAAAAAGTCATTCTAAAATACAAGAGTAAATTAATTTTTAAACTAAATTTATGGTTTTTGACAAACTTTATACGTCAAATCATTTTACCATGTAGGTTCCTCCTATTTTCTAAAATTTATCCTTTGACCTCAATATCAAAGATCTCTATTATGTAAAAAATAGAATTTTGAGTAATAAATAATTTAAACATTAATTATATTTTTTTAAACCAATCAATTGATTTTCCTAGAGGAGGACACGTGACGGGATGAAACGGGATTGAGGTCATCTCACATTCCGTCCCGATTATTATTCATGGAATGAGATTGGGACGAGTCTTGTTTTTATTAGATAAAGCCCGTCGGACCCTATCTCGGTTGGAATCGTGATGGAATGAGAAGGAACATGACAATCCTGGTTGATGCTTCTGATTGTTTATAGTGTATAAGGTTAAAAATTTACACAAAAGTGTTCGTGTATAAAAGCCATGAAGTTTGTACTAATCATTTGGTACAGTAATAAAACAATAAAGTTGATTAACGTATGAGCATGTTAGGGGCTTTGGTAAATTTTATATTATTTGAAAAACAAAACACAAATTTTAGGAAGTCAAATACTGACGGTTGCTCTATTAATACAGAACTATCACGCAATAAGGTGGCACATTAGGTTAAAACCAGATATTGAGTAGCGGTCATCCCTTCATTTCCACAAGGTGGAGACATTTTGAAAACCCTCTCCCAAGTCATCCTTTTTTGAAGCACAATCCGAGCATGTTATCAAGGCGGCATATGAAAAATGCAAACACATGATATAAGAGGTACATCTTTTATTGTTTTTATTCGTTTTAATTATTTAGAAGATATTTGGATTGAGTAGGTTTAATTATATTGGAATTGAATAGATTATGTTAGATTTGATGGAGTAGTTGTGTTTTATGTGATATTTTGTTGGGTTGTCTTCGGAGATTTGAGAGTATTTCGGCGTTTGCGCTTAGTCTGTCTAAGTTCTCTATCTACCTTGCTTCCATTCCAAGTATTGAGGCCGCTGACTTGATTCAGACTTTCCGGCTTTGTTGTTGGAGAGTATTTTTTTCGCTATTTGGCCATCTCAATTGCTCCCCATCAGATCCGGGTGGTGGACTACTCTCCCCTTATTGAGCGAATCGGGAGTCATATCAATGCTTGGAACAAGAGACACATCTCCTTTGTTGGTCGTCTTGAGCTAATCTGCGTTGTCCTCCAAGGAAATGTTTGTTTCTAGTTATCCCTGCTCCCTATCCTCGGCCTGATTCTGGATCGTCTGATGGGGATGTGTAGGAGGTTCCTTTGGAGTTGGTCAAGAGTTGCTTGGAATAAGGTTTGCATGCCAAAGAGGGAACACGGTCTTGGTTTCTTTGATCTTCGTACCCGGAACCTGGTGAAAACTCCACCTTGATTATAAAGTTATACAGGTGTTGATGATGGAAGATTTAAACACAAATGAAGTAGTTTGATACACTAACAAATGAATTGATTATATATCGAGTTGTTTGGTTTGGTATGGTGGTTTGGATTAAATAAAGTGCAGGTTTTGCAAGAGACTTCAAAGGACCTTGACCTTGGAAGAATTTGAAAGACAAGGAGTTTAGAAAGTTCAAACGACGAAGGCCTTGAAATGAATTCCAAGGGAACAAAAAAGTCAAGGCCGCACTTAAAAAGATTTCAAATCACTAAGAAGATCTTCAACGAGAGATTTGCTCAAAGAAGAAGATATGATCAAGTGAAGATCTCAACCGGCCATTCAAGAAGATCTTACAAAGATCCTCAACCGAAAAGCACGAAGATTTTCTCCTCTGGAATTGAATATTGTTACAACAAATATAAGAAGATCAAGGAGAGAGATCAACGTGTTCTCAGGAAATGAAGATCCACAACGGCTATCTCATTTCAACCAAGAAGTGATCTTCATGAAGAAGAAGAGTGATCTCCAAACGGTCATTTTTCCAACGGCTAGAAGACCTCTCCATAGAAGGTTATAAATGAAGATGACGTTGAAAATAAAATACAAGCTTACACGGAAACATCAATAGTCTTCAAGCGATCCAAAAACATCTTTATTCTATCAAATAGTTTTTCTTTCTCTCTTTCTCTAAAAAGATTTATCCCCTAGAGAGAGATAAAACTCAAGAGATCCATTTGCATATCTAAAGAGTGTTATACTCGAGTGTGTGTTACTCTGTGAAGTAACTAGGCTATTATGGCAAGGTGAAGAGTTGGAGCTAGATCGTAGCATTTGCTACAGTGAGAGAAGAAGGGGATTTTTTCTAGTTTGTATCTAGGACTCTTTGAAGCTGATAATAGATAGTTAGATACTAAGACTATACCCTGAGACGGAGAGTGGGCTATTTAGAGCCGAACTTCGTAAACATATCCTTGTGTCGATCTTTTACATTCCACACTATATCTTGTTTTATTGTGACTAACTTTGTTTTGCAAGAGTACAAAGTCAAGGCCCTTGAAAGTTGTTTCAAAGCCCTTGAAATCAAAATTTCACAAAGAACTCAGATCGACATCAAGGCCCTTGAGATTGGTTTTGCGAAAAGTTCTCATACTCTATTCAACCCCCTTTCTAGAGTATCTTTTATCCTTTTTATTCACCCATTTGTTCTTCAATTGGTACCAGAGCTAGACTCACATATATTGATTTAACCATCAGTGAGAATAATCATGAATCCTGTAGGTGATGGAGGATTTGCTCAAGGAAGATCCTCATCTCGACCACCACTCTTTTGTGGCAACAACTTTGCTCATTGGAGAGCACTCATGCGTATGTTCATTATTGATCAGGACATGGAAATATGGAGCATTATTCAGAATGACCCCAAAGTCCCAACTACAACAGTTGAAGGTGTCCAAGTTCCAAAGAAGGAAGTTGACTTCACACAAGATGACTTGGAGAATGTGTCAAAGAACTACAAAGCAATGAACCTACTCTACTGCAGATTAGATGCCAAAGAATTCAACCGCATCTCATCATGCAAGAGTGCAAAGGAAATATGGGACAAACTCGTTGTCACTTACGAAGGAACAAGTCAAGTCAAGGAAACAAAGATTAGCATCTTCCTTAGAAAATACGAGCTATTCAAGATGAATCCAAATGAAACAGTCAAGGAAATGTTCACAAGATTCACTGAGATCGTGAACAACTTGGACTCACTAGGAAAGATCTTCACAAATGAAGAAAAAGTTAGGAAGGTTCTAAGGAGCTTACCTAAAGCTAAGTGGGGACCAAAGATGACTATCATCGAAGAAGCTCAGAATCTCTCAACTCTTCCTCTTGATGACCTCCTTGGAAAAACTCATCACACATGAAATGATTCTTGGTGAAGAAGATGGAGAGCTCCCATCCAACTCCAAGAATTTGACATTAAAATTAAGAAAGGATGAATTACCATCAAACGAGATGATGACGATAAAGAAGATGCAATTGCCATGATCTCTAAGGGTCTCGCGAGAATTCTCAAGTCAAAGAAACAATTTGCAAACAATAGAGAATATCCACGAACATCAAAACCCCGAGGTAAGTTTTCTAACTCTAACAAGAAAACTAGAGTGCTGACTTGTTTTGGATGTGGTGAAACAGATCATCTTGTGAAGGATTGTCCACAAAATAAGAGGACCAACTTCAAGAAAAATGATCGAAAGAAGAAAGCTATGGTAGCTTCATGGAGTGATTTAGAATCACCAAATGAATCAGAAGACGAAAAAGAACAAGCAAACTTGTGTCTCATGGCCGATCATGAAGAAGATTCAAATCTATATGTTGACAATGTGGTAAGTACAATTATGTCTCAACCTGAATCTGACCTGAAACAATTCCTTAAAGATATTATTATATGTGACAAGGAACATAGAATAAGGACAAATTCTTTAAAAGAAAATCTACTTGAACAATAAAACCAACTAAGTGAGATGTCTCCGGAAAATGAAAATCTTAACACAGATAAAGTGGACCTTGATGACTATATCAAGGCCTTGTAATCAGAAAATGAAATTCTCAAGGACAACCTCTCCTCTCTTCATCGAAACTATATCGATCTAGAGAAAGAAAAAGTTGATCTAACTTTGATGTGTCAAGACCAGAAGGCGGCACTTGTTAAGTTTACTCGTTCAAAAGCTAATCTTGAGAGAATGATGGGTGAACAACAGTCCTCCATTAACAAAAACGGCATAGGTTATCATAGGAGCTTTCCTATAAAACCTACTACCACTTTTGTCAAAGTCAAAGGAAGTATTCATATGACTACTTGCTTTTACTGTTGTAAAAAGGGTCATGTTAAATCTACATCCATATAGAAGAAATTATCCTTATATTATTAGAAACACCTATCCTTTATGTTTAAGGAAACAGGTCAAACAAATCTGGGTTCCTAAAGGTACTAGACCACCAAACATGATCAAACCTGAATATGGACCAAAATATGTCATTTGGTCGACCCGGAAAGGTTGATGTTTGCTGTTTTGCAGGATATCACCAAGGTAAAGAAGCATAAATGGATATTAGATAGTGGTTGCTCAAGACACATGAGCGGAAAAACTCTTTATTCTCGGATTTAAAGAAGCAATCATCTGGAACCATTATGCTTGGTGATAAAGGAAAGTGTGACATTATTGGCATTGGTAAAATATGTTATAATTCATCTTACTTCATTGATGATGTATATTTGGTTGACGGTTTGAAGTATAATCTGCTTAGCATCTCTCAAATATGTGATAAAGGCAACAAAGTATTGTTTGATTTAGAAAAATGTGAAGTTCAAGACAAAAAGACGGGTGAAGTTTTGCTTACTGCTCCTAGATGTAACAATGTTTATTCTATGAGTACTAACCAAGTTTCAGGAACTAAGCTAAAATGTCTAAAGCCTTGATTGATGATCCAAGACTTTGGCATAGAAGACTTGGTCACGTAAGTATGCACACAATGCAGAAGCTACTTATAAAAGATTTGGTACGTGGGTTGCAAAACCTAAACTTCAAGGCAGATGAACTATGTAAGGCTTGTACACAAGATAAGCAAACAAGAGGTTCATTTAAACCTAAGAAAGTTGTAAGTTCTTCTCGACCCATTGAACTCTTACATATGGATCTTTGTGGACCTATGCGTGTCAAATCTCCCAGAGGCAAGCAGTATATCCTTGTGATTGTGGATGATTTCTCTCATTTCACATGGATTTCTTTCCTATGAGAAAAATCTGAAGCATTATTGAGTTTTCAAAATTATGTAAAGAGTTACAAACTTTGAAAAACCTACCAATTGTTTCTATAAGAAGTGATCATGGTAGATAATTTGATCAACTAAAGTTTGAATTTTTTGTGCAAAATATGGTATTTCAAATAACTTGTCATCTCCTAGAACTCCTCAACAGAATTGAATTGTGGAACGTAATAACCGCACTCTTGTGGATATGTCTAGGACTATGCTTTTAGAAAATAGTTTGCCAAAAAGTTTTTGGGCTGAAGCAATAAACACTGCAAATTATATTTTGAATAGGTGTTTAATTCGCCCTATTTTGAAAAAGACTCCTTATGAACTCTTTAAAAGGAAGAAAATTAAATATTTCATATTTCAAACCTTCTGGATGTACTTGCTTTGTTCATAACAATGACAAAGATAACCTTGGGAAATTTGATGCACGTAGTGATGAAGCAATATTCATTGGATATAATTCAAATAGCAAAGCCTGTCGTGTCTATAACAAACGTACCAAAATTGTTGAGGAAAGTATCCATGTCATTTTTTATGAAAGCAATGATGGTACTTTGAGTGAGTGTTTTGCATATCTAAATCTGAATCAACGAGAAGATCACAATTCGGATGAAGATGATGATCCTAAATATCAAGAAAAGAATATACAAGAAAAGATTCAAGATACCGAAGAAAACCCTCAAAGTTTTGAATCACACCTTCAAGACCTTGAAACAGAAAACTGCGATGTCAAAACTCCGGTTCAAGGGCTTGAAATTCAACTTCAAGGCCTTGAGATAGGATCCAAGGGCAATATATCAACGGTACCTGAATCTAGTCAAGCATATGAGGCTCAACCTTCAGGATATGCTGCATCTTACAAACGAAGAAAATTTCAACATTCTTCATACCATCCACAAGAGAATGTGATCTCGATTCCAAACGTTGTGGTTCAAGCTCGATCTAAAGTGAATAATATATGTGCTTTCTCCGCATTCGTGTCTCTCATCGAGCCAAAGAATTATGTTCAAGCTCTTCAAGAACCCGATTGGATCTTTTCCATGCAAAACAAACTAAATGAGTTTGAAAGAAACAAGGTTTGGACTCTTACTTCAAGACCAAAGCATCAATCTGTCATCGGCACGAAATGGGTTTTTCGAAATAAGTTGGATGAAAGTGGCAAAGTCATACGAAATAAAACACGACTTGTAGCACAAGGCTATAACCAAGAAGAAGGTATTGATTATGAGGAGACTTTTGCTCCAGTTGCCAGGTTAGAAGCCATACGTATGCTACTTGCATTTGCATCTTTTATGAGCATAAAACTTTTTCAAATGGATGTAAAATGTGCTTTTCTAAACCGCTTCTTGGAAGAAGAAGTCTACGTTGCTCAACCTCCTGGTTTTGAAAATGATGAATTTTCGGATCACGTTTTTAAATTGGACAAAACTCTTTATGGTCTTAAGCAGGCTCCTCGAGCTTGGTATGAAAGATTGTCCAAATATCTTCTTGAAAACAAATTCAAAAGAGGTTTGATTGATAAAACTTTATTTATCAAAACCAGAGGCAACGATATATTAGTAGTACAAATCTATGTTGATGATATATTATTCGGTGCTACTAATGATTCCCTTTGCAAGGAATTTTCAGATATTCTGTGCAGGGAATTTGAAATGAGCTTAATGGGTTAGCTAAATTTCTTTCTTGGACTTCAAGTTACACAAGAAAAGAAGGGAATTTTTCTCAATCAAAGCAAGTATACTAAGGACTTGCTTAAGAAGTACAAGATGGATCAATCTAAGGTCGCAAAGACTCCTATGAGTTCAACACTTTTGCTTGACCATGACAAGGATGGTAAAAGTGTAGTACAAAAGAAGTATCGAGGTATGATCGGTTCATTGTTGTATTTAAGTGCTAGTCGACCTGACATTATGCTTAGCGTGTGCATGTGTGCAAGATTTCAAGCTGATCCTAAAGAGTCACACTTGATAGCCGTGAAAAGAATTTTTCGGTATCTCAATGGCACTAAGGATCTAGGGTTATGGTACCCACGTCAAAGCTCGTTTCACCTTGTTGGCTATTCAGATGCAGACTTTGCAGGTTATAAGGTCGATAAGAAAAGCACTTCTGGATGTTGTCAATTCTTAGGGTCATCCCTAATCAGTTGGTACTCCAAGAAGCAAAATTTTATCGCCCTATCCACAACCGAAGCTGAATATATAGCTGCGGGAGCCTGTTGTGCACAAATTCTATGGACTGCTCAACAACTTCATGATTTTGGCTTTGACTTTAAAGGTATTCCTATAAAATGTGATAATACTAGTGCTATCTCTATAACCAAAAATCATGTGAAGCATTCAAGGACTAAGCATATTGATGTAAGGCATCACTTCATACGTGATCATGTTGAGAAAGGTGATGTTTCGATCTCTTTTATATCTACTAACTTGCAACTTGCAGATATCTTTACCAAGCCTCTTCCTGAGAAACAATTTAATTTTATTAGATTGGAGCTTGATATGTTGAACAACGAAGCATTAACGTAGGGGGAGTAAATCATTTTATTTGTTCCTACGTATGCAACCCAATTAATGTTTTCAAGGGCCTTGAAATACGTTTCAAAGGGTAATTTAAATTACAGATCTATCTAAGAATTAATATCTTTTAGATATTTTAATTCTTAAATTGTTTTTATGATTTCTTTTGTTTAGGAATTGAAAAGATTTGTTGAGTTTTTATTGGACTCTTCTCTGGTCTTTAAAAGGCTTAATTTTCACAAAATTTTGTTATTATTTACATTCGTTAAAAGACCAATTTTTCCTATCTTTTTCATTCTTCTCTTTCACAGAAACCCTTCTTTCAAAACCCTTTGTTTTCTCTCTCAAACATCACCCATGGCACCCAGAAGCAAGAAATCCGCTCTTCAAGCTCCCAAAAAGAAATCTCTTAAGAGCTCCTCAATTGCAAAGGAAGAAATACTTTCTGAGGATTTCGACATTTCTCCAACAACTGGTCTTCCTACATCGTGGTTCATCAATTTCCAAGCTTTAGGATCTTGGCTTGATGGTTTTCACAATCGACCGCTCTGTATGTTGTTACGCTAGGAAATAGCACAAAAAGCTTTACATTTATAACTCGAACTAAATCCTAAACTACCTAGCGCACCCGCAGTGTACGGGACGTTTGTAGTAGGGGAAGTATTCCGAGGTCGAACACAAAGACTAAGGTGAGATCAATTCGATTTATGATTAAGTTTAGTGAAGATCTAGTTTAAGAAAAGAGAAGGAAATAAAGAAATGAAAATCTCAATGTTTTTGGTTGGTTTTTAGGTGATCAATCAAAGATCACAAATCATGCAAAATGAACAATAAACTAAGCTACGAATCAATACAAACAAACAAGCTAAACGCGATATATAGATCAAAGATAGAAAAGCGGATTCTAGGGGTTGGAAAGTCCGGTTATGGCATAAGACTCAAGCTATCTAATCATTCCTTGGATTAACTATAATATATTGGGAGTGAGTGTTTCTAGATTGAGATCAATCACCGGGTAGGTCTAATGGTCCACTAGTCCGTCCCTAAGATCTCATCACCGGGTAAGTCTCTAAGAACCTAAGGGACGGAATTCTACACAAACTGGATTGTCACCTAGAGATCTAACCTATGCTTACCGGGTAAGTCTCGAAAGGGTTAGTTCTAAGCAACTGTCCTAGCACACTCAGTCCAATGGCGGCTATGAGGCTCACCACTACCTAGGGTTTGTTATCTATGGAATCTAAGAGTAAGGATTACCGGGTAAGTCTCTCCTAACACTTAGTTGCTAACACTAGGTCACCCTAGGATAGATTTAACTCAACAAACACTTAGGATTTCAACATTCTAACAATCTAAGACTAGATCCATCGAACCAGGGAAGATCACAGGTTGTTCTACCTAGTCCACGGCCGTGGTTTGGTAAGAACAAACCGTGGATCCTAACAGAGGCTACGTTTAAGCACACAAGTCATCCAAGGGCTAATCTAGGTCCATCCTATCATAGTCCTGGCCATAACCATTCTTCCCTTACCCTAGAATCACATCTATTTAGCCTACAACGTTCATCATAGCAATCGAAATCATTAAACATAAAATCATAGCTTCCATTTGCAAGATAATGAAGAGAAAGAGATGAACAAGTCAAGTAAACAAGACCAAGCTGAAAATGGAATTAGAATGACTCACAACCCTTCTTAGAGAAGGTTTAAATGGTTCATACAACTCTAGAAATCAATTCCGAAATTCTTCACTACAAGCTATCCAAGTCTAACAATGGTGTGTTATTCTTATTCTCCAATGAAGCTCTTCTCCAATGGTAGCTTCCTTCTACCTCCTTCTTCCAAAGAATCTTCTTGTTGAGAGAGTATTTTTGATTGGATGATAGTGGATAATGGAGAGCTGCTCCAAGATGCTCCTCTCAGCCAATGCAGGACCACTTTTATACTACAACTTTGCAAGAGCTGGCCAAGAGATCGTGGCACAGCTGTCACGAAAACGTGGCAAAAATCACGGGTGGTTCCACGGCCGTGGACTTCCAGTGAACCGTGATTTGGTGCTTCAGCGTTGCTTTGGTTCGTTAAGCTATGATCTAGTGCATGGCTTGTGTTGGCAAGGTTTCATGAGTCCTCTTTAGCCTCTAGCTTGCATCCTAATGAGTCCGAGGGTGTGTCATCTTGATGAACGATCCTCAAATGTATCGTTTTAGCTCCTAAATCTCCCAAAATACCTACAAAGCAATGCACAAGTCCGTGTAGACGTCTATCTCGACAAATTACGTGAATTGAGTGCAAACGTCGTGAATTAGTGCTAAACCATGCATGAATGAGTGAGAAATCTATCTAAATGATTACCTAAACCTAAGTCATAAATTGTGTTATCAAAAATACCCCATACTTAAGGTTTGCTCGTCCCCGAGCAAATGCTCAACTATAGACTACAAGATAACATGATTTATTTATGCAGAAAAATGGCAAAATCTTTTTGGGTTTGTGCTTCTACTATTGGATCACCTTCATAGTGATGTTTCATGGCAAAGGATAAGCAATCATGCATCAAACAAGTGAAGGCATGGAAAGACAATTGCACTTAACTCGAAAGTATGCATGAAATGTAAAGATGAAGAAGTCAAGAAGATCAAGAGCATATCCAATCTAAATCACTAAGTCTTACAAATTTGCAAATAGGTCATAAGGTCTTGTGAAATAAAAGGTCAAGAAACGTTGTGATTAGGTGGGGATTTTCTAGGTTGTGTGATGCTAATCTGGGAATGGAACTAACTTCACAATCTTGTCCTCGATCAACTTCCCTCAAGTGTATATTTTTCTCTATCTTTTCTTTCTTTTCTTTTTCTTATTTTTTAGATAATGGCATTGGTGTACAAAAGCCGAAACCTTGGTGATTAGCCATCCTCGGGCTTTTTCTATTTTTCGAGGTGCATCCACACCGGGCACACATACCAAAGCTCGTTAGGACTATTGGTTTATTTGACTTTGGCAAGGCACCAACACCCGATTATGTGAAGTGTACCGAGTTACTTGTCATTTAAACCAACGTCCCCAAACCTATGTTTTTGTCTACACTTTCACAACAAATTCAGCATTTTATTCATGACATTCTTTCATCGACATCTTCACCCCACACTTGTTTTTCACACATATCAACACACTAACATGCTCCTATTCCCGGATGGGTCAAAAGAGGTCAATTTATATCAATTTAGGTGCTCAAGCAACATGATCAAGATGAGAAGTAGAGAAAGATGAATTGCCTCATTCATTCCTAGATGATGTGCAAGAACTATCATGTAATTTCAACCTTCAATACTCAATCCATTCTAGGCAAACATCATGATCACAAATCATTCATGGTTTCAAAAGAAGTACTTCAAGTCCACATATGCTATCATCAATTTAACACATAAGGCCATCCATAGCCAATCCACAAGACAAGATTCGTCATTAGGGTCATATCCAAGCCTAGAAAGCACAAAATTTTTTAAATTTTTCTGATTTTTATGGGATTTTCGAAATACAAGACATGTGCAAGTATTAAACTACCCTAGATGCTCATCATGCAAAGGATCATGCAAACCCCACCCCATACTTAGAAACACATTGTCCCCAATGTGTAAATAAAGTAAAGAAGAGTGAAAGAAGGTTCTCACAATGTAAAAATGGTTTGCTATGGTACTTGGGATTTCTCAAGTGAATCGATGGTGGATGATCCTATAAACAATGGTAGAGAGCTCTAAGTGTTCATCAAGGCATCGGGACCCGCGCTAGGCACAGCTAGCCGTCCAAGTTCCGCGTCCGCTCCACCCATAATTTATGAGGGATTCATCATCATCATTCATATGCCAAGCAAGGCTTCCAATTCTACTAAGGTTCTAGCACACACAAGGCACACAAAACACACACAAAGATAGAAAAATCAAAAACAAAAAAAAATGAAAAAGGGAAAACGTTACCAATGGGTTGCCTTCCACCAAGCGCTTCTTTAAGGTCATTAGCTTGACCAAACTCGGGGGCGTCTACTCAAGGTGAAGTGGGGCAATCATATCCACCGGGGCTCCCGGGATATACCTCTTCAAACGGTGCCCATTCACCTTAAAGTTTCCACAATGCTCCCCTCCTATCTCAATAGCTCCATGGGGAAAGATCTTCTTCACCACATATGGCCCGGTCCATCTTGATTTGTGCTTCCCGGGGAAGAGCCGCAGCCTTGAGTTGAAGAGAAGGACAAGGTCGCCTTCACTCAACTCTTTCGGGATGAGGCGCTTGTCATGACACCGTTTGGTCCTCTCCTTGTAGATCCGGGCATTCTCATAAGCATCCAACCGGATCTCTTCAAGGGCGTTCATATCGAGCAACCTCTTTTCTCCCGCCTCCTTAAGGTCAAAATTTAGCCACTTAATGGCCCAATAAGCTCTATGCTCTATCTCCACCGGAAGGTGGCAAGATTTGCCATAGACCAACTTGTAAGGAGTGGTGCCAATTGGTGTCTTGAAAGCGGTCCTATATGCCCACAAGGGATCATCGAGCTTCATAGCCCAATCCTTTCTTGTCCTAGAGACCGTCTTCTCAAGAATTCCCTTTATCTCCCGGTTGGAGATCTCCACTTGGCCACTAGTTTGGGGATGGTAAGGTGTTGCCACCTTATGAGTCACCCCATACTTAGTCAAAAGTGCCCCAAAGTTCCTATTGGTGAAGTGCTTCCCTCCATCGCTTATGATCACCCTTGGTGTTCCAAACCTAGGAAAGATCACTCGGTTGAAGAACCGCACCACAACCTTGGCGTCATTTGTAGGAGAAGCGATTGCCTCCACCCATCTCGAAACATAGTCAACCGCCAATAGGATATAGAGGTTGCCACATGAAGAAGGGAATGGTCCCATGAAGTCCACACCCCACACATCAAATATTTCCACTTCTTGTATGTTGTTCAAGGGCATCTCATTCCTCCTTGAGATGTTGCCCGTCCTTTGGCAAGCATCACAAGCTACCACAAAGCTTTGCACATCCTTGAACAAACTTGGCCAAAAGAAGCCCGATTGCAACACTTTAGCACATGTCTTGTGTGAGCTAGCATGCCCTCCACATGGCAAGGAATGACAATGGCGGATCACACTCTCCACCTCATCTTCCGGTATGCATCTTCTAAACATTCCATCCGGCTATCTTTTGAACAAAAGTGGCTCACTCCAATAGTAGTGCCTCACATCTTTGAAGAACTTCTTCCTTTGGGCATATGTCAAACCGGGAGGCACTTCCTCACACACTAAGTAGTTCACAATGTCGGCAAACCATGGCTCGCTTCCTCTAGACACTTGGAACAAGCATTCCTCCACCATTTGCAATTGCTCATCCCGGAATGAGTCATCAATCGGGATGTCATCTCTTTCAAGCTCCAATGGTGGGAGTCTACTAAGGTGATCCGCCACGGAGTTCTCGGATCCCTTCTTGTCCCGGATTTCCAAATCAAACTCTTGAAGAAGAAGGATCCACCGAATCAATCAAGGCTTTGCATCCTTCTTGGTAAGGAGATAACGGATCGCAGCATGATCCGTATACACTATGACCTTTGCTCCAACAAGATATGAGCGGAATTTCTCAAAAGCATACACCACCGCTAGCAACTCTTTCTCGGTGGTAGCATAATTGAGTTGGGCATCATCTAGCGTCTTGCTAGCATAATAAATGGCATGAGTGCGCCCATCTTTCCTTTGCCCCAAAACAGCCCCAACGGCTACATCGTTTGCATCACACATGATCTCAAACGGTAAACTCCAATCCGGAGGTTGCATGATAGGTGCGGAGATCAAAGCGTTCTTCAACCTACAAAAAGCCTCAAGGCAATCTTTGGAAAAGACAAAATCAACATCCTTCATTAGTAGGTTAGTAAGAGGCTTAGAAATTTTAGAGAAGTCTTTAATAAACCTCCGGTAAAAACCTGCATGCCCTAAGAAACTCCTTACCCCTTTCACCGAGGTAGGTGGTGGCAACTTCTCTATAGTTTCAATCTTGGCCCTATCAACCTCAATGCCACGGTTAGACACCAAGTGCCCCAACAAAATACCTTCACTTACCATGAAGTGGCATTTTTCCCAATTCAAGACAAGATTTGTCTCCTCACATCTTTGCAATACTAATGACAAGTTAGCCAAGCAATTATCAAAGGAAGAACCATAAACAGAGAAATCATCCATGAACACTTCCATGATATTTTCAATGTATTCCGAAAAGATAGCCATCATACACCTTTGGAAGGTGGCGGGTGCATTACACAGCCCAAATGGCATCCTCCTATATGCAAAAGTACCCCATGGACATGTAAAGGTGGTTTTCTCTTGGTCATCGGGGTGGATAGGGATTTGGAAGAATCCGCTATAACCATCTAAGTAGCAAAAATGAGAGTGTTGAGCTAACCTTTCTAGCATTTGGTCAATAAAAGGGAGAGGGAAGTGATCTTTCCTAGAGGCCATGTTCAACTTCCTATAATCAATGCACATCCTCCACCCCGTAACCGTCCTAGTTGGGATTAGTTCATTGTTCTCATTAGTCACTACGGTCATCCCACCCTTCTTAGGAACTACATGAACGGGACTAACCCACTTACTATCCGAGATAGGGTAGATTATCCCTGCATCTAGCAACTTAATGATTTCCTTTTTGACTACCTCTTTCATTATAGGATTCAATCTCCTTTGATGTTCAATAGAGGGTTTGTGGTTATCTTCCATCAATATTTTATGCATGCACAAAGAAGACTTAATGCCAACCAAATCATCAATAGTATAGCCAATGGCTTTCCTATGCAATCTTAGCTCATGCAACAACTTAGCAAGTTCATCATCACTCAAGCATGCATTAACAATCACCGGATATGTTGAATTATCACCAAGAAAAGCATACTTCAAATGAGAGGGGAGGGGTTTGAGTTCAAGTTTAGGAGGACCTTTATCGATTGGAGACGATCCAAATAACGTTGGATGAGATGAATCCAAAGCAAATCCAACCTGGCAAAGAGCTGGCCAAGAGATCGTGGCACAGCTGTCACAAAAACCTGGCAAAAATCACGGGTGGTTCCACGGCCGTGGACTTCCAGTGAACCATGATTTGGTGCTTCAGCGTTGCTTTGGTTCGTTAAGCTATGATCTAGTGCATGGCTTGTGTTGGCAAGGTTCCATGAGTCCTCTTTAGCCTCTAGCTTGCATCCTAATGAGTCTGAGGGTGTGTCATCTTGATGAACGATCCTCAAACGTATCGTTTTAGCTCCTAAATCTCCCAAAATACCTACAAAGCAATGCACAAGTCCGTGTAGACGTCTATCTCGACAAATTACGTGAATTGAGTGCAAACGTCGTGAATTAGTGCTAAACCATGCATGAATGAGTGAGAAATCTATCTAAATGATTACCTAAACCTAAGTCATAAATTGTGTTATCATATGTGCGATCTGGTGGACACTGAATTTCTCAAAACTCTACAGATCCCGTGCATAAACAAGGTCAAAAGTTTGATAATTTGGAACATTCTAAACCCTGGAGATTTTGCTTTTCCACGGCTCACGAGGATGTTCTATGTCAATCTCATCACAAAAAGGGACAAAGGAATTATCACTCTTGAATCTTCAGTGAAAGAGAGTGTTCGTCTTGCTAAGGAGAAGTTTCTAGTTCCAAATTCAACCTCACGCTAACTTACTCATACCTCTCTAACCTTAGATGCTTAAATTGTGTTTACCATTCTTGTTCGATGTGTTATTCCTCTTGCAAACTCAAGAGAACTGTTGACTGACCAATCCTTGGAACTAATTCATCTTATTATGTCTGAGTTAGACATCGATGTTCCTAACTTTATTCTCAACCATATGATACATTCTGTCAACTTTAAACGACCCATTCCTCTTCCTTATGGAAACTTGTTGCCTAAGATCTTTGATTATTTCAAAATTGATACATCTTCTGAAGATCGACAGTCAATTTTTGGTAAGATTGATGAGAACTGCTTAGAAAGACTGGGGATTGAGAAGACTCTCGCAGGCACATGGACTTTAAAAGGGAAAGGAGCTACTCCAATTCCAACTCAAGAGGCTCCAACATCTCCTACTCTTACTCCAGAAATCAGGTTAGAAGGTTGTGAAAAAGAAATGGTATGTCTAAATCGTGAACTGTCTGCTTTCCAGTTTGATACTAAGAGAAGAATGGATGCAAATTTTGAACTGCTATCTACCATAAATGCTAAAGTCAATGAAATATATTTGATGAATGCTCTTACTCTGACTACTATGGGAAGTATTCTGCCCATGCCTTAAGATGTAGCTCAATATACTCAAGAGAAAGTGGTGATGAATTGCAAACGACGTGTACAAAATAAATCTATTTTGTATCCAACTCATGTTGAGCCAACATTTCTACCAGTATTTGAATATGAAGTGGTTAAGCAACGAAGAGCTGAAGAAAAGAAACGACATTTAGCAGCTGAAATGGATGATTGGAGTCATAAGAAATCTTCATCTAAAGGAAAAAGACAATTCTATGAGGAGGATTGAGCTTGATGTTTGAGGGAACTGACTTGTTTTGTGCTTTTGTGGAAATACTCTTTTACTTTGGGTTGTAATGTTTTAAAACTCCCGTGCTTTAACTATTTTTCTCCCTTGTTGAAAGACAAAGGGGGAGAAATGAATGTGATCCGACATTCGATATTCTGCATTCTGCATTTTAGGTTTGGATTGTCATATATGCATCTCTAACCTTACAAATGCAGGTACGAAAACATTTGTGTTGTCTTCCATCAAGGGGGAGATTAAAAACTCCACCTTAATTATAAAGTTATACAGGTGTTGATGATGGAAGACTTAAACACAAATGAAGTAGTTTGATACACTAACAAATGAATTGATTATATATCGAGTTGCTTGGTTTGGTATGGTAGTTTGGATTAAATAAAGTGCAGGTTTTGCAAGAGACTTCAAAGGAACTTGGAAGATTTTGAAAGACAAGGAGTTTAGAGTGTTCAAACGACGAAGGCCTTGAAATGAATTCCAAGGGAACAAAGAAGTCAAGGCCGCACTTAAAAAGATTTCAAATCACTAATAAGATCTTCTACGAGAGATTTGCTCAAACAAGAAGATATGATCAAGTGAAGATCTCAACCGTCCATTCAAGAAGATCTTACAAAGATCCTCAACCGAAAAACACGAAGATTTTCTCCTCTGGAATTGAATATTGTTACAACTAATATGAGAAGATCAAGGAGCGAGAGATCAACGTGTTCTCAAGAAATGAAGATCCACAACGTCTATCTCATCTCAACCAAGTAGCGATCTTCATGGAGAAGAAGAGTGATCTCCAAACGGTAATTTTTCCAACGGCTAGAAGACCTCTCCATTGAAGGTTATAAATGAAGATGGTGTTGAAGATAAAATACAAGCTTACACGGAAACATCAATAGTCTTCAAGCGATCCAAAAACATCTTTATTCTATCAAATAGTTTTTCTTTCTCTCTTTCTCTAAAAAGATTTATCCCCTAGAGAGAGATAAAACTCAAGAGATCCATTTGCATATCTAAAGAGTGTTATACTCGAGTGTGTGTTACTCTGTGAAGTAACTAGGCTATTATGGCAAGGTGAAGAGTTGGAGCTAGATCGTAGCATTGGCTACAGTGAGAGAAGAAGAGGATTTCTTCTAGTTTGTATCTAGGACTCTTTGAAGGTGATAATAGATAGTTAGATCCTAAGGCTGTACCCTGGGACGGAGAGTAGGCTATTTAGAGCCGAACTTCGTAAACATATCCTTGTGTCGATCTTTTACATTCCGCACTATATCTTGTTTTATTGTGACTTACTTTGTTTTGCAGGAGTACAAAGTCAAGGCCCTTGAAAGTTGTTTCAAAGCCCTTGAAATCAAAGTTTTACAAAGAACTCAGATCGACATCAAGGCCCTTGAAATTGGTTTCAAGGCCTTGAGATTGATTTTGCAAAAAGTTCTCATACTCTATTCAACCCCCTTCTAGAGTATCTTTTATCCTTTTTATTCACCTATCGGTTCTTCACCTGGCTTTTATGTGCAAGCATTACCATCACATCCACGTTAGCCGTGATAGTATCTAGGTGAGGTGGATACACTACCATTATCTTTAGGTGACTAAGCCTTGTGATTCGGTTGTTCACTTACGTGACTCACCCTTAATCAAGGCTATTATTGGGGCGAGAGATAAGAATATGAGATGCGGGGATCCAACTTTGAATCTGACTGAGACACTTGACTCTTGTTGCCATGGGGAGAAGCTCTTGATGACTCGGGCTTATGATCTGTTCAAAGAGCATGGACATAATATTGATTGGTACAGACTAGTCTAGGATTCAAGGAATACGCCGAAGCATTGTTTCATTCTTTGGAGTCCGGATGGCCATAATGGGACACCTTTCCACTAGAGATAGACTCTCTTTCATTGACATTGACCCGACTTGCCGATGGTGTAGAGGAGCTAGTGAGTCTCATGACCACTTATTCTTTAGATGCACGTATGCGAGAAAGTTTGGAGACAAATTTGTGAGGGATTCAATATGTCCGACAATTTGACCTCTATTTCAACATCTCAAGTTTGGCTGAGGTAGTCGGCCATTGGGAGAGGTTGGATGAGCAGATAGAGGATTTATGCATTCTCGTCTACGGTTTAGTACTTATGGCATTCTAGCAATGCCCTTGTATTCAACGGCAATAGGATTCCTATTGACGTTCTAGTTCGACTCATCTGATCTCATATTTTCCGGCTCCTTCATGAGACATTCCCCTCCAAAGTTGGTAGTTGATACCTTCCCGGGTTAGACCTCTCCCTTGCTGATGGCCATGCCGAAGGTGAGGGATGTCTTATTCCGATGTTGCTGGTCACGCTTGGCTCACTTGGTTTGCATTTGTTGATGGCTTTGCCAAAGGTGGATGGGCCTTTTGAGTTTGTTCCAACAGTTTTTGAATGTGTGAGAATTATATATCGTTTTATTGTGGGCATTTGGTTATGCTCGGGGACTGCCTTGATACTTTGGTTGTTTAGATTACATTGTTTGTGCTTTAGACTTCGTGTCTTGGCACCCTGTACATACATTATGTTACTTGTATTCATAAACTCTGTTGAGTTTATGAGTAATTTATTTTCTATGAATTAGCCTTTACCCAAATTTTTTTTATGGACATTATATATATACATAAGTTTATATGAAAAATATATAAGTACTTGAATTTTTATATTTATCAAACTTGCCGTAATAAATGAGTACACTATTTACTTTTTTACTTTTAAAAATTAATACCAAAAATATTAATTATTAGCGAAATATATTCATGTTAGACATTGGAGGCGATGTAGCAACGACTAACATGTTTAAGAATGCTACTAGTGAACCGACACTAGTAGTAAGTCCTATGGTATGTACATCGTGTACTTTCATAGTACTTGTAAATGCTTGTGATGCAAGCAAGTTAATTAAACCAATCTTAAGTTCAAAGTTAGGAAAACTATTTTAGGAGTTACTACTCGCTATTGGGGTTTGAACTAGTAAGCATCGTATAAGCTCCAAGAGTAATTGAATTGTTTCTCTCATTAGCGTGTCTTGCAACCTCAACAACTTTAACAATATCAACAATCTTGGCAGCTTCCAAGGCTCTTATTTCTCTAGTTTATGTGTCTTTGAATCTTAATTGAATTTCATCTAATCTACACTACAATTCAACAAGGGTGGTAATGGGCGGAATCATAACACCATCATTAAATTCATGACATCTTTGTAGAAGGTGGTCAACTCAATGAACAGACGGTCGAGTGAGATGAAATTGCTCGGG
Source organism: Fagopyrum esculentum (assembly GCA_033239045.1). Classification (NCBI taxonomy): domain Eukaryota; kingdom Viridiplantae; phylum Streptophyta; class Magnoliopsida; order Caryophyllales; family Polygonaceae; genus Fagopyrum; species Fagopyrum esculentum. The sequence continues at coordinate 124,348,514 of BSUD01000007.1, forward strand.
TTGATCACACAATCTAGTGTTCAAAATTCTTTTGGGTTCAGGGTTTGGTGAAGCCCTATAAGGCTCCTGATTTAGACAGTCTCCATGCAAGATTTTACAAGTGATATTAGGGTGTCATAGACTCATCGCCTTCATTAAACATTGGTGAAATGGTGATAGGATGCTCGGTGATCTAAATAAAATTTCCGTCACCCTTGTCCCGAAGCTGCCTTCCCCTCTCACGTCAAAGACTTCAAGCCCATAAGCCTCGACAACGTTCTCTATAAGTTCATCACTAAGGTAATCACACAACGCCTTACCATGACTTCAGGCCCATAACCTCTACAAAACAAAGCGTTTTTGTTAATGGTCGTCTCATCACCGATAACACTTTTGCTGCTATCGAGTGCTTCCACCACATGAAACACAAGAACTCCAGGACTGGAGAAGACTTTGAAACGAGACCTCTCAAAGGTTTTCGATCGTATTGAATGGAGTTTCTTGCAGGCTATTATTACTCGGTTGGGCTTTTCACCTCGATTCATATCCTTTATCATGAGTTGTGTCCCGTGGTATCAAACAACGCGACCTAATGTCTCCTTTACTCTCCGTAATGTGCGCCGACTTCTTCTTAGCCTTGCTATCCTAAGTTATCGCTTCTAAGGAGATCTCGGGGACCAGAATCTGCAGAGCTGCACCGCAAGTCTCACACCTACTTTTTGTCAATGACATTCTACTTTTCTCCTAGGCTAATGACAAAGAATGCAACTCTCTCCTACGAGTGATCACTACTTTGAGTAGTACTTCGGGCAACAAGTAAGCCTATTTAAATATGAAGCCACCTTTGGCAGAATCTTGACACCAAAATTCATGTTATGGGAAACATTGTTCAGTTTTAAACAAAATATCATAGCCCGTTTTCTCAAACACCCTATTGCCCAATTTATGTTTTTTTTGATTTTTTTGAGTACTGCTAAAATTTATGTCTTAGTGCTAACTTTCTTAGGTCAATGTCATATGGGGTGATGAAAGGTAATTCATTACTACAATTTTGATTATGTTTCTGCTTCAATTTCAACTTGAGTTTTGTTTATGTTTTCACTGCTTGTTTTGATTATCCAATTCAAAGTTTTGAGAAATGACACTAATTGGGACATTTTGAAGCGAGTTTTCGCATCTGGTTCAACCTTAATACAACTTGTTATCACACTAATAGCCTACCATTGCTAAGATTAAATTTCAGATGGTTTATTTTTGTACGAAAACTTGTGTGTATTACGTGGAATTATCTTTAATCTTACATGAATGAATTTTTGTTTTTTATATTTCCGAATATGTTTTTTTCTCTTCAAAAAATAAAATTTCATAATCCTTTTTGACCCGACCTTTTTTCTCTTGAAAAAAAATAAACTTTCATAATCCGTTTTGACCTAACCCAAAAGTTGCAAGGTTAGGAAAAACCTCGGAGTCCCAATATCACAAGCTCGAGGACGATAAAGGGCTAAACATGTCTTTATTTGAGTCATTTTGTAGACTTGATATCAAGATCAAGTGAACTTCCCAAGGAACGGAGAACCCACCGTTGATGTAAATCTAGAAACATGATACCTATGAAATCTCCTATATATGGGAAGACATTTATTTTAGTTCATGGATAAGCATTGCATACTGTTGAGGCTTTTTAACTTGTATTATTGGTTTAGCCATTTTTAAATTTTAAGCATATGCCGCTTAGACTAGCTTAATTCAAAGGCTTAATTCATTAGAATTGTAGGTTGCCACTTGCATTAGCATAATGAAAGCCTTTTTAAGATAAGTTTTACAAAGTATTTTGATTATTTATCTATTTTAATATATAATCAAAACGTTTTAAATTTATTAGCTTACATTCTTATGGAAGGAAGTTTTTTGATTAGTTTTTATATTAAACTAGTTTAGTGCCCGCACCTTGTGCGAGTTTGCCTCAATAAAAAATATTATATTTTTACTTTCATGCATCATTTATTTGATATTAATCTATTAAAAAATTATTTTTTTATTAATTAATGTGAAAACATGTGAGGATTAATTATATTTTTTAATAAATAAAAGAAAATAATTAAAAATCTATTACAAATATTATTGTTCGAGTATTATATTTATATCTCAATATATTATCACTTTTGCTTTAAATTTTGCTTTATTTTTTAAATTTAAAAAATGTGTCAAATCTTGTTAGAAGATTTGCGTGAAAATTTTTCAACAAAATCGAATTATAATATATCAGTTTGTTAATTTTGATTGGTAGATAAGTAGATTTATTTTTTTTTTATTTTAACAAAATTGACGTGGCATGGTGACTGTTTACAAATTATAATAAAAAAAATTTTATAAAATAATTAATGGCAAATCTGTAAATACATTGTGGCAAATCTGTAAATAAATTGGAAAAATGCTGACGTGGACAGCCTTAGAGGTTGACATGTGGACAAAATGGGTGCTGCTTTAGTAATATATATAGATATCAGTCAAATTTAAAAAGTTGAGTTTTGGTTTATTGTTTTTGTAACACTCCAAGTTCTAGAAACTCGAAGCGTTACTGGCTAGGACCTCACAATGGGTCCCGACCCTCAGAGTAACAACGTCACAACGGATCTTACAACAAGGCACAAATAAATAAAAACCAAAACTCAATATAAAACCCAAGGTTATAACAAAGGAAAACGTAAAAGACTCGCATGCGAGTTCAAAACAAAGGGAAAGACAACAACTGAAATTGTAACAGTCAATAATCGAAGATGACCTAATCGAGAATTTTAAGGAATTAAATCCGTTTTAACACGAGATACCTATCGAGGTAACCTCCTCCTAGATGATATTAGAGTTAAAAGGGTAAGTAGGTCATTTATGTATTACTGTGTATTAAATAGGCCATTTTGCAATAATGTAGATAAAGTAGGCCCCAATTAATTTTCTAATAAAGATTAATTCCTAACTAAATGCATACCCCTGATGGAAATTAAAAAAGGTGATGTGGCAGTTTTAATTAAATAAATATGGTTATTTATTGCGGTCCCCTACAAATCAAGATTCTGTTAGGAAAGTAAATATACATTCCTTGGACACGTGATACAAGAATCATGAAATTCCCCCATTTTTGCGTCCATAACAACCATATTTACAGAGTTTTTGTCTACTGTCATAAACATTGTCTCTATTTTTTGTTCGATTACTGCCGATTTATTTCGTTTTGATGATCTGTCTGTTCAATCTGTTCAATCGTTACGGTTGTGTGATCATCGACATTCGGATTGTCAATCTGTAGATTCAATCGTTTGTTTTGTGCGATTTTTGAGACAAAAAACTCGATCTGTAGATCCAATCGTTTTGAGACATTTTTGTCCAGATCTGTGAGGTATGTACGTTCAATCGTCTAATTGGTGGCTAATTCGCACATTTGCTCTGCGTAATTTATGTATATGGTTCATATTTTGTATTTCGTATATTTATATGTCGGTGATCTTCTATGTGCTGAGTGTTGATATTGATGAAGGAGACGAACATAATTTATGTATCTGCTAATATTATGTAGTTGTTAAATTTATGTGTCAGTAATGATGAAGGTGACGAACATAATTTATGTATCTGCTAATATTATGTAGTTGTTAAATTTATGTGTCAGTAATGACGAAGGTGACGAACATAATTTATGTATCTGCTAATATTATGTAGTTGTTAAATTTATGTGGCGTTGATTTTTATGTGCTGAGTGTCAGTAATGATGAAGGTGACGAACATAATTTATGTATCTGCTAATATTATGTAGTTGTTAAATTTATGTGTCAGTAATGATAAAGGTGACGAACATAATTTATGTATCTGCTAATATTATGTAGTTGTTAAATTTATGTGTCAGTAATGACGAAGGTGACGAACATAATTTATGTATCTGCTAATATTATGTAGTTGTTAAATTTATGTGGCGTTGATTTTTATGTATTTGCTTAAAATTATGTACATAATCTTTCATCACTGTTGATTCGAATACATAAATTTCACGGAAATGAATAATTTCAAAATTAAGGCCATGTAGTTAAAGATCAACAATGGCGGTTTTGAGTATGGATTTTAGGGAAAACGTTCATCAACTATTTTCGGTTTGAACCAAAATCGAAGCCATTAAAATGGTATATTGTTGAGAGAATTTGGAATACTTACAAGGATTGATTGTTGTTACACAAAGAATAGATCAGACAGGAGGTTAAAGACGGTCGAAGTTCACGATTTGAAGATGGAGGTTGCGAATGGAGAATCTCACGATCCAATGGAGGTTCCGTTGAAGATGGAGGTTGCGAATGGAGAATCTCACGATCCAATGGAGGTTCCGTTGAAGATGGAGGTTGCGAAGATACTGTATCATGCTGTTGCCTTTTTTTATGGATTTAATATATCTTTAACAAATTGGTCTATCATGCTGTTGCCTTTTTTTTTTAATTTAATATATCTTTAACTTTTAGGCAGTTATTATGCTACATTACTAATTTGCCCTTAAATAACTATCTTATTACCCATGATTTATAATTTCTTTTAGCTTTATTTTTTAGAATAAAAATAGAGGGGCCTATTTTGTATCATGGATACAAAAAGGGCCCTTCTACACCAATTTTCTCATGATATTACACCCAGGTGTTATTTGGAGTATTTGGGAGCTTCAATTAATAAAAATGCAGTTGAGAGAAATGATCAGGACATCGGACATGTCCTAAATATGAAAAAACATAGAAAGGCAAAACGGTCAAAAGAGTCGCTATTTCGTTTCTTAGCGGCTAAGAAAGACGGCTTAGGAATACGCGTTTTTCGAGACAATTGCGGAATAATTATCCATACAATATTCCAGATTTATTATTCCAATTTCAAGAAGTTTGGAGAAAGGGGCTTAAACCGCTTTCGGATCGGTGAAAGGATAATTATCGACTCCGCTAAAGGATAATTATCGTCTTCGCTATAAATAGCGAAAATAACGTTTATTAATTCATTTCCTTTCACGTTTTCTCGTAAAAGCTCTGATTTCTCTCAACCTTCAAACTCAAATCTACTCTTCGTTTCTAATCCGATTTCACATCCGTTTGAGTTTTTGGATTCCTCTCTTCATTCTCTTCATTTTGGTACCGATTTTCTACATTTCCGAGCAAGGGAAGGTCTGGTCGAGCATATATGATACTAGGGAGGTTCCGTCGCTCAGATTCCGGTGAATTTGATGGTGTCCGAACGTAGCCTGCGTCGTTGTGATTCCGAATCTTCTTTCGGATCGTCAATCGGGTTAGCAACGAATAAGTTATGAATTTATTCGTTTTCCGTATTGCGATTTAGTCTAAATTGACCTTAGGCTTGTCAAAATGGATAATTGGAAATTCCATTATGCTCGTTACTTTACTCTGGTGATTATGGGCTGTTTGTTTGATGAGATTTGATGACAGGTGGGTTCAGAAATTGCCTGCGGGCAAAACGTTGTTCTAGCGAAATTTAATTAATTAATTAAAGGTTAATTAATTAAATTAGGATTCTAGAAAATGTTATAAGCTAATTAAATTCAAAGGAATGAATTTAACTGGTGTTTGAAGCGAGAAGTTTAATACGAGGAATATGATATTCTCCGCAGGTGTTGTTGAAGGTTTTGGTTAACTATAGCTTAGTTCTTTGTGAGCGTATCCAAGCACGATAAAAAGAGGATAGTCCGAGTGGAAAACGGACTCAATAGTTGGTTTGCGAGGTTTTATTGTTCTTACCTGCGAGGTAAGTCTATATGAATTATACTTGCTTAATATATGTTATGTATTTAATATGCTATGATTTTATGCATGCTTGAGTGTATATATATGTTTGTTATGATTGTATGCATGCTTATATGTATATGAGTGAGACGATGATGACGACTTGATATTCCTTATGAAAGCATGCATGAGGTACATGAGATGATAGTGGAAAGAATGTGATGAAAGAATATGATGAAAGCATGAAATTGAGTTATGATATGAAAGTGATAATATAGGATTATAATTGATTAATTAGCCCAACTGGGTCCCGCACGGGTTTCCGGGGGACGAGGTCGCTACCTGATCTACAGGGGGCCTCAGAGGTCGCTACCTGATCTACAGGGGGCTCAAGATAAGAAAAACAGTCAGAGGTCGCTACCTGATCTACAGGGGGCCTCAAGATAAGAAAAATAGTTCAAGATCGCAATCTGATCTACAGGGGGTCTTAGGACAAGATGGCCGAGGTCGCTACCTGATCTACAGGGGGCCTAGGACGCTATCGGGTTGGCCAACCGAAATGAAAAAAAAAAGAAAGAAAGAAAAGAAATACGAAAGCAATGAGAAAATATATCGTACGATCAGTTGGGGCTAGTTAGTTAATTATCACCTATGCATCGATGCAATCGTGTCTAGCATGTTATATGTTATGTTATGATTATTTTTATGTGATGAGATGATATGTTTATATGTGATGTGTGATAACATGCTTGAATGTTTATGTGAAATGTGATATGAATGATTGTGGAATTATATGTGAATGTGGATATGTATGTGTGCTTTGAAATGTGAGGAAGGGTATAGAGTGTCCTTTGGGGACGGGATATTAGATACTTATATATATTGGGAGAGTGCAATTTGTATACCCTTACTGAGCATGTGGCTCTTGTTGTTATATCCACATTTTTTTCAGCTACTCAGACTCGGCCTGATCAAGGCAAGGACGTTGGACCCAACACCTGGATTTGAGATCATATCAGGTGGACTGTTATGGGATGCTACCGCCTAGGATGTTTTGCATGGTTTTAAAACAGTTGTGTTTTGGTTAAACGGAGTTTTATGACGTATGTTAGTATGTGTATATGTTGTGAATATGGTTGTAAGATAAAGTTTTAAAAATTTCTGTTTTCCGCTTTTCCGCTTCTCTGCTTATTGCTTTAAACAGGGTTAATTAATTGATAATCAACTAGAAATGAAATAGGTGTCACAGAAATACAAACCCGGCCCCATCCTATAATGTACGGGAACCCCGGCCGACCACACCATCCGGATCATTCAGCAACACCTATATCCTACAAGGCCTCTACAACATCGGTATAAACCGTTAGCTAACATTCTAGATATAAAAAAGACAGTAAATGCACAAACACACATAAGGTAAGATAAACACATAGCATGCTCACACTCAGCCAGTTGTTATCTTTCATTAAGGTCAATCCCTTTACTAATTCAACTTATGGTTGTTAAACGAGAATCGTTACGATCTCGCCTCCGCCCCCTTTCACCAACAGGAATAGAGCGTATGCATCCTTTTGTCACCTATTGGACTGGTCGCGAGAGCACCTACCATTTTCCCCATTCTGAACTGGACAAGCGGTAACCGCCCGGTTATAATACCCTTGGGCCAATTAAGGTATAACAAGGTCAATCCTATTCCGGTTATCAGTCATAACAATAAACAACAACACAACAAGTCAAAACAATCAAACTAATATACAGAATGCAGCTAAGTAAGTTCAAGGGACTTACCTCACTCGAAGGTAACTCAGAGGGTCAACAAACGACTCAATTTCCCCCAAGATAGAAGAACGGAAAGCCTGTTCACACAAGGCATCACGAATATGAACTGAACGGTTGCTAGAAGTCTATAACTTCTAGTCTCGATGATCTCTAAAAGATCTCCACATGCTAAGGGCTCGACCTTAGTCTTACACCACTCTTAGGGGTAAGAACATCAACAACAACTAAGGGAAGGAACGAGGAAAGCAAGGAAGGAAGCAACTCACCAAGAACGGGACACTGTAGACAAAACCGTGGGGGCGGCTGGACAAAGACACGGGGGCCACTGGGCACTTCCCCCAAGGGCAGCACAATAGAGGCGCGGGGGGCGGCGGCGTGACAACAAGCATTGTCAAATCCTTTGACAACAAGGAACACAACAAGGCACCAATGCTTGCTTCTCTCAATCCACACACACGTCAAGACTCGACTACAAGAGCCTGAGAACAACAACAAATCAACAACGGAACGCTCCACAAGAATCAAGTATCAAACTTGATTCTTGGAGAAGAAGAAAAAGAGAAGAATGAAGGAAGAAAGCGAAACAGAAGAGAACGACATGCATCAACACATGAACGTGAGGAAGAAACAAAGAAGGATGAACTTACACGTTCAGCAAGGTCACAAGAAGGACAAACGGCTGCAACTCTCAAGTTTGAAGAAAACGTATGCAAGAGGCGGGAAAAACGGGAAGAAGGCAGGATTTTATAGAGAAGGATGAAAAGATAGAAGGAAAGGCGTTCTAGGGTTAGGAATAAGATAGGAAAGCCGACCCATAAGATAGAAGATCGGATCTTCAATCTATGGAAGGACATAAAAACGGAATAAAACAAATCGAGACGATCTGGCGCAAAACCGCATGGGCGTTTGCACTGCCGCGACCGCGGCTAACCGCAGGGGTGACTCATTGTCACCGTGGGGGTGGTGACAACCAAGACTTGCCGCTGGAGCGGCCACTGTCACCGCGGGGGCGGTGACAACGAAAATTGGTTGTTACAGTTTTAGCTATATAGGATCCTATTTAATTAATTGATAAAATACATTAAATTTCAATTCTATTGAACTTTTTAACCTTTGCATATTTAGAAATTATTTAATTATTTTTTAATGAAAAAAATTCATAATTTCAGCTATAATTCATTTTAAATATTTTTTTAATTATAATAAAATTATTTATCTATCGCTCAACCATTCAACATTCAAATTATTTTTCTCGATTATAGGGAATTTGTACCTTTTATAAGAAGTTTAGTGAATTTTTAGTAGAGATCTAATATATCAACTTTTATTCACTTAAATTTACTGAATCTTAAATATTATCTTAATTTTTCATATTTTAAATTTGAATCTATATATACTACTAAACTAGACTACAATGATGCTGAAGTGGCGCCTCTAGGTTTTTTCTCGGATTAAATCTTTTATTAAATCAAGAATTAAGCCGTAAAACCTCTTTTTTACTAAAACAAAATCTTTTAAGAAATCTTTTTTCAACTAATCTTCGTCTAAATTTTCAGGTTATTCCCTACGTTTTCAATCATCACACTCATTCTGCTATTGTTTATTCATTCCTTAATTTGTTTTCAATAACTATAATTTCAACAAATTTGGTTTTCACTATTACATGTTTATGAAAGTCTCTCACCTTCCGCCTTTCTTCTCACTTACTTACTCGCATACTAAGGCATCTTAATTAAAGAGTTAAGTTAATTAAAAGATTATGTCAAATTTAGGATTCAAAATCTAGATAAGAGAGTCTCCCTCCTACTCTTATATCATCTAGACTAATTAAACTTTTAGTATTGTTTGATGATACACAGTATTAATACACAATTTTAATTACACAATGTTAATACATTATTTCAATTACACAATTTTCCTTTAATTTTTAATATATATCATTTTTGTTAAAACTAGAGGGCCTAATTTGTCTACATATTAAATTTGGGGCCCTATTTATTCTCATGGTTACAAAATGGCAAAATTGGCAAACTAGCCTTTTAAGCAAATCAATTGAGAAAGAAGACTCATACTATTTGGGATTGGTATTTTGACCCCCTATAAAATAGAATAGAGGAAATAGAGTACAAAAGAGGGCAAAGTTTGACAACCCATCGGATGTGACATGTTGTACTATCTCACATGTCACATCAATCAGAAAAAGGAATTTCCAACATTCTTACTTTATCACCTATTACCCAAAAATCCGCTTACCCAAATAATGTCACAATCATACCCAAAAATAAATTTGTCAAAGTACATAAACATACTCGAAAACAACATACCCAAAAAATCAAATATCAAAATAAAATCATATCCATAAATTGGATAATATTTTATATTTATACCCAATTTAAATATCACTTAATACAAAAACCATACCCAATTTAAATTTGTCATACCCAAAATTTTCAAAACTCGATAGTATACACAAACATCAATATCAAATGACATTTGATCATTACCCAAAAATTCGCTTGAATTTGATTATTATAACACAGTTTGGGTAACCATAAAATATACCCACGATATCACTTTAAAAGTATAAGATATCACTTTAAAAATATACTTAATAATAAAAAATATACTACAAAGTCAATACACATATAAAAGCATACCCAAAAACCCGTTTACCCAAATAATGTCATAATCATACCCAAAAATAAATTTATCAAGAAATATATTGCCTCTATTTTCACAATCATACCCAAAACCATACCCAAGAAATATACTACAAAACCAATCCATATAAAAAAGATACTTAAATCAAAAGTAAACATCTAATCACCATCATTTCAATTAAAGAAATTATTACCCCTATTTTTTAGTTTTCATACCTATTTTTTCTTCTTTTTGTATAGAGACCTAGTTTGCAAAAGAGAATTTCAAGGGGTCCTATTTCCCTAATTAATTCTTACGGCAAAATTGGCAAACTAGCCTTTTAAGCAAATCAATTGAGAAAGAAGACTCATACTATTTGGGATTGGTATTTTGACCCCCTATAAAATAGAATAGAGGAAATAGAGTACAAAAGAGGGCAAAGTTTGACAACCCATCGGATGTGACATGTTGTACTATCTCACATGTCACATCAATCAGAAAAAGGAATTTCCAACATTCTTACTTTATCACCTATTACCCAAAAATCCGCTTACCCAAATAATGTCACAATCATACCCAAAAATAAATTTGTCAAAGTACATAAACATACTCGAAAACAACATACCCAAAAAATCAAATATCAAAATAAAATCATATCCATAAATTGGATAATATTTTATATTTATACCCAATTTAAATATCACTTAATACAAAAACCATACCCAATTTAAATTTGTCATACCCAAAATTTTCAAAACTCGATAGTATACACAAACATCAATATCAAATGACATTTGATCATTACCCAAAAATTCGCTTGAATTTGATTATTATAACACAGTTTGGGTAACCATAAAATATACCCACGATATCACTTTAAAAGTATAAGATATCACTTTAAAAATATACTTAATAATAAAAAATATACTACAAAGTCAATACACATATAAAAGCATACCCAAAAACCCGTTTACCCAAATAATGTCATAATCATACCCAAAAATAAATTTATCAAGAAATATATTGCCTCTATTTTCACAATCATACCCAAAACCATACCCAAGAAATATACTACAAAACCAATCCATATAAAAAAGATACTTAAATCAAAAGTAAACATCTAATCACCATCATTTCAATTAAAGAAATTATTACCCCTATTTTTTAGTTTTCATACCTATTTTTTCTTCTTTTTGTATAGAGACCTAGTTTGCAAAAGAGAATTTCAAGGGGTCCTATTTCCCTAATTAATTCTTACAAAATCTACCTACACACCATTTTACCCAAAAAAACTTTACCCACTCTACTCATCATTTATTTGTTTAATTTCAGGACAACAAAATCAATATGTATGGTCATAATTAAAGCAATTTATTTATAAGTCTATAATGAAGTTGTGCGTTTTATATTTTTTTTAAAAAAAATTTGTGCGTTGTATAAGGATTAAATTTATGAAGTGTCAAATAATAAGAAATTCTTTATTCGTGACTATTTTATCGTTTTGAGAATAAATAAAGGTGAATTATTACTATAATGTTTCATAAATATGTCTTTAATTCGCACGACTTGTGACTTATTACTCAAAAGTAGATATGGGTGGTAAACCTAAACCGCCGGTTTAGGTTTACAAACCGCTACCTAAACCGTGAAAAAGCCAACCGTCAAACCGGCAGTTTAGCACTGTTTATTTTTTTTAAAAAAAAAATCGAGAGCAATCTCGGTCGAAATTTCTAAAATCTCGGGCGAGATTTTAGACATTAAGCCTGATATTGCTCTCGACATGGGAAATCGCGGTGAGATATTGGTTATCTTGGCCGAGATAACCAATATCTCATCCGAGATATTGACACTTTAATTAAAAAAAGAAAAAAAAAGAAAAAGTTTGAACTGGTTTTCCAGTTGCCTACGTATTCTCCCGGAATTAGGAGACATCAAAGCCCACATAATTCTCTTACATTTGCTTACCTTTTGTGGACTTCTGAGTTGTTTAGTTACCCCGCTTACCTTTATGCACCGGACTCGAAAGTTGTGCTCGGATCAACGGAGTTGGAATTTTATTTGGAGTCATACACCGGAGCATTTCGGTGTTTTCGCTTTTCCGTCCTTATCCAATCTTGAATTCATACTTGTGCCTCCAATTTTTCGAGCTTCAATTGACTTCTCTTGTAGGTGAGTATACATTTCTTCCTTGATTAAATGCATGCTACACAACAACTGTTGATGTGAACGCGACCATAAATTGTTGCAAAATTTTGATTAATGGTGGATATTTCGTGGCTAAGTTCTTCCACCAATATAGTATTTATTAGAAGCAAAAAGGGCTGTCATCCATCTTCGGTGACCATGGAGTTCATCTGGATCAATAAGTCAGCGTAATCGACCAATGAGGCGGCGCGAAGTTTCTCTGCAAGTCTTTGCCAATAGAAGACATTTTCATACCCAGATATGCTAATCTCTACGTAACAAGTAGGTTTTGTGAAATGTCACGTTTGCCCTCAAGTTTAAACACACTTGCGCGTCTCTCTCCCACAGTCCCACTCCCCCACCCACCCTTCTTTGATTTCATCTTCCTCAACTGCGGAAGCCCTTCTTTGATTTCTTCTGCTCACGTGCCAAGTCGAATTCGTCCATGGTGAGTTGTTTTATCCCTTTATTTACCGATTCAGGTTCTTCTTCCTCCATTCCCTTCTGTAGGTAGCTTTTCTACTTTTCAATTCCCTTGCGTTCTAACCTGCTGTGATTTTATACAGCTCTACTTTCTAGGTTTGCTTCTTTTGCTTTCATTCCTCAGTTTTTTTTCATTAGGATGCACGATTTTGATATCAAGTAAAATATGCCATATGCTATTGCTTACAAAACGGAACCCTCAAATTAATAACTGACTTTGCCACTTTGATTTACTCCACCCTTAGTTTCAAGAATTTAGCATTTCATGGAGTGAAATCTGTTGACATAGGTGTTTATGTATGAGGAAATGTATGGAAAGTCAATATGCACTGAGGCTGTTCGATGGAATGCCTAAAGTAAATTCTGCTTACATGTGTTGTGTGAAAATAGAAGATAAAATGCGTGTTATGAGACGATGAAATGCAAATGTTGCAATTTTTTCTTGGTTTCTTTGTTTGTGGTCACAGCTGTGATGACAGAAAGCAGCGGTATTCATGAGAGGAAGCTTGATCAGACTCCAACATGGGCAGTCGCAGGCATTTGCGCTTCTATTATCATTATCTCCATTCTCTTGGAGAAGGGCCTCCATAAAATTGGACAGGTTAGGCACAAAATTTAGATTTTGTCCATGCTCTTCCTTTTCAAGTGTCAAAGTTCGATTTTTCTGGTCCTTTCAGTTATCAAGTCTGTTATAATAATTTTTTATTCTAATGTTGTTCTGGAAATTTGTGTTGTTGCTATGCCAGTTTGAAAATTGTGCACTATTTGAGGAGTTTGTTTTTAATTGATTCACGTGATTAATCTGCTAGGGAGAAAACATTCCCTCCAAATATCGCAATTAAGTCACCCTCTTCGATTTAAGATTTTGGGTTGTGCCGGTGGAAGGTGATAATTTGCCCCCCTATTAACTTTCAAGATGTTCTGATCTGCTTCCTTATTTTTGTTGACTTCAGTGGTTTACTGAGAAGCACAAGAGAGCATTGTTTGATGCTCTGGAGAAGGTTAAATCTGGTGAGATCACAATGTCAACTTCTTTTTTTTGGTTATAAAAGAAGTATTTTGGGTTTTCTTAGCCTTTGAAATGATTAAATGCAGAATTAATGGTTATGGGGTTCATTTCCCTCATATTCACATTCAGTCAGAGCTATGTTGCTAAAATCTGTCTTCCTGCTCGTTTCGTAAATTCAATGCTGCCATGCAAAGCCAATCACAAGAGTGATTTGAGTTCTTCTGTGGAAGAAACTCACAGAAGGCTTTTATGGTACGAGCATCGGTCTCTTTCGTCCACCTCAGCACCTGAGTGCGAGAAGGTAACATATAATGTTCGGAAGTCTGTTTAGACGGATAAGACGTTTTTTTTTTCTTTTCTTGTATTTAATCCTAGAGTCTGTCCAAATTTCATATAATTCAATTGACCATTCATTTCAGAGTCTTTAACATCCAAAAATCAAGAAATATTATGCAAATCAATTAAACATCATTGTCGTGGAATTTTGTCATTGTCCAACTCCAACTTAAAAGCACATACACATGTCCGAAACAAAGAAACACTACACAAAGAGGTTCACCACGACCAAACACCACATAATCATCACGCATTCTACTCTTCCATCTCTTCATTTTTATAGTTTTGACTCAATCTCCTTGTCCGACTCAAAGTTAATCTCTTCAAGCTCATAGTTTTAAAAAACATTCCTTCAAACTTATAATTTTTTTGGGCTGTACCGCACAAACAACAGTATGGCCGAAAAACAGTACGGCCCAACGCCTTCAGCATCTAGACGGGTATTAGAAGGCCTTCCAGGCTTTCTTTTAGGACACTGATTCTTATATATTTAATGACAAGGATCTGCAGTAGTTTTTATCACCAATTGAACAGTTGGAAACAAATTTATTTGGGAAGATTATACTTACAAGAAAGTTCAACTTAATAGCCCTGCACATTGATCATGCATTTTACCTCTCATTTACTGTTAAAGTCTGTTTAGACGGATAAGACGTTTTTTTTTTCTTTTCTTGTATTTAATCCTAGAGTCTGTCCAAATTATATATAATTCAATTGACCATTCATTTCAGAGTCTTCAACATCCAAAAATCAAGAAATATTATGCAAATCAATTAAACATCATTGTCGTGGAATTTTGTCATTGTCCAACTCAAACTTAAAAGCACATACACATATCCGAAACAAAGAAACACAACACAAATAGGTTCACCACGACGAAACACCACATAATCATCACGCATTCTACTCTTTTATCTCTTCATTTTTATAGTGTTGAACTCAATCTCCTTGTCCGACTCAAAGTTAATCTCTTCAAGCTCATAGTTTAAAAAAACATTCCTTCAAACTTATAATTTTTTTGGGCTGTACCGCACAAACAACAGTATGGCCGAAAAACAGTACGGCCCAGCCTTCAGCATCTAGATGGGTATTAGAAGGTTCCAGGCTTTCTTTTAGGACAATGATTCTTATATATTTAATGACAAGGATCTGCAGTAGTTTTTATCACCAATAGAACAGTTGGAAACAAATTTATTTGGGAAGATTATACTTACAAGAAAGTTCGACTTAATAGCCCTGCACATTGATCATGCATTTTATCTCTCATTTACAGTTAAAATCTATTGAAATTAGTGCTAGCCAATTGAACAACAGGAAACATTTTGCGCTAGCAAAATGTTTGTTTGCAGTTGGAACTTTGCTTGTAAGGCTGTTGTTAACACATTAATGAGTAATGAACATTTCAGATTTTCCATTAATTAAATCTATATATTGAGTCTCTCCTCTATTGCTCTTCCAACAGGGGTGGTATCCACTTATCTCAGGCGATGGTTTACATCAGCTACACATTCTTATATTTTTTCTGGCAGTGTTTCATGTGATATACAGTGCCGTAACAATGATGCTTGGAAAAATGAAGGTAATTTAACACATTGATAGCTTTTGTTGTTAGCATATTACAATCCTTGGCGTGTGCTTTGCATAATTTGGCTTAATTACATTTTTGAATCATTTCTTTTGTGCAAATTGTGTTGGAAATTCTGGTGTATTTTCGTTGGATGACTCAATAGGACACTGATCTATTTTCTTTAGTTAAGTCGTTTTTTTTTAATTTGCTTATGCAGATTCGAGGATGGAAAGAGTGGGAGCATGAAACTTCGTCAAGTGATTATGCGTTTTCAAATGGTTATTTCATTGCGAATATTGATTATGTACTCAATCGTCATATGTTAACAAGTTTCTCATCAACATTTATGTCTAACTAGTATTTACATCAAACTTACAGATCCTTCGAGATTCAGGCTTACTCATGAGACATCTTTTGTAAAAGCACATGCTAGCTTCTGGACTCGACTCCCCATCTTTTTCTATGTTGTAATTATCTTCCTTTTGGATTGATTGTTGTTTTCATACTTTTATTTCTGAATGAGTTGTTTTCAGTTAGCTTCTACAATATTTTTATATTTATTTTTCATTCTTACTGTACGATAAAATAAAACTAACATTTTCACTTTTTACAAGGGATGTTTTTTTCGACAATTTTTCCGATCTGTCAGTAAGACTGACTACTTAGCATTGCGTAATGGCTTCATTACGGTTAGTTTTCTATCCTCAACAATCAAGATTTTATTTTCATATACATATATTTGTCTTCTTACAGGAGTATTTTATCTTTTTATGGTTATGCTCCTCTCTCATTTTCTCTTATGATGTGGTATAGACTCATATATCTCCAGGCGGTAGATTTGACTTCCAAAAATACATTATGAGGTCCTTGGAAGACGACTTTAAAGTTGTTGTCGGAGTCAGGTTAGTTCTTACTATTTGACGTGCTCCTGTTATAATTCTTCCCCTAATAGATGAATGTTGATCAAGTTAAACATTTTCTACATGACATCCCAGTCCTGTCTTGTGGGCATCATTCGTGGTTTTCTTGCTTCTGAACGTTAACGGTAACTTCTTTTGCTCCTTTAGATGCCAATCCAGGATATCAATTTGCATAATTTGAATTAAGTAATTTATTCATGGTTTCAGGTTGGCATACCATGTTATGGGCATCCATAATTCCTTTGATAGTAAGAAATGTTTTTTAGTATTTTTCCATGTGTTTATGATTGGTTGAGGTGAAATAATCATATTCTAATTACTGCATAATTTTCTGCAGATAATATTAGCGGTGGGTACGAAACTTCAGGCCATCTTGACAAAGATGGCTCTTGAAATCACGGAAAGACATTCTGTGGTCCAAGGAATACCATTAGTGCAAGGGTCAAATAGATACTTCTGGTTTTCCCGTCCTCAGTTCATCCTTCATCTTCTCCACTTCACTCTTTTTCAGGTAACAAACTCTTCTTAGCCAGACGACTCTGATTTCTAGTTATTGACGTATAGATGTATCTGGACTTTATAGATTCATATACTCACTTCAGATCATTTTAAAGAGGGAAATAGTGCTCTTTCGTTGAGGAAACTAAGGCTGTGATATGATGCTTGTCTGACTTATGGGCTTACTTCTCCTTAAATTGAACATAAACATGCAGTATAGTTTCTTTGAAGCGTCGTATGTTTGTTTGCAATTCTTATCGTGTTTCTTTTCTGCTGGTTTCAGAATGCATTCCAGATAACCTATTTCTTGTGGATTTGGGTAATGTTACGTTCTTGTTCAAATTCTGTAACACTACTTTCTTCCTTGACAAAGTAGTTTTTCCGTTAATATAGTCTGACTATATTCCACCTTCTCTAGTATGAATTCGGAATAAGCTCCTGCTTCCACGACAGTCTTCAACTTGCATTGATAAAAATTTCCCTAGGGTAAGTTCCTCCTCCATCAATTCCCAAGCTCACATATTTAGTTAATCGCAAATTATTGAATGTGAAGACACTAAGTTTTACTTGTCCAACTGTAATAGTTGTTGTGTCTGTTATAACATTATCCATCTCTTTTGGACTAACAAGCAATGATCTGTAGGGTTTTTGCATTGCTGTTGTGTAGCTACATAACCCTGCCTCTCTACGCTCTTATAACTCAGGTACTCTTCGACTCCTATTCTTTTTGCTATCAGATTCTGGCTTCTAGTGTCCTATTTCAGTTTTTATTCCAAGTAAAACATCATTATCCAAAATACGGAGATACTACCCCACTAAATATATCAAGAAACCAACATAGGTTGAATTTCGAATAAGCTAATGTGTTTTCACGGATAAATCTTTGTAGATGGGTTCAAATATGAAGAAGTCTGTATTTGATGAGCAAACTTCAAAAGCCCTCAAGAAATGGCAATTGGAAGTGAAGAAAAAGAAAGGAGAAAGCAAGGATGGTCGGTCATCTACTCTCACCCTTGGGAGAAGCTACAAAGGAGACAGCTCAACCGTGCACTCGTCAGTGGGATCCTTGCGCCGTTACAGTACAATCGGTCACTCTTCAAATAAGGACGAAAACGAGATATCTGAGTCAGATTCCGATAATTCCTCATCAGCCAGAGGAAAGACAACGAGCTTGATGGTGAGGGTCGATTATGGCAATGTAGAGGCGGAAATGACCGCAATGCCATTGGCAGCGCCCCTGGATGAAAATGTGAATGTGAAGGAAGACGAGCTCTCGCTTGTTCACTCCGATTCTATGAAGTGATTGTTCTCTTCTCCTTGAAGAAGTATAGTGTCAACTGCAGTTTATAATGACAAAGGTCGGTGTAGAGTACGTGGAGAATTTCATGATATATATTATACATCTGTAAGTTTAGACAGTAGTTAAATTTTATGTCGATGTGTAAAGAAAGTAAGTCAATAGATTTTGGCGGGTCTTGTAAAATCAGACTTTGGGGAAATCTTGGAACTTTAGTTTTTATGTGGCGTAATGTTAGTACCTAAATATTATTATTTTGTTTTCTTCATAAATACCTAAGTATTAGCTCGTTCCATGTTGGAGTTTCCCATTAGTAAAAGTATGACAGTTGGAGTGAGAAGGTATAATAAAGGAACATAAAATAAAGTATATGAATGTACGTGTACCGAATACAAATATCTTACCTTTTAAATTAAACAGGATTAATAATTATTCTCAATTTTACCTAACTCTTCTCGTCATACATTCAGAAAATAGAAAATAAAAAATAAAAAAAGGTGGTAGTGTGGGGTCATTACAATCTCTTCCTCTCCAGCCTTTATAAGATGAGACCTCAAAATCACTTTCTACCTCGAAATAACACAGCCATGGATAATCCACAGGCAATCCCAATCTTCTCAAACTCCATGATCGTACTGGTATCTCTCCTATGCGCCCTCGTCTGCGTGGTCGGCCTCATGGCAGCCGCCCGCTGTTCCTCTCGCTTCTGCGGCGGTCAAAGAGACGACTCCACTCTGCCACTCCACAGCAGGGGAGGAGGAGGAGGAGGAGGTTTGAAGAAGACGGCCATTAATTCGCTGCCAAAGCTCACCTACAAAAACCCTAAATTAACCCCGGAGGGGGAGGAGGCCGCCGATTGCGTGATTTGCTTGTCCGAGTTTGTCAACGGTGACGAGATCAGAGTGCTTCCGCATTGCAACCACGCATTCCACGTGGCGTGTGTCGACACGTGGCTCCATTCTCACTCCACTTGCCCTTCCTGCCGCCGAAGCTTGGCCTCTGCCGTCCCTTGCGGTTGTGGCAAGAACCGTCCGGTTCAGCTAGACCCCCATTTTCTGCCATAGCTCGATCTCTAGTCGAAATTTTACTGTAGAATTTTAGCATCATAAATGAAACATAGCTTTTTCCGCTGCCTCCATTCTATGCTTTTATCTATAAATATCTAAGAAGATAGATAAATGCAACATAGAACTATGAGAACAAAACTAAAAGGGCAAATTTGCTAACTAGGCTTTATTAAGAAATAGGAATACAAAGTAGGCTTTTTTTTTATTTTTTGTTTAGTAACTAGACCCCTTTTTTTTATTTTAACCGTTCAACTCCCAAACCCTAATTCTCCTTTCCTCTTTACTCTCTGTTAGCCGCAACTTCCCTCTTTCATGGAACCTGCGAAATGGAGCAATCTCCATCCAATGCTTTTCTCTACGATCTCATCATTTCTCACTCTCTCGTGTGGCCTTCTCTCACCATTCAATGGCTTCCTTCTCAGCCTTGCTTGGTTGCAGATTCAGGTCTTTCCCTTCACAAGCTCGTACTTGGCACCCACACTTCCGACGGATCACCTAATTTTCTCATGGTCGCCGATGCATATCTCCGTCCGACCACTGCCCCCTGCTCATCGGTGCCCAAGGTATTCGTCGTGTCTCTCTTGACTCTTCATTTGTTTGATGAAATGTCCATCTAAGTTTTCTGGTATCTCCAGCCGATGCATATCTCCCGCCCCCTGCTCATGGTCGCCGATGCATATCTCTCGACCACTGCCCCCCTGCTCATGGTCGCCGATGCATATCTCCCGCCCCCTGCTCATGGTCGCCGATGCATATCTCCCGACCACTGCCCCCTGCTCATGGTCGCCGATGCATATCTCCCGCCGATGCATATCTCCCTACGATCTCATCATTTCTCAATGGCTTCCTTCTTAATTTGTTGATTGTTACATTATTTCGATTGTTTGCAAATGTTGCTACCCAGGTATTCGATGAAATGCCTACTTTAAACGGTGAACCACAGGGGACCATATCCAAACGTATTGCACTGATGCTTATGTCCAACATTATTTTGGGACTTGTATATAATTTTGGTCCTAACTCCTAAGTAGGACCTCATTCTATTAGTGATGTCAATTTCCGTTATCCTGCACTTGTTAATGTCAGGCCCAAGCAGAGAAAACTGAGAATGCTGCAAAGCAAGCTTGCTCAGCAATCATCAATGCATATTTCTCTTACAGATGAATGTCTAAATGGCAACGTCAGTTGAATGCCTATAAATCTATATTCATTCTCATATATATCTTAAGAGATTTTTCTGCTCAGTAGATAAGCATTGGATTACATGCCTAATTCAACATTTAACTCAATCTGTGTACAAACAGCTGGAGCAAGATCTACGTTGTGGCCATTGTAGGGGGTTTTGATGGTGGAGGAGGCTTGGTATAAGTTTTTCCGGTTTAAGTTTTCTGGTATGAAATTCTGGTGTAAAAAAATTATGGTATGAAAAAATGTAATTTTATGGAATGTAACTTTATGGTACGTAGTTTTATGGTATGCAGTTTTATGGTATGTAATTTTATGGTATGAAAATCTGGTGTAACAAAATTCTGGTATGACAAAATGTAATTTTATGGTATGTAACTTTATGGTATGTAGTTTTATGGTATGTAATTTTATGGTATGAAAATCTAGTGTAAAAAATTCTGGTATGATAAAATGTAATTTTATGGTATGTAATTTTATGGTTGAAACTTCTAGTATGAAATTTATGGTATGAAATTTCTAGTATTTAAATTATGGTATGAAAAAGTATGAAAAATTATGGTATGAACATCTGGTGTAAAAAATTCTGGTATGACAAAATTCTTGTATAACAAAATTCTGGTATGAACTTTTCGTATCATAATTTCTGGTATGAAGTTTTTAGTATGAGAAATTCTGGTATGAAAAATTTTTTGTATAAAAAAAATTCTAGTATGAAAAAAATTCTGGTATGAAAAAATTATGGTATGAAATTTCTGCTATGAACTTTTCGTATGATAATTTCTGGTATCAAATTTCTGGTATCAAATTTCTTGTATGAATAAATTCTGGTATGAAAAAATTCTGGTATGAAAAAATTCTGGTATGAGTATGAACTTCTGGTATGTAATTCTGTTATAAAATTCATACCAGAAAATAAAATTAAAAAAAAGGCAAA
Organism: Fagopyrum esculentum; assembly: GCA_033239045.1. NCBI lineage: Eukaryota > Viridiplantae > Streptophyta > Magnoliopsida > Caryophyllales > Polygonaceae > Fagopyrum > Fagopyrum esculentum. The sequence continues at coordinate 124,370,145 of BSUD01000007.1, forward strand.
ACAAAAGAAAAAATAAAAGTCAAAAAAAGAAGTTGTACGTAACAAAATTTTAGATTGATTTGCAATTGTAATGCATTTTCTTTTTTTATTAAAATAGGGGTTACTTAGTTTCTTTTTTTTATTAAAATAGGGGTTAATTAGTTTTACCTACCATTAAATGAAAGTGGTAAAAAATTTGGGGTACATTTTCTTTAACAAAAACTCAAAAAGGCCTAGTATATCAAATTCTCCCAAACTAAAATCAATCAACTTTTTTAAGACTAAAAGAAATCAACTTTCTCGAAAAAAAGAAAAAAAAAATCAACCGAAACCATCAACAATACAACCTCCTCCTATAAAATAAACATTATGCAAAATAAAATAGGCCTTTTTCTAGGATAAAGATTGCAGATTTGAAAATTATAGGGCTGACATGGTACGGGATTGGATAGTCCCGCGTTCCGTCATGTATATTTTAAACGGGACGGGACGGGATTTACAATATTTTTTCTTCATCCTGTGCAGGTCTTGTTCCATATGAGACGGGACGGGACGGGATTTATAATATTTTTTCTTCATCCTGCGCGTGTCTTGTTCCATATGAGACGGGACGGGTCTAATCCCGCAAGAATTATTCGCTCATTTTATTCAACATTTATATTTATATTCTCTCGTATTAACAGAAATAAATGATAAAAAAAATCTTGATATCGAATTACCGATATTATATACTATGGTGTTAGCATTTTATAAGACAATTGGACATATACTTACATTATTCTTTCTCTCTTTTTAATCTATTAGATATATTGATATAGTTTACTATTGTTTTAGTGTTTTATAACTTTTATCAATATAAAATTTTAATTTGTAGATATTATACATATTTATATAGTATTTTTAACAATATAAAATATTATTTATATATATACTGGATGAAACGGATTAACCGGGATGGAAATTCTCCAACCTGCGTCCCGTCCCGCAAATTTTTCACGGGACGGGACAGGATGTGATATACATTTTTTTTCCAAGTCCCGCCGGGATCGGGACGGGATTAAACGGGATTTGTGTCCACCCTTAGAAAATTATTTAACAACTGAAATTAAAAAAATTTAAAATAGAAGTTTTTTTTAATACAACGTTAAGCAGTTAGGTTTGATCACTATATATTGGTGCACTATCTTATAGCATCCGGTTAGGCTTGCTCACTATCTATTGGTGCACTATCCTATTTTGTAGAACTTGATCGCATTTTGAGGGACCATCATGGCCAGGTATTACGCGCTTGTCTCAAACACCGTTGACTTCCTTAAAAAAAATGTGATGTATATGAACATGTAAGAACTCGGTTAAGAGAAGACAAAAATCAGCTATAATGAGTCCAATTTTCCAGGGGCTTCTAGATATTTTTAATAACATTGATAATCGTTATATTATCACTTTCAACTTCAATATTATTAATCTTCATTTCTTTTGCCTTTAAAATTCCTTTTCTAAGGTTTATAACTTCTGTGTACAGAAGTGGATCCGCATTGTCCATATTCGTAGGCAATTGTGGATGCATCCTTGTTTCTTAGGATATATCCAAATGCACACTAGTCGTTGGTTCGTTTTGAGCCATAAAATTTTGTTTGACAAAGCGTATTGGTGCCCTTGTCCATCTTATTTTTCTTGTTTTTCTCGTTTGTGCTTTCGTAACCTTCTTCATGATTGGGTTGATGGTATTCCAATCTTGATTTAGTTTTGTAGTCAGTTGCATGATATCTATTGGTAATTTTCCGCAAAAGATTTTTTGGTTTCTCATATACCAAATATACCACCATGTGACGGTTAAGTGTACCATTGTCTTAGTATCGATTTTTTCACGCATGACAAGGAGAATATCATTTATTTTATTTATAGGCGCGTTTAAATTTCTTAGATATTTTTGTAGATTATCATTGTTGAGATTATCAATTGTGTACGAGCACTTGATATACGATTAACACTTTAGTATGAGTGCTGACAAAGGACACAATTTATGGGTATCAGAATTTTCTGTTTTTCAAGATTTTTTTTAGTCGGGAGTTCATCCATATATACTTTTCACATAAAGTTATTTTTATTTTTGGCATTATATTTAGGTTCCAAATCCATGTATTGTCATATTGTATTACTCCTCTATTTTCGTGCAATAGCAATATGGCTGATTTAGTCAAGAACCACCCCTTCTCACCAAATGTCCAATATAGTCTATCTAGGATATTACAAATTGGTAGTGGGTAGTTACATATTCTTTCAATCATTTATTTTGTTAGTGTTGTGCTAAGATTGTTTACTTTGTCGTGGTTCCACATTCCGTTAATGATCAGTGAGTTAACGGTATAACTCTCATTCACTATGGTTTTATCTGTTGCATAGGTTTCAAGTGGTTGGTCAGATATCCAAGGATCTTTTCATAATTTGATTGTTTTTCCACATCCTACATTCCATCTGAATCCCTATTGAAATTCTAGACGTATGTTCATTAATTTTTTCCATTGCCATGAGGTGTTGGTTCTAGTTTTATAGCACCATAATCGGTTGCCTTTTAGATATTTCATCGAAAAATATCTAAAGGGCAGTAGCGAAGATTAAAGTTATGTAAACATAAAACCCAATTCATTGTTTACAAGACCTGGAACTCAAATTGGGGCTTCTCGGTTACTAAGCTTGTGACAATCTAGTGGAACATTTGATACACATGTAATAAAATAATCTTTCAAAATGAGATGGGTGAACCATCCAAAGTACAACCAAATTTTTTAAATACCAACTTCAACTATGACCATGCAACCATTGTATTGAGTCTAATTTTGATAAAGGTACCAAAAATGACATACAAAACCCCCACGAAAGAAAAATAATATAAAATGGGAGAAACCGGTTGTCCCATTTGTGAAACTAAACTTCTAAGAATCAAAACTCAATTCTAATGAGAATTTCTTTGACTTTGTTATTAGGAATCACCATGAACTGTCATCGCACTCGAAGTAAACTAAGCAAAATCGAATCCATCATTGGCGCTGAAACACCAAGTCTTCATTACGGAATCCAAAAAGCAATTATTTTGAAAATCAAAAACAACATTATTAAAGGTGATAATCTTTCAATCATAAATACCATCAAATGATCTTGATAATGCCCATGAGAAATTAAAATGTTGATTGTTGGACTCCTCCTCGAACTGAAAATTTTAAATCAGTTCACTTTGAGCATATATTTAGAGAAATCAATGGATTTGCAAACAAACTTGCCTATCTTTCAAACATTTATTGACCACTTGACCATTTTGCAGATCATGAACTCAAGATTCTTATCCCTAAGGATGTTTTAGGTTGGACCACACTTTGTATGTGATTGATCGTGGAAGTTTTAACCTAAATAGTTAATAACAACCTCCCCCACAAGGATACAAGATCGGATGTAGTAGATTAGGGTAACGAATTCACAAGGACCACATTTGTATTAGTTGAAACAAATGAAAAGATATGCTAAGCTAAAGAGAGAAAAAGAATGTGTAAAATAAGTTTGTAGAAATCAATTTGTGAACAAAGAACAATAAGCAAGAAGATGCAAAACGATATAATTGGGATGAGTAATCTAAGGAAGTGAGTACCCCACCATAATGATACAAATAACAACCACATATGCAAATAACATGAACTTCAATCAACAATAATGTAGGCAACCATCTAAAATAGCATTTGACATAGATAAACAAAGACAGTGTTTTCCAACTCATGTAGTCCTAAAGCCGGTGGTTATGAAAGTATAGGAAAACCCTTTAAAAACATAGAAATCTGAAAAAGACCAAGATAAACTTTCGCTTGTGGCCCTTTAGTTATAAAATGTACAAATACCGAAACTTTCTAAGATAGCTAGAAATTCTCAAGACAATGATAAAACGCTATTCTCAACCAAGTTCGTTTCAATAAATCCAATAAAACACCCTTATCTTGTGGGCCTTCGGTAGTTTTATCTAATTATAAACACCACTTCTTTCGAAGTTAATTAAAAGGTGAAAATGAAGTAATTTGAAAAGAAATATAAACCTATTGACATTCATTCAGCAATTCACATATATCGTCACCATTAATCCATCATAGGGATCAATAAACCCCTAAGATGGAGGGAGACATAGCTAGACATATAACAACGAGAGAAATTAGATAAAAAGAAGAGTCTTTGCAATTAAAAAAACTCAAAGTAGGCAAATAACAATATGGTAAAATAAATCTAACCGTTGTTAAGATTCCAAGGTGGAGTCTGACTACCTTTAATCGGCTGACCCGATTGTGTGATACCCTAGAATCTAGAAGCGGGAAATATATAGAGAAACACTCGGGCCAAAACGTACACAAAAAACATGGAAAAAAAGATAAGAAAATAGGTCAAAGGACAATGTTGTCGCCACAGTCCAAACGACCTACCAAGACAACTATGAAACGGCCAAGAGACGACATGGATGTCGTTTGGAAGGCGTTTCATCTCATTTGGGTTGCGAGTTTTCAACATTTAGGTTGGTTCGTGAGTATGAGCAATGTGACGATCCAAACGGCTTGGTGAGACGACCATGAAGCCGTTTTGCAGGTTGGTTTACCTTGTTTGGGTTGATCGTCTTGTATAATTTTATGCTCCGTTGTAAGCAGGTTTTTGGCTTACATCCAAGGTGGTTATTTAGCTTCTTAAGCAGTCGATCCTCATACAATAAGATCAAGCTTCTTATGCATAGTTAGGTAAATGGGGCAGAAATGCCTCAAAATAGGCATTGAATGCCTAAAATGTGAAATGACCGAAAGTAGATACTGAAAAAATAATATGAATGCATTCTGCATTATAGGGTATATACTTTGACAAAAGATATGTAAACCTGCAAGAATAACAAGGTGGAAAACATGTGTATGTTTCGATGCTATTAAAACACCCCATACTTAGCTTTTACTCATCATCGAGTGAGTCGTTTTGAAAATCAAGTGTTGCGTGGTGTAACAAATGCATACCTTAGCTAGGAAAAACAAAAAACTTTTCAAACCAAACTATCATAGTATCAATCATCGTTTAAGGGATCGAAAAGTTGAATCCAAACCTTTTAAACCTCTCAAAGGATATAAGTGTTCAACCCATCTCACCGAAATGTGTTTAGGTTCATTGCTCAAGCTCAACAAAAAGACAAAGTTCTTACCATAGGCTTCTCAAGGCGTTCTTAAACTCCACCACCCGTAAAAAAAACTCAAATAGATGACGTAAATCATGAGGTCTTTTATAGGGTGTAACGGGGATGATGGGATAAGGAGTAGTGATGTTGGTATACCAAAAGGGTAGGTAAAAGAGGCTAAATGTATCAGGGACATCGGATCTTCTCTTTAGAACCGAGACCGCTTTAATCATTCACCTTTCATAGATCCACATTTACTCTTTTCCTTGATTTGTACTTCTTGCACATACATTTGTCTTTAAGCACATATTTCTTCCTCTTTCAGAGATAAACTAGAGCAACATTTTCATAATAAACTCTTACTTGGTATGCAACATAAATCTAGCAGGAACTTTTCATCCTCTCCACTAGTCCTGAAAATGTCTTGGAGCTTCATATGTTCCGAAAATTTCAAAGTTTCTTGCAATATATCTCGGATTTTCCGTGGAACACTCTATACTATCTTCTTTGTATTTCTTCTCACTTTTCAACCCTCGATAGGGTTTCTTGAGACTAATATGGTTGTGAGGCTATTTTAAGGAGCACCAAAGAAGGGGTATGTGTGTATATATATATATATATATATATATATATATATATATATATATATATATATATATATATATATATATATATTGGCTTAAGTTCATATTGATTTACAACACCGGTTCTTCGTCCATAAGTTAATGATAATGTTTGTTTGATACTTAATGCGAGAGAAAGCTATATCTTGTTTATTTGATCATATTCTTAGTGGATTAAATTTATATTGATTTGTATTAACCACGAGAGTGTATGTGTTGGATTATTTGATGCACTCAAAAGGTGTATGAAATCCGTAGATTAGACCTCTCTCTCTCTCTCCTCCCCCCCTCCCTCCCCTATATATATATATATATATATATGCATTGATTGATTGCTTTAATTGAACTATATATTCTTCCTATATCCAAGAGCTTAACCTAAATCTTAGAATATTTCCTACCTTTTTACACTCCTTTTCATCTTACCTTTTGATTATTTGATCCTCTTTCCATGCTTCTCTTTTATTTTACCTTTGCTTAGACGTTTAGGTTGTCCAATATGTGAATACTACAACCTTCATCTTTATGGATACGACCTTGATTTTTGTCATATACTACGGCTACAAAACCGCGCCCTTACGATATTGTGTTGGCTCGTTTAATCCACATCAATAGTCATCCATCGAGAGGTGGTGGTTGTATTAGGAATTGTGATAGGATAGTTTTGTGAGAGCGTATTATCTCTATTAGATTAATGTAGTAATAAACCCGAGACTGGTCACTTGTTGAGGATCCCTATCTATTGTAGAATACATTTATTTTATATTGGTTTGAATTTTTGCGAAGCGTTGTGTGATTAGTCTATTATCTAGATTTTAAAAACTTTATTAATTGGCTTATTGTTTATTTGCAATCACGCGAGAACGTTATTAGGTGACAATTATGTAAAATTTCAATAAAACGAGAAGTGGTAGTGACGATTTAGAGTATTGCATTCATTTTACATGTTTATAATACGTTGAAGAAATGTTGTGGTGATACATGAACCTTATAAACTCAAATCCAATTTTATACGTTATCACTAAGTTACAAATCACTACTATCACAATTATTATTCCGGCTTACTATTTTCGCGGACAAAGGGGCCACAAATGAGGAGTCCGCATGCGACCCATGGTAGCAATATAATATATTGAAAAATTGTCGTTATATACCCGTTGTTGACATGTAGCCGTTAGAATATATCAGTTGAAAACTTACCATTATTCATTTACGAGTTTATATATACATGTCAAATGATATCACTATTCACATCCAACATCACTAGTCATTTAACAAATTTGTAAAAGCTCGTCCAATCGTCAACATTTTCCGAAGAAGTCGATGTAGAATCTGATGGTGAAAGCTCATATATGCCGTTCGATGTCAATAAATATAGTGATCTGGAAGAACTTTTCACACACATTGAAGTAAGTGTACAATTTATACTTTATTTAATTACTTTTGGACATGTTTAGAATAGAGAAGCGAAATTGTTGAATTAGTTTTAGACATGTTAGAATAGAGAACCAATATCGTGGAATTAGTTTTAGACATGTTAGAAAAGAGAAGCAAAATTGTCGGATTAGTTTTAGATTGTTAGAATAGAGAACCGAAATTGTTGAATTAGTTTTAAACATGTAAGAATAGAGAACCGAAATTGTTGAATTTATACCTTATTTAACTTTATTAGTTTTACTCATTCAAGAATATAATGTAACACCCCAAATCCATAGGATTCGAAATGCTACGAGCTAGGACCTCACAATGGGTCCTAGTCCTAGCCTGACTACAATTTCACCGGATCTTGCAACAAGACACAAATATATATAAAACCAACATAGATAAAACTAAAATATCATATATCAAAATGTATACAAAGACTCACAACCAAGTACCCCAAAAATGTACAATCATATATATGCACATACAAACCCCGTAACCCAACCTACATGTACGACAACCCTCGACTGATCACTCCCGCCAGACTACTCTACAGTCCTCCTATCCTGCAAAGCATCTACAACACGGTATAAAGTTTTAGCTAACAATTCAAATATAGGAATAGTACGTGAGCACAAACACACATCAGAAGTATGATAAACCCAAAGCATGCTAGCACACATTTCCAGTTTTATTATCTTTATAAAGTCATACACTCATAACCAGTTTATGGTTGTGACACGAGAAGTCTACGACTCTCGCCTCTGTTCCTTTTACCATCTAGAGTAGTCGGACATACCTCCCCATTTACCATATGGAATGGGTAAGTACCCTTCCCTTATACCAAGACTGACCTAGTCCTAGAAAACTCCTCAGATTCCCTCAGGATTACTGAGCAAGCTATCACCGTCCATTACAAGAGGGCCAATAAAACTTCGGTAATAATCAACCTATATCATGCTATAACGTAGATAGCAAACACGACTCAAGAACACATTTAATATGGAAACACAACTAAGTAAGTCCCACACACTTACTTGTATCCAAGTAGCCTCAGCTATCAATCAACCACTTAAATTCATGTAGGAATATACACCGCTGGATAAACAAGGCACACTAATCAATCATCGAATCACATGATATAAGACTCTAACTTCTAGCCTTAATGATCCTCACAACATCATACATATCGTAACCATCCTCAATACTCTCATCAAAACCTCAAAGCCTCTCAAGGCATTCAACCACAATATAATACCATAATCAATGTCACAACTAACCTAGCATGCTCCTACACAAGATCAAGAAGGGAGGATACACTTACCAAAAGATTTGGTAAATTATAAGGTAATGCTCGGGCGCGATAAAGGAATGGCGTGGGTGCGGTGACAAGGCCAGAAGGCGCGGGTGCGACGGAGGTGAGGCGTGGGTGCGGTGACTCAGCTCCAGGCGCATGTGTGGCGACGAGCAGGCGTAGGCGCGGTTCTTCGACAAAATCCCAATTCTTCGTCTATGACAACCTTTCCTCCCAATCCACCACTTCTCTTCTTGAGATCCAAAGGCAATGATGCCTTAAACAACATATATACCAGGTCCAAAAGTTGCAAAACCAACCAGATCCTCCTTGTTGGATTCAAAATATGGAAAAAGGAAGAAGAAGAGAAGAAGAGGAAGAAGAAGGAAAGGAAGAGAAGACTTACCACTCTTCTCATATGAATAGAAGGGAAGCCAATCAGCCAAGCTGCTGCAACCTCAATCCACAACAACCAACAAAAATATCATCAACAACTTCAACATCAACTTTGGAAGAAGAAACAAGGGAGGAAAGAAGGAAAAAAAAAGAGGAAAAGAAGAAGAATGTGCGTGAGAGAGGAAGAAAGAAAGTTTGTAGAGGAATCGCAACCCTCTAGAAAAAGAAAAGAAAGAATTAAGGAAGAAGGAAGAAAGGATGGCGGCCAAAATTCGGCCGCCTACCCTACAAAACCGCGATCACAACCATGCCGAGGCACGGTCGCAGAGTCTCTAAGGTAACATGGTTGTTACATATAATACATGTATTCTAAAAATATACTTTATTTTATTTTAATTAGGATCTTATGAAATATTCTCGTGCAATTGATAGCGATTTTTCGTCCAAATTTGAGCTCCATGGATATTTTCCGGATAGAGAAAACTTATTGGGTTGAACTTGGTATGTGGCAAACCCAATAAATATGGTGTTGGTGATAAACAAATCATGATTGTATAGACGGGGGTTTCGTATCCTACAATTGATATGTGATAGACACGGAGGACCTAGAAACGAGAAAGATGTTGATCCCGATCATGTTCAAAGTTCTAGCCAGAAAAAGAACTCGAAGAAGTGTATGTGCATGTTTCAACTTAAGGGGGCACAACTTGAAGAAGAAAAATGGATATTGAGGATTGTATGTGGAGTCTACAACCACATAATTCCCTCGGTGCTAAGAGGTCATGCATATGCAAGATGTTTGCCTCTCACGCAAGCCCGAAAGGTGTAGTGTGAGTTGGGTTCCTGGTTAAAACCGAGACATATTTTGAAATCCGTGTAATTAGAGGATTCTAACAATGTCACAACCATTCGACAAGTTTACAACACCGGTTTGAAGATTAGAATGAAACAAGCTGAGAGGGTCATTACAACAAGCATTTCATATACACTTCCAACAAGCTCAAAATATCCTAAACATGTAATCACTCATGCTGTGATGCCTAGACCTAAGAAGGAGCCATAGACGAACGACGCCTAACTGCCTCCTCTATCATGAATGATACGTCATCGGGTGAATATGATAGACTGCAAGTCTGCATATCTCGTAGACGACCCACAAGTATGGGAAGACGTTGTAATACAAGTAACAATTTATTAAAAAATGAAAAATAATGCAAGGTAAGTTAAGGAATAGAAACAAACATACTTTGGAATATGAGACGGGAATAGGTGGTGGACGGTCTACCGGTAGCTGGAGTGCAATGGACATCAGAAAGATGTAGGGATGACCATGAGCGGTGCATCGGGACATGTATGTATCATCGATGAGTCACGAAGACGCGGTTGAGATCAACTCAACTTATAATACTCTAGTCTCTTCCAATTGGAGGGCTGCCTAATGATCGTATATGGGAGCATAGGAGAGCTTGAAACCACGTCCATTAGCTGGACGCATCTCATGTATTGGTGGACTATGGGCAGGGGCATGGTCTCTACGTACCCAATTATCACAAGAATTGATCCGGAATTTACGCGTCCTAGATGTGGGATATCCTATAATACCCCGTTAACGAGATACAACAAACTCCCCACCAAAGTCAATCCCCCGATCATCATACGGGGGTGAAATACTTGTCCTCTAGCTCATCTGGTCCAACTGTGCTCATAATGCATGTAGCCTCTCTATACTAATCGGCGGTGTCTTCGGGATATAAAGTCTTGAAGACCAACGTGCATGTCCATGCAACTCTGGATCCTCTACAACTAGACATCCCAATGATGAGAAATGTGCGTAAATATAAAACTCTATTAAGAAAAGTAAATTAAGTTTCACTAATAACATTATGTTTTACTAAGGAAAATTGTTATGAAACTGTACTAGTAAAAGTGTAGTACAACCTTCCATCGTAGTCACATTCTTCCTAGTAGCGTCCTTCAAACATGTATATAAAAATACGAGGGTCCCGGTACCCCATGCATATGAGGTTGTCCTTAAAAAATCTCATACTAGGTCGATAAGCCATAGTCGGATGTCGTTGGTAGATTTGTCGACTACCAAGGTCGACGAGATAAATAATAGCAAATATGCAGATGCGATAGCGCCATGGGGAGGCCTTAGAAGGTCCAACATGGTTGTGGCCCTAGTCCTAATAGTCTCGCATAATATTTGTTTGCTTTTCCGCCTAGCATCCGCCAAATATAACCCAAAAGACTGAACAAGCCAGTCATATCTAGCACTATCATCAATGAGAGTTAATAATGCATCTCCATCTATTGCAAGTCCCATAATAACTTGAACGTCTTGCAACACTATACTCATCCCCCATGACATATAAATTGTGTTTGTCTTGGGGTGCCACTTCTCGACAAATGCTGTAATCAAAGAGTTATCGACAAACCCCACTAAACCTGAAGGTCCTTCAACTCTGTAAGTCGGCTACGTTTGGCCAAACTAAAATAGGAATATGGGTCGTTCAAATCTCGACGCTAGTCATGTAATCTACTGATTACATCCAGTCTCCTAACGACCCTAATCACCCCCGGATTCTCCTACGATAATTTAGAAAAATTGACATTATCTTAGATAAACAAAAAAAAATGTTTTTATTATTAAACATTTGAAGGATAAAATTTATACCCTCTGGGCCCATATGAGGCTAGCTCTATGGTCAATATAGCATGTCAATAACACAAGTACCTGCTCCAACTCTGGCTCCATAGGTACCTGCTCTTGCTCCACATGCACCTACTCCTGCTCAACATGTATCTACTCATGCTCACAATCCAGAATGTTATCTAGATGCGGGTTACCCTCCGAGGAGTCCTCCGTATAATAATCCGGAACAAGTGATGATGGTCCCACATCCTCCTCACTGCTGATATGATCATGCCTGAACGGATACCTCAACGGATGTTGTGAGAAGTCTATCCCGTCCAGCTTTGGCCTCTCGACGGGCGGATATTGTGGCAAGTCTAGCTTCTCGTTTCTTCTTATCTTTAATATTTTGCCATCACAATCGAATTATGTTTTCAAATAAAATTTTGCGCTTTAAAATTATTACATAAAGTATTTTTTAAATATTGTTTTCTTCTTTTTTTTCGTCATCTTCTTTGCGGGAATCTCACCGTTAGAGCCCATTTGAAAGATCGAAAAAAATCATAAGAAAAAAATCTCGTTGACGATCCAATTCCAATTATTGCTAAGCTAACCGAATCTTCTTAAAATAACTAAATTCAAGCCTACAATCATAATAAACCACAATAACAAAAACGATAAAAACGTTTAAAACTAACCTTCAGCCGGGATAAAAATTGTCTTCTACTTTAAGATTGTTGTGAATCTCCGACATTTGAATATCGAACCATATTCCGTACCAATCACGAGCATCTTTTTTTGAACCCGACGCGACCACACATAAGAAGAAAGAATATGATGGAAAGAACAAGGTTGGCCGCGGGGAGCCTTTTATTAGGGCTTGGGGCGCATGCACCGAAATACCCGCAGACACTGTCTCGTTGACGTTTTTCGGCCGCATCGAATAACATTCCCTTATTATTTGGCTAAAATTAATTGGTTTAAAGTTGAGATTGATATTTACACATTCCTTGTAAACCGACAGTAGTATACTACGAGTAATCCCGCTATACTTACGGGTAGGTTTTAACAAAATTGTCGGAAGCAAGTGAATTGTTGAAATGATGATGATAACAAAGTTTAAGAAAGAAAGCTAAGAATAAATTAAAATTCTTTAGTATCTCAAAAGTAACATCCAAGAGAGTCGTGTAAGCATGGGAAGTTTGAGATGGTACCAAGAAGGGACACAATGCTACAAGTCCTAATCACACCAAGATAAGCATAACTTCTCATCCATCGATCTGTCCATAACTATCGTTACCAGAAAAAGAACCCAAACCAAATCTCCACTTCCCCTTTCATTTTTGACCACTTTCGTGTTTTTGCCCAATGTTTCTTCTTTCATTCACCCCACTTGATTTTCTTCATCTCTTTACTTTTATAAATAAAATGAATTCGTTAACATAAGATTATATAGATTATAATGGGTTACCGGAATCATTCCTTTTGATTTGAAGTAATTGAAGTTGAATTTGATTACTTTTGATATTCCTTTTGATTTGAAGTAATTGAAGTTGAATTTGATTACTTTTGATACCCTATAGGGTAACAAAATATGGGGAGACAAGTGCATTTTGCACGTAAAAACAAGGAACGATTCCATAGAATTTCATGAATATGGATATACATATGAACTAAATTCGTTTCCATTCCGTTTCCGTTTTCGGAGTTGGAACCAAACGGGCCCTAAGTATTTATAAATTCATATGATTAAAAGTATGCTTTTCATTCTAGTACTTTAATAAAGTACGTATTTTGATTTGTATGTTCACATAGTACTTGTTATACCAAAAAAAATACACTTTAATGTGTAAATGTTGCTATAAAAGAGAGGAAAAGAAGATAATTTAACGCCTAAAAAAGTTGAACATAATAAAGGTTCAGTCATGTCTCCTTCTTACCTAACTTACCTAACCGATATTCAACAAGTTCTATCAATCTCAATATTTTCTAACTTTCTGCCTGTATTATAATTTATATGAGTAGCCAATTCAAAACACAAAGCTGTACGTGATATATGGTACTGTTACTAACTAACGACTTTGTTATTCATTTTAAAGTGACCGATTGATAGAGATCTCAAACATGGGATGAACTGCATAACAAATTGCAGATCAAGGTTGAATACAACTACAACAGCCTTAGTAAAATTGGTCTTCCCAATCACTAACTAACCAAAATGATGAGGAAGAACAAAAGAATGAACAATTTTCATTACATAATTCATTTGGAGTTTGTTCTACTCATAAGGAGGAACATCATCGGCAGCTTGCCTTGCTCCAACGTTGAAGAACTCAGTGATAACCTCGAGAGGCATCCCCTTTGTTTCGGGGACCTTAAGGTAAACGAATATCCAAGACGCGGCACACACACATGCGTAGATTCCAAAGACGCCTTCTAGGCCGATGGAGGCTAGCATAGCGGGGAGGGAGTAGGTGACGGTGATGTCTCCCGCCCAGAAGGTGAGGGAGCAAATGGCGATGCAGAGACCGCGTACACGAGTAGGGAAGATCTCTGAGCAAAGAATGTTTGGTATAGGACCAAAGCCCATAACAAAGCAGCAGAAATAGAGAACCACACTTATAGTTGATATAATCGCATGTGGGATTTGACCCATGTTTACTAGATTGGCTACCACCAACATGAGCAGTGCAGCTATCAGGACTGGAATTGTGTGCAATAGAAGAAATCTGCACAATGTTCACACATCGATTAGAAACATAAATTAGAGCATAATGTTATCCTAATTCATATTTTCAAATATAAATATTATGATAATGGGTTATTTTGGAAGCAATTCCGAAAGAAGACGTAATATTTCGGAAGGTGGCGGAACATTTTGAAGATGGTGAAACGTTATGGAATGAAGCGGAATACTCCGAATGATGGCGGAACCTTCCGGAAGGAGGCAAAGCTATCCGGAAGACAATAGAGTCATCATTTTTAGACTTTACAAGATTGTGTGAGAAGGGTTCAGGGTAATTTAGGAGAATTGAGTTGCGGAACCTTCCCGCAGGGGTGACGATGAATATAAATAGGGGAGACCTCTCAATTGTATAACTCCATCTAGAAGAGTGTAATAAAAGGCTTCTAAAGAGAGCTTGTAAGTGAGGCTTTATTCGATTGTGAGTGTGCAACAAAATATCTGCTTAGAGTGAGGAAAACGTGCTAGTTTTTCCGACACATAATATATAAGATCAAAAGACTGTTTAATTACCTTCTACCAGAGTTATCCATCAGCTTCATGGCAAGGCCTATGCTGGGAAGCATAAGCAGTGTTGTGAGAGCACTTATGAGAATCGAGGAAGAAGATGAACTGAGGCCGAGGCTTGACATGAGTACCCCAACTCCAGCCTGCTCAAGAATTTGAGGTGTGTAGTAGAGAACCCCATTGATGCCAGAGAACTGATTGGAAAATGTAACTCAAATCAGATTTTTAGATGTATATGAAGAAAAGAGATGAAGAATATGATTGTCATACTTGCTGAAGTATTTGAATTCCAACACCAACAATCAAAGCATGCTTGACTCCAGGCTCAAAGAGCTCACTCCAGCTTGTCCCTTTGGTGGCTTCTTCCGTCGGCTGGACAGTGGCGGATGTAACCGGAGGCTCATTCTTAGGATCCTTGACCCGAATTGCCGACTGACTGACGAGAGCAGCGGCCGGCATCATCATATGTGATTCCTCAGGGATATCACAGCCACCACCAGCAAGTGACAACATTGATCCTCTAGCCGACGCCATACCACCATCTTGTTTAAGATATATCCTCTTATAAGACCCTTCTTTCTTCCCGGCTTTCCCTTTGTTTTCGCTATACTTCCAAGCCAACTGCCACCCACCTCCAATCCCGGTGCTATTAACCACTTCACCGCCGCCACTCGTAGCATGCGACAAGCTGCTATGACGTCTTATTCCGCCAGCATTTTGATGATTTGATGTGTAACGCGACAGCAATGGGCTTTTAACTGTATCTTCATGCCCGTCGTCTGATCCCGAGTCTTGGCTGTCCGTGTGAACTTTCTCCTCATCCCACTCATCAGCGCCGCCGTGGTTCACGTCATTAGCATTGAACATGCTCCCAAAGTTTGGGAACAACATGCTGCCTCCCGGGTTTACGTTCTCATGGACACTTCCGAAGAGATTCACAAGCGGATCCATCATCTTTGTGCTCTGCGTCGCCATGCTTCCGCATCTAGATGCCATCCCTAGTGCACTTTGCCCTCTCACCGGTCTCGCGACCCATGACTGCCCTTGCTGTGACCCGTATAGCTTCACATGATTCTTGTCAACCGCGGCCGGCTCTTCGGTTTCTTCACCGATTACATACTCTTCAATCGTAGTCTCGCCTCCCGTACCAAGACCTTCTACAAGCAAAGCCATTTCACCTGCCAAAACGAAAGAGTACAGTGAGGTTCCATCCTAAAATAGGATCAATCGAGAGTATTGTCAAACTCACCTTTGACGTCTTCTTTGCCACGCAATTGGCGCAAAACTATCTCGGCCTCAGACATCTTGCCTTTGCTGACGAGCCATCTCGGAGACTCCGGGAGGTAAAAAACCGTCAAGGCGAGATACAAGAGAGACGGAATGGAAACAACTCCAAGCATAAGCCTCCAACTCGGCGAATCCTTCAAAGACATTGAGAAAATCATACTATAGGAAAAGAGCATTCCAAAGGAGCCGGTGAACTGAGGGAGGGTATTGAGTTGTCCTCTAATCTCCGGCGGCGAAGTCTCGGAGACATAAAGAGGGACAAGGGTAACGGCAAGACCAACTCCGAGGCCGTCCAGTAACCTTCCCAATAACAAAACATAGATATTGGGAGACCAAATCATAACTAAGCCGCCAAGGAAGTAGAATATGGAGGAGGCGATGAGCATTGGACGTCGACCGAGTTGATCGGAAACCGGGCCGGAGAAGGTGGTGACGAATGTGGCTCCGATTAGGGACATGGCTAGGATTAGCCCTTCAACGGTGGGTTGGGTCTCCAATTTGAATTCTTTCTTGATATATATAACAGCTCCTATTTACGTAGCATCACAGGCCATGCATTCATTATACTTACTTACCGATTATAAAAAACAATTTTCATATATTTTTTTGTACCTGCAATTGTTGCATTATCCCATCCCTGCAAGAGATTGCCCATGGTGGCAGCCAAGGCTGCAAGCACTGCTCCTCTCGTTTCGCTTGCCATTTAATCAATCTATCTACCACAAACACATTCGCTTTCATTACCTCATAGGAGCAGATTCAAAGGAATCTCACCTTCTTTGGTTCATACACAAACAAATGATGGTATTAGTCTTTCGGTAGATTAAAGATAACGGATTAGTAGTTCTAATATTGGACCAGAAGCATGTCTCGAAATAGTAACTCAAAACACAAATGGTGGATCACAAAATAGATTTTTCTTTTTAATCATTTTTCTATTATATTTTCCTCTCTTTTAGGGGGATTATTTCTCTCTTTTCTGCCAACTAAATTTTGTGTGATGGGATAATATTAACAAATTTAGTAGGAATAATGATTATTAAGTTAATATAACTTGAAAATCATATAAGATGAACATAAGGTTCTTTGCACGTTTGGTCTAACAAATATTGCATTTTCTTATAAACAATAGACGTTTCCTATTCCATTTAGCACATTACCAAATTATTATAATAAACAAATATTTATAAATGCTTATCTTATTAAGATTATATACTTGATTAAAACTAAGACGTTCATCAATTAATTCAACGGATCTTAGATGCTCTCATTTCTTTTTATAAGATTGATTCTATCCGGATCCTAATACACAATATATTATCCAACCACTCTTAGGGCCCGTTTGGAAGCACCGGGAATCATTCCCGGTAACGGAATGATTCCGAATCAATCAAAAACTACGTTTGGTTAGAGGTCTTTTAACACATAAAAGTAATATAATCAATTCCATTTCCTTTCTCTACCCTTATTCGATTCCATTCCGTTTCCATTCCACCGCTCCAACCAAACGGGCACTTAGTTTATAGTACATAAAATTGATTTTGTGAAATAATTTTAGGCTAAAATCATAGTATCTACTATTTTTTATGAGACAATTAAATCATAATATTTTAGTAAAATTGTATATGCTATTTAATAAATTTATAATTTTTAAACTATTACCAAGAACTATGAAGCCTATTATATCTATTACATAAATAAGTTGTTTTAAGATAACATACATATTAGGATAAAAAACTTTACGAGTAAAATGGGCTTGTGGGCTGTTATTAAACAACTGGGCATAATCATGGCTATTATGTATGCATAAAATAGGCCCCTGTTGGTTTATACTCCGTATTTTACAAGCCAATACCCAACAATTTTACTTTTAATTTTAATTAAAAAAATTAAGGGGCCTAATTTGTATCACCGATACAAAAAGGCTTTAGTAACTCTTCTTCTCAAACTTTAATACATATATACTGTTTTAATTAAATTGTTTTTATTATATATGAAATAAAATGTAGTTTTAATAAAAAAAACATACATCCCATCAAACAAATGAAAAAAATAAAGTTTTAAAATTTTAATTATTACCATAACGTAAACAGAAACTAGTCACCAGAAGGAAGGTAGTATTGTCGACTGACCACTGTCTAGTCAATCGGGTTAAAACACAAATTCAAAATTAAAAGTACAGAAATACAAAGCCATAGACGAAATCGGATCAAAAGGTGTGGAAATCCTCAACTTGGTCGACCGACCTTACCGAGGAGTTACGATCGACCACCTAATAAAAGCTTAAAAGTTTAACTGAAAAAGAACGATGAAAGTTTATATCTTTATAGAACTCGAAACAAGATAACTCAAAGGGAGAAAACAAAGAAGAACTGTAAATAGATAAATCAATTCAAAAATCTAGATCACCACAACATGCACATAGAATGAATCTCAATTGACTATTTCACAAATTGAATGTAAGCCATAGTTATGCGGGACACAACTTCGTCCAATTATCATGTGGTTAGATCATTGTATTTTGCAAGGAATAATACAATAACTACCATAACTCATATAGACAATGCATCCAATACATATAACCAGTTCAACATCAATTGAGCTCTCTAGGCCCTAGAAAAGGTAAGGATTAGCCAGATACACATGAACAAAACTCAAATTCTTTATTAATGATTGAAAGACGAGTCAGTCGAACGACCAAGGGAAGTATGGTCAAGTGACCTCATAGGGGAATTGACGGCATAAAATCGTAAATTGTAGAAGGAGAAGATATCTAACCTAATGGATGAAAAACCTTATTTATAGGGTCAATGCTTAATATAAACCCTAGATCTATATTCTAATAATATAAGATCATAACTAGAAAGTCTGAAATACCCATCATGGATAAACATAAATTTAAAAAGATCCAAGTCGAAGGGCCAGAAGTCCAATCTAACCAAAAGGATAAAAAAGGTAAGAATGATAGACATCGAAATTGACCGGTTGAGCGAGGTAACTGGTTGACCAGATGGGCTTGAATGTTGGGGCTGGTCTAGAACTTCCTTCAACACATTATCACTTTGACATGAGGTCCTTTGGAGGTCACATGCAAAAGAGAGCATTACTGTTCAGTCAACCACTGTGCTTATCGAGCACTTCTATATGTTTCCCGATATTTATTTACTTCACTCTCGAACCTCACTCATTTTCGTCTTGACCTTGACTTTTTTGACCGTAGGGAGATCCTAAGTGTGTATGAGGTCATTCATCTACATGTATATCATTCATACTCTGTAAATGCTTGGAATGCATGAAGTTATATATACTTACTAGTAGATCTCCAAAACACTAATAAGAAGGAAATAAACTAATAAAATATGCAATTAGTCCCAACAAAGTAATGAAATATAATAATAATGGTAAAAGATGCTAAATAAAGTGTTATCACCTAACTAGTTGAACTATAGGGGAGTGTTAAGGTGTAATGAGAAACATAATATGGCACATCTCTTACACAAGAAGTGTTGATGCAGGAGTATCTCAGGAGCAAAGGACCACACAACTTGTAAGAGGAAGAAACCAAGAGCGAAGCATGCCATGATCACATGGGACTCAAGTAGAAGGATGAAGGATCTATATGTAATCCGAACGAATAGGAAGATGATGCATTGATGACATGATTTGTGATACTAGTTTAGGCATTTATTTAGGTAGATTTCCTTCTTATTCATGCATAATTTGGCGTTAGTTCGTGATGTTTATGCTTAATCGAGTCATATTGCTAGAAAAGACGTCTACACAAGCTTTTGTCGATTTTGTAGGTATTTCGGCGAACTTTTGGACGTTATTGACACATTTGAGGATCAAGCCTCATGGCGGTTCATATCCGAAGTTCCGAATGAGCAAGCTTGGAGCAAAAAAGAACACAAAAACGCTAGTTGGTGCATGTAACACCCCGAATTCTCGGAACTCGGGGAGCTACTGGTTAGGACCTCACAATGGGTCCCGACCTTGGTTTAACAACAACTTTACTAAGATCTTACAACAAGGCACAAATGTAATTAAAACAATTTCCAAAAACATAATATTTTTAATGGTATGAAAGTACACCAGTGACAGCCTCACAAACATACATAAAGATATATAACATGCATGACATATGGAAGACTTCCCCGTCCCCATCTAATGAGTATGTGGACCCGGCTGACCATCCGTTCCGGATCTCTCTGCAACTGTCTATCTCTACAGATCTAGAACACGGATAAACCGTTAGCTAACAATCCAAATATAAGTAGAATAACAATAGCACAAACACACGCAGAAAAATTATAAACAAACATCATGCTGGCACTCAACCGTTTATTATCTATTATTTAAGTGATTCACATTATTCAATTTAAGTTGTGGCACGAGAGCTATTAACAGCTCTCGCCTCCGTTCCTTATCCAACTGGGTGTAGGTCTAGCTGACCTCCGCCGGTAGCATCACTACAAACCGAGCATGGACTAGTCCCTAAAGAAACCCCCAGCGCTCGCAAGCTAACTGAGCAGAATGCCACCGCCCGTTACTCTTAGGCCAAGCATAGGTCGGTAAATATATATCACAACCTATCTCTCTAAACATTTCAATCACACGCCACTATCATCATTCATGCTCATATTTAGAAGTCAGCTAAGTAAGCCCAAAGGACTTACCTGATATAAAGCTCGACTCTCTGTAAACCAACTCGCTCTGTAAACTGTAGCAACTCAGTTGCCTGTCAAAGGAGATAAGTGCATTAGCACACTCCTACGTAGTTAGAAGTCTAAGACTTCTAAAATAGAATAATGTATTAAGACATAACTAGTTGCAGTATTAATTTAGGGTAAAATGGTCATTTTACCCTTGGTCCCGAAATTCCCGAAAATTCTAAAATTCATGTCTAAACTCCTATTTGAGATTCTAAAATCATATTCTAACTCCCAAAGCTTCGTTTGGTTCCAAGCTAACATTTTTCCTATGTTTCTATTTTCCGGGAAATCGTAAAGGTCTAACTTCGATTCCAATTATAAAATTCGTAACCACTTATAAAAATTCCGACTTAAATCCCTAGATTATCTATGATGTCCTATCTAACTTTAGGAGAAAGAATTTCTCCAAACTGTTCATTCAACAGTTTTATAAAAATTCCTAAAGTTGACTACTCCCTTTACAAATTCTATACTTAGCCAAAATCTGAGTACACTTTGAAAAATCATAACTCCTAAACCACTCACTGGATTTATCCCAAATTTTGATATGTTCTACTATAAAATCTTACCTATAATATATCCAAAATTCAGCCGGAAAGGATATCAAGAGCTTATTCAAAATCATCTCACAAAACAGCATCACTTGCTATTTTCCCCCAACACTCAGCACATATAAAAACGTCAACTTTGAAACACAATAACTCTCAAACCGTAACTCCGATTCTTCCCAAATTTTAATATGATCTACGACAAGATGTCAACTATACCATATCAAAAATTCAAGCCTAACAGAGATCAAAAGTCTATTCTAAACTATCTCACAAAACAGCATCCCATGCTGTTTTTCTCAACTCAGCACATTTATAAAACTGAACTTTGAAACCTCATATCTCTCAAACCATAACATGGATTCCTCTGAAATTTTAGTATGATCTACTATACTATATCAACTATAACTTGTCCGAAATTCAAGTCTAACAGAAGTCAATAACCCCTCCAAATTTATTCTACAAAACTGCATCTCAAGCAAATTTCCTCACTCTCAGCACTAAAAAAAAAACTGCTTGAATAGCCAACTTGAGAAAATCATATCTCCTAAACTATAACTCAGATTAAGCCCAAATTTTAATATGTGCTACCACAATATCTCATCTATAACATATAAAAATTTCAGCCAAAATGGATCCGTTTTTCATACCTAACTTTGGACCCGGAGTTAGCTGTTCATCAATTTACAACGCAGAAAACGCAGCAGCTCCACGAGCCATCTTCTAGGGCTGTTATGGAAGAGTCTAGGATACAATTGAGGCTCTCATCAGCACATAAGTAGGGAGTGTAATGTAAAGAAGGGAGGGGACATGCTTACCCGACAAGAGAGACTCGACAAGCTCACTAAGACGGTTTGGAAGAGGACTAAGATGGATCGGAAACTGTCACTTGGACGCACCAGCGGCTGGGAGATGAGGAGAGATAGAACAGTTGTGAGTTGGTCGATCTATACAAAAAAAAAAAGTCGAAGAGGGTCTGAAGACTCACTGCAGAATAGGAGGGCTGGAGGGACGTTCATTGAAGGTGGCGTAACCGTCGAAGCAGGAAGCAAAGATGCACTCACTGTGCGGTTGTCCTAGGCATATTGAACCTCTCATGTGCAGCGGAAGATCCTAAGGCAAGGTGTCGGCTGTTCGAGGAGGGTCTGCGCTGGGCTGCTGGCTCGCCGACAGAGAGAAGAGGAGGAGATGACCTGCGTGAGGGTTGTGTAACTGCCGCTGAAGGCAGAAGGCCGCGACACAGGGTTGGATCCGGAGGCAAGCTGCTCGGCATGGATTCCGTCTGAAGGTAGAAGGGGAGAGAGAGACGCTACTGTCCGGCGAAGACGGCTGCTGCTCGCCGGCGTGGAGGCGCAGACGAACGAACCCTATTGCTGCGAGGCGTTGGCTGTCGTGTGCTGGGGAGTGGCGTGCAGAGAGAGAGGCGCGGCTAGGGCAAGTGCTGCAGGAAGATGAGATGGGAGATAGGAGGCTTAACGGGCCAAATGGTTTACTCGAAATGGGCCTGGATGGTAAGGTTCATGGCTGAAAATGGGCTTGTCAAACTCATGTCCCGACTTTGTCAGAAGTTGTTATGACTTCGTCTGGATCTCGTCATGGCTTCGTCAAAACTCGTCAAAAGACTTAGATATATATATAACTAGGGTTTGGTGTATTTTTCATTATTTTATGTGGTTATAATACTTACATAAAATGATAAAATAAATTTATTTTATCATTTTATGTGGTTATAATACTTACATAAAATGATAAAATAAATTCTAGTCATAAAGTTAGACATCTTAAAGAGGTCAACGGTCTCTAAACTCGGTTTGACTCGGAATTAATCGGAAATAAATTTTCCGGTTATTACAGTGCAAGTTTTGCACCAACTCATGACTTGAT
Source organism: Fagopyrum esculentum (assembly GCA_033239045.1). Lineage (NCBI taxonomy): Eukaryota > Viridiplantae > Streptophyta > Magnoliopsida > Caryophyllales > Polygonaceae > Fagopyrum > Fagopyrum esculentum. Next base: position 124,393,354 of record BSUD01000007.1, read on the forward strand.
GATCCAAGGCAAGCTGAAGAATGGAAATCTTGATCTAGTGCACAAGAATCTCGGCAGAGATTTTGGCCCGAGATTCCTGTTTTGGCAGTTTCAACATTTTGGCCCGAGCTTAATTATTAGCCAGGTCGCTAGGTATTGCAGTGAATGTCAGAGCTTGGCCAGGCCCAAATCACTTGAGCGTGTGTATACGAATGACGCCGAGTCTGATGGATTTTGAGCTCGGGTCACATACCCAATTAAAATGGTAAATGTTTAAATTAACATGAACAGAAAAATGTTGCATGTGGTTAGGGGTGAAGAACATAACCCGCCACGCGAAATCCTGGCCCGTAGACTTGATCAGTGTGACTACGAACTAAGAGCAAATGTCTGAATTAACCTAATCTGTGCAATGGTGAGCTCACACAAAAGCTACAACCATATAAGAATTGATTCAGGATTTGGTCCAAGATTGCTAATTGTAAATGACATACTGCATTCACGTGCATCATTCGTAAAAGCATGATATCATCTCATGAGCACGGTATATGATATTTAAATACATGTGTTGTGTTGTGATGTGTTGATATAATCTCTCGTGGATAGATTATGATCGGTAGCTAACGATTTTAAACCGAATATTTTTAGGTAATGCCGATCATAAGAACACTTCAAGGATGTCAACTGTAGGAAGTCGACAGCCGGGGCAGTGTGAACCCAAGGGTTGGTTGAACGTCTTTTAAAACTAATCTCTTGCAAGCAAGTCTTTTGTGTTTGTGTGCAACTGTGTACACGTGTTGATTTCAGGTGCCATGTTTTGAAATATCGTTTTGGGGATATACATACTAATTGCATGCAAGTTTGTTATGTAAATGTTTTCTAAATGACAAGTTGGATGTTTTCATTATTTCTTCGAGCTTCTTGTTGCAAGGTCCTATTTCTGAAGTTGTTGTGAGACTAACTGATAGGACCCACTGTGTGGTCCTTAGCGTAGTGACGTCTTGAGTTACTTAAAAGCCGGTTCGTTACACAAGTGCTCCTTACTCTCAACTTATACCAAGCATACGGCCGTATGGTTCTCGTAAGGAGGCCGTATCACCTACCGCCGAGAAGAAAAATTTCTAATTATCCGGTCAAGTTGATAGATGGGATGGATAACAAATTATGCTTCATGGGTCTTGTAACACCTTATGTATATAAACCTATAAGATTCCAAATGGTAGATTATCGGGAATTTTCAACCATCTTTCTATTAGATTCAAAATTTTATTTCAACTACAAAGTTGTATATTTTCTAAGGAACTTTGAAAGTAGTACTCGTGCATTTTCTAGTTTCAACCACAACGAAGAGACAAGGTAATGAACAAAAAAGCTTGCAAGAAGATGTGAAGTTTGTTGATGGCTCGACCATGGAGGTAATGTCATTGAGAGAGAGAGAGAGAGAGAGAGAGTGAGAGAGAGAGAGAGAAAGAGACTATAAAAACAATAATTATCACCTTGACAAGGTTTCTCAAGTCTAATCAAAGACGGCGGTGGGATTCAAGACTCTTTAGAGGACAAGGAGTATGCAAGAACCAAAAGTCTAGACATTTGAATGCTGTTCATAAGCTCAATGACACACCAAATAAGATAAGAAGAAACAATTCAATGTGCGAGAAGATAAAGTGGCATTTCCGGAGGTGGCCGCAGTCGTTGGTGACCACAAAAGAGGAGCCGAAAATAAAGAGACAAGTGTTACATAGAGGATGTTAGGTTTATTTTGGGAAGATGATGAAGAGAGATTTTAGTATGGGATTTTAAATCTCCATTGACTAGTTCCCAAATATTATAATACAACAAATCTTAAATTAAAATTCAATAATTTCAAATAAAAATATAATGCCGCTAAATTCCTAAACTCATATTACTATGTCATACAATGAAATTTATAAGGGTCTTTTAGGTAACTAGGCTTTTTTGAGATGTTTATTTAGTAAGTAGGCTATTTTATTTTCTTATTAGGTTAATGTACCCCGAATTTTTGTTTTACCATTCAAAAGGAAAAAAAGCCCCCTTCTATTTCCAAAACCCTATATCCACGCTTCTACAACCTCCAAATCGCCTATGGCGTCTTCTCCATTGTCCGTCTCTGGCAGGTACAAACATCCCCGTTCTCGCTTGCATCGCCGACGACGTACAGCGGCCGCTTATGAAGCATGATCCCAACGTGAAAGTCGACCATTATCACTATTTCTTCTCCCTTCCATCTCCAACTAAGAAGACTAAACACCATGGAGAAGGAAGTCATTCAAGTAGTAGTGCACCAAATTGCAGTGTGGAGGTCTTCATGGATACAAATGTCCTTGAGGTACAAATCAGCAGTGCCCATGGAGAAGATGAGCCGCCGCTCCTTTTGAGAGCACTCAAGGTATTAGCCGAAGCAAGGCTCGATGTTGTTAGCTGCGTGACTAATAAACACAATCAAAGTTTTATCCTTGTTCATTAATGGTAAATTTTGTGAGCTTTATATATGTCGTAATATGTCCATGAACATTCTAGTATGACATAAAACATTCTAGTATGACATAAAACTTTTGTTATCATGCTTCACCTCCTTTTCCTCCCGTTCCGACACCGCCTGCGAGCAGATTGCTGTCGAGGATTGCAAAGATCTTCTCGATTTCACCGTCACCGAGCTTTCATGGTCTAGATCTAGATCTAGATCTAAGTACATCATAATTATCCAGATCTAGTCCATCAGAATCATCCAGATCTAAGTCCATCAGACAAGATGGTGGTTCCATGATAAAGTGTCCAATGAAAATAAATCCAAACGACATCTCTGCTCAATTATGGTTGTTTGCTTGGCGAAGAGATAGTCAGGTTTGTGGATATTGAAATTCGAATTGCTTCTCTTGGCAATTATGGTTGTTTGCTTATGGTTTATGGTTTTACTGTATAGAATGGCCCTCCACAGTATTGGAGTTCAGCCATTTTTGAAGATGCAGAGCCTGAGATGGTGAGGGATTTCTTTTAGGATGATAAATTTCGATCCAAGTGGGATGATATGCTTATACATCATAACACATTAGAGCACTGCATTGATACTGGAACCATGATTGGTCACTGCGTATAGGGATTTGATAAAACTTGATCAAATTTGATTTTATATAGTTTCTTGATCATTGCATCTTATTGCGTGTAATTCCGGTATGTAATTCCGGTACGTAAATTATAAAAAATAAAAAAGAACAAAAAAAATAAAAAAATTCTAGTATGAGTTTCTGGTATGAAATTCTCATACCAGAAACTCATACAAGAAAATTATAAAAAAAAAGGACAAAAAAAAAATTTGGTATGAAAAATTCTAGTATGAACATATCGTATGACATAAAACTTCTGGTATGATTTGGTCCTTACAGCTCATCCTACCCAATCTGTACATAAAGGCGTAACTTGTCCATGAACATTCTGGTATGACATAAAACTTACAGCTCATACCAGAAAATTATAAAAAATAAAAAATGACCAAAAAAATAATAATTCTGGTATGAAAAAATTCTGGTTAAAAATTTTTTGGTATGTGAAATTCTGATATGAGAAGAATTCTGGTATGTGAAAAATTTTGGTATGTAAGAATTCTGGTATGTGAAAAATTCTAGTATGTGAAAAATTGTGGTATGTAAGAATTCTGGTATGTGAAAAATTCTGGTATGAGAAATTCATTCCAGAAAATAAAAAAGAAAAAAATAAAAATACAAATTCAGTAATTAAAAATTAAAACTAACATTTACATAACAATTAACAACTAACAAACATTCTTTTTTTCAAATAGAAGGGTCAATTTGTTTTACCAACCATTAAATGAGAGTGGTAAAAAATCATGGGGTACACTTACTAAATCATATTCTCAAAAAGGTTTAGTAGGCCAAATTCTCCCAATATATAATTGACTAATTCTCAAAACAACCTTTCGTTTTCTAAACTTGAAACATCCTATATTTTGAAATATAACAACAGTTATAAAAATTTCTACCGGATTAATAAAATTTGTGTCCCCAAACTAAAAACATGTTTGTTAGGTATATAGTACAACCATTATAAATCATCTCAGAACTGGTTTAACATGTCAATTCCCCTTCTAACATCCAAGCGACCTAGAACTGAATATTTCATTGTCATGTTGAAACCATACACGAGAATGCAAATCACAAACTCTAGCCAAATGTAAAATTTCTTCTTCCATTTTTTGTATTTTAAAACAAATTATTAGTAAAATAGTGTTTTTGAGCTATGACATATACATGGATTAAAATTAAACAATTGGCGTGTTGTTAATATTTGCAACATAGAATCGAGGTAACTTTAACGCTAACTTTTGAAATCAGATCAATAAGCGCTAAATCTACCAGAATAATAAAATATCTTAAGCATTAATTTTGTGTGGGCTAATTAAGAGTTTGAACGCCAGGTGAATGTACATGAATTATTTTTCTCGAGTATTCAACATATCTTTAAAGTTCGAAAGTAAGATATGCGTCAATAAACTTATTTTTATAGAAAGTTATTGATTTTAAAGAACTATAGCATTAAATACTTTGTTTCACAACTTAGACACCTTGATATATAAGTATGTTCATACCCATGAAAGCTTAAAACCCACAAACTAGTAGTTAAACACAAACACAATGGATGGATTGCCTCCTTTGTACCCCACATTCCCTTCAAGTAAGAAAATCATATAACTCGGTTGCTTTAAGTTGTGTAACTTTCTATTAATTCGTGGTTCATATGTTGATGCAGGTTCCCAAGTGATGCAACTGGAAGTGCTGGACCGTGAATGGAGTTATGAAGATGGCAAGATGTTAGATAAGTTTTTGGCTGAAAATGACTATGGCTTACCTCGTACCAATGAGGTAAACAATATGGTTCACCTTGTACCAAGTACTGATCAAGCACAACATATCTCTATCAACTCAACAACAATTCAAGGACGACAGAAACCGCTGCGATGGACAGATGAGGAGCACCGGTAATATTAGCTACATCTTTTTTGCATCTCCGGTCTTTTATTCGGAAAATATACACAAAGTGAAGTAAATGTAATACATATACTTCTTAAATTTTTTACATGGTATGCTTATTATACATATGTTCAGAAATCTAATTTAGAAAAATTACTTATTTAGTTTTAAAATTGATTATTTCAAGGGTTCATCCATTTATTAGTAGCTTTTTCTTACAATTCAAGTCGTTTAAACTATATTCTTGAGTCATATATTACAAAACATTATGCGTAACATATATGTGGAAAGAAACCACATTTTCCCTATTTAGTGCTAATCAAGGAAGTTTTTTTTTATGTAGATCATTCCTAATGGGACTTGATGAGCATGGGAAAGGAGATTGGTCGAGCATATCAAAGAATTTTGTTGTAACAAAGACACCGAGTCAGGTGGCCAGCCATGCTCAGAAGTACTTCAGACGTCTTAAGTGCACAACACCTGTTGAAAAGCGCAGACACAGTATTCATGATACTAGAATTGTCAACTCCAAAATTGTCGACATTCCTCCAAGATCTATCCAGCCAAATTTCAACAGAGATCCCCCTGTCTTCTACATTGCGAACCCTCCGACTCAGTTTTGGGCAGAACCAAGTTATATGAATTTCTAAGTGTGCTTATACAAGACAAATGCTTCAAGTCATCCTTTGAATTCCAATATCGTTTCCTTCCTTTCAAAATTGTCATCACTCATTTTGCTTAGACTGTTTTATTATTGACGCATTGTTATTTTATCACAAACTATGTTTTCATGTAATGAATTAATGAAAGAGAAATTTCTGGATTCAAAAATTATCGATTACGAGTCTTGGATGAACTATGAAATATATCTCTGGGTTAAAAAATACTTGTTATGAGCATTTGGAAAAATGTATGCCACCCCCAGATGGTTGTCCATGCGGTACCAATATCGTATTTAGTATAAGGGATATTAAGTATGTTCTTTCCGACACTTAACAAAATATAAGTTTTTGGGTTAAAAATACTTGTTATGAGCATCCGACTCTAGATTGAATCTTTATTTCTTTGACGAAGTCCACGCCAAACATGTTTCTAGAGGAGTCAATTGTGTTATTAACCGATTGACCCATTTGAAAATCTTGACACCCAACAACATTTTTTTGATGATCCCGAACATCGTGTTAGCATCCCCAATAATATTTTAGGTAGAACTATCTCTGGAGGTAAGTAAACCTCGTCGCTTTTCGTTATAAAAAAACTTTTGTAATATCTTTTTTTAATAATTGTTTTTTTTAAATAATTTATAACTTTTTCTATAAATAAAACAACTAATAAATAATTTACAAGGAAAATATTATGTGATACATGCCTTTATTAGTTAATTTATTTTATAAGCTATTTATTTGTAAACTTTCTACTTAGTTATTGATAAATGTACCGGAGAAAATCTATAATTGTCACTCCAACTACGCTCTTCGCATGTGTAGTTGTTAGGGTCCCCAACTACGCTTTTGGGGAGCGTAATTGGAGTTCCAAAAGAAAATAAAAATATCAACTACGCTTATGGGAAGCGTAAATTGGAGCTCCCAAAAAAATTTTAAAATTTTTTTAGGGAACTCCAACTACGCTCCCCAAAAGCGTAGTTGATATTTTTATTTTTATTGGAACTTCAACTACGCTTCCCAAAAGCGTAGTTGGGGACCTTATCAACTACGCACGTGAAGTGCGTAGTTATGGTCACTAATAGAGATTTTCGCCGGTACATTTAAAAATCAAGTGAATTATTTTTTTTTCAAACATACACTCATTAAAATTTATAACAAGTTTTTCTAATCATAGTCATAAAGTATATTTAAATTATTTAAATTATATTAATATAGGTTATCATTAGCATAATTTACACATATAATTATAAAATAAATATTTAAAGTTATAACACATTTTATGTAAGTAAGAACGAGTAGTCTTAAAGTACAAAAGTTTATATAGTTTAAAATTTTAGTAATCATCGGAAAATTTTGAATTAAACATGAAACTACAATGAAATTGTAATATAATACAATTTGTTATTTATCTATACTCGACAGATTTTCTGTCGGGGATCCCCATCGGTTTACCCGTCAAGGATTCCCATCGGGGTTCCCCAGCGGGTTCGGGTTCGAATCGGGGAGTGGGGTGGATACCCTTTCTTCATCTCGTCCCATCCCCAAGCGGGGAATCAAAGTTTTCTCCATCCCCATCCCCGTCCCCGTTTAAAATCCTCATCTCCGTCCCCATGACAGGTAATACCCACAAATTTTGGAGAATTCCCGTCCCATTTACACCCCTACTTGGGGATAGGTTTTGATGCTTTAGAATTGTCGTTTACCGTTGAATTTTTTGATATGTTGTTGTTTGGTATTGGTAATTTATTGTATCAAAAGTTGAGAACGATCCAACAGTCGGATTTGGAGTTATGATGTCTCTAAGTAGGGTAGTAACGTAGTTTGGTTTAGAGTGGAAATTTTGGCCAAGTATGGAATGTTTTGTATCTTAGAGTTATCTTTGGAATTTTGTGTAGGATTAGTGGTGGTTTAATTTTGGAGTTTTATTGTTCTCGTGAGAAGCATGTATAGCATAGAGGGTTTACACATTGGTAATTTATTGTATCAAAAGTTGAGAACAATCCAACAGTCGTATTGTTTTGATACTCGGTTGATAGTCCTTTCTTATGTTTTGGATCATAGCATATGCATTATATCCATTTCAGTTTTACTTTTATTCGTGTCTTGTTTCAAGATCCGGTAAAGTTGTTGTCCAACTAAGGTCGGGACCCATTGTGAAGTTCTAACCAGTAGCGCCCTAAGTTTCGCGAATTTAGGGTGTTTCAATAATCAACAACTTTGTAAACCAATTAACAAAGCATATTCCTGTAAAAAATCTGGTAAAAAATCATAAATTAAAATATTGACAATATTATAAAAACTAATAAGGTAAAATTTTAAAATAAGGTACTTTTTATCAAATAACTTAAAAAAATGGTTCAAAAATAGTATCAAAAAGAGATATGTATCAATGTTTACAACGTGGTTTTGACATCCATTTTGGCATGATCTAGAAGTTAGACGACCCGCCATGGATTTTTGGCAATACGGATTAATTTGGACGGGTTTGCGATGAGTTTTGATTGCTGAAGACGATGCGGGATATATTTGGATGACGTTGGATGAGGGATTGTTTTTTTTTTCCCGAGCTCAAAACTAAGTAATATATGGGCAATTAACACAGCCTAAAGAGGTGAGGTTGTCAAAGTCTGATACAGCCCAGTAGAGCAGGGGTCATGTGCATACGAGCGCACATGCGCAGTAAGCCCAAACCCAGCACATAAATCCGGTGAGGTTCCATCCTAAAACCAATTGGCAATAGGAGGAGTAGCCCACTGACCTTATATACAAGGCTTGGAGTGTCCCCATCTTTCGATGTGGGACCTTATTATCTCCAACAGAGGCTATTTCGACTTTGACTATGCAGGCAAAAAGAAGAATCAAAAGAAGACTGTTCGCCCGAAAACATGCGTGCAAATAAGCTTTATATTTATAAAACTGAAATAAAAGCAAGCGAACCCACAGTGTACGGATCGGCGTAGATTAGCAAGTATTCCAGAGTATCGAACTCAGGAATTTGGTGAGTCAAATTTCAGTCTCAAGTAATCAAGCAAGTAAAAGTGTAAAGCTTTGCAAATATTGGGGAAAACAGCAACCCTAAAGATCCGGATATCAAATTGTGGCAATCGATTCAAGATATTCTCTAAGTATAAGGACAAAGTCGAGAATTGCAAAGGTATACTAAAGCAAGGTAATGTACGGTGAAGTTCTAAAACCTTATATGTCTAACCCAAAGAACACTCTCTATAAAGGTTGTTGAGGCTGCAGTATAGAAAGAATCAAAGGATAAGAATTGATCTCAAATACCCAAGCCCAAACCCACAAGATCAAGATAAACTCAAACGGTTAAGGTTGTGACACTCGGAACCGAAATAGAGGATGTTGAGTCTCACTACTACCAAGGAAAGACAAGCCAAAGCTAGGTTAAAGCAAATCTTTAACTTTGGATTAAAGCAAAAGCAAAGGTCGTAGATCAGATAAATTACGGGTAGTTCATGAGGTTCCACGGCCGTGGAACTCAAGAACAGGCCGTGATTTAGGTTCGTCGACGAGTTACTCGCACTCTCAAGGTCCAATTTGTTTACGATCGATCTATCATCATCTAAGCCACAAATATCAACCCTTCACCTTAGAATTGCTAAAGGGTTTTAGCCAACAATCATTGTCATTGATTCAATATTCAATTTAGAGAGAGAGAAATATGAAAACCTTCGAAAATTCTATAAAATCTTAAGATCAATGTCAAATCCAGATAACAAAGCAATATGTTCAATGGATTCAGAATATGGAATAAGAATTCTCACAAATATCTCAAGCAAACAGCGGAAAACGGTTGTCAATCGTTTCCGAAATCAAAACCTAAGAAATCACCAAACTTCCGCCGCAAATAAACTTCGATCTTCAATCCTAGCCGTCGACTTCGAGACTCTAAGCGGCGTCCAAAACATCCCTAAGCAAGGATAAGCACGGGATAAGCGCGGATGCCAAAAACTCCTTTCCCTACTCCTTTTATAGAGCGAGGAAGGGTTACGATAAAAGCCCATTAACTTTGATGACGTGGCAAATATGACACGTCATAAGATTTGCCAAGATCACGGTTATGTAAAACTTTTCACGGCCGTAATTTAGAGCGTGTAACCGGATTACGGTGCCATATAATTTCCACGGCCGTGGTTTAGACCGTGTAACTCTCTGGAATGCTCCAAACTCTCTTCCACATTCATGATGCCAAGTCCACGGCCGTGGATTAGAGCGTGGACTTCACATTTCCTTCTCCACGGCCGTAATTTAGGGCGTGAACTTGTATAACTTCTTTCTTTGCCTTTGTTTCGTGTAATCATTCATCCATGCTCCTTCCTTAGCCTCTCTAATGCATCTCCTTGTCCTCGAACATGATCAAACACTCCTTCTCTTCCATCATTTGCTCCGATTCAAGCTCTTATTCGCCTATAAACAAAACAAAGCTAGTGTAGATCTCTATATCGACAAAATAGGTGAACAAGCTCACAATTGCTTGAAAACTATATCCATGTACATAATAATGAGGGAAAAACAACTAAAATAAGTGCCTAACATATCGTCATATTTTATGCTAACAAAATACCCCATACTTGTCACTTGCTTGTCCCCAAGCAAGGTTTTCAAAAGCTTAGAACACAAGTTAGAATGAAATATGGATGCAACTTCGGAATAAAACAATCTCTTTGACAAATGTGCTTCTAGTCAATAGATCATCCTCATGACTTGCTTCATTCATTCTTGAAAACGTTCATACACGTAAACCAAAGAATGTAGAGCAAAGAAACATCATAAATTGCTTAAACTTTAAGACAAACATCATAACCTTGAAGCATTGTCAAAATCAAGCATGTTAAACTTCAATTTAGATCACCAAGGCAAACAACACTCTTTTGATCTTAAGGACTTTCAAGTAAGGTCGAGAATGCGGAAATGAGGGAAACTTATAAGGGATGTGATGCATGAATCCGGGAAAAAGGAATACCGTAACTCTTTTTCTTTTTCTTTTTCTTTTACTTACAACACCCATCAACTTAGAGCTTTGCTCTTTTCTTTTTCACATTATTTTTCGACTTTACTTTTTGGAAATATGGACAGCGGTGCACACAAACCGAAGCCTAGGAGATTGGCATTTCTCAATTTCGAGATGCCTCAAACCCTTGATGCACATACCATAATCCGTCAAGAATATCGCTCAATCCGACTTTGGCAAGACATAAACACCCAGCTATGTGAATGGTGCCGAGTTATTCGTCATTATGATTGACTTCCCCAAACCTATAATTTCTATTCTTTGAATGCAAACAATTGCTTTCATGGCCCTCCCACATCAAACATGCCAAATCACAACTCCTCCTAATTCCCGGATAGGTAAGGGAGGCAATTATTTCATTGAGGGGCTAAATGATCAAAGAAAGAAGTAAGAAAATCGAAGTGCCTTAATCATTTCATAAAGAAGTATAAGAACTTATATTGTGATTTTGTTCGCTCCAAACGGTGTGTGCAAGCTTTAAATTTATAACCCTAGACTTAAGCTTAAAACAAGGATGCGAACCCGCAGTGTACGGGTCAATCGTAGTAAAAGCAAGGAATTCCAGGGGTCGATCACAGGGACTCGGTGAAACAAAGTCAATAACGGTAAGCTTCGTGAATACTAACCACAAGAGCGATTAACACAATCAAAGATGAATAAGAAGTCAATAAAGCAAACATGCAATTCTAGGGATTAAAGCGTCTAGTTGTGGTTCCAACTCAAGATCTGAAGATAAGCGGACAAAGCTGAGATTTTTGCAAGGGGAAGGTGTTACTAAAGTGGAGTAGATCACCGGGTAAGTCTCACTACTCACTAATCCAAAACCGTAACTCCTATTACCGGGTAAGTCTCAAGGAATCAAGATAAAGAACTATATCCTCAAACTAACACACCATCTAAGGGAATAAAATCAACCTTTACCGGGTAAGTCTCAGGCTAACTCACAAAGATGGGATGGAAGCACACTCAAATCCCAATAAAGGATAAACCTTTATTACCTACACTTATGATCGTTGGTACACAAACCAAGGAATTACCGGGTAAGTCTCATCCTAAGCTTGCATTGAACCAGGAAAGGTGTAATAAGAATAGGATTTGGCAAACTCTAACACTTAACTCTCAGTTTAGGATCAGATAAGTCACCTCGGTCAGCCAGATTCCACCCCGGCCGAGATGTTCATCGACTGAGCGAGATGCTTAGGGTTAAGGTTAAAGACTCGAACTTTCAGGGTCCTACTGGAATCTAAGATTATTCTATCATTGTTTTCCCCACAACCTTCAGCCAATCACCCTAGAATCACACAAGGAAATTAGCCACTCATCATCATTAAGAAAGTATTAAATATATGGGAAGAAGGTGAATATTTGAACAAGAAGAATTTAATGAAAAAGACTTCAATAACTGAATCAAATATCACAACAAAAGCGTTCCTTGGATATAAATCCAACAAGACCAGACAACAAGGAAGGGAATTAAAGACAATCTTACAAAACCCTCCAAAAGGCTATAAAAGCTATGATCTTCAACCTTCCTTCAACCTTCAAAAATGTTCTTCAAAACTCCCAACTGGAGTATGGCTGCTGCGTGCTATAAACCCTGATCGATGGTATGCGGGGGTGATAGCGGATGCTGGATTTGTGGGAAATCCAACCCTTTTTATAGGAAAATAACCCTCCAAAGATAAAATATCTTAGAAAGATCTTTTCCCATAAATATAGGTAAAATATATGATCTTCTTCCTTCCAGGAGCCAAGCCCAAAAATATAAGATCACTTTCCAAAGATAAAAGATCTCAGCCAAGAATAAAATATTCTCGCCGAGTCCTAGGTGTTCGCCTCGGTCGAGTCGGCGTCTCTGGATCACCTCGGTCGAGATGAATCTTTGGTCAACCGAGGTGAGTCATAACTGAGTGTGAAATCTCTCAAAACTGGTCCAAAATGAATCTTTAATCCATGGCTATGCTGGGTGGACGGTTCCTTATGCTCCTCAATGTAGCTCCAATGACTCCATAGCTCCTTTTGTTCCTTTTTGATGCAAAACGTGCCATTTTACCTACAATTACAGCAAAACTAGGTGTAGACCTCGATTCCCGCAAAGGTAGATGAAATGGTAATATAATCACATATTATACATGCAATCATGCAGATTATGAAAGATAAAACGTCCAAACAAACCCCAAAATATAGACTATAATTCATGCTATCAAAATACCCCATACTTAGCCCTTGCTTGTCCCCAAGCAAGTTCCGCCTATAGAAGACAAGATAGAATGGATTAAAAGTCATAAAAATCAATGAAAAGTCTTTCAAAAACATTTTTATGGTGTGTTACAATCATAGATCACTCTAAGAGAATACTTCATGGAATTTAAAAACTCAATATGCTCAAAACATTTTATAAATATAGGAAAGTTGTTCATCTTTGCATAAAATCATAGAATGCATAATAAGTCATAATTATCAAAATTAATCATGTATAACCCAGTTTAAACCACTAAGTCAATCAACTAGCTCAAGGTCTCAAGGGCTTCCCAAAAGAAAAGGTCAAGAAACGTGTAGGGTAGGGATGTATGTAAGGTAATGTGGTGCTAGAATCCGGGAAAAGGATGAACTTCACTTTCACTTTGACTTGCAACATCTTCCACCAATAAGCTTTGCTTATTTCACACTTTTTCTTTTTACTTTACTTTTTGGGATGCATGGACAGAGGTGCACAATAACCGAAGCCTAGGAGATCCGCAATCATCAATTTCTTGAGATGCATCAAACCCTTGATGCACATACCATGACCCGTAAGGAATATCGCTCAATCCGACTTTGGCAAGACACAAACACCCGGCTATGTGAATGGTGCCGAGTTACTCATCTTCATGATTGACTTCCCCAAACCTATTATTACTTTCTAACACTTTCACTTCCAGCCAACTTCTCAACTTTACTTCACTTGCTTTCACCACTTCGCTTGCTTCCAAATTCCCGGATAGGTAAAGGGAGGCAAAATGTATATGAGGGGTAAGCATGATCAAGAAGAAGAAGAGAGAAGAATGAATTGTCTTGGTCTTTCCAGGAAGAAAGTGAGAGAACTTATCTTGTGATGTCAACCTTCAAATTCAACATAATTTGGATAAAAACAAAGTATTAAACATGCCAATAATTTCAAACAAAGCATTTAGCAACTTAAACATATTATAAAACCTTTCAAACACATAAAGAATTTAAAACCAGTCAGTAAGCAAGATCTTCACTGAGATCATATCCAGATAAGTAACACAAAAATCGTTTTTGAAAACTCTCAGTTAACCCACATCGGTCGAGGTGTTCTTGGTTCAACCGAGGTGAAACGTCTCGTTTGGCCAAGACTGACTCGGGCGAGGTCAAAATTTTTTTTTTTTTAAAAACCATTTTTTTTTTCAGTTTCGACGTTTTTCTCAATCAAATAACCTGTAAATATGCATGCAATCTCAGATAAACATATAAATGCAGAAGTGAAGCATAAACATGAAATATCCGATAAAGTAATCATCGAAGTCATCGAATAAATACATCAAATCGTCATCACATAAGTACAACAAATACCCCATACTTGGGACACACTGTCCTAGTGGGTCAATAATAGTCTAGAAATAAGAAAACTCACCGGATGCTGAACTGCATAAAAATATAATAAAGAAAGTCTTGCAGCTCATCAATAGTCGCGATCCGGTGGTGGTGGTGGTGGCACGCATGGATACTGAGTCGGGTCGAATGGGTAACCCATGACGCGCTCGAACTGAAGCTGAGCCATCATATGCTGATAGTGCTGCCGCTCCTGCATCTCGCGGATATCCAGTGACAATGCAGCATATGAATCAATAGCCTGATCCGTCAGGTCATCGATCTGTCTGTGGACAGCTGGATTCCTCACTCCGCACCTCCTGCGTCTAGCAGGCCTAACCGGAGAAGTCTCAGCTGGTGCAGGCTCAGGCTCATCATCATCATCTAGATCTATGATCGGCGGCGCGCTCGTCCCTGCAGTATCTGTCCCTGTATCCATCGGGACTCCACCATCTCTCTCATCTACTGTATCCTCGTCATCAGCCTCCTCCTCCTCATCCTCAGCTGGGGCAGCTGCTGCTCCCCTGTAATCCTCCATCAGTGGAGCCCAGGCGGTCTGCCAATAGTGTGGATCGCAAACGGTGAACTGGGCAGACCATCGGATCCCCTGTGGTGCGGTCAGCTCCCACGGCATAGCCACATATGGAGTGGTCAGACCTCGGGGAACTAGAATCTTCCGAGTGATCATCTCCTGCAATCCAAGCGGCTTCGGAGCCGCCACCATCGTACAAGCACTGAGGTCCATGCCATGATAAGCAGCTATGTGGGTGACAAGACCTCCGCAGCAGATGTCTCCCTTCGCTTTGGCCTTGATCTTGTGCAGGTCCTCTGCCAAGATCAAGCCAAAGTCCGGGAAACCCCCCGTAACCATACAGTACAGACTGAAAAGCTCGCCCTGTCGGATCTTCTGGGGCGTCTCAGTACGCGCCAGAAGTGTCTCGCTGAATATCCTATGGGCTAACCTAAAGGCTAGGTGGAAGATGACCTTCTCCCTGGAATCTCCAAGGCGCCATCTATCTGCGTGCTCAATAATATGGGCAATCTGGCCCCAGAACTCCCTAGCTACAGATCGGGAAGGGAAGTCGGTGGCGGTGGGCTCAGAAAAGCCGAAAATCTCTCTCCAAATCTCGAGTGGCACCAAGAAGTTCCGGTTCATCAACCGGTACTTCACATACTGTTCTGTGGGATGGTAGGAGAAGGAGCTAACGAACTCTAGGGTTGGCTCCAAGTAGGCTGGGGCTCGGATCTCAGTAAACTGATCCAGCCCAACTGTGGTGATCATCCGCCTAAGGTCTCCATCTACCCCTAGGCAATCAAAAGCTGACACATCCAGGAAACGTGGTGCAATCACTGGACGGCTAGCTATACGCTCATAATCTACCCGGCATCTCTCGTGGATCACCGGGCGGTAAGGTCGGGAAGAAGAGGAAGGAGAGGAAGGTGAGGATCTATCTCTGAGGGCAAGGCGACGTTCGGAACTCATTTTTTTCAGCTACTGTCAGAGCACCTCGGTCACTGACAACACTCAGGAATCACCTCGGCTGAGGCGCAGTTCGACTGGACCGAGGCGTAAACAGTTCGCGATTCAACTCTCAGAAATCCAGTTCTTTTCCCCCAAAATTCACTACAATTGCTTCCTATGGCGTACTTAAGCCTTTTCTCAGCAGATTCAAGGGCAACCAAAGCCCAAATCGAAACGAATGAACGAGTTAGGGTTTCGACTGTTTTTACCTCGTTTCAGTCGATTCGTTCGATTTCTTGCACTTGGAAGCGGATCCTCTACCCTTCAATCGCAGTTTGGAAGCGGAAATATTTGAAAACGAGCAAGATTTGAGGAAGCGAGGTGAGAAGACGCCGCGGTCGAGTCGAAGAAGGTAAAAAAAAAGTGAAAAAGAAAATTTTCCCCCTTTGATACTGTTCCTGGAACTGCTGTCACCTCGGTCGAGATGGTCTCGACTGAACCGAGGTGGTACGGACCGAGGTGGTTTTGCAGAAACCCTAGTCGCCTCGGTTGCTCAAGAATCAACTCGGTTGAGGTGGCCTCGACTGGACCGAGGTGTTTCAGTCAAACTTCGTCTTCTCGAATTCTCGAACTTCTGTACTTCCAGTTATGCTCCTTCCTTAGAGGTCTCTTGTTATCTGTCTAGGACGCCAAAAACAAACAAAACAAAGCAAAAGCAAACTATCTAAGCTAGACTAGAAAACGGGAAAAGAAAGCAATACCTTGGGTTGCCTCCCAAGAAGCGCTTGGTTTAAGGTCGCTAGCTGAACCATTCTCCATAGAATTACTCAATGTACCTTGAACACCATGGAGTGCTCATCACATTCATCATAAAATTCTTCCAAAAAGGTTCCGGTTCCTAATTTCAGTGGAAAATGGTAAGATCTCCCACGTACAAGCTTGTACGGTTTGATTCTCACCGGAATCCTTCTAGCCTTCCTGCACTTCAATGGGACATAATCTAGCCTTGCGTCCCATCCTTTCCTTGATCGAGAAAACAACTTCTCGAGAATCCTAGTAGCTTCCCCATCTTTAGCATGGGGATGGTGCAAGGTCCTTAGCATGCGAGGGACCCCATACTTGAACAAGAGACACTTCATCGCCTTAACGGTGTGGTGCTTGCAAACTCCACTCCTTATAATCCAAGGAGTATCTTCTTCCAACGGTTTCAAGGGAGGTTTCGTCTTGATCTTAGGAGGTTCTTTCGGAGGAGACCTCCAACTCTCCGGTGTATTCCTGAAAAATTTAGAAATTTTAATAGGGATTTCAAATGAAGTAGGAGAATGTACCTTGTAAAGTTCTCCAAAGCTTGAGACAAGTTTCATGTTGGGTTGATAATCCACACACGAAATCTCTCTCAACTTAGTTGATCTTTCTTCCATCTTGGTCACAATCTCAGTGATCTGGCCAAGGTTCTCTGCATCTTCTGCTTCCAATTTTGCAGATTCTTCCATCTCGGCCGAAGTCGTTTCCACCTCGACCGAGGTCTCAACAGTTAGATCGAGACCTTCCATATCCTCCTCTTCCTCAGAAGTTTCAGGAGAAATTTCTGGTTCGACTGGGGGAATGCTTGAAACGTGCAGCACTTTCTTATGCTCCTCCTGCAGCTTAGCATATGATAGGGTGCTTTCCTTGAGCTCCTCCACCTTCTTCATCAACTTCTTCAACCTAGATTCGAGAGAGTCTTCAAGAGGTTTCTCATAAGTGTTTCTAGGAATATTCAGTTCATCCCACATCGCAAGTTCACGCTGAATGGCTTCTTCTCTTTCCCATTCATTGTTGAACCAATAGAAGGAGTACTTCTCCTTCAAGTATTCATAATGGTCCGCCCTAGCACTTTGTCTTGCTATCCAGGCCGGATCAAACATAGCCATCAGAAATCCTGTAAACTACAAAACTCATAGAAAGAGTAGTTAGTAGCAACAGGGGCAAGCGCCCCGAAAGTAAACCGCAACCGGCTCAGTCTAGACCAAGTCCCCGGCAACGGCGCCAAAAAACTTGTTCGCTCCAAACGGTGTGTGCAAGCTTTAAATTTATAACCCTAGACTTAAGCTTAAAACAAGGATGCGAACCGCAGTGTACGGGTCAATCGTAGTAAAAGCAAGGAATTCCAAGGGTCGATCACAGGGACTCGGTGAAACAAAGTCAATAACGGTAAGCTTCGTGAATACTAACCACAAGAGCGATTAACAAAATCAAAGATGAATAAGAAGTCAATAAAGCAAACATGCAATTCTAGGGATTAAAGCGTCTAGTTGTGGTTCCAACTCAAGATCTAAAGATAAGCGGACAAAGCTGAGATTTTTGCAAGGGGAAGGTGTTACTAAAGTGGAGTAGATCACCGGGTAAGTCTCACTACTCACTAATCCAAAACCGTAACTCCTATTACCGGGTAAGTCTCAAGGAATCAAGATAAAGAACTATATCCTCAAACTAACACACCATCTAAGGGAATAGAATCAACCTTTACCGGGTAAGTCTCAGGCTAACTCACAAAGATGGGATGGAAGCACACTCAAACCCCAATAAAGGATAAACCTTTATTACCTACACTTATGATCGTTGGTACACAAACCAAGGAATTACCGGGTAAGTCTCATCCTAAGCTTGCATTGAACCAGGAAAGGTGTAATAAGAATAGGATTTGGCAAACTCTAACACTTAACTCTCAGTTTAGGATCAGATAAGTCACCTCGGGCAGCCAGATTTCACCCCGGCCGAGATGTTCATCGACTGAGCGAGATGCTTAGGGTTAAGGTTAAAGACTCGAACTTTCAGGGTCCTACTAGAATCTAAGATTATTCTATCATTGTTTTCCCCACAACCTTCAGCCAATCACCCTAGAATCACACAAGGAAATTAGCCACTCATCATCATTAAGAAAGTATTAAATATATGGGAAGAAGGTGAATATTTGAACAAGAAGAATTTAATGAAAAAGACTTCAATAACTGAATCAAATATCACAACAAAAGCGTTCCTTGGATATAAATCCAACAAGACAAGACAACAAGGAAGGGAATTAAAGACAATCTTACAAAACCCTCCAAAAGGCTATAAAAGCTATGATCTTCAACCTTCCTTCAACCTTCAAAAAGGTTCTTCAAAACTCCCAACTGGAGTATGGCTGCTGCGTGCTATAAACCCTGATCGATGGTATGCGGGGGTGATAGCGGATGCTGGATTTGTGGGAAATCCAACCCTTTTTATAGGAAAATAACCCTCCAAAGATAAAATATCTTAGAAAGATCTTTTCCCATAAATATAGGTGAAATATATGATCTTCTTCCTTCCAAGAGCCAAGCCCAAAAATATAAGATCACTTTCCAAAGATAAAAGATCTCAGCCAAGAATAAAATATTCTTGCCGCGTCCTAGGTGTTCGCCTCGGTCGAGTCGGCGTCTCTGGATCACCTCGGTCGAGATGAATCTCTGGTCAACCGAGGTGAGTCATAACTGAGTGTGAAATCTCTCAAAACTGGTCCAAAATGAATCTTTAATCCATGGCTATGCTTCCTGGACGGTTCCTTATGCTCCTCAATGTAGCTCCAATGACTCCATAGATCCTTTTGTTCCTTTTTGATGCAAAACGTGCCATTTTACCTCCAATTACAGCAAAACTAGGTGTAGACCTCGATTCCCGCAAAGGTAGATAAAATGGTAATATAATCACATATTATACATGCAATCATGCAGATTATGAAAGATAAAACGTCCAAACAAACCCCAAAATATAGACTATAATTCATGCTATCAGATTCCAACCTTCGTTTCTCAATATGATTTAGATAAAACTCTTCACATTATGAAACTTGCGAGAAAGGGTAAACAACACACTTAATTTCTTTTCAATTCATTGTTCAATTTAAGCATACAATTGTCATCAAAAACTCATTCCGCAAGTGAGAATTATCATAGGAATCATCCCTAATCTTAGAAGCACAAAAACTTTTCAAAAGTTTTCAAATTTTTATGGGTTTTTCAAAGTTTTTTCATGCAATGCAATAATGAAAACGTGTGACTATAAAATGAAACATGCAAGTGTTCATGGATTAAGCAAGCAAACATAGTAGAGTTATTACAATCATAGTCACACCCCACCCCATACTTGAAACATACATTGTCCTCAATGTTCAAAAGAAAAATAAAGACAAGGAAAGAAAACAAAGAAACTCGCTAGATGGTGGTGGGGCGGGTCAAACCGGCAATCATCTCATGTCACTGGGAAGGCGGTGGAGGATACGAGAAGAACTCCGAGCTAAAAGGCCGCCCAAACTACTGGCGGTAGATGTCTCTCATCATGCGATCATGCTCTTGGATCCGGGCGTTATGAGTCTCCTGGCGGATCTCTAGATCTCCCACTCTCCTGGATAGATCGGTGGCCAACGCCTGTAGCTGCTCATATCAAGCTGGAGGCTGTCAGTACCAAGCTGGAGCGTCCTGAGGTGGGGGTATTGTCAGTGCCACTGGTGCCTGCTCGTACCATGGTGGAGGAGCTCCCATCCAGTCCGGTTGCACTCCATACCAAGTCGGTGGAGCATCCATCCAAGTCGGCCTCTCACTCACGCTAGCACGGCATGTAGAAGAGGCACCGGAGGGTTTAGAAGGGCGGGGCGAACATCTAGGTGAGTCCGGGAAGGTGTCCGGCTGATCCGGAAATGTACCAAAGTCGTGCTCATCACCTCCATATCCTATGTTCCCGGCCCTCTTGTTTTTCAGTTTGCTAATGGTTGAGGCTAGGAGAGTGGCATAATTGGCGGATCTACCGGTTAGCATACAATAGAGGAGGAAAAACTCATCGGTTTTGATCTTTTGTGGGGTCTCGGTCCTAGGGAAGAAACACTCGGAAAGGACCCTATGAGCTATCTTCAAGGCTAGATGGTAGATGAGCTTAGCCTTGGTGTCGGCCGGTTGCCAACAATCCTTACTAGCATATATCATAGCAATATCCTCCCAAAAGTCCTTAGCGTACACTCCGCTAGGAAACCGACCATTGAAACTCTCATGGAACCCAAATAAGGCTCCAAACTGAATAATCAAGAACTCATAGTTCTCCTCCATCAACCTAAAGGAAACCGTCCTGTTGACGGCGCTATGCTCGAAGGAGGTGACAAACTCCCTTGTTATCTCCTCATAAGCATCCACTCTAATAGCGGAGAAAACAATCAGTCCGGCTCTATCCAAGAGCCAAGTAAAGTCATTCACTACGGTTAGAGGCTCAAGCTCCTCTAAGAGAAGGTATTGAGGACCTATGATTGCCCTCTTCTCAATCCTTTCTAAAGCATTAAGGTAATCCTCATGGATGGTTGGGATTTTTGGAGAGGTTGGTGATGGTGGTTGGCTAGGAGGAGGTTGGGAAGAGGAAGAACTATCTCCCTTTTGCTTCTTATTCCTGCTAGACTTTCTCCTTAACATTTTTCCTCTCGACAGTAAGAATCACGGTCTGTTCTCGCTTTTCCACGGCCATGGAACCTACATGGACTGTGGTTTCTCTCTGTTCTACTCAAATCTAAAAAAATTCACACCAAAATCAGCAGTTACAGTCCTAGACTAATTCCAATTCCAATCAGTTCTCCTAAATTCTTATGAAGAAATCGAATCGAATTGACAAAGTAAAGAAAAGGGAGAAAAACCTAGGTTTTGGATCTTTCAAATCCAAATTCCTTCAGCTGAGTGGATTGTTCACTTGATTCGTTGCTTGGATCGTGTAGAGGATTGAAAATACTTCACTTTAGGCCAAAGAATCACTTGAATCGGACTTCAAACGAAGAATTGCGAGTTGGGGAAGATTTTCGGCGATTAGCGCATGGAATGGGTCGTGGAATCGGGGTTTTGTGGTGTTTTTGTGAAGGAAGGTGGTTTATGTAGTGCCCGTAATTTTTTGGAAAATCACGGTCACGGTTCTACAGCCGTGGAAATGTACGGACCCGTGGTTTTGCTTGATTTTTCTTAGATTTTGGGGAAATTACGGTCACTATAGCTTCCACGGCCGTGGTTTAGGGCGTGGAAATCTCTGTTTTGTGCCAAAATCCAAGTTTCGTCAATTCCTTCCAACTTTTTCTTCCTTTCCCTGCCCATTCCTTATTCCTACATCCAAAAATATGACATACCGGGAGGTATCGAGAGGGAAACAAAAGAAAAACAGCTAAACTAAACTAAACTAAACTAAGAAACAAAGACACAACGAAAGTGCAATACCTTGGGTTGCCTCCCAAGAAGCGCTTGTTTTAGGTCCGTAGCTAGACCGTACCTCAGTTTATTCGAGTGTAGTCGGCGCAAATTCCTCAGCTTGGAGCTCCGGTGAATACTTCTTAGTCGTTGACCGTTCACCTTGAAACTTCCGCTCTTTTCACCCCATACTTCAACTGCGCCATGGGAAAAAACACGTTTGATTAGATAAGGTCCAGTCCAACGAGATTTAAGCTTACCTGGAAAGAGTCAAAGTCTCGAATTGAAGAGGAGAACTTGATCTCCTTCTTTGAGGTCCTTTGGAATGATATGCTTATCATGCCAACACTTCGCCCTTTCCTTGTAAATCTTGGCGTTCTCATAAGCGTTCAAGCGGATTTCTTCAAGCTCGTTAAGGTCCAAGAGGTGCTTCTCGCCTGCTTCTTTCATGCTGAAGTTCAACCACTTTACAGCCCAATACGCCTTGTGTTCTAGCTCCACCGGTAAGTGACAAGACTTCCCATACACAAGGTTGTATGGTGTTGTTCCTATGGGAGTTGTTAGCATGAAATATTGCGATATTCTAGGCACTTTTTCTAGTTGTTTTTCATCCATTGTAGTGTTCATTGATAAGGCATTGAAGCAATTGTTAGCTAATTTGTCTATTGATAGCATGAATTATAGTCTATATTTTGGGGTTTGTTTGGACGTTTTATCTTTCATAATCTGCATGTTTGTATGTACATTATGTGATTATATTACCATTTCATCTACCTTTGCAAGAATCGAGGTCTACACCTAGTGTTGTTGTAATCGTAGGTAAAATGGCACGTTTTGCATAAAAAAGGAGCAAAAGGAGCTATGGAGTCATTGGAGCTACATTAAGGAGCATAAGGAACCATCCAGGAAGCACAACCATGGATTAGAGATTCACTTTGGACCAGTTTTGAGAGATTTCACATTCAGTTGTGACTCACCTCGGTTGACCAGAGATTCATCTCGACCGAGGTGATCCAAAGAAGCCGACTCGACCGAGGCGAATACCTAGGACGCGGCGAGAATATTTTATTCTTGGCTGAGATCTTTTATCTTTGGAAAGTGATCTTATATTTTTGGGCTTGGCTCCTGGAAGGAAGAAGATCTTATATTTTACCTATTTTTATGGGAAAAGATCTTTCTAAGATATCTTATCTTTGGAGGGTTATTTTCCTATAAAAAGGGTTGGATTTCCACAAATCCAACATCCCGCTTACACCGATCAGGGTTTATACACCGCTGCAGCCATACTCCAGTTGGGAGATTTGAAGAACCTTTTTGAAGGTTGAAGGAAGATTGAAGGTCATAGCTTTTATAGCTTTTTGAAGGGTTTTTGTAAGATTATCTTAGATTCCTTTCTTTGTTGTCTTGTCTTGTTGGATTGCTATCCAAGGAACGCTTTTGTTGTGATATTTGATTCAGTTATTGAAGTCTTTTCATTAAATTCTTCTTGTTCAAATATTCACCTTCTTCCCATATTTTTGATTAATACTTTCATGATGATGAGTGGCTAATTTCCTTGTGTGATTCTAGGGTGATTGGCTGAAGGTTGTGGGAAAAACAATGATAGAATGATCTTAATCACAGTAGGACCCTGAAAGTTCGAGTCTTTAACCTTAACCCCAAGCATCTCGCTCAGTCGATGAACATCTCGGCCGGGGTGGAATTCTTCTGACCGAGGTGACTTATCTGATCCGAAATTGAGAGTTAAGTGTTAGAGTTTGCCAAATCCTATTCTTATTACACCTTTCCTGGTCCAATGCAAGCTTAGGATGAGACTTACCCGGTAATTCCTTAGTTTGTGTACCTAAGATCATAAGTGTAGGTAATAAAGGTTTATCCTTTATTGGGGTTTGAGTGTGCTTCCATCCCATCTTTGTGAGTTAGCCTGAGACTTACCCGGTAAAGGTTGATTCTATTCCCTTAGATGGTGTGTTAGTTTGAAGTTATAGTTCTTTATCTTGATTCCTTGAGACTTACCCGGTAATAGGAGTTATGGTTTTGGATTAGTGAGTAATGAGACTTACCCGGTGATCTATTCCACTTTAGTAACACCTTCCCTATGCAAAAATCTCAGCTTTGTCCGCTTATCTATAGATCTTGAGTTGGAACCACAACTAGATGCTTTAATCCCTAGAATTGCATGTTTGCTTTATTGACTTCTTATTCATCTTTGATTGTGTTGATTGCTCTTGTGGTTAGTATTTACATAAGCATACCGTTATCGACTTTGTTTCACTGAGTCCCTGTGATCGACCCCTGGAATTCCTTGCTTTTTACTACGATTGACCCGTACACTGCGGGTTCGCATCCTCGTTTTAAGCTTACATCTAGGGTTATAAATTTAAAGCTTGCACACACCGTTTGGAGCGAACAAGTTTTTGGCGCCGTTGCCGGGGACTTGGTCTAGACCGAGCCGGTACGGTTTGCTCTTGGGGCACTTGCCCCCGTGTCTACTAACCACTCTACTTGAGTGACTTTTGCAGGTTCTTTCTTAGGTATATGCGAAGAACCCACACTGGGAAGGAAATCATTCCTTACGATCCCGAACCAGAAAAGACATACAAGCGACGCTTAAGAGAAGCGAAGATGGCCCAACAAGACAATCGCGATCTTGAGGCCGAGTTGAAAGAGGCGTTAGAGCTGCTACGCCTCAGCAGGGAAGAACTAAGGCAAGAGAAGGAAGAAACTCGCACCAAAACTGAAGCAATCGAAGCGGAGATGGCAGTCATACGAGACCAGATTCTACTTCGACCGAGGGAAGATCCACCAGTTGATCCTCGACCGATGCAGGTCCCAGTTGCTGACCCTCGACCGAGGCAGGTTCCAGTACCTGACGCCCCGGCCGATGTACTTCCACTTCGGAGGCCAGTCCGAGATGTTCTTCTTGCAGGAATCCCACAAACCCTAGGTCAAAGGATAGACCCCAATCAACAATTGAGGCGTCCAGGAGTTAACCTAGGAGATCCAGCGGACCATGACTATGAACTTCGACCGCAAGTTCTATCTATGATTCGCCAATGCCAATTCGGTGGGATGGAGAAGGAATCACCACACCAACATCTCCAAAACTATGAGATCTTGATGGAAACCTTGAGACCTCCAAGAATTGAAAACAACAACTACAAGCTAAGACCTTTTTACTTTTCTTTAAAAGATAGAGCTCTTACTTGGTATCAATCTCTTCCTCCAGGAAAAATTAGCACGTGGGAGGAAATGTCTACGGAGTTCTTAACGAAATTCTTTCCCCCCTCAAAGACCGCTGAAATGAGAGGAAAGATCAACGCTTTCATTATGAAGGACAAGGAGAGCTTGTCCAAGTCATGGGAGCGGTTCAAGGACATTCTTTTGGATTTCCCACATCATAGGATTCCAAAGTTAGAGTTATTGGAGATATACTTCAAAGGACTGGACGGAAGCACCCAGTTCAATCTCCAACTACTCTCCGCCGGTACCTTCATGGACATGGCGATTGACGAGGCTTGGGACTTTATCGAGAAGCAAGCCTTGCATATGGAGAAGTACACCCACCAAGGAGCTGAAGGTGGAGTTAAAAGAGTTAACTTCCAAGAAACTCAGCCCAACAACAACCAACTCACGTCTTTGAAGAATGACGTGAAGCAATTGAAGGAACTCTTGGTTGCTCAAACCAAGAAGGAAGAGCAAGGGCAAAGGAACAACAACAACGGATACCGTAACAACAACAACGGTTCCCGGAACAACAATTTCAACAACAACAACAATAGAGGATCCAATAGCAATAATTGGAGGGCGAACAACCAAAATAACGGTAATAATCATTCGAACTCCAACTCTAACAATTCCTCTAACCCTTTCCTCTCTTCCCCTTCTTCTTCTTCTTCTTCTTCTTCTTCTTCTTCTTCTTCTTCTTCTTCTTCTTCTTCTACTCCATTGAAAAGCCAGGGGCAAGGACCAAGTTCGTCTCAGCCGGAAAAGAAAGACGCGGTTCTGGAGGCTATCTTGATCAAGCTCAACGCTATGGAGACTTCTATGACTTCGTTTTCGAAGACCCAAAAGGCCTTTGAACAACAACTTGCAAGTAGGGCGAATGAAGCGCCAAGAGATCCAGGGAAGCTTCCAGCAAGGACGGAAAGCAACCCTAAGGGCCAGATCATGGCCATAACTACGAGGAGTGGACTGAAAACTGCAGATCCAGTGCCTCGGTCGGTGCCAGTACCGACGAAGACCACCTCGGTCCAGGTGTAGTCGAAGAACACTTCGACCGAGATGTAAACCGAGGTAGAGCCACAGAAAGTGGAGGGGAAATTTGAAGTTAATATTCCACCTCCTGCATACAAACCACCACTTCCATTCCCCCAGTCAAGGGCCAGAGCACATCTAGACAAGCACTTTGGTAAGTTCCTTGACTTGATGAATAAGTTGCATATTAACATTCCTTTCCTTGATGCCATTCTAGGAATGCCCGCCTATGGAAAGTTCTTAAAGGAGATCTTTTCAAGGAAGAGGAAATTGGAAGACTTTGGTGAAGTTAGGATGACATCTAAATCCTCAAAGCTTATTCAAATCATGAAGGAGAAGATGCCACCTAAATTGAGAGATCCCGGCTCGTTTTGCATTCCCATTCAAGTTGGGGATGTCACTTGTGAAGCCCTTTGTGATCTAGGAGCCAGCGTGAGCATCATCCCGCTGGAGCTATGTATGAAGATCGAACTTGGAGAGCCCAAGCCGGTCAAGATTCGACTTTATATGGCGGATCGCTCCATCACCCATCCCGTGGGCATCTTGGAGGACGTTCCGGTCAAGTTAGGTAACTTCTATCTACCTATAGATTTTGTTGTACTTGACATTCCCGCAGATTATCCTGTTCCTATTATTCTCGGGAGGCCATTTCTAGCAACTTCGGGTTGCAACGTGGATTGCAAGAACGCCAAGTTGAAATTCAACGTTGGTGGCGATGAGGTGGAGTTCGCACTACTTGCAGCCATGAAAGGGGAGCAGCTAACTGATGATATCTTCAACATCTACGATGAAGAAGAATCAAGAGAACTAGTGAGCTCTATCCTTATTAACTATCCACTCGAAAGAGTTATTAGCTTCAGTTTAATGGAGGAAGGTATAGATGCTTCTTGTGATGCAGATATACGGAGCTTAAAGGCACTGGAAGAGGATCCAGGAGCTAAAACTGAGAAGCTAATCCAGGAGACGAAGATCTCCAGTTTCAGTTCCAGTTGCAGTACCTCGACCGAGGCACCTTCTGGACTGAGCGAGGCGACCGAAGAACATCTCGGTCAACGCCTCTACGCCTCGACCGAGGTCGACGGCGAGATGATGTCAAATGAGACTACTGAGAATAACAAACTTCTTACTCCCTTCTCTGACATTCATCCTCAGTTGGTGGAACATTCGATCCACCAACTTTCTGATAAAAACGGACCTTGGTATGCTGATATTGTGAATTATCTTGTTTGTCAGGAAACACCGCCCGGATTGACGTACTCTCAAAAGAAGAAATTCTTCAAAGAAGTACGACATTACTACTGGGACGAGCCGCTGCTATTCAAGCGCGGACCGGATGGGATGCTTCGAAGATGTATTCCGGAAGATGAAGTTAATAGCGTCATACGGCATTGCCATTCACTTCCTTGTGGAGGACATGCTAGCACCGATAAAACATGCGCTAAGGTATTACGTTCCGGTTTCTTTTGGCCTACATTATTTAAGGATGTACAAGCTTTTGTTGTCTCTTGTGATGCATGCCAAAGAATAGGAAATTTATCAAGGAGGAACGAGATGCCACTTAATAACATCCAGGAGGTGGAAATCTTCGATGTATAGGGGATTGACTTCATGGGACCTTTCCCATCCTCCGGAGGAAACCTCTATATCCTTCTTGCGGTTGATTACGTCTCTAGATGGGTTGAAGCCATTGCCTCTCCCACTAATGACGCCAAGGTGGTTGTGAAGTTCCTAAACAGGACCATCTTCCCACGGTTTGGAACTCCACGCATCATCATCAGCGATGGAGGAACACATTTCATCAACCGGAAGTTCAAGGCACTTCTATCGAAGTATGGGGTAGCCCACAAGGTATCAACCGCTTATCACCCTCAAACTAGTGGACAGGTCGAGATCTCGAATAGATAAATGAAAGCAATTTTGGAGAAGACCGTCTCTAGAACGAGGAAGGATTGGTCCATGAAATTGGACGATGCTCTTTGGGCGTACAGGACCGCATTTAAGACTCCCATAGGTACCACCCCTTATAATTTGGTATATGGGAAGTCTTACCATTTGCCCGTTGAATTAGAACACAAAGCGTATTGGGCGATCAAATGGTTGAACTTCGACATTAAGGAGGCCGGCGAGAAGCGACTATTGGAACTCAACGAGCTGGAAGAGCTGCGTTTGAACGCCTATGAGAATGCCAAAATCTATAAGGAAAGGACGAAGAGATGGCATGACAAGCATATCATTCCAAAGGAGCTTAACGAAGGAGACTTAGTTCTACTCTTCAACTCCCGCCTCCGCCTTTTTCTAGGTAAGTTAAAATCAAGATGGACCGGACCTTATGTTGTGAAACATGTTTTTCCTCATGGTGCAGTTGAGATATGGGGCGAAACTAGCGGAAGCTTCAAGGTCAACGGTCATAGACTTAAGAAGTACCAACCGGAAACTCCGGATGAGGAGGTTGCACCGATATACCTCGTTTGAGACGCATCATGGTCCAGCTAGCGACCTTAAATCAAGCGCTTCTTGGGAGGCAACCCAAGGTATTGCTTTCTTTTCCGTTTTTCTAGTTTAGCTTAGATAGTTTGCTTTTGCTTTGTTTTGTTTGTTTTTGGCGTCCTAGCCAGATAACAGGTTACAGCTAAGGAAGGAGAACCAATCAGGAGCATAACTGGAAGAAAAGAAGTTCGAGAATTCGAGAAGACGAAGTTTGACTGAGACACCTCGGTCCAGTCGAGACCACCTCGACCGAGTTGATTCTTGAGCAACCGAGGCGACTAAGGTTTCTGCAGAACCACCTCGGTCCGTATCACCTCGGTCCAGTCGAGACCATCTCGACCGAGGTGACAGCAGTTCCAGAAACAGTATAAAAGGGGGAAAAATTTCTTTTTTTCACTTTTTACCTATTTCGACTCGACCGCGGCGCTCTCTCACCTCGCTTCTTCGATTCTCGCTTGTTTTCGAAGATTTCCGCTTCCAAACTGCGATTAAGGCATAGAGGATCCCATTGCAAGTACAGATCTGCGAAGAAATCGAACGATTCGGCCGAAACAAGGTAAAAACGAAACCGAACCCTAACTCGTTTATTCGCTTCGATTTGGGCTTTGGTTGCCCTTGCATCTGCTGAGGAAAGGCTTAAGTACCCCATAGGAAGCATTTGTAGTGATTTTTGGGGGAAAAGAACTGAAATTTTTAAGGAAATTAGATCCAGTTCACCGCCTCGGTCCAGTCGAGCTGTGCCTCGGCCGAGGTGATTCCTGAGAGTTGTCAGTGACCGAGGTGATCTGACAGTAACTGAATTGAAAATGAGTTCTGAACGCCGCCTTGCCCTCAGAGATAGATCCTCACCTTCCCCTTCGTCCTCTTCTTCCCGACCTTACCGCCCGGTGATCCATGAGCGACACCGGGTGGATTATGACCGTATTTCTGGCCGTCTAGTGATTGCACCTCGCTTCCTGGACGTGTCCGCTTTTGATTGCCTAGGGGTAGATGGAAACCTTAGGAGGATGATTTCTACAGTTGGGCTGGATCAGTTTACTGAGATCCGAGCCCCAGCCTACTTGGAGCCAACCCTAGAGTTCGTTAGCTCCTTTACCTACCTTCCCACAGAGCAGTCTGTGAAGTACCGGTTGATGAACCGGAACTTCTTAGTGCCGCTCGAGTACTGGAGAGAGATTTTTGGCTTTCCTGAGCCCACAGCCGTTGACTTCCCGTCCCGATCAGTAGCTAGGGAGTTCTGGGGGCAGATTGCCCATATTGCTGAGCATGTAGATAGATGGCGCCCTGGAGATTCCAGGGAGAAGGTCATCTTCCACCTAGCTTTTAGGTTAGCCCACCGGATCTTCAGTGAGATGCTTCTGGCGCGTACTGAGACGCCCCAGAAGATCCGACAGGGAGAGCTTTTCAGTTTGTACTGCATGGTTACAGGGGGTTTCCCGGACTTTGGCTTGATGTTGGCAGAGGATCTGCACAGGATCAAAGCCAGGGCGAAGGGAGACATCTGCTGCGGAGGGCTTGTCACCCATATAGCTAGCTATCATGACATGGACCTCAGTGCTTGTACGATGGCGGCGGCTGCCAAGCCGCTTGGATTACAAGAGATGATCACTCGGCAGATTCTCGTTCCCCGAGGTCTGACTACTCTGTACGTGGCTATGCCGTGGGAGCTGACTGCGCCACAGGGGATCAGGTGGTCTGCCCAGTTCACTGTTTATGACCCACACTATTGGCAGACAGCTTGGGCTCCACTGATGGAGGATTATAGAGAGGCAATAGCTGCCCCAGCTGATGAGGAGGAGGAGGCTAATGACGAGGAGACGGTTGATGAGAGAGATGGTGGAGTCCCGATGGATACAGGGACAGATACTGCAGGGACGAGCGCACCGCCGATCATAGATCTGGATGAGGAGGATACTGAGCCCGCACCTGCTGCATCACCTACTAGACCTGCTAGGCGTAGGACACGCCGTTATAGAGATTCAGAGGCTCATCGTCGGATCGATGATCTGACGGATCAGATGATAGATTCTTATGCTGCCCTTACTGTGGACATGCATGAGAGATTTGCTGCCCAGCACCGACAGATTGACAGTTGGACCCATCAGGTATTAGAGGGGCAGCACTATCAGCGCAGGATGATGGAGATACAGTTCCAGCAGGCTATGGGTTATCCATTTGACCCATCCCAGTACCCGTACGTGCCACCACCACCACCGCCACCGGATCGTGACTACTGAGAGATGCAGGATTTTATTTATTATTTTTATGCAGTTCAGCTATTTATCCGGTGAGTACTTTTATTCTCTAGACTTATTCTGACCCACTGGGACAGTGTGTCCCAAGTATGGGGTATTTGATGTACTTATTTGATGACTTTGATGTATGACTCACACTTTATCGGATATTTCATATTTATGCTTCAGTTTGCTTTTATGTGTCTATATGAGATTGCATGCATATTTACAGGTTATTTGATTGAGAAAAACGTCGAAACCGAAAGAAAAAAAAATTGGTTTTAAAAATTTTTTTGACCTCGACCGAGTCAGTCTTGGCCAAACGAGGCGTTTCACCTCGGTTGAACCAAGAACACCTCGACCGAGGTGGGTTAACTGAGAATTTTCGAAAACGATTTTTGTGTTACTTATCAGGATATGATCTCAGTGAAGATCTTGCTTACTGACTGGTTTTAAATTCTTTATGTGTTTGAAAGGTTTTATAATATGTTTAAGTTGCTAAATGCTTTGTTTGAAATTATCGGCATGTTTAATACTTTGTTTTTGTCTAAATTATGTTGAATTTGAAGGTTGACACCACATTATGAGTTCTCTCACTTTCTTCCTGGAAAGACCAAGGCAATTCATTCTTCTCTCTTCTTCTTCTTGATCATGCTTAGCCCCTCATATACATTTTGCCTCCCTTTACCTATCCGGGAATTTGGAAGCAAGCGAAGTGGTGAAAGCAAGTGAAGTTAAAGTTGAGAAGCGGCTGGAAGTGAAAGTGTTAGAAAGCAATAATAGGTTTGGGGAAGTCAATCATGAAGATGAGTAACTCGGCACCATTCACATAGCCGGGTGTTTGTGTCTTGCCAAAGTCGGATTGAGCGATATTCCTAACGGGTCATGGTATGTGCATCAAGGGTTTGATGCATCTCGAGAAATTGATGATTGCAGATTTCCTAGACTTCGGTTATTGTGCACCTCTGTCCATGCATCCCAAAAAGTAAAGTAAAAAGAAAAAGTGCGAAATAAGCAAAGCTTATTGGTGGAAGATGTTGCAAGTCAAAGTGAAAGTGAAGTTCATCCTTTTCCCGGATTCTAGCACCACATTACCTTACATACATCCCTACCTTACACGTTTCTTGACCTTTCTTTTGGGAAGCCCTTGAGACCTTGAGCTTGTTGATTGACTTAGTGGTTTAAACTGGATTATACATGATTAATTTTGATAATTATGAATTATTATGCATTCTATGGTTTTATGCAAAGATGAACAACTTTCCTATATTTATAAAATGTTTTGATCACATTGAGTTTTTAAAATTCCATGAAGTATTCTCTTAGAGTGATCTATGATTGTTGCACACCATAAAAATGTTTTTGAAAGACTTTTCATTGATTTTCATGTCCTATAATCCATTCTATCTTGTCTTCTATATGCGGAACTTGCTTGGGGACAAGCAAGGGCTAAGTATGGGGTATTTTGATAGCATGAATTATAGTCTATATTTTGGGGTTTGTTTGGACGTTTTATCTTTCATAATCTGCATGTTTGTATGTACATTATGTGATTATATTACCATTTCATCTACCTTTGCAAGTATCGAGGTCTACACTTAGTTTTGTTGTAATCGTAGGTAAAATGGCACGTTTTGCATCAAAAAGGAGCTAAAGGAGCTATGGAGTCATTGAAGCTACATTAAGGAGCATAAGGAACCATCCAGGAAGCACAGCCATGGATTAGAGATTCACTTTGGACCAGTTTTGAGAGATTTCACATTCAGTTGTGACTCACCTCGGTTGACCAGAGATTCATCTCGACCGAGGTGATCCAGAGAAGCCGACTCGACCGAGGCGAATACCTAGGACGCGGCGAGAATATTTTATTCTTGGCTGAGATCTTTTATCTTTGGAAAGTGATCTTATATTTTTGGGCTTGGCTCCTGGAAGGAAGAAGATCTTATATTTTACCTATTTTTTATGGGAAAAGATCTTTCTAAGATATCTTATCTTTGGAGGGTTATTTTCCTATAAAAAGGGTTGGATTTCCACAAATCCAACATCCCGCTTACACCGATCACGGTTTATACACCACTGCAGCCATACTCTAGTTGGGAGATTTGAAGAACCATTTTGAAGGTTGAAGGAAGATTGAAGGTCATAGCTTTTATAGCTTTTTGAAGGGTTTTTATAAGATTATCTTAGATTCCCTTCTTTGTTGTCTTGTCTTGTTGGATTGCTATCCAAGGAACGCTTTTGTTGTGATATTTGATTCAGTTATTGAAGTCTTTTCATTAAATTCTTCTTGTTCAAATATTCACCTTCTTCCCATATATTTGATTAATACTTTCATGATGATGAGTGGCTAATTTCCTTGTGTGATTCTAGGGTGATTGGCTGAAGATTGTGGGAAAAACAATGATACAATGATCTTAATCACAGTAGGACCCTGAAAGTTCGAGTCTTTAACCTTAACCCCAAGCATCTCGCTCAGTCGATGAACATCTCGGCCGGGGTGGAATTCTTCTGACCGAGGTGACTTATCTGATCCGAAATTGAGAGTTAAGTGTTAGAGTTTGCCAAATCCTATTCTTATTACACCTTTCCTGGTCCAATGCAAGCTTAGGATGAGACTTACCCGGTAATTCCTTAGTTTGTGTACCTAAGATCATAAGTGTAGGTAATAAAGGTTTATCCTTTATTGGGGTTTGAGTGTGCTTCCATCCCATCTTTGTGAGTTAGCCTGAGACTTACCCGGTAAAGGTTGATTCTATTCCCTTAGATGGTGTGTTAGTTTGAAGTTATAGTTCTTTATCTTGATTCCTTGAGACTTACCCGGTAATAGGAGTTATGGTTTTGGATTAGTGAGTAGTGAGACTTACCCGGTGATCTATTCCACTTTAGTAACACCTTCCCTATGCAAAAATCTCAGCTTTGTCCGCTTATCTATAGATCTTGAGTTGGAACCACAACTAGATGCTTTAATCCCTAGAATTGCATGTTTGCTTTATTGACTTCTTATTCATCTTTGATTGTGTTGATTGCTCTTGTGGTTAGTATTTACATAAGCATACCGTTATCGACTTTGTTTCACTGAGTCCCTGTGATCGACCCCTGGAATTCCTTGCTTTTTACTACGATTGACCCGTACACTGCGGGTTCGCATCCTTGTTTTAAGCTTACATCTAGGGTTATAAATTTAAAGCTTGCACACACCGTTTGGAGCGAACATCTATATTGTCGATATAGAGTTCTACATAAGCTTTGTGTTGATTATAGGTGAATAAGAGCTAAAACCGAACAATTGAGAGAGAAAGGAGAAGATTTGAGCACATCCAAGGATTAAGGACACGTCAAAGAAGCCAAGGGAGATGCTAGGATGAGGAATGGCACGACACAAAGGAAACCACAAGGAAATTACACTTCCACGCTCTAAAATACGGTCGTAGAGAAGTCCACACCCAAAACCACGGCCGTGGATCTTGGCAAGATGAACGTGGAGTATTCCAAAAATTTAGACGGTATAAAGTACGGTCGTGGAAATCATGAAGAACCGTAATCCAATTCCACGCCCTAAACCACAGTCGTGGAACTCTAGGAGACCGTGATTTAGGCGATCTTTTGACGAATAAATTATTGACACATCATTTACGCATATGGGCCGGACGGTTATTTGACCCTTCCTTATAAAAGGGCTGGAGGGGAGAGATTTCGGCAGGTCGGCTTACACGTGCTTAGGCCTGCATTGGACGTCCGGAGATTTGCACTTGCAAACGTGATTCGCGAGGGTTTGAAGATTTGGAAGTTGCTTGTGGCGGAAGTTACGCCTTTTGTCCTTAGGTTTGATTTGAAGACGGATTGACATCCCGTTCTTCGTTTTTATCAAGGATTGTTATTGATTTGTGTTTGTTTTCCAAATCTGATATACATTATTCCCTTGCGTGTGGATTTGAGATTGAATTGAGTTCTATTGAAGGGTTTCGAAGGTTTTCATCTTTCATTCTTCTTAAACTTGATTTTGATATTATAATGACAGTTATTGGCTAAAACCCTTTAGCAATTCTAAGGTGAAGGGTTAATAGTTATGGCTTAGATGATGATAGATCGATGGTAAACAGATTGGACCCTGAGAGTTAGAGAGATTCGCCGACGAACCAAAATCACGGTTTGTTCTTGAGATTCCACGGCCGTGGAACTCAAGATCTGCCCGTAATTTACACCAGTTTACGAACCTTGCTTTTACTTTAATCCAAAGTTAAAGATTTGCTTTAACTTAGTCTTGGCTTGCCTTTTCTAGGTAGTAGGTAAGCCTCAACAACCTCTACTTCGATTTCGAGTGTCACAACCTTAATCGGTTTAGTTAGTCTTGATCCTTAGGTTACAAGTTTGGGTATTTGGGATTAATTCTTGTCTTTAGATCCTTTCTATACTGAAGCCTCAACAACCTTTATAGAGAGTGTCTTTAGATAAGTCATATAAAGCCTTGGAACTTCACCGTACATTGCTTTACTTTAGTATACCTTTGCAACTCTTAACTCTGTCCTTAATTCTTTAGTATATCGTGAATCGATTGCCACAATTAGATACCTGAATCTTCAGGGTTGCTGTTTTCCCAATATATTTGCAAGGCTTTACCCTTTTACTTGCTTGACAACTTTACAACTGAATTTGTTCCCTCCAAATAACCTGTATTCGATACTCTGGAATTCTTGCTTTACTACGCCGATCCGTACACTGCGGGTTCGCTTGCTTGATTCTAGTTTCATAAATTTAAAGCTTATTTGCACGCACGCTAATTGGCGAACAAGAGTCTTGTACGCAGTCCTATATGCCCATAGTGCATCGTCTAGCTTCAAAGACCAGTCCTTCCTTGTCTTCGAAACTGTTTTCTCTAAGATGCCCTTAATCTCTCTATTTGAAATCTCCACTTGTCCAGTCGTTTGTGGATGGTAGGGAGTGGCGATCTTGTGAGTCACCCCATACTTAGCTAGTAGAGGCTCGAATGGTTGGGCAATGAAGTGTGAACCTCCGTCACTAATGATAGTCCGTGGTGTCCCGAACCTTGGGAAGATTGTTCTATTAAAGAACTTGACAACAACCATGGCATAATTAGTTGGAGAGGCAATAGCTTCAACCCATCTCGAAACATAATCTACAGCTAGAAGTATGTATTGGTTTCCACAAGATGATGAGAAAGGTCCCATGAAGTCTACTCCCCAAACGTCAAAGATCTCTACTTCCTGAATGTTGTTGAGAGGCATTTCGTTTCTCCTAGATATGTTCCCTGTTCTTTGACAAGCATCGCAGCAGGAAACAATGGTTTGCACATCCTTAAATAAAGTAGGTCAAAAGAAACCGGATTTCAATACCTTAGTGCTAATTTTATTAGAATTAGCGTGTCCTCCACAAGGTAGTGAATGACAATGACGAATGACGCTTTGCATCTCGTCTTCCGGCACACTTCTCCTAATGATGCCGTCGGGACCTCTTTTGAAGAGTAGAGGTTCATTCCAAAAGTATTGCCGGACGTCCTTAAAGAACTTCTTCCTTTGTGCGTAGGATAGTCCGGGAGGTATTTCCTGACAAACCAAATAGTTAACAAAATCAGCAAACCAAGGTTCATTACCTCTTGATATCTTGTCGATGCACTCCTCAATCATGTGTAAACTCTCGTCCGGAAAGGAGTCATCTATAGGTAGATCGTCGTCTTCTATTTGTGGTAGACGACTCAAATGATCCGCAACAGAATTTTCCGAGCCTTTCTTGTCACGGATCTCTAGATCGAATTCTTGTAGGAGAAGAATCCATCTAATCAGCCTCGGTTTCGCATCCTTCTTGGCGAGTGGATACCAGATCGCTGAATGGTCTGTGTATACAATCACCTTTGCACCTACAAGATAAGAACGAAACTTTTCAAAGGCAAATACGATAGCTAAGAATCCCTTTTCAGTTGTGGCGTAGTTGAGCTGCACTTCGTCTAGCGTCTTGCTAGCATAGTAGATAGCATGGGTGTGACCTTCCTTCTTTTGTCCTAACACTGCCCTTACAACTACGTCACTTGCGTCGCATATAACCTCGAACGGGAGGTTCCAGTCCGGAGGTTGGATAATCGGGGCTGAGATTAGAGCTTCTCGGATCTTGTGGAAACCGTCTAAATAATCCTGCGAAAATTCAAAAACTGCATCCTTCATCATGAGATTAGTTAGCGGTTTTGAAATCTTAGAAAATTCTTTGATAAATCTCCTGTAAAATCCAACATGTCCTAGAAAACTTTGTATCCCCTTCACCGAAGATGGGGGAGGAAGCTTTTCTATAGTCTCTATCTTTGCCTTATCAACTTCGATCCCTCTATTAGAGATCATGTGTCCTAAGACAATGCCTTCTCTAACCATGAATTGACATTTCTCCCAATTAAGAACTAGGTTAGTGTCCTCACACTTTTGCAACACAAGAGACAGGTTAGAAAGACAATTATCGAAAGAGGAACCATAAACAGAAAAGTCATCCATAAAAAACTCCATGATTTCCTCAACGTACTCCGAGAAGATGGCCATCATGCACCTTTGAAAGGTGGCTGGGGCGTTGCAAAGCCCGAATGGCATCCGTCTATAGGCGAACATACCCCATGGGCACGTGAATGTGGTCTTCTCTTGATCGTCCGGATGGATCGAAATCTGGAAGAAACCACTATAACCGTCATGATAACAGAAATAGGAGTGTTGTGCTAACCAATCAAGCATTTGATCTATGAATGGTAGCAGGAAGTGATCCTTCCTCGTCACATTGCTTAGCTTGCGGTAGTCAATGCACATCCTCCATCCCGTTACGGTTCGTGTAGGAATGAGCTCATTGTTCTTGTTAGTGATAACCGTCATTCCTCCTTTCTTCGGGACTACTTGAACGGGACTCACCCACTTTCTATCAGAGATAGGATAGATGATGCCTGCGTCAAGTAACTTAAAAATCTCCTTCTTGACAACCTCCTTCATGATCGGATTTAACCGTCGTTGAGGTTGTCGCGAAGGCTTAAAATCTTCCTCCATTAGGATCTTATGCATGCATAATGATGGTTTAATTCCTACAAGATCCTCTATGGTGTATCCTAAAGCCTTTTTATGCTTCTTTACAACAGCCATTACCTTATCATGCTCATCTTCACTTAAATCGGAACTAACAATTACGGGAAAAGTAGAATTAGTTCCAAGAAATGCATACCCAAGATGTGTGGGAAGTGGCTTTAATTCCATTGCTATTGATGCCTTTGATGACTCTTGAGGGGTGTCCAATGCTTCTTTATAAGTCTCTAAGGGTGTAGGAGTGGTTGAAGAAGACTCAAGAGCATTTGTGGAAAGAACGTAATCATTCTCAAAAATTCCTTGAATTACGGGACCACTGTTACTTCCACGGCCGTGATTTTGGGCGTGGAAGTCAATTACGGCATCACTGGTGGTTCCACGGCCGTGGTTTTGGCCGTGTAACTTACTAGAGCTCTCAAAATAGCTGGTTACGGTCATCATGGGTGAAACCACGGCCGTGGAATAGCACGACTGGCCGTGATTCCTCACGTTTTCGGACCCATCGTAGAGTTTTTCAAACTCTTCTTCTTGCACTTCCTTTAGCTTCTCCAAGACTTCAATTTCCTCATTGCAATCCTCTTCTTCTCCTTTCTCCATGATGCTCATGGTGATAAGCTTTTGCAATGGGTCTTTGAATAGAATCGAGTTTACTTCCTTCCTAGATGCTTCTTCGTCATAGATATTGAACATATCCTCTCCAAGAGCTAGCTCTTTCACCAATGTTGAAAGAACAAACTCAACCTTCTCTTCTCCTATGTCGAAGGCGAGTCTAGCATTCTTGCAGTCCACCATACATCCGGATGTTGAAAGAAACGGTCTTTCGAGTATGATCGGGACCGGACATTCTGCAGGAATGTCAAGCACAACAAAATCTATTGGAATGTAAAGCTTACCGAGCTTGACTGGGACATCTTCAATAATACCGACGGGACGAGTTATGGATCGATCCGCCATGTATAGCGTCATCTTCACCGGTTTAGGTTCACCTAGACCGATCTTCCTACATAAAGCGAGTGGGATAATGCTAACGCTTGCTCCCAAGTCACATAAGGCGTCATAAGTGACTTCTCCTACTCCAAATTGGAATGCAAAATGACCCCGGATCCTTCAGCTTTGGGGGCATCTTTTCCTTCATTGTTTTGATGAGCTCCGATGATTCTGAACTCATCTTGACTTCTCCAAAGTCTTCCAGCTTCTTCTTGTTAGAGAGGATCTCCTTTAAGAACTTCCCGTAAGCGGGCATACCTACAATTGCATCAATGAAAGGTATATTAATATGCAGTTTACTCATGAGTTCAATGAACTTACCGAACTGCTTGTATAGACGCGCTCTCGCTCTAGATTGCGGGAATGGTAGGGGAGGTTTATAGGCTGGAGGAGGAATGTAGATGTTTTCCTTCTCCTCCCCCTTTTCTTTCTCCTTTTCACCTGGAACTTCAACAAACTTAGGCTGCGGATCGGTAGTTGTCACTCCGCTCCTAGTTGTGATAGTCATCACCCTTCCCTTCAGGTTATCCTCCGTCTTTCCGGGAAGCTTTCCTTGATCTCTAGGAACTTCCTCGGCCTTGCTGAACATTTGGTTTTCTAAAGCCTTTTGAGCTTTATCGACCTTAGTAACGTTGCTCTCTATCCCTTGAAGCTTTCCCATGATTTTTTCCAATATGGGATCGGGTTTCTCCTTTCCCGAGTTTCTTGTGTCATTTGATGATTGTTTCTGGCTTTTCAAAGGAGTAGAAGAAGAAGAGGGCGGTGTTAGTGAATTTCCTGAATTGGAATAATGATTACCAGAATTTTGTTGTTGGTTGGAAGCCAATTGTTGTTTGAATTCCGATTGTTGTTCCAGTTGTTGTGCCGGTTGTTGTTGTTGTTCCAATTGTTCCGGTTGTTATTCCGTTTGTTCCTGTTGGTATTCTCATTCCCTTGATAGTTGTTGTTGTTTCCCAAGTATCCAACATCTTGCCCCTTTGGCGTTTTGAAGGCCAACTCTAATGACTTCCTTCAACTCCTTGATTTCGGTATTGAGGGAGAAGATTTGAGTTTGCACACCTTGTGATAACTTAGCTCCCGAATCTCCTCTATTTTGATGGCTAAGGTCCACCTTCCGGTGAGAATACTTCTTAATCACTTCAGCTTGCTTCTCAATGAAGTCCCAAGCATCATCTTCCCTCATGTCCATGAATGTACCACATGAAAGGGATTGAAGCTTGAATTGTGTTTCCACATCCAGCCCCTTGTAGTATATATCCAACAATTCTAGCTTTGAAATGCCATGGTGTGGGCAATCCAACAATAAATCCTGAAACCTTTCCCAAGATTGAAACAAACTTTCCTTAGGCTTCATAATGAATGCATTAATCTTACCTCTTAACTCCGCAGTCTTAGATGGCGGAAAGAACTTGGTTAAAAACTCCGAAGATAGATCCTCCCATGTGTTAAGTTTTCCATTTGGAAGAGCTTGATATCAAGACAAGGCTTTGTCCTTCAAAGAGAAGAAGAATGGCTTGATCTTGTAGTTGTTGGTGGTGGTCTTCTTCCGCATCATTGTCTCCATTAGAATCTCAAAATTCTGTAAATGTTGGTGTGGGGATTCAGCACTTGTTCCACCAAATTGATTTTGGCAAACCATGGTGATCACTTGTGGACTAAAGCTGAATTCCTGGATATCTTCAGCTTCAAAATTCACACCTAGGTGGCGTGGTTGCTGAATCGGATCCATCATTTGTCAAAGAGTTCGTGGCTCCTCATCGACACGAGCGGCTCTCGCACCCCCAACTGGGATACGAGAATTTACGGGTGGTCTTGGATCATTCCGGATTGGATTGATCAATGGATTGATTTCCTCTAGAGGTGACATATCATCATCATCTTCATCGTCGGATGATTCAGCTCTAACGGATCTAGTTGGTTTGGCTTTCTTCTTCTTCTTGGAATTATTCATTTCCAACTTCATGTCCAGCATCATAGCTTTGAGCTCATTAATTTGGAATTGATGATGCTCCGCTTCTTCCATACGAACCTTTTCACTCAACCTAAATTGAGCTTGAGATTCCTCCAACTCCACTTGGAGATTTCTCTCTTTATTTTCGGCCATCTTTCTTTCCTTAACCTTTTTCCTTAGAGTCTTTTCAAGTTCTGGATCAGAGGGCGTGAGGTCTTTGATGGATCTAGACCTGCGCATATACCTAGAAGAACCTGCGAAGAACACTCAAAAGAGATATCAAATGACAAGAGCAAAGCTCCCAAGCTCGACAACCGAGAACCGAAGATTTGGTCTTGACCAAATCCCCGGCAACAGCGCCAATAACTTGTTTGCCCAAAAACGTGCGTGCAAATAAGCTTTATATTCATAAAACTGAAATAAAAGCAAGTGAACCCGTAGTGTACGGATCGGCGTAGATTAGCAAGTATTCCAGAGTATTGAACTCAAGGATTTGGTGAGTCAAATTTCAATCTCAAGTAATCAAGCAAGTAAAAGTGTAAAGCTTTGCAAATATTGGGGAAAACAACAATCCTAAAGATCCGGATATCAAATTGTGGCAATCGATTCAAGATATTCTATAAGTATAAGGACAGAGTCGAAAAATGCAAAGGTATACTAAAGCAAGGTAATGTAAGGTGAAGTTTCAAAACCTTATATGTCTAACCCAAAGAACACTCTCTATAAAGGTTGTTGAGACTACAGTATAGAAAGGATCAAAGGACAAGAATTGATCTCAAATACCCAAGCTCAAACCCAAAGGATCAAGATAAACTCAAACGGTTAAGGTTGTGACACTCGGAACCAAAATAGAGGATGTTGAGTCTCACTACTACCTAGGAAAGGCAAGCCAAAGCTAGGTTAAAGCAAATCTTTAACTTTGGATTAAAGCAAAAGCAAAGGTTGTAGATCAGATAAAATTACGGGTAGTTCTTGAGGTTCCACGGCCGTGAAACTCAAGAACATGCCGTGATTTAACTTCGTCGACGAGTTTCTCGCACTCTCAGGGTCCAATCTGTATACGATCGATCTATCATCATCTAAGCCACAACTATCAATCCTTCACCTTAGAATTGCTAAAGGGTTTTAGCCAATAATCATTGTCATTGATTCAATATTCAATTTAGAGAGAGAGAAATATGAAAACCTTCGAAAACTCAATAAAATCTTAAGATCAATGTCAAATTCAGATAACAAAGCAATATGTTCAATGGATTCAGAATATGGAATAAGAATTCTCACAAATATCTCAGGCAAACAACGGAAAACGGTTGTCAATCGTTTCCGAAATCAAAACCTAAGAAATCACCAATCTTCCGCCGTAAGTAAACTTCGATCTTCAATCCTAGCCGTCGAATTCGAGACTCTAAGCGGCGTCCAAAACAACCCTAAGCAAGTATAAGCGCGGGATAAGCGCGAATGCCGAAAACTCCTTTCCTTACTCCTTTTATAGAGCGAGGAAGGGTTACGATAAAAGCACATTAACTTTGATGACGTTGAAAATATGACACGTCATAAGATTTGCCAAGATCACGGTCATGTAGAACTTTTGACGGCCGTAATTTAGAGCATGAAACCGGATTACGGTGCCATATAATTTCCACGGCCGTGGTTTAGACCGTGTAACTCTTTGGAATGCTCCAAACTCTCTTCCACGTTCATGATGCCAAGTCCACGGTTGTGGATTAGAGCGTGGACTTCAAATTTCCTTCTCCACGGCCGTAATTCAGAGCGTGGACTTGTATAACTTCTTTCTTTACCTTTGTTTCGTGTATTCTTCCATCCATACTCCTTCCTTAGTGTTCGCTCAAAAGGGTGTGTGCGTCAAAGTCTTAAATTTATATCCAGAACTCAAAAGCAAAGGGAACCCGCAGTGTACGGATCAGCTGTAGTAAGGTAAGAATTCTAGAGTCAAACTCAGGGATTTGGTGAGAAAAATTCCGATTTCAATTATCTAGCAAAAAGTGCGAAAAGCTTTTGTGATCAAATAAGAGTGAAATGATTCCAAGGATTCAAGTATCCGATTTAGGCTTTCGATTCAAGACACTTCTATAGATATAGGACAGAATTTATATTGCCAAGATTAATTGTTCAAAGGTAGGGTACGTACGATGAAGTTCCGAACTCTATATGACTAATCTAAAGGTTCTCTCTATAAGGGTTGTCGAGGCTGCAATATAGAAAGATCTAAAGATAAGAATCATGTTCAAACTAACCATCTAAAACTCCAGGATATGACTCTCCAAAGTAAAGAATAGTAAGCACAATTAAAAATCTCAATAAAGGATGTTGAGTCTCTTTATTACCCAAATCTTGAAATCCTAATCTAATAAACGTAGAATCAGGTTTGAAGTGTCTTCATACATTCTATTAGAGGGTAAAAAGGTTAATCAAGATTGGGGTTTAGGCAAGGATTAATTTTGATTAAAGATTTATTCAATTAAAGTTCGTCAGAAGAATAAATCGTGCTGTTCAT
This sequence comes from Fagopyrum esculentum, assembly GCA_033239045.1. NCBI lineage: Eukaryota > Viridiplantae > Streptophyta > Magnoliopsida > Caryophyllales > Polygonaceae > Fagopyrum > Fagopyrum esculentum. The sequence goes on from BSUD01000007.1 coordinate 124,436,781, forward strand.
ACGAAAAATCGGCCGATTTTCCTCAAGAACAGTCCGATTTTCCTGTTTGTCGCAAAACTAAGATCTAAATTCTCAGGGTCCTAATGTTTGAATGAGTTCAGTCTATCATCATCTAAGCCTTAATCATCAACTATTCTCCCCAGAATCACAAGGTTTTTAGCCAACCATTTTCAAAATCGAATCAAATTAATTATTGAAGAAGATATCGCAAAGAAACCAAATCTTGAACGAAAAATTCAATACCTTCCAAATCTGTAAAACAATCGTCAAATCTGTTCAATGTATCTCTCAAACAACTCAATTTTGTGTTCACAAACTACCAACAATACAATGGAATAAAGAAATCTCACAATCAAAGATCAAGAATGACTTTCCGGCAAAAGCTCTTCAATCTCTCTCCAAGAATCGTTGATTTCTCCAAAACGTGTAAAGATTCTCCAATGCGACCCCCTCGTCTTCGTTCGTAGGGTTCTCTTCTATAGTTTCTTGCAGATGGGCCGTTTGGCAAAACTCTCCTCTAGCCCAAATTAATTGGGCTTTGTGTCGTCTTTTCATTTGGCCGAATCGTGAAGAAAATCGACCCAGTCGATTTAGGTGCAAAACCGTTCGATTTCAGGGTATGAAAATCGTCCGATTTTTATATATATTGGCACGAATTTCTTCAACAGAAAGTGCTCTTCCTTTGGTTCGTCTTCTATGCTTCTCCTTTGCGATTCCTTAGCTCTTTGTGATCCTTCTAAGACTCCTTTAGCTTCCTTTACATCCTTAGGTGCTCCTTGCTCCATTTTTGCTTCCAATTCCGTTCCATTTACCTACAATTCATCAAAATCTCGTGTAGACCTCTATTTCCGACAATTGATTGGATAGAACATAAAAAGCACACAAAATCTCTCTAAATGCAAGGTAAACTGAGGAAATCTTCTACAATATGCATGAATATGATGGTACATAATTCATGTCATCAAAATACCCCATACTTGCCCCTTGCTTGTCCCTAAGCAAAACTCAAATTTAGAATTTAAGATGTCATGGATTATGTATGTATGAAAATTCAAAAAACTTTTCTTTTGGTAGTGCTTCTTCTTATTGGATCACCCTCAAAGTGATATTTCAAGGCTTAAAAGGGGCAAAGCATGTATCAATGATGACTATAAGATGAACAAACTCCCTCTTCTTTCTTGAAAGCATAAATAAAATACATGATAAAGGTGTAGAGACAATCAAATTCAAACAAATCTAAGCCATTAAGTCTTAAACACATGCATAAAAGTCTCAAGGTCTTCAAGTCAAAGGAAAGGTTCGAGAAACGTATTAAGGGAAGGAGTTCTTTTTTGGCAATTGTGGTGCTAATCCGGGAAAGAGGAACACATAACACCTTCAAGAATTTTCTTCACCGCACATGCTTCGCATGTAGAAAGCTTTCCTTTCATTACACTTTACTTTTTGAGAGTATGGACAGCGGTGCACAAAAACCGAAGCCTAGGAGATTGGCGTTTCTCAATTTCGAGATGCCTCAAACCCTTGATGCACATACCATATCCCGTTAGGACTTGTCGTTCAATCGGACTTTGGCAAGACACAAACACCCGGCTATGTGAATGGTGCCGAGTTACTCATCCTCATGTTCACCGTCCCCAAACTCATGAATTTATACACTTTCTTTTTAATACTTTTCTTTGGCCCTCCCACATCAAACATGCCTTTTTCAATCACCTATCCAAATTCCCGGATGGTAAGAGGGGGTTACATATTTCATTGAGGAGCTAGCATGATCAAGATATGAGAAAAGAAAAGAAGTGAATTGCCTTAGTCATCCTTAAATGATGTAAAAGAACTTGCAATATAGCTTCGACTATTATTTCATTCTCTCATCAAAACAACTAAATCATATAACTTATTCATGTATTCAAGTAACAAAAGCAATTTCATTCATGCTATAATCAAGATCTCAACATAACTAAGCATCTTTTTGCCTATCCATATACACAATGTTCATCATAGAGGTCATTTCCATATAAGAAGCACTTAAAATTTTTGAAAATTCATAGGTTTTGAAAAAGATCATGCAAATGCAAGTGTCATAATAGAAAGCAAGTGGTGCAAGAGTTATTACAAGCCAAATTGTCAAGAGTAGTGGAAAGTACATAGAGTGCTAGAATGAAACATAAGGTATTGTAAGTACCCCCACCCCATACTTGACATCCACATTGTCCCCAATGTGAAAATCAAGCATAAGAAGGAGAAAAATACTTACAATGTAAAAGAAGTGGAAGCTCAATCCTCTATCGGTGGTGGATATGGATACATCGGTGCAGAGGGATCGTAGAAGTGGCCGAACTGGTGATAGTACATGTCCCTCATCTGGCCATCATAGGATGAATGCCTAGCATCCGTCTCCTCCCTGTAGTTCCTGAACTGAGTGTTCAGGGTGTCATAATCAGTGCGGAGGGCACGGTAGTCGGTGCTGAGGCTCTGGAAGCTAGTGACTAGCTCCCTGAAGTGGCGTGGAGCTCGGCGTCCTCGTCTAGGGCCTGGAGCATGTGTATAAGAGTGTCGAGGTGGCTGTATGTCATCCTCTGTCTCCTCATCCTGCCTGCTAGTCCTGCTCGGTCCTACTCCATGAGTGTCCGTGTCCATGGCATCCGTAGCGTGCCCGCTATGAGTATCACTCTCAAACTCGAGCATGGTCTCCTGTCCGCCATCCTCATCCTCCTCCTCTGAATCACCTGCATCATCATCATAATAAGTGGGAGGTGAGAACTCCTCAAGCATCGCCTCAAAGGTCTCCTTCCAGTTCCTCTTATTCCGAATGGTGTATTCGGATTTCCATATGATCTCGGATGGCTTCTTCTTCGGATCTCTGTGCCATGGCATCGGCACATGAAGAGTTCCTCTCCCACAAGGAATCAAGACCTGTCGAACCACCAACCTCTGTGAGCCTAAAGGAAGGGCACTCTCAGCTAGAGTGCATCCCGAGAAGTCATAACCTAGAGTCCTAGCCACATGAGTGACCAAGCCTCCTGCGCAGATGTCACCCTTGGCTTTGTTGGCTATCTTTCCTAGATAGTCAGCAAGCATGGTGGAGATGTCGGGAGTGGTGGTGGATGTCATACAGTAGAGGATAAAAAGCTCATCAGCCTTGAGCTTCTGCGGAGTCTCAGTCCGGGCAAACAAACTCTCACTAAGTATCCTATGCACTACCTTGAAGGAAAGGTTGTACATACTTGTCTCCTTGGAGTTTCCGGGTCTCCACTTATCCCCTCCGTATTCTCCTACGGAAATAGCCTCCTAAAAATCACTAGCATTGAGGCCTCTAGCAAATGTGCCTGCATCTGAATAAGAAAAGCCAAACAAGTCGCCAAAAGCATCAATGGACAAAGTGTGGTCTTGGCTCATGAGGCGGAAAGTGACCATCCTTTCCCTAGGATCGTGCTCAAACGTACTAAGGAATTCTAGGGTGATCTCCCTATAAGCATCTTCCCTAATCGTAGCAAACTGTCTCAACCCTGCTCTATCAAGCATCATATCAACATCCTCTCGAACATATAACGAATCTAAGTCATCAAGCACTATGTAGCGAGGAGGGGTGAATGGGCGATCTATAATGCGTTCATAGCGTTTCTTATGCTTGGATAGGGGAGGGGGAAGCTTAGGGATGTTGGTAGGTGGTGGTGGAGGTGGGGCAGGGGCTTTGGAAGAAGATCCCTTCTTCTTCCCCGTGTTTCTAGTTATCTTCTTGACAAGATCCATTCTAAGTCCTAAAAATCGACCTGTTCTTCACAAAAATCGGACGATTTTTCTAGGCTGGGTCGATTTTTGTCTCGATTTCAATGATTCTCACAAGTCTGTAAAGTTCTGTTCAATCTATCACCACACACAGTTCCCTACAATGGTTTCTAAGCAGATTCCTCTATCAATTCCAACAAACAAACACTTCCTAAGCAAACTTCGAATTCGAATGAGAAACTTAGGTTTTGGAAAGAAAAACCTGAATTCCTTATGGAGGAGTCGATTGCCATGCGTGCTGTTGTTAGATCCTTGTTCCTTGTTGAAAATGCTTCAGTTTGGAGCCAAGAATCACTCGAAATGGTTAAGGAATGAAGATTGTGGGGTGTGGCGATTTTTCGGCGTTCTTGAGAGAGGGAAATCGAGAGTTGGAGATGTGGGAATGAAGAAGATCGAGTGTGATTGCCTTATATAGGGTCGATGATTTCTGAAGAAAATCGGCCGATTTTTCTGGTCGATTTATTTGTCGGGGCGATTTTTCTTTCTGACTAAAAAAATCGGACGATTTATTTTGGCAGGTCGATCTCCAGGTCGATTTATGTTTCTGTTGAAAAAAATCGACTTGCTCTGTTACTGAATCGGACGATCTTCTTATGGTAGCTCGATTTCCTTCCTTGTTTTTCTTGAATCTCGAAGATATAACTCATTTGTGCTCCATTCTCCACGAATCTCTCACATTTGAACCTAGTGTCCTGCGATTAATTACACGACAAACCAAGAGTGCATCGAGGAACATATAAAAACGAAAAACGAAGAAACAAAGCAATTAATCTATTCTAACTAAGTGAGGGAGAGAAGGGAAAATTATACTATCATTGGGTTGCCTCCCAAGAAGCGCTTCATTTATCGTCTTTAGCTGGACGGTGTATGATGTTGTGTTCAATGGAGGAGGATAGGAGCTATCTCCTCGACCGGAGCTTCCGGTGTATATTTCTTCAACCGTTGGCCATTAACCTTAAAACTTCCGCTTTGTTCACCCCATACTTCAACTGCACCATGGGGGAAAATTCTTTTAATCACAAAAGGTCCTGTCCAACGGGATTTGAGCTTACCTGTAAATAGACGCAGCCTTGAGTTGAATAGGAGGACTTGGTCTCCCTCCTTCAAGTCTTTCGGGATGATGTGCTTGTCATGCCAGCGCTTTGTCCGTTCCTTGTAAATCTTTGCGTTCTCAACGCATTTAGTCGGAGCTCATCTAGCTCATTGATATCTAGGAGCCGCTTCTCTCCGGCTTCTTTCATGTCGAAGTTGAGCCACTTGATAGCCCAATAAGCCTTATGCTCTAGCTCTACAGGAAGATGACATGATTTACCATAAACGAGATTATAGGGAGTCGTACCTATTGGTGTCTTGAAGGCTGTCCTGTATGCCCATAGTGCATCGTCAAGCTTCATTGACCAATCTTTCCTTGTTTTAGAGACGGTCTTCTCTAAAATCCCTTTAATCTCTCTATTGGATATCTCGACTTGTCCGCTGGTTTGCGGATGGTAAGGTGTAGCTATCTTATGGGTCACCCCATACTTAGCTAATAGAGTCTCAAATCGACGAGCTGTGAAATGCATTCCTCCGTCACTAATGATGGTTCGGGGAGTTCCGAACCTTGGGAAGATCGTTTTGTTGAGGAACTTCACCACTACCATTGCATCATTAGTAGGAGAAGCGATTGCCTCCACCCACCTTGAGACATAGTCTACGGCAAGAAGTATATACTGGTTGCCGCATGAAGATGGGAAAGGTCCCATAAAATCGATGCCCCATACATCAAAGATCTCTACTTCTTGTATGTTGTTGAGAGGCATCTCATTCCTCCTGGATATATTACCTGTCCTTTGACAAGCATCACAAGAAACAACAAACTTTTGCACATCTTTGAAAAGTGTAGGCCAATAAAAGCCGGAGCGAAGTACCTTAGCACAAGTCTTGTGGGAACTAGCATGTCCGCCACATGGTAGAGAATGGCAGTGTCGGATGACACTATCTATCTCATCTTCGGGAATACATCTCCTGTAGTTGCCATCTGGACCTCTTTTGAATAGAAGAGGTTCGTTCCAATAGAATTGCCGGACGTCTCTAAAGAACTTCTTCTTTTGAGCATATGAAAGTCCGGGTGGAATCTCCTGACAAACAAGGTAATTTACAATGTCAGCAAACCATGGGTCATTACCTTGTGATATGTGTTGAAGACACTCTTCAATCTCGTGCAGCTGTTCGTCAGGGAAGGAGTCGTCTATCGGAAGTTCATCCGACTCGCCGGTGAGTTGCGGAAGACGACTAAGGTGATCGGCAACGGAGTTCTCCGATCCTTTCTTATCACGGATCTCTAAATCGAACTCTTGCAAGAGTAAGATCCATCTTAGAAGCCTTGGCTTCGCATCCTTCTTCGTGAATAAGTATCGGATTGCGGAGTGGTCCGTATAGACTATCACTTTCGCACCTACAAGATAGGAACGATATTTCTCAAATGCATATACTACGGCTAAAAGTTCCTTTTCCGTAGTTGCGTAGTTGTATTGAGCCTCATCTAGCGTTTTGCTAGCGTAGTAGATGGCATGAGTGCGACCATCTTTCTTCTGTCCAAGAACGGCTCCTATAGCGACATCGCTTGCGTCGCACATGACCTCGAAAGGAAGAGTCCAATCGGGTGGTTGAATGATTGGTGCCGAAATCAATGCTTCTTTGATCCTGCAAAAAGCATCTAAGCAATCTTTCGAGAATTCGAAAGTCGCATCTTTCATCAAGAGATTAGTCAAAGGTTTTGAAATCTTAGAAAAATCCTTTATGAATCTCCTATAGAAGCCTGCATGTCCTAAGAAGCTTCTAGTTCCTTTTACTGATGAAGGGGGAGGTAACTTCTCAATGGTTTCTATCTTTGATCGATCTACTTCTATTCCCCTTTGTGACACTAAGTGACCTAATACAATTCCTTCGGTGACCATGAAATGACACTTTTCCCAGTTTAAGACTAAGTTAGTGTCCTCACATCTCTTAAGAACTAGTGAAAGGTTATAGAGACAGTTATCAAAGGAAGAACCATATACCGAAAAGTCGTCCATGAAGACTTCCATGATATTCTCTACATATTCGGAGAAGATTGCCATCATACACCTTTGGAAGGTGGCTGGAGCGTTGCATAAACCGAATGGCATTCTTCTATAAGCGAACGTACCCCATGGGCACGTGAAGGTTGTCTTCTCTTGATCATCCGGATGAATTGGGATCTGAAAGAAACCGCTATATCCATCTAAATAACAAAAGTAGGCATGTTGGGCTAACCTTTCCAACATTTGATCGATGAAAGGAAGGGGGAAGTGGTCCTTCCTTGTGGCTACGTTCAGTTTGCGGTAGTCGATGCACATTCGCCACCCTGTAACTGTCCGTGTAGGGATGAGTTCGTTGTTCTTGTTGGCAACAACGGTAATGCCTCCTTTCTTGGGTACTACTTGTACCGGACTCACCCATTTGCTATCAGAAATAGGGAAGATGATACCTGCATCAAGTAGTTTAAGGATTTCTTTCTTCACGACCTCTTTCATCGCCGGATTTAACCGTCTTTGAGGTTGGCGTGAAGGTTTGTAATCCTCTTCCATTAATATTTTGTGCATACATAGAGAAGGCTTTATTCCTACTAAATCATCAATGGTGTAACCTAGTGCTCTACTATGTTGCTTCAAAACATGCATGAGTTTCTCTAATTCATCATCATTCAAATTTGCATTGACTATAACTGGGTATGTGGAATTAGTGCCAAGGAATGCGTACCTTAAATGCGTGGGAAGTTGCTTCAATTCTAATGATGGAGGTACCTTGGTTGGTGATGAATTGTGGCTTCCGGGTGTTGTGGAAGAGGTCTCTACAGGTGTGAGTACTTCATCATTAGATTCGGAAGCGGTTGCGGTGAAGTTTGGAGAATCCATAGAATTACTCATTGAATCGACCCCCTGTAATAAATCGGTCGATCTTCTGCACGATTTTTCTTTCTGTCGGAAAAAATCGTGCTACCTCTTCATGAATCGGGCGATTTATTGTTGTCAGGTCGATTTTAGTTTCTGTCGAAAAAAATCGGATTGCATCTTCAGAAATCGGACGATTTATTTCTGGCAGGTCGATTTTCTTCACAGTTTCTGGAGTCCACTCTAGTTCTTCAATTTTTGCTCCTTGTTCTTCCTCCACATCATTTAATGCTTTCACATCCTCATTGCAGTCGTGTTCCACCCCTTCCTCTATGATGCTCATGCTAAGAATCTTTTGAAGAGGGTCTTTCATCAAGATCGAACTTACTATCTCTCTAGACTCTTCTTCCTCAACAATTTCAAAAACGTCATCTTTCAAGGCTGGCTCATTGATTAAGGAAGACAGTATGAATTCTATCTTTTCTTCACCAATATGGAAGGATAGTTGGCCGTTCTTGCAATCTACCATGCATCCAGATGTGGCGAGGAATGGTCTCCCAAGGATGATGGGAACCGGGTAATCTGCAGGTATGTCAAGAACGACAAAATCTATAGGTATGTAAAACTTAGCTAGCTTTACCGGAATGTCTTCTAATATTCCCACCGGCTTAGTGGTAGAACGATCAGCCATGTAGAGTGTGATCTTCACTGGTCTAGGCTCTCCTAGACCAACTGCTTTGCATAGAGCGAGAGGTATGATACTCACACTTGCTCCTAGGTCGCAAAGAGCATCATAGGTAGCTTCTCGCAAAGTGATGGGTATGCAAAAGGATCCTGGATCGCGGAGCTTGGGTGGCATATTCTCCGTCATAGTCTTGATGAGTTCGGATGACTCCATACTCAACTTGACTTCTCCTATATCTTCCAACTTCCTCTTGTTAGAGAGGATCTCCTTGAGGAATTTCCCGTAAGCCGGCATACCTAAAATCGCATCCATAAAAGGTATGTTAATATGGAGCTTACTCATAAGTTCAACAAACTTACCGAAATGTTTATCTAGGCGTGCACGCGCTCTAGATTGAGGAAAAGGTAGAGGTGGTTTGTAAGCGGGAGGAGGAACATAGACTTCTTCCTTCTCCTTTGCCTCCCCTTTTTTTGTGGAGGTATCAACTACTTTGGGTTGAGGGTCGATTGTCGTCTTCCCGCTCCTAGTAGTTATTGCCATAACCCTTCCCTTTGGGTTATCTTCTGTCTTTCCGGGAAGCTTCCCTTGATCTCTTGGAACTTCTCCGGCCTTGTTGAATACTTGGTTTTCTAAAGCTTTGTGAGCTTTGTCAACCGAAGTTATGTAACTCTCCAATCCTTGTAGCTTGCCTAGGATTGTCTCTAGCATGGGATCCGGTTTGTTTGATCCGCTTGATTGTCCCTGGCTTGTAGAAGGAGTAGAAGAAGATGGAGGTGTTAGAGCCTTTTCAGCATAAGAGTAAGGATTACCTGGACTTTGCTGATTTGACCTCCAATTGTTGTTATTTGAGTTCCTATTGTTGTTGTTATTCCAATTGGAGTTTCGGTTGTTATTGTTGTTGCTCCAATTGGAATTCCGGTTATCACCCCTTTGATTGTTATCTCTTCCCATGTAGTTGGCTTCTTGCTCCTTAGTCTTTTGAAGACTCGTTTTGAGCACTTCCCTCAATTCTTTGATGTCATCTTTGAGGGAGAATATTTGTGTTTGAGCCGCTTGATTCAACTTGGCTCCCGGATCGCCTTGATTCCGGCTATTTGATTCCACCTTCCGGTGGGAATATTTTTCAATCACTTGGGCTTGCTTCTCAATGAAGTCCCAAGCATCATCCTCTCTCATATCCATGAATATGCCGCAAGATAGAGATTGGAGGTTGAATTGTGTCTCCACGTCCAACCCTTTGTAGTAGATCTCCAACAATTCCAGCTTGGAAATGCCATGGTGTGGGCAATCCAACAAGAGATCTTGAAACCTTTCCCAAGATTAAAACAAGCTTTCGTTAGGTTTCATAGAGAAAGCATTTATTTTACCTCTCAATTCCGCCGTTTTGGATGGCGGAAAGAACTTGGTGAGGAATTCCGAAGACAATTCCTCCCATGTAGCTAACTTCGCAGCCGGAAGTGTTTGGTACCAAGCTAGAGCCTTGTCCTTCAAAGAGAAGAAGAACGGATCTTGTAGTTGCTTGTAGTAGCCTTCTTCGGCTTCATAGTCTCCATGAGAATCTCAAAATTCTACAAGTGTTGATGCGGAGATTCAGTACTTGCTCCGCCATATTGACTTTGGCGAACCATAGTGATGACTTGTGGTGAGAAGCTAAACTCTTGGATGTCTTCAGCTCCAAAGTCCACACCTAGACGGCGTGGTTGCTGAATCGGATCCATCCGTTGCCCCAAAGTTCGGGGTCTATCTTCGTTGTTGATAGCTCTAACGTTCCTAGTCGTAATGCGAGGGACGACCTTAGGTGTTGGAGTGTTTCGGGTAGGACGAAGTGATGGATCAATCTCTTCAAGTTCCGGCATGTCCGGATCTATCTCTTCGTCATCGGATGAGTCATTTCGAATGGATTTAGTTGGTGTCTTGACTTTCTTCTTCTTCTTGGAGTCGTTCAACTCCAACTTCATGTCCAACATCATAGCTCTCAGTTCATCAATCTGAAATTGATGACTTATTTCAGCTTCTTTTCGAGCTTTCTCACTCAACTGGAGTTGGCGTTGAGCTTCGTTCAGTTCAGCCTTGTAGTTTCTCTCATCGTTTTCAGCCATTTTCTTCTCCTTCAACTTTCTCCTCAAAGTTCTTTCTAATTCGGGATCAAAAGGAATTAGATCTTTAGTGGATCTAGTCTTTCGCATATACCTAAAGAACCTGCAAAGATCACTCAAGTAGAATAATTAAATAACAAGAGCAAGAGCTCTCAAGCTAGACAACCGAAAACCGGATTTGATCTAGACCAAATCCCCGGCAACGGCGCCAAAAACTTGTTCGCTCAAAAGAGTGTGTGCGTCAAAGTCTTAAATTTATATCCAGAACTCAAAAGCAAAGCGAACCCGCAGTGTACGGATCAGCTGTAGTAAGGTAAGAATTCCAGAGTCGAACTCAGGGATTTGGTGAGAAAAATTCCGATTTCAATTATCTAGCAAAAAGTGCGAAAAGCTTTTGTGATCAAATAAGAGTGAAATGATTCCAAGGATTCAAGTATCCGATTTAGGCTTTCGATTCAAGACACTTCTATAGATATAGGACAGAATTTATATTGCCAAGATTAATTGGTCAAAGGTAGGGTACGTACGATGAAGTTCCGAACTCTATATGACTAATCTAAAGGTTCTCTCTATAAGGGTTGTCGAGGCTGCAATATAGAAAGATCTAAAGATAAGAATCATAATCAAACTAACCATCTAAAACTCCAGGATATGACTCTCCAAAGTAAAGAATAGTAAGCACAATTAAAAATCTCAATAAAGGATGTTGAGTCTCTTTATTACCCAAATCTTGAAATCCTAATCTAATAAACGTAGAATCAGGTTTGAAGTGTCTTCATACATTCTATTAGAGGGTAAAAAGGTTAATCAAGATTGGGGTTTAGGCAAGGATTAGTTTTGATTAAAGATTTATTCAATTAAAGTTCGTCAGAAGAATAAATCGTGCTGTTCATACGAAAAATCGGCCGATTTTCCTCAAGAACAGTCCGATTTTCCTGTTTGTCGCAAAACTAAGATCTAAATTCTCAGGGTCCTAATGTTTGAATGAGTTCAGTCTATCATCATCTAAGCCTTAATCATCAACTATTCTCCCCAGAATCACAAGGTTTTTAGCCAACCATTTTCAAAATCGAATCAAATTAATTATTGAAGAAGATATCGCAAAGAAACCAAATCTTGAACGAAAAATTCAATACCTTCCAAATCTGTAAAACAATCGTCAAATCTGTTCAATGTATCTCTCAAACAACTCAATTTCGTGTTCACAAACTACCAGCAATACAATGGAATAAAGAAATCTCACAATCAAAGATCAAGAATGACTTTCCGGCAAAAGCTCTTCAATCTCTCTCCAAGAATCGTTGATTTCTCCAAAACGTGTAAAGATTCTCCAATGTGACCCCCTCGTCTTCGTTCGTAGGGTTCTCTTCTATAGTTTCTTGCAGATGGGCCGTTTGGCAAAACTCTCCTCTAGCCCAAATTAATTGGGCTTTGTGTCGTCTTTTCATTTGGCCGACTCGTGAAGAAAATCGACCCAGTCGATTTAGGTGCAAAACCGTTCGATTTCAGGGTATGAAAATCGTCCGATTTTTATATATATTGGCACGATTTTCTTCAACAGAAAGTGCTCTTCCTTTGGTTCGTCTTCTATGCTTCTCCTTTGCGATTCCTTAGCTCTTTGTGATCCTTCTAAGACTCCTTTAGCTTCCTTTACATCCTTAGGTGCTCCTTGCTCCATTTTTGCTTCCAATTCCGCTCCATTTACCTACAATTCATCAAAATCTCGTGTAGACCTCTATTTCCGACAATTGATTGGATAGAACATAAAAAGCACACAAAATCTCTCTAAATGCAAGGTAAACTGAGGAAATCTTCTACAATATGCATGAATATGATGGTACATAATTCATGTCATCACTTAGCCTCTCTAATGCATCTCCTTGTCCTCGAACATGATCAAACACTCCTTCTCTTCCATCATTTTCTCCGATTCAACTCTTATTTGCCTATAAACAAAACAAAGCTAGTGTAGATCTCTATATCGATAAAATTGGTGAACAAGCTCACAATTGCTTCAAAACTATATCCATGTACATAATAATGAAGGAAAAACAACTAAAACAAGTGCCTAAAATATCGTTATATTTCATGCTAACAAAGACCCAAACATATATCGAATTGAAGAGTCAATGAGAAATTTAGTTGTTCTTATTTATTTCAGATGGGTATGTTCAAAGAAGAAGATGGAAGAGGAAAGCACGGGATGGATATATAATGAAGGGTATATAAGTTGACAAACGCATAAAACTTGTAGGAATCTTTATACAACATACTAGATATTTATAACAATATCATATTGGGCTTCATCCCAAATTTTAAGTGACCGGATATTTGGGCTTTGGATTCGGCTTGCCCATTATGTAGTTTGCACGATTCGTGCTATTCGTACCACATGAAATATTTCTAAACATACCATAACCACATCTACACTTGGCGGAGCCATAGTAGAAAAGGTAATTTCATTCGCAGAAATAAAAGATATTGTACTACGACTACGCCTCCCGTAGCCATAGTAGTCCACATAGCAAAATTGAAGGAAGGGACTACTACGGCTACATGATGTGTAGTCATAGTTCTGTTTTGTTACGCCTGCACAACGCGTAGCCGTATCCTTGTCCAAAGTAGCCGATGGGCCATTACAACTACGTGGGTTACGTACGCGTAGTATTGACAACTAGCCGTTGTCCAACGGTTATGTAGCCCAAACACTAGTATATATACTATGCATTCGACCGAGCTCCGACATAATCAATCCATAAAAACTCATCGTCATTCGTTGATTACTAAGAAAATCTGATTCGAAGATTAATTCCGACGATGAAGAAGTGGAGTATCATTTTGGCGATGGAGAAGAGGAGTTTCACGCCAACGATGGAGATGACGGTGTTGATCTCGGTGGCGGTGAAGGCGATGTTAAGGGTAACGAGAGTTTGTTTAATCCCGCGATGCTTAGCAACTACGATCCGTATTCGGTTTTTGAGGTTACTTTTCCCAATTCGTTTGTTTTAGTGTAGTTTAGTGCTATGGTATGTTTTAGTTAGTGTTATCCTATATGTTTTAGTTATTAGAAGTTAGTTTTGATATTTTAGTGTTAAACGAAGTAATAATTTGAACAATGTTAGAACATATGATATAGTCGTACTAAATGAAGTTTTCCGAATAAATATTGTAGGCTCCTGTGATTCCCGATGATTATGACTATATTAGTTTATTTGTCGAATATCGTATATGGACGGATTTGGACTCGTTACTTGCGTGGGTTCTTGAGAAAGCCGGAAATAGAAATATGGTTCTCATCAAACTAAAGTCCTACAAGTCCGAAGATCATCGTTTTGGAAAGGTGATTTTTGTGTGTGAGAATTACGGAACCCGCAAGAGTGAGGCGAAGGGCTTGAGGAAACTATGCAAGACGAAGAAGTCCGATTATAAGTTTCGCTTACACGTTGAAGAAGTGCAAATGGGAGTTTGGGGTGTGAGGCATGTCCACGGAATTCACAACCATCCTCTTCCGTAGAAGTTGGTAGGTCATGCATTAGCTGGACGGTTGACGAAGGCACAAATAAAACGGGTTGCCATCTACACCAAGGCGGGAATGCCTCCGAGGGAAATTGTTCGCTTGCTAAAGAGCGATTTTGAAGACCCCGATAAGATGGTCACTTCTAGGAAGCAAGTTTCCAACGCTCAGAATAAATTTAGGTTGGAAGTGATGGAAGATCGAACGGTAATCCAAGAAGCGTTGAAATTATTGAAAGAGAAGGATTACTTTTGGGATATTAGGATGGAAACCATTGAAGGAGGAGAGGAAGTGAGCGACTTATTCCTAGCGCACCTTGAGTCGAAGCGTTGGGTTTGCATTGTTTCCATATATCGTCATCATGGATGTCACATACAAGATGAACATGTTATTGTTTAATTAATTTATTTTGTTTATATCATAGTCCATTTATAATTACAAAGTCGCATACAATATATTTTGAAGGTATGACATGCCGTTGTTGGAGATCGTCGAATTAAACAACACACAACAAACTTTTCCCGTTGCATTCATGTTCATGAAACGGGAGACGGCGGCTCATTACAAGTGGGCTTTGAAACGCATTGTCATGCTATTCAATGGAAAGAAGCCGGAAGTGATAGTGACGGACCGTGAATTAGGCCTCATAAAAGCAATGCATAAAGTCTTCGCAGATGCCAAGCATATTTTGTGTGAGTGGCACGTGTTGAGAAACATCAAATCAAATAGTTGGTGGATGTCACATTCTCCATCCATCCAAGCAAATTCATGAGGGATTGTCATGAGTTGTTTGACCGACTACTATTGCGGCTTATGAGGTGAGGCTCGTGCATATGAGGGATGGTTGTAAAAACAAGTATCATTTGTTGGATCACTACCTCCATCTCGGGTCAAGAACGGCGGGAAGGTTAGACAATTAGTCATTACATCTTTTATCGTTAAGTTTACTATTAATGATCTATTCTATAAGCTTAAATTATGTTCTAATCTTAGGGTTGAGGGTGCTCATTCGGTGTTGAAGAGAACTATTAAGTCAACTCGTTGTGTATTTGATGCTCTCATCAAGGGCATCCACAGAATGATCGGAGACCAAATTAACGAGATTCAGGGTAGCATAGAGAAGTCGCGTACTCATACTATCGTAAGCATCCAAGAAGACCCAATGTTTATATTTCTTATCTGAAAGGTGTCGAACAACTACATGAAGTACTTGATAGAGAATTGCAAATTGGCGCGCCAAGGGACATTTGAAGCTACATGTGACAACTGGTATTGGAGGCAATCGTACGGGATCTCTTCTGTGCATGAGTTTGCAGCGGCCCTCCGGAGAACATGCCTATGTTTTTTACTATAGTACATCCCTTTTGGAGGCAGGTAATGTGACATGAAGTCACCGACAAAGTGGAAGAACCCGAGCCTATCCCTCTGTCGATGGGGATATTACTTTGACATATATCCTTTATGACCATGCACCGGGAGGGTAGGTTGAGTCAGGGCATTGTGGACAAGTTTGGGGTTATGTGGCAACCATGTTGAACCTGATGGAATCTGTTGCTCGGGAGCCGAGAATTTCACATCCGTCTGACAAGGAGATGCAATTGGACATGTTCATACATAATAAGACTTAAAGATAAAAACTTGAAAATATATGATTTCGTTTCAACTAACGATTGTAACTACAAGATCAACTTTAACCAAATGAGAATGAAACATAATGTACATACATAAATTATAACCATAAAACATTTTCTTACATAATCATAAAACATGTTCATGCATAATAAGAAACATAATGTACATACATAATCATAAAACATAAATAACTATCTAAGAGGGTTATGATGCCCTCTAGGTTTGAAGTGGGAGAATATGCGTGAATCCACGACTGCACAACACAATAACGGTTTCATATTAATTCACTCATTAAAGTTTGAAAACAAAGAAATTATAATTGATTGCATACCTCCAAAATAAGGTATGAACCTAATGGAAATAGAAAAGAGCCTATTTGGCCAAATTCTTTCATTATTTAATTCTTTCAAAAAGTTTAAAATATAGGGTAATAAGATTAGTGGCAATGGTTAATTAGTTTAAAAGGAGACAAATAATGTGCTAAAACTGAAAATATAATATAGCAAGATAGTCGATAACTTTAAAATATTCAAATTAATACAAACATAACCGATAGGGGAAAAATATAAAGACGTCCTATTACATTTATAACTCAATTATTATTTTTTCTCATTTAAATATATAAACTTTCACCCGCTAATAAATTTTAGAAAATACAAAATCTATTATCCTAATTAAAAGAAAGTAATTACTTGTGTAATATAAATTTCAAACCATAAACTTTATATTGATTTTAGTTTTATCACTCCCAAGTTTTAAACCATGTATGAAAACCTCAATCAAACTCCTCTTTACCGGCCCTGATATGAGAAAATATCGCGTTGTAAATTTGAATCCAAACTTCCATCATTTTTGTACTTTAATATCATACAAACGTCTTCTTCCTCATAACATGTTTATCTTATCAACTTTAACCACATGACAATAGTCTAGGTGGAGACTATTTGCAAGTTAGTCACTCTATGTTCAAGCTGAATATAAAAAAAAATACAATATTAAAAATGAAAAGATAAAGAGAAAAGGCAATCCAATCTTCCAAAGCAAAAAAAATAGTTTTAAGAACTTACTCGTATATAGTCAGGTCAATACCCTCAAAGTCAACAAGTATATGCTTGTTCATTAGTTCAACTTCCTTAGCTCTACATATTGAGATGAAAAAAATTATCAAACAAGGATTTATAGTTGAGTCAAAATAAGAGATTTGTTGAATGGAGAGACAAAAAGAAAATACAATAATATATTGTCTTTTGAGGTGTATGAATTTTAAATCAATTGTAGTTAATGGTAGGAGTTAAGTCGAAAGTTAATTGGGGAATTAATGTGAGGAGATACAATTCATAGGAGTTACAAAAACAAGTTGAGTTAAAATGGGAGATTTGTTGAATGGAGAGACAAAAAGAAAATACAATACTCCAATATAACATCTTTTGGAGGTGTAAGAATTTGTAATCAATTGTAGTTAATGGTAGGAGTTGTTAGCATGAAATATTGTGATACCTTAGGCACGTTTTCTAAGTGTATTTGCTTCATATTGATAGTCTTTGATTAAGCATTGTTACATTAATGAGCTAGTTCGCCTATATTATCGATATGGATGTCTACACTAGTTCTATGTTGATTTTAGGTGATTGGGAGCCATTTCCGAACGAAATCAAGCAAAGAAGAGTTGATTGAGTATGTCCATGGATTGAGGGCATTCTTAGGAGCAAATTGGAGTTCACCTTGAGGAATGCACGAGGCTAGGGAAGAATCACGTTCTTGCCCTAAACCACGCTCTAAAATACGGCCGTATTACAAACCACGTTTGGTTCCACGGCCGTGGAACCTTGCAAAGAAAGGCGTGATGCATTCCAGTAACTATTACGGTCGTGGAATCAATGGTCCAAACCGTGACACATTCCACGCTCTAAATTACGGTCGTGGAATCTTCCACGACCGTGATCTTGGCGATCTTTTTCGCCACATTTTGATAGCCACGATCTTTTGAAGATTGGGCCGGGCCGATATTTTATCTTGCCCTATAAAAAGACGGACGAAGCAAGATTCCGTCATCTTCGCTTAGTAGGACGATCTCCGCTTAGGAACGCATACACCATCGCTTAGCGGCACAATTCTCCTTGGAAAGCATTCACATCTCGTTGGAGATCGAAGTTCGTGTTGGGATTTGCCCTAATCTCGCACTTTTGGTGGAGATTGCTGTTGAGATCTCCGGATTGGCGGAAAATCGAAGTTGTTGGAAGATTGTTGCAAGAAGACTACTCTTCTTGTTTAGGTTTGATTTAGAAGACGGATTGACATCCCGTTCTTCCTTCTTTCCTAAGATTCAGTTTGTTTGTTCTATTTTGAATCTATTGACAACATTTGTTCTCGATTGTGACTTTGAGATTGGTTTGAAGTTTATTGAAAGTTTTCGAAAGTTTTCATCTTTCTATCTTTTAATTCTTGAATTTGATATCAACATGGCTGTTATTGGCTAAAAACCCCTAACAATTCTAGGGTGAAGGGTTGATAGTTGTGGCTTAGATGATGATAGATCGATCGTAAACAGATTAGACTCTGAGAGTTAGAGAGAATCGTCGACGAACCCTAAATCACGGTTTGTTCTTGAGTTCCACGGCCGTGGAGTCTCAAGAACTACCCGTAATTTCCCTTAAGTTTACGAACCTGCTTTTACTTTAATCCAAAGTTAAAGATTTGCTTTAACTTAGTTTAGACTTGTCTTTTCTAGGTGGTAGTGAAGCCTCAACAACCTCTACCTCGATTATGAGTGTCACAACCGTAATCGGTTAAGTTAGTCTTGATCCTTGGATTACAAGTTTGGGTATTTGACATCAATTCTTGCCTTTAGGACCTTTCAATATTGAAGCCTCAACAACCTGTATAGAGAGTGTCTTGTAGGTGAGTCATATAAGGTTTTTGGAACTTCACCGTACGATTACCTTACATTAGCATACCTTTGCATACCTCAACTCTGTCTTTATATCATTAGTATATCTTGAATCGATTGCCACAGCTGGATACTTCGATCTTTAGGATTGTTGTTTTCCCAATATTTGCAAAACCTCTCATATTTATTCGCTTGATAATCTGCAATTGAATTTGTTCCCACCCAAATCCCTGTGTTCGATACTCTGGAATTCTTGCTTAACTACGTCGATCCGTACACTGCGGGTTCGCTGCTTGATTCTAGTTTTATAAATTTAAAGCTTATTTACACACACCTTTAGGGGCGAACAAGTTTTTGGCGCCGTTGCCGGGGATTTGGTTTCGGCCGAATTCGGTAGCCGGTTGTCAAGCTTGGGAGCTTGCTCTCGTTATTTGATATCTTTTTGAGTGCATGCGCAGGTCTAGGAACACCGAAGATCTCTTACCTCTTGATCAAGAGCTAGAGAAAACTTTAAGGCAAAAGCGCAAGGAAAAGAAGATGGCTGAAGAACACGAACGTGATCTTCAAGCGGAGTTGGCGGAAAAGGAAGCTCAACTCCAATGGAACGAGAATCTCCGCCGGGATGAAATGGATCGTCATCAATCTGAAGTTAGCAAACTACAAGATACGATGTTCCAAATGAGGATAAAGTTAAGCGACCTTAAGAATAAAGGAAGCAAGAAATCCTCAAGGAGGGGATCAAGATCTAGAAGAAGAAGTCACTCATCCGCTGATTATAGTGATTCTTCCATGCCACCGCTAGAAGAAATTGATCCCACGATCAATGTGAATCCTTTTCATCCACAAGGAGCTGCTAATCGCCGCATTCCACCTAGGAATGTGAGGGTCGAACGCGTAGATAATGAGCCAAGAACTCTTGGCCAGCGAATGGATCCAACGCAACAACCACGCCGCTTGGGCGTGAATTTTGATGCTGAAGATGTACAAAGGTTTAGTTTCAACCCTCAAGTTATTACTCTTGTTCGCCAAAACCAATTTGGCGGGACAAGCGCTGAATCTCCACATCAACACTTGCAAAACTTTGAGTGTATGATAGAGACGATGAGACCGAAGAATGCTACTACCAACAGCTACAAGCTCAAGCCCTTCTTCTTCTCTTTGAAGGGAAAAGCGTTGTCTTGGTACCAAGCTCTTCCTAGTGGGAAACTAGATACGTGGGAAGACCTTTCCGCGAAGTTCCTCACCAAATTCTTTCCGCCTTCCAAAACGGCGGAACTTAGAGGTAAGATTAATGCTTTTTCCATGAGACCTAACGAAAGTTTGTTTCAATCTTGGGAAAGGTTTCAGGATTTGCTCTTGGATTTCCCTCATCATGGCATATCCAAGCTTGCCTTGCTGGAAATTTACTACAAGGGGCTGGATGCGGGAACGCAATTCAACCTCCAATCCCTCTCATGTGGAACGTTCATGGATATGAGAGAAGATGACGCTTGGGACTTCATTGAGAAGCAAGCAAGAGTCATAGAGAAATATTCCCACCGGAAAGTGGAGGGAAATCGTGTGGAGCAAGGAGCAAAGCTCACACATGAAGCTCAAAATCAGATTTTCTCCCTCAACAATGAGATCAAAGAGTTGAAGGAGGCTATCAAGACCAACTTCCCAAAGCAACAAGGGAAGGATGTTGGTTATTTGGGCAACAACAATGGCGGTGATAACAATAACCGGAACAATAACCGGAGCAACAATTGGAATGGAAACAACAACAACAATAACAACCGGAACAACAATTGGAACAACAATAGGGGTTCAAGTAACAACAATTGGTGCTCCAATCAACAAAATTCCGGTAACTCTTATCCTTCCAATTCTAATTCACTAACTCCACCTTCCTCTTCCTCTACTCCTTTGAGAAACCAGGGGCAAACATCAAATGGAGGAAATACTTCGGGAAAGGAGAAGCCCGATCCCATGTTGGAGACGATTTTGGGAAAGCTTCAAGGGTTGGAGAACCGCCTCATCAAGGTTGATGATCAAGTTTCTAAGGTTGATAAAGCTCAAAAGGTTTTAGAAAACCAAATGTTCAACCATGCGGAGGAAGTTCCTAGGAATCAAGGGAAGCTTCCAGGAAAGACGGAGGACAACCCTAAGGGAAGGGTGATGGCGATTACGACTAGGAGTGGAGTGACTACTACCGATCCGCAGCCTACGTTCGCTGAAGTCCCCGTAGAGAAGGACAAGGAGAAAGGGAAGGAGAAGGAAGATGTCTATGTTCCTCCTCCAGCTTACAAACCTCCCCTTCCATTTCCTCAATCTAGAGCGCGAGCGCGCCTAGACAAACAATTCGGTAAGTTCATAGAACTCATGAGTAAGTTGCATATTAATATACCCTTCATTGATGCTATTGCAGGTATGCGGGCTTATGGCAAGTTCTTGAAGGAGCTCCTCTCTAACAAGAGGAAGCTAGAAGACTTCGGTGAGGTCAAGATGAGTTCGGATTCTTCGGATCTCATCAAGACCATGAAGGAGAAAATGCCCCAAAAAATTGAAGGATCCGGGGTCGTTTTGCATTCCCATTGGAGTGGGAGATCACATATGACGCTTTATGTGACTTAGGAGCAAGTGTGAGCATCATACCACTTGCATTGTGTAGGAAGATCGGTTTAGGCGACCCTAAGCCGGTGAAGATGACGTTGTACATGGCGGATCGATCCATCACTCGCCCCGTCGGTATTGTAGAAGACGTCCCGGTCAAGCTAGGTAAATTCTTCGTTCCCATTGATTTTGTCGTGCTTGACATTCCTACAGATAGCCCGGTCCCGATCATACTCGGAAGACCGTTTCTTGCAACTTCCGGCTGCATAGTCAATTGCAAGAATGGTAGACTCGCTTTTGATATAGGAGAAGAGAAAGTAGAGTTCGTTCTTTCCACTCTAGTGAAGGAGCCAATCTTTGATGAGGATATTTACGATATCCAAGATGAAGAAGGTTTGTCTAGAGAGGAGGTAAGTGCGATTCTGTTTAACGATCCTTTACAAAAAGTTATCACTATGAGTCTAACCAACGTAGGGGAAGATGAAGAGTGCAATGAGGCAATTGAAGCCTTAGAAGCACAAGAAGAGATGCATGAAGAGGAGTTTGAGAAACTCCACGACGAGGCTGAGAATGTTAGAATCCACGGTCATACCCTGTATTCCACGACCGTGGATTTCACAACCAAAACCGTCCTCCACTCCAGGGGATTATACGGTCGTGGAGAAGATGTGACAACCGTATTTCCCTTCCACGCCCTAAACCACGGCCGTGGAGGACAAGATCCACCCGTAATTTTGGCCGTGGAAGAGAGTGATCGAGACATTTCTTCAACTTCTTCTGATTCTTCTCCAACACACTCAACACCCTTAGAAACTTCTAAGGAGACATTGGATGCTTCTCAAGGATCGTTGGAAGCTCCGAAAGCAATGGAACTCAAACCACTTCCTACTCATCTAAGGTACGCTTTTCTAGGATCTAATTCTACCTTCCCGATTATTGTTAGTTCCGATCTAAGCATAGATGAACATGAACAGCTCATGATTGTCCTTAGGAAACATAGGAAAGCTATAGGCTATACTATTGAGGACTTAGTAGGAATTAAACCCTCCCTATGCATGCATAAGATACTAATGGAGGAAGACTTTAGAACTTCAAGACAACCTCAAAGGCGGTTGAATCCGACCATGAAGGAGGTTGTCTAGAAGGAAATTCTTAAGCTTCTTGATGCAGGTATCATCTACCCTATCTCCGATAGCAAGTGGGCGAGTCCGGTTCAAGTAGTTCCGAAGAAGGGAGGAATGACGGTCATCACCAACAAGAACAACGAACTCATTCCTACCCGAACCGTAACTGGATGGCGGATGTGCATAGACTACCGCAAGCTCAACAACGCAACGCGGAAGGATCATTTTCCATTGGCATTCATTGATCAAATTCTTGAAAGGTTAGCACAACATTCACATTTTTGCTACCTTGACGGTTATAGTGGTTTCTTTCAGATTCCGATACATCCAGACGATCAGGAGAAGACCACATTCACGTGCCCGTGGGGTACGTTTGCTTATAGGAGAATGCCGTTCGGGCTTTGCAACGCCCCAACCACCTTCCAACGGTGCATGATGGCCATCTTCTCCGAATACGTAGAGGAAATCATGGAAGACTTCATGGACGACTTCTCCGTATACGGTTCCTCTTTTAACGATTGCCTTTCTAACCTTTCTCTTGTTTTACAAAGGTGTGAAGACACTAACCTAGTTCTTAATTGGGAGAAGTGTCAATTCATGGTTAAGGAAGGAATTGTATTAGGTCACTTAGTCTCTAGTAGAGGGATAGAGGTAGACAAGGCTAAGATAGAGACCATAGAGAAACTTCCTCCCCCGATTTCGGTGAAAGGGATAAGAAGTTTCCTAGGACATGCTCGATTTTATAGACGTTTCATTAAGGACTTTTCTAAGATATCAAAACCGCTCACTATTCTATTGATGAAGGATGCAGTTTTTGAGTTTTCGCAGGAATGTTTGGATGCGTTTAACACCATTCGGCAAGCTCTAATTTTAGCACCTATTATCCAACCCCCGGATTGGACTCTTCCCTTTGAGATTATGTGCGATGCTAGTGACGTAGCTATTGGAGCTGTTCTTGGACAACGAAAGGAAGGGCGAACCCATGCCATATACTATGCTAGCAAGACGCTAGATGAAGCGCAGCTCAACTACGCCACTACCGAAAAAGAGTTTTTAGCCATTGTATATGCTATTGACAAGTTTCGCTCTTATCTTGTAGGTGCAAAGGTGATTGTCTACACGGATCATGCTGCGATCTGGTACCTCCTTGCGAAGAAAGACGCGAAACCAAGGCTAATTAGATGGATTCTTCTCCTACAAGAATTCGATCTTGAGATCCGCGACAAGAAAGGTTCAGAAAATTCTGTTGCGGATCATTTAAGTCGTCTAACACATCTAGAGGACGACCATCTACCCATTGATGACTCCTTTCCGGAAGAACACCTACACATCATAGAGGAGTGCATCAACGTGATCTCCAAAGGTAACGAACCATGGTTTGCTGATTTTGTTAACTATTTGGTTTGTCAGGAGATACCGCCCAGACTATCCTACGCACAAAGGAAGAAGTTCTTTAAGGACGTCCGGGAATACTATTGGAACGAGCCTCTCCTCTTTAAGAGAGGTCCGGATGGCATCATTCGGCGATGTGTGCCGGAAGATGAGATGCAAAGTGTCATCCGTCATTGTCATTCACTACCTTGTGGAGGACACGCTAGTTCGAACAAGACTAGCGCAAAGGTATTGCAATCTGGATTCTTTTGGCCTACTTTGTTTAGAGATGTGCAATCCTTTGTTTCTTGCTGCGATGCTTGTCAAAGAACAGGCAATATCTCTAGGAGGAATGAGATGCCCCTCAACAACATCCAAGAAGTGGAGATTTTCGACGTTTGGGGAGTCGATTTTATGGGACCATTCCCATCTTCTTGTGGAAACCAATACATACTATTGGCGGTAGACTACGTCTCTAGATGGGTGGAAGCAATTGCCTCTCCCACAAATGATGCCATGGTGGTGGTTAAGTTCTTCAACAAGACCATCTTCCCGCGATTTGGAACGCCAAGGACGATCATTAGTGATGGAGGTTCTCACTTCATAGCCCGTTGCTTTGAAGCTCTTCTAGCTAAGTATGGGGTTACTCACAAGATCGCTACCCCTTACCATCCACAAACAAGTGGACAAGTTGAGATCTCAAATAGGGAGATCAAAGGAATTCTAAAGAAGACGGTTTCAAGGACTAGGAAGGATTGGTTCTTGAAGCTTGATGATGCATTATGGGCATACCGGACTGCGTACAAGACTCCCATAGGAACCACACCATACAACCTTGTGTATGGGAAGTCTTGTCACTTGCCGGTAGAGTTGGAGCACAAAGCGTTTTGGGCTATCAAGTGGCTGAATTTCGGCATGAAGGAAGCGAGAGGAAAGCGTCTCCTAGACATCAATGAGCTGGATGAACTCCGCTTGAATGCTTATGAAAACGCTATGATCTATAAGGAGAGAGCAAAGCGTTGGCATGATAAGCATATCATTCCAAAGGACTTCAAAGAAGGAGATCAAGTTCTCCTCTTCAATTCAAGGCTTCGTCTCTTTCCAGATAAGCTTAAATCTCGTTGGACCGGACCTTTTCTAATTAAGCGTATTTCCCCCATGGTGCAGTTGAAGAATGGGGTGAAGCGAGCGGAACTTTCAAGGTGAACGGCCAACGACTCAAGAAGTATACGCCGGAACTCCAAGCTGAGGAGTTTGCGCCTACCGCACTCGAATAAGTGCGAGATTGGTCTAGCTACGGACCTTAAACAAAGCGCTTCTTGGGAGGCAACCTAAGGTATTGCATTCTTGTTTTCATTTTCGATTCATAGATCAGCTTAGTATAGACGTTTGTTTGCTTTGTTTTTGCCTCATTTCTTCCGGTATGTTCGTGTTTTTGGATGTAGGATCGATGGAGAAGGAAAAGAGGAGGATGATGTTGAAGAAAAGTGACGAAATTTGGACTTTGGAGCTTTACAGAGGGTTCCACGGTCTAAATTACGGTCGTCATAGCTACAGTGCCCGTAATTTCCAAAAGCCTTTGAAAAATCACCAAAACCACGGTTCCGTACCCTTCCACGGCCGTGGAACACCCCGACAGACCGTGATTTTCAAAAATTTTGCCTGTGACTATATAAGCCACATTCTTCACAAAAACCACCCAAAAACCCCTCTTTCCACGACCTAAGTGCCGAAAACCCACAACCCTCTCTCAAATCCTCGTTTCCTAATCGTTTTCAATGATTCTTCTTCCTAAACCGAAGCAAATTCAACCACAAACAAGATCCAAGCGACGAATCGAGCGGAAATTCATCAACGAACGCACAATTCGGATTTTTCAATCCGAAAAATAGGTTTCTTCTCTAATCTTGATTCTTGCCAATTTGGTTCGTTTTTGCTAGAGATTTTTAGGAAGAACTGATTGAGATTGGAAGAAATTAGACTAGGACTGCCTGTTGTGGAGATTGATTGCTGATTTGCTGAGATTTGTGATTTTTTGAGACGAATCACGGTCTCTGGGGAAATTACGGCCGTGATTTCTGAAGAACAGACCGTAATTTTGAGCAGAATGGATTTTGTGAGAAGAGTTTCGGGAAGGATAAAAGAGAAGAAAAATGGTCAGAATAAGAAGAGGAAGGGTAATCCCTCCTCCTCCTCATCCTCTAGGGCACCACCACCCTCTTCACCTTCACCTCCATCCTCACCTTCACCTCCATCCTCACCCCCTCACCCTAGAGTCCCGACCATACACGACGATCATCTTGATGCGCTCGATAGGATTAAGGAGAGGCCGGTGATTGGCCCTAGGTAGTTGTTGTTGGAGGATCTAGCTCCTCTCAACATAGTTGATGATCTTACATGGCTCTTGGATAGAGCCGGACTAGTTGTCTTCTCGAATATCCGAGAAGACGCATATGAGGAGATTACACGGGAGGTTGTGACGTCTTTCGAGCACAGCCACGTAGATAGGACCGTCTCTTTCCGTCTCATGGAAAGAGACTACCATTTGAGCATCCGTGAGTTTGGGACCATTTTCGGGTTCCATGAGACCTTTAATGGTCGATTTCCGAGTGGCGTTTACGCCAAAGACTTTTGGAAGGAGGTTGTGATGATTTACGCCGACGAGGACCGTTGGCAACCCGCTGATACCAAGGCTAGATTGATGTACCATCTAGCCTTGAAGATAGCTCACCGTGTTCTTTCGGAGTGTCTCTTTCCTAGGACGGAGACGTCCCAAAAGATCAAGACGGATGAGCTATTCTTGCTTTACTCCATGCTTTATGGACGCCGTGCTGATTGTGCTACTCTCTTGGCTGCTACTATGAGCAAGCTCAAGAACAAGAAGAAGGGAAACATCGGATATGGTGGGATAGTTACCCACATTGCTAGGAGCTTTGGTGTTGATTTTTCTGCTTGCACCCGCATACCGGCCGTACCTTTAGGGCTACATGCTTTCATGGTTAGGGGTCTCATCTTCCCCACACATAGAGGTCCGCCTTATGCGGGCATGCCTTGGGAGAGTAGGACGGGCAGGGGTATAGAGTGGCTGCCGGAGTACTCCATTATGGCGGGACGCCATAATTGGAAGGAGACGTTCGCTGCTATGCATGCGAACAGGATAGTAGCCCCCCCTTATGTCCCACCACCGGTTGTCGAGGAGGAGGATATGGAAGATCAGTTTGAGAGTGGAGGAGGAGCGGAGCAGGAGTTTGGCACGTTTCCGGATCAGCCGGAGGCGGCCCCAGATGTACCTAGACGCTCTCCACGTCCAGCTAGAGCCTCAGGCTCGTCTTCTCGCCACACTAGCGTGAGTGAGAGGCCTACGTGGATGACCACACCTCCCACATGGTATGGCGTTCCCCCTCCTTGGTCTACAGAGCAGCCAGCAGCACCACCACCAGCACCAGCACCATCCGACGCCCCAGCGTGGTATAGTCAGGCCCCGGGATGGTACGAGTAGATGCCGGATTGGGCTACCGGACTTTCAGAGAGAGTAGGAGCGCTGGAGATCCGGGCCGATGCTAGAGACGGACGCCTAGACGACCTCGACCACATGATGAGGGATGTCTACCGACAGCAGTTTGGGCGGTTCTATGATCCTAGCTTCTCTCCATTCCCGCCTCTGCCGGCACCGCAGTGATTTGATGCATGACCGTTCGTTTTAGACATTCCACCGCCACCTTGTGAGTTTCTTTTTCTTTTCTTTCTTTTCTTTCTTTCTTTTGAACATTAGGGACAATGTTCGTCCTAAGTATGGGGTGGGATGTACTAAAAGCTTGTAATAACTCTACTCACTATGTTTGCTTTTATTCGAGACTATCATTGCATGTTCATTATGTGTTTCACGTTTCATTATCGCATTGCATGAAAAAGAACTTGAAAAACCCATAAAAATTGAAAAATTTTGAAAATGTTGTGCTTCTAATGAATTGAGATGATTTCTATGATAATCACTACTTGTGAATTGAGTTTGATGACAATTGCATGCTTAAAAGAATTGTGAATTGAAAAGAATTTGAATGAATGAATTTTACCTCTTTTGCAAGTCTCATAATGTGAAGAATGTTACCTAAATCATGTTGAGAAACTAAAGTTGAAATCACGTTATGAGTTCTTATACTTCTTGTTGAGATGACTAAGGCAATTCGAATTTTCTTTCTTCTTTCTTTTGATCATTTTAGCTCCTCATTGAAATATTAACCTCCTTTACCTATCCGGGAATTTGGAGAAGTGAATGAAAAAGGCATGTTTGATGTGGGAGGGCCATGAGAGCAATTATTTGCAATCAAATGAATAGAAAGAAGTTGTAGGTCTGGGGAAGTCAATCATGACGATGAGTAACTCGGCACCATTCACATAGCCGGGTGTTTGTGTCTTGCCAAAGTCGAATTGAGCGATATTCCTAGCGGATTATGGTATGTGTGCTAAGGGTTTGAGGCATCTCATGAAACTTGAGAAACGCCAATCTCCTAGGCTTCGGTTTTTGTGCACCTCTATCCATAACTCCAAAAGTAAAGTCGAAAAATGAAAGGAAGAAGAGCGAAGCTCTAACTTGAAGTGTTGCGGAAACCGCATAAGAAGAAGAAGGTAGTTGTCCACTTTCCCGGATTCATGCACCACATTCCCTTAAAGTTTTCCCTTCCCTTCCATATTCTAGACCTTTTCTTTGAAAGTCCTTAAGATCAAAAGAATGTTATATGACTTGGTGATCTAAATTGAAGTTTCTTATGATTGATTTTGATAATGTTTGAAGGTTATGATGCTTGTATAGAAGTTTGATTGATTCATGAGTTTTCTTTGATTTTTACTCTTTGATTAAGTGTATGAAAGTTTGATAAACGATTGAAGCAAGGTTTGAGAATGATCTATTCTTTAGAAGGCACATTCATCCAAAAGAAGTATTGCTTTGAGAAGGTACACATATTTCATCCTAACTTTTGTTTAAAGCTTTTTAAAAGACCTTGCTTAGGGACAAGCAAGTTGCAAGTATGGGGTTATTTGTTAGCATGAAATATTGTGATACCTTAGGCACGTTTTCTAAGTGTATTTGCTTCATATTGATAGTCTTTGATTAAGCATTGTTACATTAATGAGCTAGTTCGCCTATATTATCGATATGGATGTCTACACTAGTTCTATGTTGATTTTAGGTGATTGGGAGCCATTTCCGAACGAAATCAAGCAAAGAAGAGTTGATTGAGTATGTCCATGGATTGAGGGCATTCTTAGGAGCAAATTGGAGTTCAACTTGAGGAATGCACGAGGCTAGGGAAGAATCACGTTCTTGCCCTAAACCACGCTCTAAAATACGGCCGTATTACAAACCACGTTTAGTTCCACGGCCGTGGAACCTTGCAAAGAGAGGCGTGATGCATTCCAGTAACTATTACGGTCATGGAATCAATGGTCCAAACCGTGACACATTCCACGCTCTAAATTACGATCGTGGAATCTTCCACGACCGTGATCTTGGCGATCTTTTTCGCCACATTTTGATAGCCACGATCTTTTGAAGATTGGGCCAGGCCGATATTTTATCTTGCCCTATAAAAAGACGGACGAAGCAAGATTCCGTCATCTTCGCTTAGTAGGACGATCTCCGCTTAGGAACGCATACACCATCGCTTAGCGGCACAATTCTCCTTGGAAAGCATTCACATCTCGTTAGAGATCAAAGTTCGTATTGGGATTTGCCCTAATCTCGCACTTTTGGTGGAGATTGCTGTTGAGATCTCCGGATTGGCGGAAGATCGAAGTTGTTGGAAGATTATTGCAAGAAGACTACTCTTCTTGTTTAGGTTTGATTTAGAAGACGGATTGACATCCCGTTCTTCCTTCTTTCCTAAGATTGAGTTTGTTTGTTCTATTCTGAATCTATTGACAACATTTGTTCTCGATTGTGACTTTGAGATTGGTTTGAAGTTTATTGAAAGTTTTCGGAAGTTTTCATCTTTCTATCTTTTAATTCTTGAATTTGATATCAACATGACTGTTATTGGCTAAAAACCCCTAACAATTCTAGGGTGAAGAGTTGATAGTTGTGGCTTAGATGATGATAGATCGATCGTAAACAGATTAGACTCTAAGAGTTAGAGAGAATCGTCGATGAACCCTAAATCACGGTTTGTTCTTGAGTTCCACGGCCGTGGAGTCTCAAGAACTACCCGTAATTTCCCTTAAGTTTACGAACCTGCTTTTACTTTAATCCAAAGTTAAAGATTTGCTTTAACTTAGTTTAGACTTGTCTTTTCTAGGTGGTAGTGAAGCCTCAACAACCTCTACCTCGATTGTGAGTGTCACAACCGTAATCGGTTAAGTTAGTCTTGATCCTTGGATTACAAGTTTGGGTATTTGACATCAATTCTTGCCTTTAGGACCTTTCTATATTGAAGCCTCAACAACCTGTATAGAGAGTGTCTTGTAGGTGAGTCATATAAGGTTTTTGGAACTTCACCGTACGATTACCTTACATTAGCATACCTTTGCATATCTCAACTCTTTCTTTATATCATTAGTATATCTTGAATCGATTGCCACAGCTGGATACTTGGATCTTTAGGATTGTTGTTTTCCCAATATTTGCAAAACCTCTCATATTTACTCGCTTGATAATCTGCAATTGAATTTGTTCCCACCCAAATCCCTGTGTTCGATACTCTGGAATTCTTGCTTAACTACGTCGATCCGTACACTGCGGGTTCGCTGCTTGATTCTAGTTTTATAAATTTAAAGCTTATTTGCACACACCTTTAGGGGCGAACAGGAGTTAAGTTGAAATTTATTTAGGGGATTAATGTTAGGAGTTGCAATCCATAAGTAACATCCGGTTTTTCCTTGTCACCGCCCCCGCGGTGACGTTGGGCCGCGGTCGCGGCCAACCGCTCTTGCCGCGATCGCGTTAGTGTCAAGCCGTGGGTGCGGCTGATCACAAATCGCGTACGATCTGTTTTAACCGCTTTATCTTTCTTTCCGTTCTTAGAAGATCCGATCTTATATTTTTTGGGCCCCTCAATCTTCTAAGCCTAGTTTTAGACCTTCCTTTCTTTTCCATTCGTGCCCTTTATATTCCCGTCTTCTCTTTCGATTTCTCCTTCTTCCTTACGTTCTTCTTCAACATTGAGTCAAGCTACAACCTTTCCGTGAGAATCCCTGCAGAAACCTTGTAAGTTCTTTGCCCCTTTTCGTTCCTCTTCGGTTCCTGAGTCTCTTTTATACATATTTCTTCTCACTTCTTCTTTCTACTTCTTAACATGAATCAAGATTGAGTCTTGATTCTTATATGTTCTTCGTTAGTTGTTGCATATGTGTTGCCAGGCTCCTTTGGTTGAGTATTGTCGTGTGAAGATTGAAAGGAAGCTTTGTTCTTCTTGGTGTGACTCTACTATCGAAAAGGTCCCGACGATCCGCTTCTGTCATCTTGCCACCCACGCGGCTGTAAGTTTCCGCCCCCACGCTTCTATTCACCCATGCCCGCGTCTTTTCTTGTAGTGACTACCATATTTGGTAAGTCACTTCCTCCCTTGCTTCCTTGTCCTTTCCTTGGTTAGATCATGCAAGGGTGGACCTATATGAACTAGGGTGAATGTCAGTTAGTGGCTTGTTGATTCTTATGAGTTGGTTATGGTTTGAGAACCTTGAGCTTGTGTTGTTGACGTTGTTCCTTCAAAACCTTGAGACTAGGAATCGTTCTTCCTAGCATGTTGGATGTAACACCCGAAATTTTTATTCCGGTTGGAGAGAGGTTTAGTGACCTTCCCGTAGGGGCAACTCAATTTTTCCGCAGGCTCGATGCACTGATTGAGCGGTATTTTCATTCCGTCACCTTCCTAACCTTCGTTGGTATGGCGACCCTTTGTTTAGGGGGAAAACGAGCCCTCTTTTCCCTTTCCTTGTTTACCCCCTCAGCCTTCCCACTCTCTCTCCACTTATTTCACTTTCACGTGAAAGTGATTTTTCCCTTTGCTCCTACTCCCCCTTTAGCTTTGAGCTTGGTAGCTCCTTCCATGGTAATTCTTATTTCTCTCCTTTCTTGTGTGAGTTGCTCATCCTGTACATGGATAGGTGACAACACTAGACTGCAGTAAGTATTGGCTTCCCCTACTACATCTTCTTCATCTTCTTCCTTGAGCATTAATAGTGGAAGCCATGGATTCACCTTGTTTTCCCTTCCTTTGGCTTGCATGTGTTTTGATCGAGTATTGACAATGTTTTATGATGATGTTGTGTGTGTGGAACATCTATGGTGGAGCAAGGAAGCTAGGAGACCCTCCACAAATCAAGAAACCCACAAAAAGATTGTTCGAGAATCACCTTTAGGAGCTCAGACGCACCCGCGGCTAGACAACGCCCTGGGAGCGGCAAGCCTGAGCCGCAGGGGCGTATGAATGGGCCGCAGGGGCGGAAACCCATGCCGTAGGAGAGGCCACTGGCTCAGCCCTCCTGTGCGGTCTTCTTCTCCTCTTCGTGGTTGTGATTCTTGATAACATGATTTATGACTTAGGTTTAGGCACTCATTTAGATAGTTTTTCCGCGCATTCATGCATAGTTTAGCACTAGTTCATGACGTTTGCACATAATTCATGTATTTTGTCGAGATAGACGTCTACACGGACTTTTGCATGTTTTGTAGGTATTTTGGGAGCTTTAGGAGCTTAATCGATACATTTGAGGATCGTTCCTCGTAATGAAAAACCTTCGGACTCATTGGGTAGCAAGCTAGGACCTAAGGAGGACACATCGGAGCTTGTTGGTGCATGCCATGCACCAAATTGTGGCTTGATGATCCATATAGTGCAGAAGCACCAAAACCACGGTCACTGGAAGAAACACGGCCGTGGAAATAGGCCGTGGTTTTCCCCAGACAGTTGTGACAGCTGTCCCACGATCTTCATGGCCGACTCTTGTAATTTGTTGAGGATATAAGGTGGTCCTGCAGGCTGTTAGGGGCATCTCCCATCATTCCATTCTCTCCTACACTCTCAACAACACATATTCTCTCATTCGAAGATTGGATTGGAGCTACTCTTGGAGGAGAAGAAAGGCTTCCATTGGAGAAGAAGAGAAGAACACACCATTCTTAGTTTTTCATAGTTTTTAGAGAGATTTTGGAGCAACTTGTTGAAAACGTTTGCAAGAGTTTGTAAGGAACGATTCGAACCTTCTTTTGAAGGGTTGTAAGTCTTACTTAAACTCATTTTCAGCTTGGATTTCTTTGTTCTACTTGTTCATCTCTATTTCACTTCATTTACTTGCCATGGAAGCCTTGATTGTATGCTTGATGAGTTTGAATGTCATGATGCATGTTGTTGGCTAAATAGAAGTGATTCTAGGGTAAGGGAAAGATGATTATGGCTTGGACTATGATAGAATGGACTTAGATGTACCTTTGGATGACTTGTTTGCTCGAACCTAGCTACTGTTGCAAGTTCTTGAAGGAAATACTCTCCAATAAAAAGAAGTTGGAAGAGTATGGGGAAGTGAGGATGACAAAGAGGTCCTCAGAATTAATCCAAACCATGAAGGAGGAGATGCCTCCTAAGCTAAGAGATCCGGGATCCTTTTGTGTGCCAATTGGAGTGGGAGAAGTAAAGTATGAAGCCCTATGTGATCTTGGGGCAAGTGTAAGCATTATCCCGCTTGCACTTTGCAACAAGGTTGGGCTAGGAGAGCCAAAGCCGGTCAAGATGACCCTTTACATGGCGGACCGTTCGATAACCCATCCCGTTGGAATCTTGGAAGACATACCGGTGCAACTAGGGAAGTTCGATGTGCCCATAGACTTCGTTGTTTTAGACATCCCGGCGGATTATCCGGTTCCTATCATCTTGGAGAGACCTTTCCTAGCCACTTCCGGATGTTTGGTGGATTGAAAAAATGGAATTCTCTCCTTCAACATTGGAGAAGAGAATATTAAGTTCAAACTATCCACAATGATGAAGGGGCCAGCCTTGGTGAAGATGTATTCAACATTGTCGAGCAAGAGGAGTCTAGAGAAGTTGTGAGCTCGATCTTGATCAAGGACCCCTTGGAGAAGGTTCTTAGCTTAAGTTTGATGGAGGAAGGAGTTGAGGAGGCTTGCAATGAAGAAATCAAGGCTTTGGAAGCATTGGAAATGGAGACAAGAGCTGAATTTGAAGTACACGATGGTGTGTTGAATTGTTGTGTGAACCACGGCCTGGGGGGAAGAACCACGCCCGTGGTTTTGCCCGTGGAACCTACTGGAGTGCTCCGAAAGGCTATCTTAGCAAGTTCCACGGCCGTGGTTGTGTCAGAGCCCGTGATTTTGCCCGTGGTTTCTCCAGAAACTGCATTGGTAGTTGATCAAGCTTCAAGGAGCTTTGGGGAGTCTTCCATGGCTTTGGATTCATCTCAACCAACATTGTATGGAGCGTCTCCAACCGATAAAGGTCCT
Source organism: Fagopyrum esculentum (assembly GCA_033239045.1). NCBI lineage: Eukaryota > Viridiplantae > Streptophyta > Magnoliopsida > Caryophyllales > Polygonaceae > Fagopyrum > Fagopyrum esculentum. The sequence goes on from BSUD01000007.1 coordinate 124,470,808, forward strand.
CCTAAACTTGAACTTAAACCCTTCCCCTCTCATTTGAAGTATGCTTTTCTTGGTGAGAATTCTACATATCCGGTGATTGTTAATGCATGCTTGAATGATGATGAGTTGAATAGATTGTTGCATGAGTTGAGATTGCATAGGAAGGCTATTGGCTATACCATTGATGATTTAGTTGGCATTAAACCTTCTTTGTGCATGCATAAGATCTTAATGGAAGATAATCATAAACCTTCAATTGAACCTCAACAAAGACTAAACCCAATCATGAAAGTAGTAAAGAAGGAGATTCTTAAATTGCTAGATGCGGGAATCATTTTCCCGATTTCGGATAGTAAATGGGTTAGTCCCGTGCATGTGGTTCCTAAGAAGGGTGGGATGACCGTAGTGACCAATGAGAATAATGAACTAATCCCAACTAGAACGGTTACGGGATGGAGGATGTGTATAGACTATAGGAAACTAAATGTGGCCTCTAGGAAAGATCACTTCCCTCTTCCTTTCATTGACAAAATGCTAGAAAGATTAGCTCAACATTCTCACTTTTGCTACCTAGATGGCTATAGTGGATTCTTTCAAATCCCTATCTACCCGGATGACCAAGAGAAAACTACATTCACATGTCCTTGGGGTACATTTGCATATAGGAGAATGCCATTTGGGTTGCGTAATGCACCCGCCACCTTTCAAAGGTGTATGATGGCTATCTTTTCTGAGTATATTGAAAACATCATGGAAGTGTTTATGGATGATTTCTCTGTTTATGGGTCTTCATTTGATGATTGTTTAGCTAACTTGTCTTTGGTGCTTAAGAGATGTGAGGAGACAAATCTTGTCTTGAATTGGGAAAAATGCCACTTCATGGTAAGTGAAGGCATTGTGTTGGGACACTTGGTGTCCAACAGTGGCATTGAGGTTGATAGGGCTAAGATAGAGACGATAGAGAAGTTGCCACCACCTACCTCGGTGAAGGGGGTAAGGAGTTTTCTAGGGCATGCCGGTTTTTACCGGAGATTCATTAAAGATTTCTCTAAGATTTCTAAGCCTCTTACAAACCTACTAATGAAAGATGTTGAGTTTGTTTTCTCCAAGGATTGCCTTGAGGCTTTTTGTAGGTTGAAGAATGCTTTGATCTCCGCACCTATCACGCAACCTCCGGATTGGAGTTTACCGTTTGAGATCATGGGTGACGCGAGTGATGTAGCCATTGGGACTGTTTTGGGACAAAGGAAAGATGGGCTTACACATGCCATCTATTATGCTAGCAAGACGCTAGATGAAGCCCAACTCAATTATGCTACCACCGAGAAGTAGTTGCTAGCGGTTGTGTATGCATTTGAGAACTTCCGCTCGTATCTTGTTAGAGCGAAGGTCATTGTGTATACGGATCATGCTACGATCCGTTATCTCCTTGCAAAGAAGGATGCCAAGCCTCGGTTGATTCGGTGGATCCTTCTTCTTCAAGAGTTTGATTTGGAAATCCGGGATAAGAAAGGGTCCGAAAATTCTGTGGCGGATCACCTTAATAGACTCCCACCATTGGAGCTTGAGAGAGATGATATCCCGATTGATGACTCATTCCGGGATGAGCAATTGCAAATGGTAGAGGAGTGCTTATTCCAAGTATCTAGAGGAAGTGAGCCATGGTTTGCCGACATTGTGAACTACTTAGTGTGTGAGGAAGTGCCCCCCGGTTTGACATATGACCAAAGAAAGAAGTTCTTCAAAGATGTGCAAAGGTGTTGCAATCCCGGTTCTATTGGCCAAGTTTGTTCAAGGATGTGCAGAATTTTGTTGTAGCATGTGATGCTTGCCAAAGGATGGGCAACATCTCAAGGAGGAATGAGATGCCCTTGAACAACATACAAGAGGTGGAGATATTTTATGTGTGGGGTGTGGACTTCATGGGACCATTCCCTTCTTCATGTGGAAACCTCTACATCCTATTGGCGGTGGACTCTGTGTCGAGATGGGTGGAAGCAATCGCCTCTCCCACAAATGATGCCAAGGTGGTGGTGCGGTTCTTCAACCGAGTGATCTTCCCTAGGTTTGGAACACCAAGGGTGATCATAAGTGATGGAGGGAAGCACTTCACCAATAGGAACTTTGGGACACTTTTGGCTAAGTATGGGGTGACTCATAAGGTGGCAACACCTTACCATCCCCAAACTAGTGGCCAAGTGGAGATCTCCAACCGGGAGATAAAAGGAATCCTTGAGAAAACGGTTTCTAGGACAAGAAAGGATTGGGCTATGAAGCTCGATGATGCTTTGTGGGCTTATAGAACCGCTTTCAAGACACCGATTGGCACCACTCCCTACAAGCTAGTCTATGGCAAGTCTTGCCACCTTTCGGTGGAGATGGAGCATAGAGCATATTGGGCCAGAAGGTGGCTGAATTTTGACCTCAAGGAGGCCGGTGAGAAGAGGTTACTTGATATGAACGCTCTTGAGGAGATCCGGTTGGATGCCTATGAAAACGCCCGGATCTACAAAGAAAGGATCAAACGTTGGCATGACAAGCGTCTCATCCCGAAGGAGTTGGGTGAAGGAGACTTGGTCCTTCTCTTCAACTCAAGGCTGCGGCTCTTCCCCGGAAAGCTAAAGTCAAGATGGACGGGTCCTTATGTGGTGAAGAAGATCTTTCCCGATGGAGCGGTTGAGATAGGAGGGGAGCATTGTGGAGATTTTAAGGTGAATGGGCACCGTTTGAAGAAGTATATCCCGGGAGCTCCGGTGGACATGATTGCCCCACTTCACCTTGAGTAGAATGCCCCCGAGTTTGGTCAAGTTAATAACCTTAAAGAAGCGCTTGTTGGGAGGCAACCCATTGGTAGACATCTTTCCCTTTTCGTTTTTGTTTTTGTTTTTCATTTTTTCTATTTTTGTGTTTTTGTGTGTGTTTGGAGTTTGTGTGCTAGAATCCAAGTAGCATGGAAGCCTTGCATGGCATGTGGATGATGACGATGAGCCCCTCATCAATTGTGGGTGGAGCAGATGCGGAACTTGGATGGCTAGCGGAGCCTAGCGCGGGTCCCGGTGCCATAATGAACACCTTGAGCTCTCTACCATCGTTGATAGGATCATCCGCCATCAATCCACTTGAGTGAACCCAAATACCGAAGTAAACCATTTTTACATTGTGAGAACCCTCTTTCACTCTTCTTTACTTCATTTACAGATTGGGGACAATGTGTTTCTAAGTATGGGGTGGTGTTTTCATGATCACTTGCATGATTAGCATCTAGGATAGTTTAATATTCTCACATGTTTCATTATGTTTTGCATTGTACATACATATTTCAAAAAAAATTCAAAAAAATCAGAAAATTTACAAAAATTTTAGTGCTTCTAAGCTTGGGAATGACCCTTATGATGAAATTGTCTTGTGAATTGGCTATGGATGGCCGTGTGTGTTGAATTGATGAATGCATATGTGGACTTGAAGTACTTATCTTAAATCCCATGAATGATTTGTGATCATGATGTTTATCTTGATTGGATTGAGGATTGAAAGTTGAAATTACATGCTAGTTCTTGCGCATCATCTACGAATGATTAAGGCAATTCATCTTTCTCTACTTCTCATCTTGATCATGTTGTTTGAGCACCTCAATTGATACAAATTTGACCTCTTTTGACCCATCCGAGAATAGGAGCATGCTAGTGTGTTGGTGTGTGTGAAAAACAAGTGTGAGGTGAAGTTGTTGATGAAAGAATGTTATGAATGAAGTGCTGAAATTGTTGTGAAAGTGTAGACAAAAATATAGGTTTGGGGACGTTGGTTTAAATGACGAGTAACTCGGCACCATTCACATAATCGGGTGTTTGTGCCTTGCCAAAGTCAAATAAACCGATAGCCCTAACAAGCTTTGGTATGTGTGCCCAGTGTGGATGCACCTCGAAAAATAAAAAAGCTGAGGACGGCTAATCACCAAGGTGTCGGCTTTTGTACACCAATGCCATTGTCTCAAAAATAAGTGAAAGAAAAAGAAAAGAAAAGAAAAGAAAAGAAAAGAAAGAAAAAAAATGGAGAAAAATATACACTTGTGGGAAGTTGATCAAAAATATGAAGTTGTGGTTGTTTAGTTCCTTTCCCGGATTAGCATCACGTGACCTTAGAAAATTTCCCACCTAATCACAACGTTTCTTAGCCTCTTATTTCCTAAGCCCTTGTGACCTATTTGTATGTGTGTAAGACTTAGTGATCTAGATTGGATATACTCATGATCATCTTGGCTTCTTCATCTTTACCTTTCATGCATGCTTTCTAGTTAAGTATAATTGTCTTTCCGTGCCTTCATTCATTTGGTGCATGATTGCTTGTCCATTTGCCATGAAACATGACTATGAAGGCGATCCAATATTAGAAGCACAATTCCAAAAAGATTTTGTTGTTTTTTTTTTTCTGCATGCATAAATCATGTCATCTTTTAGTCTATAGTTGGGACTTGCTCGGGAACGAGCAAACCTTAAGTATGGGGTATTTTGATAACACGATTTATGACTTAGGTTTAGGCACTCATTTAGATAGTTTTTCCGTGCATTCATGCATAGTTTAGCACTAGTTCATGACGTTTGCACATAATTCATGTATTTTGTCAAGATAGACGTCTACACGGACTTTTGCATGTTTTGTAGGTATTTTGGGAGCTTTAGGAGCTTAATCAATACATTTGAGGATCGTTCCTCGTAATGACACACCTTCGGACTCATTGGGAAGCAAGCTAGGACCTAAGGAGGACACATCGGAGCTTGTTGGTGCATGCCATGCACCAAATTGTGACTTGATGATCCATATAGTGCAGAAGCACCAAAACCACGGTCACTGGAAGAACCACGCCCGTGGAAATAGGCCGTGGTTTTCCCCAGACAGCTGTGACAGCTGTCCCACGATCTTCATGGCCGACTCTTGCAAATTGTTGAGGATATAAGGTGGTCCTGCGGGCTGTTAGGGGCATCTCCCATCATTCCATTCTCTCCCACACTCTCAACAACACATATTCTCTCATTGGAAGATTGGATTGGAGCTACTCTTGGAGGAGAAGAAAGGCTTCCATGGGAGAAGAAGAGAAGAACACACCATTCTTAGTTTTTCATAGTTTTTAGAGAGATTTTGGAGCAACTTGTTGAAAACGTTTGCAAGGGTTTGTAAGGAACGATTCGAACCTTCTTTTGAAGGGTTGTAAGTCTTACTTAAACTCATTTTCAGCTTGGATTTCTTTGTTCTACTTGTTCATCTCTATTTCACTTCATTTACTTGCCATGGAAGCCTTGATTGTATGCTTGATGAGTTTGAATGTCATGATGCATGTTGTTGGCTAAATAGATGTGATTCTAGGGTAAGGGAAAGATGGTTATGGCTTGGACTATGATAGAATGGACTTAGATGTACCTTTGGATGACTTGTTTGCTCGAACCTAGCTACTGTTGCAAATCACGGTCTAATCTTACCAGTCCACGGCCGTGGAAAGGGATGAACTGCCCGTGATTTTGACTAACTTGCTTGTATTGATCAATATGAGTGTTAGGTTGTTAGATTGTTGAAATCCTAGTGTTTGTTGAGCTAAATCTATCCTAGGGTGACCTAGTGTTAACAACTAAGTAGAAGAAGAGACCTACCCGGTGATTCTTGCCCTTAGATGCCGAAGATGACGAACTCTAGGTAGTAGTGAGCCTCACAAGCCGCTATTGGACTGAGTGTGCTAGGATAAGTGTTTAGGACTTGCCTTCCCGAGACTTACCCGGTAAGGAGAGGTTAGATCCCTAGATAACCATCCGGTTTGTGTAGATATCCCTATCTTAGGCTCCTATAGACTTACCCGGTGATAGGACCTTAGGTGCGGGATTTGTGGATCATGAGACCTACCCGGTAATTGACCCCACTTGAGAAACATTCCTTCCCAACATACAATAGTTTATCCAAGGTTGATTAGAAGCTTGAGTCCAATGCCATAATCGGAATTCCCAACCCCTAGAATCCTCTTTCTCCCTTTGATTACATATTTCGTGTTTGCCTTGTTTATTTGTGTTTTAGCTTGATTTCTTAGTTTGCTTTGCCATCTTATATCATTGTGATCCTTGATTGATCACCACACAAAACAAAACCCAAAAACAATTGAGATTTTCATTTCTTTATTCCTTTCTCTTTTCTTAGTCTAGATCTTCACTATTCTTAGTCACTATTAACTCAATTTCACCTTAGTCTTTGTGTTCGACCTCAGAATACTATCCTTACTACAAAACGACCCATACACTGTGGGTTTGCTAGGAGTTAGGAAAATATATCGAGTTATAAATTTAAGACTTTTGCGTGCATCAATTCCTAGACGTAACAATTTCATCTTCCGTGCCCGCGTCGTTGCCCCAATGAGTACCCTCCTTTGAGCTTGTTTTCATAGCCTATCCTAGAGTGTATATATCATATAAGCATGCTAGGTTTGGAACTAGGATAGTTATGAATACCATGTAGTGGCTTGTGGACCTTAGGCGAGTTTGTGAGGTTTTCGGAATGATCTAAGGTTTGATGTTTGTATGTTTCTGAGTTGGTTAATTAGAAGAGAGTATGTTTGCCCTCGTGAGGCTTGGGAGGATTAAGATTATGAGTATATGGTTGTAAGAGTATGGACTAGGATGTGCGTGATAGCATGAATTATAGTCTATATTTTCGGACTTGTTTAGACGTTTTATCTTCAATAATCTGCATGTTTGGATGTACATTATGTGATTATATTGTCGTTTCATCTACCTTTGCGGGAATCGAGGTCTACACCAAGTTTCGTTGCAATCGTAGGTAAAATGACACGTTTTGCATCAAAATGGAGCTAAAGGAGATAAGGAATCATAGGAGCTACATTCAGGACCTTAAGGAAGAATCCAAGGAACATGGAAATGGATTAGAGATTTACTTTGGACCAGATTTGAGAGATTTCACATTCAGTATAGAGCCACCTCGGTCTGCTACAGTACCATCTCGACCGAGGTAATTTCGAGGATCGCCCCGACCGAGGCAAACACCTGGAACGCGGCGGGATATATTTTATTCTTGGCTGAGATCTTTTAAGTTTGGAAAGAGGATCTTATATTTTTAGGCTTGATTTCTGGAAGGAAGAAGATAATCTCAGCTAATATATTTTACCTATTTTATGGGAAAATATCTTTCTAAGATCTTTTATCTTTGGGAGGCAATTTTCATATAAAAAGGGTTGGATTTCCCACAAATTGATGACCCCGCTACCGTGTTTAGAGATCCGCTAACGGCAAGAGGCCGCATACAACAGCTGGAAGATTGAAGAACCTTTTTGAAGGTTGAAGGAAGATTGAAGTAACAAAGTTGATAGCTTTTATAGCTTTTGTGAAGGGTTTTGTAAGATTCTCTTAGATTCCCTTCTTGTTGATTGTCTAGTGGATTGTGATCCAAGGAACGCTTGTTTGAGTGATATTTGATTCAGTTATTGAAATCTTTCTATTAAGTTCTTTTTGTTCAAATATTCACTTTCTTCCCATATATTTGATTATTGTTTTCATGATGATGATTGGCTAATTTCTTTGTGTGATTCTAGGGTGATTGGCTGAAAGTTGTGGGAAAAACAATCATAGAATAATCTTAAATTCCAGTAGGATCCTGAAAGCTCGAGTCTTTATCCTTAACCCTAGAGTATCTCGCTCAGTCGATGAACATCTCGGCCGGGGTGGAATTCGTCTGACCGAGGTGACTTTTCTGATCCAAAACTGAGAGTTAAGTTTTAGAGTTTGCCAAATCCTATTCTTATTACACCTTTCCTGGTTCAATGCAAGCCTAGGATGAGACTTACCCGGTAATTCCTTTGTTTGTTTACCCATGATCATAAGTGTAAGTAATAAAGGTTTATCCTTTATTGGAGTTTGAGTGTGCTTTCGTTCCATCTTTGTGAGTTAGCTTGAGACTTACCCGGTGAAGGTTGATTCTATTCCCTTAGGTGGTGTGTTGGTTTGAGGTTATAGGTCTTTTCCTTAATTCCTTGATACTTACCCGGTAATAGGATTTGTGGTTTGGGATTGTGAGTAGTGAGACTTACCCGGTGATCTATTCCATTTTAGTAACACTTTCCCTATGCAAAAATCTCACCTTTGTCCACTTTATCTTTAGATCTTGAGTTGGAACCACAACTAGATGCTTTAATCCTTATAATTGCATATTTCCTTAATTGACTGTTTATCATATTTGATTGCTTTAATCGCTTTTGTGGTTAGTAATTACATTGACAACTTATACTTGCTTTGTTTCACCAAGTCCCTGTGATCAACCCCTGGAATTTCTTGCTTTTACTGTGATTGATCCGTACACTGCGGGGACTTGGTCTAGACCGAGTCGGTTGCGGTTGTCTTTCGGGGCGCTTGCCCCCGTTTCTACTAACCACTCTATTTGAGTGACTTTCGCAAGTTCTTTCCATAAGTTTATGCGAAGAACCCGTGTTGGTAAGGAAATCGTTCCCTACGATCCCGAACCAGAAAAGACGTACAAACGACGCTTGAAAGAAGCGAAGATGGCCAATGATAGCATGAATTATAGTCTATATTTTAGGGTTTGTTTGGACGTTTTATCTTTCATAATCTGCATGTTTGTATGTACATTATGTGATTTTACTACCATTTCATCTACCTTTGCAAGAATCGAGGTCTACACCTAGTTTCGTTGTAATTGCAGGTAATGTGGTACGTTTTGCATCGAAAAGGAGCAAAAGGAGTCAAGAGTCATTTGGAGCTACATCCAGGAAGCATAGCCATGGATTGAAGATTCACTTTGGAGCAGATTCGAGAGATTCCATTCCTGAGTCACCTCGGTTGACCAGAGGTTCACCTCGACCGAGGCAATCCAGAGACGCCGACTCGACCGAGGCGAATACCTAGGACGCGGCGAGAATATTTTATTCTTGGAAGAGATCTTTTAAATTTGGAAAGTGATCTTATATTTTTGGGCTGAGCTTCTGGAAGGAAGGAGATATGCAGAATCATATATTTTACCTATATTTATGGGATAATATCTTCTTAAGATTTTATTATCTTTGGAGGTTTATTTTCCTATAAAAAGAGTCGGATTTCCCATAATTCGACATGCCGCTTACAGCTGGAAATCCCGCATACGACGCAGCAGCCGCAGTATACTCCAAGTTGGGAGTTGTTGAAGAACCTTTTTGAAGGTTGAAGGAAGGTTGAAGATCATAGCTTTTTATAGCTTTTTGAAGGGTTTTGTAAGATTGTCTTCAATCCCTTCCTTGATTGTCTTGTCTTGTTGGATTGCTATCCAAGGAACGCTTTGTTTGTGATATTTGATTCAGTTATTGAAGTCTTTTCATTAAATTCTTCTTTGTTCAAATATTCACCTTCTTCCCATATATTTAATACTTTCATTATGATGATGAGTGGCTAATTTCCTTGTGTGATTCTAGGGTGATTGGCTGAAGGTTGTGGGAAAAACGATGATAGAATAATCTTAGATTCCAGTAGGATCCTGAAAGTTCGAGTCTTTAACCTTAACCCTAAGCATCTCGTTCGGTTGATGAACATCTCGGCCGGGGTGGAATTCTTCTGACCGAGGTGACTATCCGACCTAAAACAGAAAGTTAAGTGTTAGAGTTTGCTAAATCCTATTCTTATTACACCTTTCTGGTTCAATGCAAGCTTAGGATGAGACTTACCCGGTAATTCCTTAGTTTGTGTATTAATGATCATAAGTGTAGGTAATAAAGGTTTATCCTTTATTGGGGTTTGAGTGTGCTTCCATCCCATCTTTGTGAGTTAGCCTGAGACTTACCCGGTAAAGGTTGATTCTATTCCCTTAGATGGTGTGTTAGTTTGAGGTTATAGTTCTTTATCTTGATTCCTTGAGACTTACCCGGTAATAGGAGTTACGGTTTAGGATTAGTGTGTAGTGAGACTTACCCGGTGATCTACTCCACTTTAGTAACACCTTCCCCACGCAAAAATCTCAGCTTTGTCCGCTTATCTATAGATCTTGAGTTGGAACCACAACTAGATGCTTTAATCCCTAGAATTGCATGTTTGCTTATTTGACATCTTATTCATCTTTGATTGTGTTAATCGCTCTTGTGGTTAGAATTAACGTAGCATACCGTATTGACTTTGTTTCACCAAGTCCCTGTGATCGACCCCTGGAATTTTCTTGCTTTTACTACGATTGACCCGTACACTGCGGGTTCGCATCCTTGTTTTAAGCTTAAGTCTAGGGTTATAAATTTAAAGCTTGCACACACCGTTTGGAGCGAACAAGTTTTTGGCGCCGTTGCCGGGGACTTGGTCTAGACCGAGCCGGTACGGTTTGCTCTTGGGGCATTTGCCCCTGTTGCTACTAACTACTCTTTCTATGAGTTTTGTAGTTTTCAGGATTTCTTATGGCTATGTTTGATCCAGCCTGGATAGCAAGACAAAGTGCTAGGGCAGATCATTATGAATACTTGGAGGAGAAGTACTCCTTCTATTGGTTCAACAATGAATGGGAAAGAGAAGAGGCCATTCAGCATGAACTTGCGATATGGGATGAGAAGAATGTCCCTAAAAAGACTTATGAGCTACCTCTTGAAGATTCTCTCGAATCTAGGTTGGAGAAGTTAATGAAGAAGGTGACGGAGCTCAAGGAAAGCACCCTATCCTATGCTAAACCGGAAGAGGAGCATAAGGAAGTGTTGCACGTTTCGAGCATACCTCCAGTCAAACCAGAAGTTTCTCCTGAAGCTTCTGAGGGAGAAGATGTGGAAGATCTCGATCTGACTGTTGAGACCTCGGTCGAGGTAGAAGAGACCTCGGTCGAGATGATGGAAGAATCTGCAGAACCGGAAGAGGCAGATGCAGAAGACTTTAGCCAAATTACTGAGATTATGGTCAAGGTGGAAGAAAGACCAGCAGAACTGAGAGAGATTTCGTGGGTGGATTATCAACCCAACACGAAACTTGCCTCAAGCTTTGGAGAACTTTGCAAGGTACGTTCTCCTACTTCATTTGAATTCCCTATTAATATTTCTGAATTTTTCAGGAATGCACCGGAAAGTTGGAGGTCTCTTCCGAAAGAACCTCCTAAAATCAAGATGAAGTCTTCCTTGAAATTGTTGGAAGAAGAAGCTCCTTGGATTATAAGGAGTGAAGTTAACAAGCGCTTCACCGCTAAGGCAACGAAGTGTTATTTGTTCAAGTATGGGGTCCCTCGCATGCTCAGGACCCTGTACCATCCCCAAGCTATAGATGGGGAAGCTGCTATGATTCTCGAGAAACTATTTTCTCGATCAAGGAAAGGATGGGACGCAAGGCTAGATTATGTCCCATTGAAGTGCAGGAAGTCTAGAAGGATTCCGGTGAGAATCAAACCGTACAAGCTTGTACGTGGGAGATCTTACCATTTGCCGGTGAAATTAGGAACCGGAACCTTTTTGGAAGAATTTTATGATGGATGTGATGAGCACTCCATGGTGTTCAAGGTACATTGAGTAATTCTATGGAGAAGGGTCCAGCTAGCGACCTTAAACCAAGCGCTTCTTGGGAGGCAACCCAAGGTATTGCTTTCTTCTCCCTCTTCTAGTTTAGTTTAGATAGTTGCTTTGTTTTTGTTTTCCTCTAGACAACAACCAGGTATTCCAAAAGGAAGGATCACAGTTCAAGAGCTACACTGGAAGAACAAAATTTCGAGAAGTTGAGGAGACGAGCTTTACTGAGATACATCTCGGGTACTGTCAGAACACCTCGACCGAGATGTGCTTCGCCAACCGAGATGGTCTTATCTAGGAGCTGTTTCTTACTTCTTCATGCAGTTTAGCTATGTTCGGTGAGTATCCTGTCCTTAGAATTATTTTGACCCACTGGGACAGTGTGTCCCAAGTATGGGGTGTTTATTGATGTATTATTTGACACTTTTGATGTATGACTGTATTGACCGGATACTTATATTTATGCTTCACTTTTGCATCTATGTGTTTATCTGAGACTACATGCATACTTACAGGTTATTTGATTGAGAAAAACGTCGAAACTGAAAGAAAACTGGTTTTAAAAAAAAAATTTGGACCTCGACCGAGTCAGTCTTGGCCGAACGAGGTGTTTCACCTCGGTTGACCTAAGAACACCTCGACCGAGGTGGTTTAACTGAAAGTTTTTGAAACGATTCTTGTGCATTCTTATGTGGATATGATCTCAGTGAAGATCTTGTTTACTGACTGGTTTTAATGACTTTATGTGTTTGAAAGGTTTTATAATATGTTTAAGTTGCTAAATGCTTTGTTTGAAATTATTGGCATGTTTAATACTTTGTTTTTATCCAAATTATGTTGAATTTGAAGGTTGACACCACAAGATAAGTTCTCTCACTTTCTTCCTGGAAAGACCAAGGCAATTCATTCTTCTCTCTTCTTCTTCTTGATCATGCTTAGCCCCTCATATACATTTTGCCTCCCTTTACCTATCCGGGAATTTGGAAGCAAGCGAAGCGGTGAAAGCAAGTGAAGTTAAAGTTGAGAAGTTGGCTGGAAGTGAAAGTGTTAGAAAGTAATAATAGGTTTGGGAAAGTCAATCATGAAGATGAGTAACTCGGCACCATTCACATAGCCGGGTGTTTGTGTCTTGCCAAAGTCGGATTGAGCGATATTCCTAACGGGTCATGGTATGTGCATCAAGGGTTTGATGCATCTCAAGAAATTGATGATTGCTGATTTCCTAGGCTTCGGTTATTGTGCACCTCTGTCCATGCATCCCAAAAAGTAAAGTAAAAAGAAAAAAAGTGGAATAAACAAAGCTTATTGGTGGAAGATGTTGCAAGTCAAAGTGAAAGTGAAGTTCATCCTTTTCCCGGATTCTAGCACCACATTACCTTACATACATCCCTACCCTACACGTTTCTTGACCTTTTCTTTTGGGAAGCCCTTGAGACCTTGAGCTTGTTGATTGACTTAGTGGTTTAAACTGAATTATTCATGATTAATTTTGATAATTATGATTTATTATGCATTCTATGATTTTATGCAAAGATGAACAACTTTCTTATATTTATAAAATGTTTTGATCATATTGAGTTTTTAATTCCAGGAAGTATTCTCTTAGAGTGATCTATGATAGTTGCACACCATAAAATGTTTTTGAAAGACTTTTTCATTGATTTTCTTGACTTATAATCCATTCTATCTTGTCTTCTATATGAGGAACTTGCTTGGGGACAAGCAAGGGCTAAGTATGGGGTATTTTGATAGCATGAATTATAGTCTATATTTTGGGGTTTGTTTGGACGTTTTATCTTTCATAATCTGCATGTTTGTATGTACATTATGTGATTTTACTACCATTTCATCTACCTTTGCGAGAATCGAGGTCTACACCTAGTTTCGTTGTAATTGCAGGTAATATGGTACGTTTTGCATCAAAAAGGAGCAAAAGAAGTCAAGAGTCATTCGGAGCTACATCCAGGAAGCACAGCCATGGATTGAAGATTTACTTTGGACCAGTTTTGAGAGATTCTACATTCAGTTATGAGTCACCTCGGTTGACCAGAGATTCACCTCGACCGAGGCGATCCAGAGACGCCGACTCGACCGAGGCGAATACCTAGGACGCGGCGAGAATATTTTATTCTTGGCTGAGATCTTTTAAAATTGGAAAGTGATCTTATATTTTTGGGCTTAGCTTCTGGAAGGAAGGAGATATGCAGAATCATATATTTTACCTATATTTATGGGATAATATCTTTCTAAGATTTTTTATCTTTGGAGGCTTATTTTTCCTATAAAAAGGGTTGGATTTTCCACAAATCCGATCGTGCTTACACCCCGCATCGTGTTGAGAGCTCGCGCAGCAGCCGCATACTCCAATTTGGGAGAGAGTTGAAGAACCTTTTTGAAGGTTGAAGGAAGGTTGAAGATCATAGCTTTTATAGCTTTTTGAAGGGTTTTGTAAGATTGTCTTCAATTCCTTTCCTTGTTGTCTTGTCTTGTTGGATTATTATCCAAGGAACGCTTTTGTGTGATATTTGATTCAGTTATTGAAGTCTTTTCATTAAATTCTTCTTTGTTCAAATATTCACCTTCTTCCCTTACATTTAATACTTTCATTATGATGATGAGTGGCTAATTTCCTTGTGTGATTCTAGGGTGATTGGCTGAAGGTTGTGGGAAAAACAATGATAGAATAGTCTTAGATTCCAGTAGGATTCTGAAAGTTCGAGTCTTTAACCTTAACCCTAAGCATCTCGTTCAGTCGATGAACATTTCGGCCGAGGTGGAAACTGGCTGACCGAGGTGACTTATCCGACCTTAAACTGAGAGTTAAGTGTTAGAGTTTGCTAAATCCTATTCTTATTACACCTTCCTGGTTCAATGCAAGCTTAGGATGAGACTTACCCGGTAATTCCTTAGTTTGTGTACCAATGATCATAAGTGTAGGTAATAAAGGTTTATCCTTTATTGGGGTTTGAGTGTGCTTCCATCCCATCTTTGTGAGTTAGCCTGAGACTTACCCGGTAAAGGTTGATTCTATTCCCTTAGATGGTGTGTTAGTTTGAGGTTATAGTTCTTTATCTTGATTCCTTGAGACTTACCCGGTAATAGGAGTTACGGTTTAGGATTAGTGTGTAGTGAGACTTACCCGGTGATCTACTCCACTTTAGTAACACCTTCCCCACGCAAAAATCTCAGCTTTGTCCGCTTATCTATAGATCTTGAGTTGGAACCACAACTAGATGCTTTAATCCCTAGAATTGCATGTTTGCTTTATTGACTTCTTATTCATCTTTGATTGTGTTAATTGCTCTTGTGGTTAGAATTGACATTAGCATACCGTGTTGACTCTGTTTCACCGAGTCCCTGTGATCGACCCCTGGAATTTTCTTGCTTTTACTACGATTGACCCGTACACTGCGGGTTCGCATCCTTGTTTTAAGCTTAAGTCTAGGGTTATAAATTTAAAGCTTGCACACACCGTTTGGAGCGAACAAGTTTTTGGCGCCGTTGCCGGGGACTTGGTCTAGACCGAGCCGGTACGGTTTGCTCTTGGGGCATTTGCCCCGTTTCATCTTACCACTCTACTTGAGTGACTTTTGCAGGTTCTTTCTTAGGTATATGCGAAGAACCCGCGCTGGGAAGGAAATCGTTCCTTACGATCCCGAACCAGAAAAGACATACAAGAGACGCTTAAGAGAAGCGAAAATGGCCCAACAAGACGATCACGATCTTGCGGCCCAATTGAGAGAGACGCAGGAGCTGCTACGTCTCAGTAAAGAAGAGCTAAGGCAAGAGAAAGAAGAGAATCATGCAAGGACTGCAGCAATCGAAGCTGAGATTGCAGCCATTCGGAACCAGATTCTACTTCGACCGATGCAGGATCCAGTAGTTGATCCTCGACCGAGGCAGATTCCAGTACCCGATGCCCCGGTCGATGTACATCAACCTCGGATACCAGTCCGAGGTGTTCTTCTTGCAGGAATCCCGCAAACCCTAGGTCAAAGGATGGACCCTAATCAGCAGCTGAGGCGTCCAGGGGTGAACCTAGGAGATCCAGCGGATCATGACTACGAACTTCGACCGCAAGTTCTAGCCATGATTCGCCAATGTCAATTCGGAGGGCTAGAGAAGGAGTCACCGCATCAACATCTTCAAAACTACGAGATCTTGATGGAGACCTTGCGACCTTCTAGAATTGAAAATAACAACTACAAGCTAAGACCTTTTTACTTTTCTTTAAAAGATAGAGCTCTTACTTGGTATCAATCTCTTCCTCCAGGAAAAATTAGCACATGGGAGGAGATGACTACGGAATTCCTAACCAAATTCTTTCCACCCTCAAAGACTGCTGAAATGAGGGGGAAGATCAATGCTTTCATCATGAAGGACAAGGAGAGCTTGTCCAAATCTTGGGAGCGGTTCAAGGATATTCTTTTGGATTGCCCACATCATGGGATTCCAAAGATCGAGTTGTTGGAGATCTACTTCAAAGGGCTGGACGGAAACACCCAGTTCAATCTCCAACTACTCTCCGCCGGTACATTCATGGACATGGCGGTTGATGATGCATGGGACTTCATTGAGAAGCAAGCCTTGCACATGGAGAAGTATACCCACCAAGGAGCCGAAGGTGGAGTTAAAAGAGTCAACTTTCAAGAGACTCAACCCAACAACAATCAACTCACATCATTGAAGAATGACGTGAAGGAATTAAAAGAGCTCTTGATGGCTCAAACTAGGAAGGAAGAGCAAGGGCAAAGGAACAACAACAACAACGGGTACCGTAACAACAATAACGGTCCCCGAAACAACAACTACAACAACAATAGAGGATCCAACAGCAACAACTGGAGGGCGAATAACCAAAATTACGGTAACAATCATTCAAACTCCAATTCAAATGATTCCTCTAATCCTTTCCTCTCTTCCCCTTCTTCTTCTTCTACTCCATTGAAAAGCCAAGGGCAAGGATCAAGTTCGTCTCAGCCGGAAAAGAAAGACGCAGTTCTGGAGGCAATCTTGATCAAGCTCGGCGCTATGGAGAATTCTATGACTTCATTTTCGAGGGCCCAAAAGTCCCTTGAACAACAACTTGCTAGTAGGGCGAATGAAGCGCCAAGAGATTCAGGGAAGCTTCCAGCAAAGACGGAAACTAACCCTAAGGGCCAGTGTATGGCCATAACGACGAGGAGTGGACTCAAAACTGCTGATCCAGTACCTCGCTCGACGCAGACCACCTCGGTCCAGATCCAGTCGAAGAACACCTCGACCGAGATGCCAACCGAGGCGGCGCAACAGAAAGCAGGAGGAACGACAGAAGCTTATGTTCCACCTCCTGCATATAAACCACCACTTCCATTCCCTCAGTCCAGAGCCAGAGCACATCTAGACAAGCACTTTGGTAAGTTCCTTGACTTGATGAATAAGCTACATATTAACATTCCTTTCCTTGATGCTATTTTAGGTATGCCCGCCTATGGGAAGTTCTTAAAAGAGATCTTATCAAGGAAGAGGAAGCTGGAGGATGTTGGTGAAGTTAGGATGACATCTAAATCTTCGGAACTCATAAAGATCATGAAGGAGAAGATGCCACCTAAATTGAGAGATCCCGGCTCATTTTGCATTCCCATTCAAGTTGGGGATGTCACTTGTGAAGCCCTTTGCGATCTAGGAGCCAGCGTGAGCATCATCCCGCTGGAGTTATGCACTAAGATCGGTCTTGGAGAGCCCAAGCCGGTCAAGTTTCGACTTTACATGGCGGATCGCTCCATCACCCATCCCGTGGGCATTTTGGAGGACGTTCCGGTCAAGTTAGGTAATTTCTATCTACCTATAGATTTTGTCGTACTTGACATTCCCGCAGATTATCCTGTTCCCATCATTCTCGGGAGACCATTTCTAGCAACTTCGGGTTGCAATGTGGATTGCAAGAACGCCAAGTTGAAATTCAACGTTGGTGGCGATGAGGTGGAGTTCGCACTACTTGCAGCCATGAAAGGGGAGCAACTAACTGATGATATCTTCAACATCTACGATGAAGAAGAATCAAGAGAATTGGTGAGCTCTATCCTTATTAACGATCCACTCGAAAGAGTTATAAGCTTCAGTTTAATGGAGGAAGGTATAGATGCTTCTTGTGATGCAGATATACGGAGCTTGAGGGCACTGGAAGAGGATCCAGGAGCTAAAACTGAGAAGCTAGTCCAGGAAACGAAGATTTCCAGCCTCGGATCCAGTAGCAGTACCTCGACCGAGGCACCTTCTGGACAGAGCGAGGCGTCTGAAGAACACCTCGGTCAACGCCTTTGTGCCTCGACCGAGGTCGACCGCGAGACGATATCAACTGAGATTGCCGAGAATAACAATTTTTCTACTCCCTTCTCTGACATTCACCCACAGTTGGCGGATCATTCCCTCCACCAACTTTCTGATAATAAAGGTCCTTGGTATGCTGATATTGTGAATTATCTTGTTTGCCAGGAAATACCACCCGGATTGACGTACTCTCAAAAGAAAAGATTCTTCAAGGAAGTACGACATTACTACTGGGATGAACCGCTGCTATTCAAGCGCGGACCGGATGGGATGCTTCGAAGGTGCATTCCGGAAGATGAAGTTAATAGCGTCATAAGGCATTGCCATTCACTTCCTTGCGGAGGGCATGCTAGCACCGATAAAACATGCGCTAAGGTATTGCGTTCCGGTTTCTTTTGGCCTACATTATTTAAGGATGTGCAATCTTTTGTTGTTTCTTGTGATGCATGCCAAAGAACAGGGAACTTATCAAGGAGGAACGAAATGCCACTTAACAACATCCAAGAAGTGGAAATCTTTGATGTATGGGGGATTGACTTCATGGGACCTTTCCCATCCTCCGGAGGAAACCTCTACATTCTCCTTGCCGTTGATTACGTCTCTAGATGGGTTGAAGCCATTGCTTCTCCCACTAACGACGCCAAGGTGGTTGTGAAGTTCTTGAATAGAACTATCTTTCCACGATTCGGAACTCCACGCATCATCATCAGCGATGGAGGAACACATTTCATCAACCGGAAGTTTAAAGCACTTCTATCGAAGTATGGGGTAACCCACAAGGTGTCAACCGCTTATCACCCTCAAACTAGTGGACAGGTCGAGATCTCGAACAGGGAAATCAAGGCAATTTTGGAGAAGACCGTCTCTAGAACGAGGAAGGATTGGTCCATGAAATTAGACGATGCTCTTTGGGCGTACAGGACCGCATTCAAGACTCCCATAGGTACCACCCCTTATAATTTGGTATATGGGAAGTCTTGCCACCTGCCCGTTGAGTTGGAGCACAAGGCGTATTGGGCTATCAAATGGTTGAACTTTGACATTAAAGATGCTGGCGAGAAGCGACTATTGGAACTTAACGAGCTAGAGGAGCTGCGTTTGAACGCCTATGAGAATGCCAAAATTTACAAGGAAAGGACGAAGAGATGGCATGACAAGCGTATCGTTCCAAAGGAGCTTAACGAGGGAGATTTAGTTCTACTCTTTAACTCCCGCCTCCGTCTTTTTCCAGGTAAGTTGAAATCTAGATGGACCGGACCTTACGTTGTGAAACATGTTTTCCCTCATGGTGCAGTTGAGATATGGGGCGAAACTAGCGGAAGCTTCAAGGTCAACGGTCATAGACTTAAGAAGTACCAACCGGAAACGCCGGTTGAGGAGGTTGCGCCGATCTACCTCCTTTGAGACGCATTATGGTCCAGCTAGCGACCTTAAATCAAGCGCTTCTTGGGAGGCAACCCAAGGTATTGCTCTTCTTTCCCGTTTTCTAGTCTAGTTTAGATAGTTTTTGTTTTTGCTTTGCTTTGCTTTGTTTTTGGCATTCTGGACAGACAACAGGAAGGAGCACATCTGGAAGGACAGAAGTTCGAGAATCTGAGAAGACAGAAGCACCTCGGTCACTGTCAGAGCATCTCGACCGAGTTGATTCTTGAGGCAACCGAGGCGACTAGGGTTTCTGCAGAACCGCCTCGGTCCATACCACCTCGGGCCAGTCGAGACCATCTCGACCGAGGTGACAGCAGATCCAGTAACAGTATAAAAAGGAAAAAAATTACAGTTTCGTTTTTTTTACCCCATTTCGACCGCGGCGCACAGAAGCACTTCGCTCCTTCATTTCTCGCTCGTTTCCGAAGATTTCTGCTTCCAAACCGCGATTAAAAAGTAGAAGAGTCGATTGCTGCGATGGATCTGCAAGAAGATTGAGTGTTTCGACCGAAACGAGGTGCAAAGGTTCGAAAACCCTAACTCGCTCGTTTACTGCGTATTGGGCTTTGGTTGCCCTTGATTCTGTTGAGGAAATCCATAAGTACCCCTTAGGAAGCATTTGTAGTGATTTTAGGGGGAAAAGAACTGAAAATCAGAGAGTGGAAATCGAACTGTCTTCGCCTCGGTCCAGTCGCTCTGCACCTCGGTCGAGGTGATTCTTGGTATTTGTCAGTCGACCGAGGTAGTCTGACAGTGTGCATTAGAGATGAGTTCTGACAGATTGCTAGCCCTTAGAGATAGATCCTCCCCTTCCCCTTCTCCTTCCTCATCCCGTCCCTACCGCCCGGTTATCCACGAGAGATGCCGGGTAGACTATGAGAGGATAGCTGGGCGTCCAGTCATCGCACCGCGATTTCTGGATGTATCAGCTTTTGACTGCCTAGGGTTAGATGTTGACCTTAGGAGGATGATTGCTACCGTCGGGCTGGATCAGTTTACTGAGATCCGAGCCCCAGCTTACATAGAGCCGACACTCGAGTTTGTTAGTTCCTTCTCCTACCTTCCCACAGACCGTTCTGTGAAGTACCGATTGATGAGCCGGAACTTCATAGTTCCTTTAGAGATCTGGAGAGAGATCTTTGGCTTTCCTGCCCCTACCGCTGTAGACTTCCCCTCCCGATCCGTAGCTAGGGAGTTCTGGGGACAGATAGCCCACATTACTACTCATGCAGACAGATGGCGCCCTGGTGATTCCAGGGAGAAGGTCATCTTTCACCCGGCCTTCAGACTTGCCCACAGGATCTTCAGTGAGATGCTTCTGGCGCGTACTGAGACGCCCCAGAAGATCAGACAGGGGGAGCTCTTTTCGCTTTACTGCATGGTTACAGGAGGCTTCCCAGACTTTGGCTTGCTCCTAGCAGAGGATCTGCATAGGATCAAGGCCAAGGCGAAGGGAGATATTTGCTGTGGAGGTCTAGTCACCCACATCGCCACTTACCACGGGATGGACCTCAGCGTATGCACACTGGCAGCGGCTGCCAAGCCGCTGGGACTTCAGGAGATGATCACACGGCGGATTCTAGTTCCCCGTGGACTGACTACACCCTACGTTGCCATGCCTTGGGAGCGGACTGCACCTCAGGGCATCAGATGGTCTGCATAGTTCTCTGTCGCCGACCCGCATTTCTGGCAGACAACATGGGTTCCACTTATGGAGGATTACAGAGAGGGAGCAGCTGCACCTGCAGAGGAGGCTGAGGATGAGGATGACGACGACGAGACAGTTGATGAGAGAGGAGGCGGCGTCCCGATGGACACAGGGACAGATACTGCTGGGACGAGCGCGCCTCCCATTATTGATTTGGATGAGGATGAGGAAGACACTGAGCCGGCGCCAGCTGAGACTTCTCCAGTCAGGCCCGCTAGGCGCAGGAGGCAGAGAGTTAGGGACAGAGCAGCACACCGACGGATCGATGACCTGACGGATCAGGTTATCGACTCATATGCCGCACTTTCATTGGACATCCGCGAGATGCAGGAGCGGCAGCATCATCAGCACATGATGGCTCAGCTACAGTTCCAGCATGTCATGGGCTATCCCTATGATCCTACTCAGTTCCCCTACATACCACCACCACCACCGGATCGAGACTACTGAGGAGCTGCAGGGTTTTATTTATTATATTTTTATGCAGTTCGGCTCTTTATCCGGTGAGTCCTCTTTCATTTAGACTTTTATTATACCCACTGGGACAGTGTGTCTCAAGTATGGGGTATTTGATGTATTATTTGACTACGTGACTACTTGATGTATTCGATACTTTTGATGTATTACATTCATCGGATACTTTCATATTTATGCTTCACTTGCCTTTATATGATTATCTGATATTACATGCATACCTACAGATTATTTGATTGAGAAAAACGTCGAAACCGAACCGAAAAGAAAAAAAAATTGGTTTTAAAAAATTTTTTTTTCGACCTCGACCGGGACAGTTCTGGCGAAACGAGGTGTTTCACCTCGGTTGAACCAAGAACATCTCGACCGAGGTGGCGTAACAGAAAGTTTTCGAAAACGATTTTTGTGCTACTTGTCTAGATATGATCTCAGTGAAGATTTTGTTTACTTACTGGTTTTAAATTCTTTGTGTGTTTGAAAGGTTTTATAATATGTTTAAGTTGCTAAATGCTTTGTTTGAAATTATTAGCATGTTTAATACTTTGTTTTTATCCAAATTATGTTGAATTTGAAGGTTGACACCGCAGGTTAAGTTCTCTCACATTCTTCTTGGAAAGACCAAGGCAATTCATTCTCTTCTTTCTTCTTCTTCTTGATCATGCTTAGCCCCTCATAAACATTTTGCCTCCCTTTACCTATCCGGGAATTTGGAAGCAAGCGAAGTGGTGAAAGCAAGTTAAAGTTGAAGAGTGGGCTGGAAGTGAAGTGTTAGAAAGTAATTTTAGCTTTGGGGAAGTCAATCATGAAGATGAGTAACTCGGCACCATTCACATAGCCGGGTGTTTGTGTCTTGCCAAAGTCGGATTGAGCGATATTCCTAACGGGTCATGGTATGTGCATCAAGGGTTTGACGCATCTCGAGAAATTGATGATTGCAGATTTCCTAGGCTTCGGTTATTGTGCACCTCTGTCCATGCATCCCAAAAAAAGTAAAGTAAAAAAAAAAAAAAAAAGGAGAAAAAGTGTGAAATAAGCAAAGCTTATTGGTGGAAGGTGTTGCAAGTCAAAGTGGAAGTGAAGTTCATCCTTTTCCCGAATTCTAGCACCACATTACCTTACATACATCCCTACCCTACACGTTTCTTGACCTTTTCTTTTGGGAAGCCCTTGAGACCTTGAGCTTGTTGATTGACTTAGCGGTTTAAATTGGATTATACATGATTAATTTTGATAATTATGATTTATTATGTATTCTATGATTTTATGCAAAGATGATAGTTGCACACCATAAAATATTTTTGAAAGACTTTTTCCAGGAAGTACTCTCTTAGAGTGATCTATGATAGTTGCACACCATAAAATATTTTTGAAAGACTTTTTCAATTGATTTTATTGACTTATAATCCATTCTATCTTGTCTTTTATATGAGGAACTTGCTTGGGGACAAGCAAGGGCTAAGTATGGGGTATTTTGATAGCATGAATTATAGTCTATATTTTAGGGTTTGTTTGGACGTTTTATCTTTCATAATCTGCATGTTTGTATGTACATTATGTGATTTTACTACCATTTCATCTACCTTTGCAAGAATCGAGGTCTACACCTAGTTTCGTTGTAATTGCAGGTAATGTGGTACGTTTTGCATCGAAAAGGAGCAAAAGGAGTCAAGAGTCATTTGGAGCTACATCCAGGAAGCATAGCCATGGATTGAAGATTCACTTTGGAGCAGATTCGAGAGATTCCATTCCTGAGTCACCTCGGTTGACCAAAGGTTCACCTCGACCGAGGCAATCCAGAGACGCCGACTCGACCGAGGCGAATACCTAGGACGCGGCGAGAATATTTTATTCTTGGAAGAGATCTTTTAAATTTGGAAAGTGATCTTATATTTTTGGGCTGAGCTTCTGGAAGGAAGGAGATATGCAGAATCATATATTTTACCTATATTTATGGGATAATATCTTCTTAAGATTTTATTATCTTTGGAGGTTTATTTTCCTATAAAAAGAGTCGGATTTCCCATAATTCGACATGCCGCTTACAGCTGGAAATCCCGCATACGACGCAGCAGCCGCAGTATACTCCAAGTTGGGAGTTGTTGAAGAACCTTTTTGAAGGTTGAAGGAAGGTTGAAGATCATAGCTTTTTATAGCTTTTTGAAAGGTTTTGTAAGATTGTCTTCAATCCCTTCCTTGATTGTCTTGTCTTGTTGGATTGCTATCCAAGGAACGCTTTGTTTGTGATATTTGATTCAGTTATTGAAGTCTTTTCATTAAATTCTTCTTTGTTCAAATATTCACCTTCTTCCCATATATTTAATACTTTCATTATGATGATGAGTGGCTAATTTCCTTGTGTGATTCTAGGGTGATTGGCTGAAGGTTGTGGGAAAAACGATGATAGAATAATCTTAGATTCCAGTAGGATCCTGAAAGTTCGAGTCTTTAACCTTAACCCTAAGCATCTCGTTCGGTTGATGAACATCTCGGCCGGGGTGGAATTCTTCTGACCGAGGTGACTATCCGATCTAAAACAGAAAGTTAAGTGTTAGAGTTTGCTAAATCCTATTCTTATTACACCTTCCTGGTTCAATGCAAGCTTAGGATGAGACTTACCCGGTAATTCCTTAGTTTGTGTATTAACGATCATAAGTGTAGGTAATAAAGGTTTATCCTTTATTGGGGTTTGAGTGTGCTTCCATCCCATCTTTGTGAGTTAGCCTGAGACTTACCCGGTAAAGGTTGATTCTATTCCCTTAGATGGTGTGTTAGTTTGAGGTTATAGTTCTTTATCTTGATTCCTTGAGACTTACCCGGTAATAGGAGTTACAGTTTAGGATTAGTGTGTAGTGAGACTTACCCGGTGATCTACTCCACTTTAGTAACACCTTCCCCATGCAAAAATCTCAGCTTTGTCCGCTTATCTATAGATCTTGAGTTGGAACCACAACTAGATGCTTTAATCCCTAGAATTGCATGTTTGCTTATTTGACATCTTATTCATCTTTGATTGTGTTAATCGCTCTTGTGGTTAGAATTAACGTAGCATACCGTATTGACTTTGTTTCACCAAGTCCCTGTGATCGACCCCTGGAATTTTCTTGCTTTTACTACGATTGACCCGTACACTGCGGGTTCGCATCCTTGTTTTAAGCTTAAGTCTAGGGTTATAAATTTAAAGCTTGCACACACCGTTTGGAGCGAACAGCCAATCAAGAGAATCGCGATCTTGAAGCCGAGTTGAAGGAGGCATTGGAACAACTACGCCTCAGTAAAGAAGAATTACGACTGGAAAGGGAAGAAACTCGCGCAAGAACGGAAGCGATCGAAGCAGATATGGCAACTTTAAAGGACCAGTATCTACCTCGACCGAACCCAGATCCTCGACCGAGGCAAGACCCTGTTCCAGATCCTCGACCGAGGGAGAACCCAGTTCCTGCTGCCCCGGCCGAAGTACTTCCACCTCGGATACCAGTCCGAGATGCTCTTTTTGCAGGTATTCCACTAACCCTAGGGCAAAGGATGGACCCCAATCAACAGCTGAGGCGTCCAGGAGTAAACCTAGGAGATCCAGCGGAGCATGATTATGAACTTCGACCGCAAGTTCTTTCCATGATCCGGCAATGTCAGTTTGGAGGGCTTGAGAAGGAATCTCCGCATCAACATCTGCAAAACTATGAGATCTTGATGGAGACCTTGAGACCTTCAAGAATAGAAAACAACAACTACAGGCTAAGGCCTTTCTACTTCTCCTTGAAAGATAGGGCGCTTACTTGGTATCAATCTTTTCCTCCCGGAAAAATCAGCACTTGGGAAGAGATGACGACGGAGTTCTTGACTAAATTCTTTACCCCCTCAAAGACCGCTGAAATGAGAGGGAAGATCAATGCATTTATCATGAAGGACAAGGAGAG
Organism: Fagopyrum esculentum; assembly: GCA_033239045.1. Lineage (NCBI taxonomy): Eukaryota > Viridiplantae > Streptophyta > Magnoliopsida > Caryophyllales > Polygonaceae > Fagopyrum > Fagopyrum esculentum. The sequence continues at coordinate 124,496,108 of BSUD01000007.1, forward strand.
TTTGTCCAAGTCATGGGAGAGATTTAAAGACCTCCTTTTAGATTACCCACATTATGGGATTCCAAAGATAGAGTTGCTGGAGATATACTTCAAAGGGTTGGACGGAAACACCCAGTTCAACCTCCAACTACTATCTGCCGGCACGTTCATGGACATGCCGATTGACGAAGCTTGGGAGTTTATAGAGAAGCAAGCTTTGCACATGGAGAAATACTCCCACCAAGGAGCCGAAGGTGGAGATAAAAGAGTTAACTTTCAAGAAGCTCCACCGAACAACGATCAACTCACATCTTTGAAGAATGATGTGAAACAATTGAAGGAACTTTTGATCGCTCAAACCAAGAAAGAAGATGAAAGATATCAAGGTTCAAGGAACAACAATGGTTACCAGAACAACAACAACGGTTCCCGGAACAACAACTACAACAATAATAGAGGATCCAACAACAACAATTGGAGGACAAATGATCAAAATTCGGGTAACCCTTACTCTAATTCCAATTCAAATGACTCCTCTAATCCTTTCCTCTCCTCTTCTTCTTCTTCTACTCCATTAAAGAGCCAGGAGCCTGGATCAATTTCATCCCAGCCGGAAAAGAAAGATGTGGTGCTGGAGGCCATCTTGATCAAGCTCAACTATATGGAGACATCCATGACTTCATTTTCGAGGCACAAAAAGCCTTAGAACAACAATTCTTTAACAGGGCGAATGAAGCACCAAGAGATCCAGGGAAGCTCCCAACAAGAACAAAGAGCAATCCCAAGGGACAGATCATGGCAATAACGACGAGAAGTGGACTGAAAACTACAGATCCAGTGCCTCGGTCGATGCTAGTGCAGACAAAAACCACCTCGGTCCAGGTACAGACGAAGAACACTTCGGCTGAGATGCCAACCGAGGTTGAGCCTCAGAGAGAGTCGGACAAAACTGAAGTTTATGTTCCACCTCCTACATATAAATCACCACTTCCATTCCCCCAGTCAAGGGCCAGAGCACATCTAGACAAGCATTTTGGTAAGTTCCTTGACTTGATGAATAAACTACATATTAATATCCCTTTCCTTCATGCTATTCTAGGGATGCCCGCCTATGGGATGTTCTTGAAAGAAATTTTGTCAAGGAAGAGGAAGTTGGAAGACTATGGTGAAGTAAGGATGACATCTAAATCCTCTGAGCTTGTTCAAATCATGAAGGAGAAGATGCCACCTAAATTGAGAGATCCCGGCTCATTTTGCATTCCCATTCAAGTTGGGGATGTCACTTGCGAAGCATTGTGTGATCTAGGAGCCAACGTGAGCATCATCCCGCTGGAGTTATGTGTAAAGACCGGCCTTGGAGAGCCCAAGCCGGTGAAGATACGGCTATACATGGTGGACCGCTCCATTACCCATCCCGTGGGCATTTTGGAAGACGTTCCGGTTAAGTTAGGTAACTTCTATTTACCTATAGACTTTGTTGTACTTGACATTCCCGCAGATTATCCCGTTCCTATCATTCTCGAGAGGCCATTTCTAGCAACTTTGGGTTGCAATGTGGATTGCAAGAATGCCAAGTTGAAATTCAAAATTGGTGAGGATGAAGTGGAGTTTGCATTGCTTGCTGCAATGAAGGGAGAGCAACTAGGAGATGATATCTTCAACATCTATGATGAAGAAGAATCAAGAGAATTGGTGAGCTCTATCCTTATTAATGATCCACTTGAAAAAGTTATTAGCTTTAGCTTAATGGAGGAAGGTATAGATGCTTCTTGTGATGCAGATATACGGAGCTTAAAAGCACTAAAAGAAGATCCAGGAGCTAAATTTGAGAAACTAATCCTGGAGAAGAAAATCTATAGTTTCGGTCCCAGTTGCAGTACCTCGACCGAGGCACTTTCTGGACCAAGCGAGGTGATTGAAGAACATCTCGGTCAACCACTCTGCACCTCGACCGAGGTCGAAAGCGAGATGATGTCAACTGAGACTTCTGAGAGTCCAGTTCTTCGATCTACTCCACTGGAAGGAGGAAGCAAGGATCCACCTCAGAAAGCACCCCCAGTTGTGGAGCTTAAACAACTCCCAAGTCACTTGAGGTATGTTTTTCTTGGACCGGATTCTACTTATCCCGTCATCGTTAGTGCTTCCCTCTCCGAATCTGAATTATCTAAACTAATGCATGTCTTGAGGAAGCATAAAAAGGCTTTGGGTTATACTATTGATGATCTTATTGGCATTAAGCCTTCTTTCTGCATGCATAGAATACTAATGGAGGACGATCATAAGACTTCATGGGAACCTCAAAGACGGTTAAATCCGATCATGAAAGAGGTTGTGAAGAAAGAAATTCTTAAGTTGTTGGATGCAGGTATCATATTTCCTATCTCGGACAGTAAGTGGGTGAGACCAGTACATGTAGTCCCGAAGAAAGGAGGGATGACCGTTGTGACGAATAAGAACAACGAGTTAATCCCAACTAGGACCGTCACGGGCTAGAGAGTGTGCATCGATTATAAGAAGCTGAACGTGGCCACTCGAAAGGATCATTTTCCACTTCCCTTCATCGATCAAATGCTCGAACGGTTGGCCCAACATTCCCATTTTTGCTATTTAGACGGCTATAGTGGCTTCTTCCAGATTCCTATCCGTCTGGATGATCAAGAGAAGACCACTTTCACTTGCCCATGTGGGATATTCGCTTATAGGAGGATGCCATTTGGATTATGTAATGCACCCGCTACCTTCCAGCGATGCATGATGGCTATCTTTTCCGAGTATATAGAGGAGATCATGGAGGTATTTATGGATGATTTTTCAGTATATGGTTCCTCTTTTGATGATTGCCTATCTAACCTTTCTCTAGTGCTGCAAAGATGTGAAGACACTAATCTCGTCTTGAATTGGGAGAAGTGTCAGTTTATGGTTAATGAAGGCATCATGCTAGGACACCTCGTTTCTAATCGAGGTATTGAGGTCGATCGCGCTAAGATCGAGACTATTGAAAAACTTCCTCCCCCTTGTTTTGTTAAGGGTGTGAGGAGTTTTCTCGGACATGCAGGTTTCTATAGGAGGTTCATCAAAGACTTCTCCAAGATCTCTAAACCACTAACTAATCTCTTGAATAAAGATGTTGTTTTTGAGTTTTCGCAGGAACGTCTTGATGCGTTTTACAGGATTAAGGAAGCGTTGATCTCCGCTCCCATTATCCAGCCTCCGGATTGGAACTTGCCCTTTGAGATCATGTGCGATGCGAGTGATGTGGCGGTAGGAGCGGTGCTTGGACAAAAGAAGGAAGGACGGACCACCGCCATTTACTATGCTAGCAAGACGCTGGATGAAGCCCAGCGTAACTACGCCACCACCAAAAAGGAGCTATTGGCGGTTGTATATGCTTTTGAGAAGTTTCGTTCTTACCTAGTAGGGGTGAAAGTTATTGTCTACACCGACCATGCAGCCATTCGATACTTGCTTGCTAAGAAGGACGCCAAGCCACGTCTTATTCGATGGATTCTCTTGCTTCAAGAGTTTGACTTAGAGATCCGTGATAAGAAGGGATCCAAAAATTCTGTTGCGGATCACCTCAGCCGGCTACCTCCCTCTTCACGCGAGAATGACGAACCGCCCATAGACGATTCATTCCCCGATGAGCACTTACACTTGTTGGAGCGTTTGATAGACTTCCTTATCTCACCCGATGATGAAGGTGAAGTATGGGGTGAGGACACCTCCCACTACGTTTAAGGACACCGTATGGTCCAACTAGCGACCTTGAATCAAGCGCTTCTTGGGAGGCAACCCAAGGTATTGCTTTCTTTTCCCTTGTTTTCTAGTCTAGCTTTAGATAGTTTGCTTTTGCTTTGCTTTGCTTTGTTTTTGGCATCCTAGACAAACAACAAGTGACATCTAAGGAAAGGATACAACCCAAGAGTAACACTGGAAGGATAGAAGTTTGAGAATTTGAGAAGACGGAGTTTGACTAAGACACATCTCGGTTGCTGTCACAGCACCTCGACCGAGATGATTCTTGAGCAACCGAGGGGACTAGGGTTACTGAAGATCCACCTCGGTCCATACACCTCGGTCCAGTCGAGACCATCTCGACCGAGGTGACAGCAGTTCCAAAAAAGGGTATAAAAGGGGGCTGAGATTTCTCTCTCTTCCCTCTATCACCCTCTCGGCCGAAACGCCCCTTTCCACCTCTCTATTCGATTTTCACCCGTTTTCGACGATTCTCGCTTCCAAACTGCAAGGAAAGGGTAGAGGATCGATTTGCCACCAACAATCTGCAGCGAAAACGAACCGAATCGACCAAATCTGGGGTAAATTCGAAAAAACCCTAACTTCCTCTTCTTACCCTGATTTCGTTCCATTTGGGCTTTGGTTGCCCCTGCATTGTATGAGAAAAGGATTAAGTACCCCATAGGAATAATTGGTAGTGATATTGGGGGAAAAGAACTGGATTTTTGAGAGAAACGATCGCACAACACTTCGCCTCGGTCCAGTTGGCCTGTGCCTCGGCCGAGGTGTTCTTGAGATTTGTCAAAGTGACCGAGGTGGTCTGACAGTGTGTGACAAAGATTAGTTCTGACAGGCAGCTTGTTTTGAGAGACAGATCTTCTCCTTCTCCTTCTTCTTCTTCACGCCGCTCTAGACCGGTGATCCACGAGCGTCACCAGGTCGACTATGACCACATAGCGGCACATCCAGTCATTGTACCACGGTTTCTGGACATTTTTGCGTTTGACTGCCTCCACTTAGACAGTGATCTGAGGCGGATGATTTCTATGGTGGGACTGGAGCAGTTCACTGAGATTAGAGCTCCAACTTACCTTGAGCCTACCTTGGAGTTTGTTAGCTCCGCCACCTATTTGCCTACTGAGCGCGCCATAAAGTACCGGTTAATGAACCGGAACTATCTAGTTCCTATGGACCACTGCAGGGACATATTTGGTTTCCTGGCCCCAACAGTTGCTGATTTTCCTTCTCGAGCTGTAGCTCGAGAGTTCTGGGGACAGATTGCGCATGTAGTTGAGCACGCTGACAGGTGAAAACCTGGTGATTCCAGGGAGCGGATTGTCTTCCACCCGGCCTTTAGACTTGCTCACAGGTTTTTTAGCGAGACTCATCTGGCGCGTACTGAGACGCCACAGAAGATTAGACAAGGTGAGCTTTTGAGTCTGTATTGCATGGTTACCGGAGGAGTTCCGGATTTTGGAGTGATGTTGGTTGAGGATCTCCACAGGATAAAGGCGAAGGCGGAGGGAGACATCTGCTGCGGAGGTATAGTGACTCACATTGTGAGTTACATGGACTTGGACTTGAGTGCATGCACTATGGTGGAGGCTGCCAAGCCGCTCGGGCTTCAGGAGATGATCACTAGGAGGATACTAGTTCCTCGCGGTCTTACTACGCCGTATGTGGCGATGCCCTCGGAGCAGACTGCACCTCAGGGGATTAGATGTTCAGCTCAGTTCTCCGTCTATGACCCGCATTACTGGCAGACCGCATGGATTCCGCTTATGGAGGATGCCAGGGACGCAGCAGCTCATAGACAAGCTGATGATGAGATTGAGGAGCCGGAGGATGAGGATGAGGATGGCGGTGCTGCCATGGATACAGGCACAGATACAGCTGGGACTAGTGTGCCAGTCATTGACCTCGATGAGGAGGAGGCAGAGGAGGATGCACCTACACCGCACGACCTGCCAGGCATAGACCCCATAGACAGAGAGATCCAACAGCTCACCGCCGGATCGATGATCTGACGGCTCAGATGATCGACTCCTATGCCGCCCTGTCCCTTGACATGAGAGAGATGTAGGAGAGACAACACTATCAGCACATGATGGTTGAGATTCCGTTTCAGCATATCATGGGCTACCCATTCGACCCATCTCAGCACCCGTACGTGCCACCACCACCACCACCGGAGTGGGATTAGAGCTTGCAGGGCTTCTTTATTTATTTATTATGCAGCTCAGGTTTATTCGGTGAGTATTCTATTTTCTTGGACTTATTTTGACCCATTGGGACAATGTGTCCCAAGTATGGGGTATGGGGGTATGTATTTATATGACTTGTGTGGATGATTGTATGCTACTTTGATGGATATTTATGATCTTATTATGCTCTATGTGTTTATCTGAGATTACATGCATGCATACAGGTTATTTGATTGAGAAAAACGTCGAAAACTGGTTTGAAAAAAAATTTTTATTGACCTCGACCGATGTGGCTCTGACCAAACGAGGTGCTTCACCTCGGTTGAATTAGAACATCTCGACCGAGGTGGTTTAACTGAGAGAGTTTTCAAAACGATTTTTGTGCTTCTTATCTGGATATGACCTCAGTGATGATTTTGTTTGCTGACTGGTTTTGAAATCTTTATGTGTTTGAAAGGTTTTATAATATGTTTAAGTTGTTAAATGCTTTGTTTGGAATTTGTGGCATGTTTAATACTTTGTTTTTATCCAAATTATGTTGAATTTGAAGGTTGATACCACATTGTAAGTTCTCTCACTTTCTTCCTGGAAAGACCAAGGCATTTCGTTCTTTTCTCTTCTTCTTCTTGATCATGCTTAGCCCCTCATATACATATTTGCCTCCCTTTACCTATCCGGGAACTTGGAAGCAAATAAAAGAAAAGCAAGGGAAAGAAAAGTTGAGATGTTGGCTGAAAGTTAGAAAGAAACAAATAGGTTTGGGGAAGTCAATCATAATGATGAGTAACTCGGCACCATTCACATAGCCGGGTGTTTGTGTCTTGCCGAAGTCGGATTAAGCGATATTCCTAACGGGTCATGGTATGTGCATCAAGGGTTTGAGCCATCGCGAGAAATTGATGATTGCTGATTTCCTAGGCTTCGGTTATTGTGCACCTCTGTCCATGCATCCCAAAAAGTAAAGTAAAAAAGCGAAAATAAGCAAAGCTTATTGTGGAAGATGTGAAGTTCAAAGCAAGTAAAGTGAAGTGAAGATCCTTTTCCCGGATTCTAGCACCACATTCCCTATATACATCCCACCCTCACACGTTTCTTTGACCTTTCTTTTGAAAAGCCCTTGAGACCTCGAGCTTGTTGATTGACTTAGTGGTTTAAACTGGATTATACATGATTAATTTCGATAATTATGATTTATTATGCATTCTATGATTTTATGTAAAGATGAACAACTTTCTTATATTTATAAAATGTTTTGATCATATTTTGATTTTAAATTCCATGAAGCATTCTCTTAGAGTGATCTATGAGCGGAGCACACCACTAAAATGTTTTGAAAGATTTTTCATTGATTTTTATGACTTATAATCCATTCTATCTTGTATTTTACATTTGGAACTTGCTTGGGGACAAGCAAGGGCTAAGTATGGGGTATTTTGATAGCATGAATTATAGTCTATATTGTGGGACTTGTTTAGACGTTTTATCTTCAATAATTTGCATGTTTGGATGTACATTATGTGATTATATTGTCGTTTCATCTACCTTTGCGGGAATCGAGGTCTACACCAAGTTTCGTTGTAATCGTAGGTAAAATGACACTTTTTGCATCAAAATGGAGCTAAAAGAGCTAAGGAATCATAGGAGCTACATTCAGGACCTTAAGGAAGAATCCAGGAAACATGGAAATGGATTAGAGATTTACTTTGGACCAGATTTGAGAGATTTCACATTCAGTTTAGAGCCACCTCGGTCTGCTACAATACCATCTCGACCGAGGTGATTTCGAGGATCGCCCCGACCGAGGCGAACACCTGGGACGCGGCAGGATATATTTTATTCTTAGCTGAGATCTTTTAAGTTTGGAAAGAGGATCTTATATTTTTAGGCTGGATTTCTGGAAGGAAGAAGATAATCTCAACTAATATATTTTACCTATTTTGTAGGAAAATATCTTTCTAAGATCTTTTATCTTTGCGAGGCAATTTTCCTATAAAAAGGGTTAGATTTCCCACAAATTGATGACCCCGCTACCGTGCTTAGAGATCCGCTAACGGCATGAGGCCGCATACAACAGCTGGAAGATTGAAGAACCTTTTTGAAGGTTGAAGTAAGATTGAAGTAAGAAAGTTGATAGCTTTTATAGCTTTTGTGAAGGGTTTTGTAAGATTCTCTTAGATTCCCTTCTTGTTGATTGTCTAGTGGATTGTGATCCAAGGAACGCTTGTTTGAGTGATATTTGATTCAGTTATTGAAGTCTTTCTATTAAGTTCTTCTTGTTCAAATATTCACTTTCTTCCCATATATTTGATTATTGCTTTCATGATGATGATTGGATAATTTCTTTGTGTGATTCTAGGGTGATTGGCTGAAAGTTGTGGGAAAAACAATGATAGAATAAGCTTAAATTCCAGTAGGACCCTGAAAGCTCGAGTCTTTATCCTTAACCCTAGAGTATCTCGCTCAGTCGATGAACATCTCGGCCGGGGTGGAATTCGTCTTACCGAGGTGACTTTTCTGATCTAAAACTGAGAGTTAAGTTTTAGAGTTTGCCAAATCCTATTCTTATTAGACCTTTCCTGGTTCAATGCAAGCCTAGGATGAGACATATCCGGTAATTCCTTTGTTTGTTTACCCATGATCATAAGTGTAGGTAATAAAGGTTTATCCTTTATTGGGGTTTGAGTGTGCTTTCATTTCATCTTTGTGAGTTAGCCTGAGACTTACCCGGTGAAGGTTGATTCTATTCCCTTAGGTGGTGTGTTGGTTTGAGGTTATAGTTCTTTTCCTTAATTCCTTGAGACTTACCCGGTAATAGGAGTTGTGGTTTGGGATTGTGAGTAGTGAGACTTACCCGGTGATCTATTCCATTTTAGTAACACTTTCCCTATGCAAAAATCTCAGCTTTGTCCACTTTATCTTTAGATCTTGAGTTGGAACCACAACTAGATGCTTTAATCCCTAGAATTGCATATTTCCTTAATTGACTGTTTATCATATTTGATTGCTTTAATCGCTTTTGTGGTTAGTAATTACATTGACAACTTATACCTGCTTTGTTTCACCAAGTCCTTGTGATCGACCCCTAGAATTTCTTGCTTTTACTGCGATTGATCCGTACACTGCGGGTTCGCATCCTTGTTTTGAGCATACTTCTTGGGTTATAAATTTAAAACTTGCACACACCGTTTGGAGCGAACAATGCGTATCCTAGCACAGTGTTGTTATCTTTGAGATTGTCGAGATTAGACATGTTATCCTAATATGTGTTATGGGTTATGATCTTGCGAGATCATAGGGTCTAGAAGTTTAAGGACTTATAGCTTATGAGAGTGGTATTGATTTGTGCCTTCATATGATCAGGCGATGAGGAACTTCCTACGGGAAGCGAGAGCGAAATTGATCGGTTTAGCTTTGGGACGAGGTAAGTCTCCGGACTTACTTAGCTAGCTTCTTTGTATTAGCATCGATGTGTAAATTGTTGTGAGTGCTTTTAATTATGTTTATAATAACAAAACCGGAACTAGGACGAACTTGTGTGATATGTATATTGGCTGAAGTGTATGATAACGGGCAGTGACCGCTTGTCCATTCCAAAATAGGGTGACTGTTAGGTGCCTTGAGACTAGTCTAGCGGGTGATGTTGATTCGCATCAAGTACAAACCTTTCTGGTGAAAGGAGACAAGAGCGAGATCGTTATGATTTTCGTGTCACACCATAAACGGATTTAGTAATGAAATGACCTAATTGGAAAGATAATAAACTGGTTTGTGTGTGTTGGAGCATGATGTGTGTTTATGTTGACTTATGTGTGTGTGTGTGCAAATACCATGATTCTAATGCTTTGAATGTTAGCTAACGGTTTTATAACGATGTTGTAGTTGCCTGCAGGTTAGGAACGCGGCCGAGAGACCCGAAAGAGTAGGCAGCCGGGGTTCCGTACATTGTAGGATGGTTTTGGGTGGAGTCTTGTTTATATTGTATATTGTATGTAATTTAACGTATGAGTCTTTGGATTTTAGAACTCGGCTGGAGTCTATTGTTGTTTGCTTTCGGGAATCGTATCATTTGCATTAAAATGTATTTTGGTTTCGCCTTTATTTGTGTCTTGTTGTAAGATCCGGTGAAATTGTTGTCAGGCTAAGGGTCGAGACCCATTGTGAGGTCTCCGCCTATAGCATCAAGAGCCGCAGATTCCGGGTGTTACAATATGGTATCAGATCCCTAGGTTGACAGCAGTGGCACTCGCAATCTTCTAAACGCCGAATGGAAGGAAACGGAACCCTCAAGGGTTCCGAGTTTTAAAAATGAATTTTGTTTTCAAAATCACGAGCATCGTCAGTCGGGGATAGAATGTATGGACCACTACTCTTTCCGTGGATCTCGGTAGCTTAGTTTATTAGATTTTAATATATATATATATATATATATATATATATATATATGTAGATATGTATATGTGGATTGTAGTTGCATGATGGACTTGAGTGTGATAGTAAAATTGTTAAAGCAACCTTATGTATAGTATGTATATGGACGATATTATGTTGTTGGACCTTGTACTGTTGTAGTGTATTTCCTGGTTGTGGTATGTTGGTAGTGATGGGGACATAGGACTTATATAGTCATGTATACGCATACTTATTATATATAGTAGCATATGGAGTTTTGGGACCAATAGAAAGATGATAGTATGATATCATCACCTTTAAGACGACGTTGTTGACTTGGGATAGCGTTCATACGTGGAGGAGTACGCTCAAGTATCGAGTTGAGCATTTTATGCTGACAAACACCATGGCATTTCTCGGATTCCTTTAAAAGGATGACAAAGAGAAGGATTAGAGATGACATAAACAAAGGACGAACAAGTGGAAGGAAAACTTGTGACAACTTAAGAGAAATCGAGATGGAGACAATACAAGAAAAACAAGTAACATTAATGTGTGGAAGTGGATCCAAAGAAGCCATAATTGAAAGACAACGAGACCAATAGGGATAACGAAGTTAAATTATTCAAGAAGACGCATAGACAACTAAAGATTCGAATCGAGGAGGAGATGGACACATTCTAGCAAGGTTAAAGGTGGTATTCCATTAAGATGTGAAGTTTTCTATAGATGCTCCTAAGCATTGGAGTCAAGATGAGAAGAGTGATCGAACCATTTACAAAAGACTTAAGATACCGTAAGTTAAGCTTACGAGGTGCCAATTAGTGAAGTGCTAACATTACGAGAGTTATGAGAATGATGGTATGGTGGAGATTCACGTGGAGTTGACCGGTTTTTGTTATGATGATAAGGCTAAGAGAGGCCAAGAAAAAGGAAGAAGTGTGAGTAGACGTGATCCCGAGAAGATAAGTGACGCAACAAGGAGTTTCAGGTATGAAAAGACTTAAGACAACAATCAAGAGAAACGCAAGCGGTTACTGAGTCACGTTAGAGATTTTGAGAAGACACACCTATAAGATATCATATGGCGTAGTTAAGCCTATGAAGGAGAGTTATACAACGTGCGAGGTCGAAAGGAGTATGATTACCTTATGGCATAGGAAGAAAACATGGAACATGCAAAGAGCTAACGGAGTTGAGGTGGAGTACCCCAAGGAGGGTAACCTTCATGAAAATAGTGACATGAAGTAAGGAAGAATGGTAAGTCGTTGACCTTAGAGAAGGTCAACCACAAGCTTATCGGTGATGACCGAGGACACATAAAGTGTGGTTTGCCTGTGAGGGATTATAGATGGGAGGTATAACCTCAAGCGGAAAATATAAGGAACGGTAACCAGAGGTTGGAGGATTTCCGGTGATTCGGTGTAAGTAGTGAGGAAGTATGTAAACCTAAGAGCAATTGTCTTAATCAAGTAACGATTATTGGTTCCAAGCAAGTAACTATGTCGGACCTCTTATGGAGGGGATTTGATGACCTTATGCGACCCTTGTAGGTCATGGAATTGGCATATGGGAGAACGACACGGTTTAGAGGTCTAAACTTCGACTATGGTAAGGGAAAGTAGTGAATCATGAAGAAGGTAAGGTTTCATGGCGGTGGTACGTAAACGGGAGTATATAGAGGATGCTTGGTATGAAACAGATGATATGTTGCCATGGGAAACAGACGAGTCAAGTTTGTAGACTCACCCGAAGGATTCATGGTGGCTATGATGTGAAATGAAGGACCGAGGTTATAGTAACGTTGTAAGCTTTAAGCTTAAGGTGATGATACGGGAAAAATTCATGATTTAGAAGTTTTAGTGGTTTTGAATGGGGAATTTCTTCTGGTTTCCCCCACAGGCATTCTGGTTGCATATGATTGCCATGTTTGTATGATCGACTTGAAACTTTCTACTAGATTAGGGTAGAGAAAAAGGAAGGACCTAAGCAAGACGGCGTTTCGAGCCGGTATGGTCACCACAAGTTGTAGTGAAGCCTTTTGGGCTCATGAGTGCGATCAGTGAGTTGGAGGTTATATCAATGTGCATTCGTCAGATTTCTGAATCGGATTGCGGTAGTGACATTCGTATTGTGGTTTCAGGTGGTTCCAAGATGGACCCTAAGCTCATACTAGTGTTATAGGCTGGTAAGAGTTGTTGTATGGGGTGGACCGTAACATAACGTTTTTTGACATCTGCTAATGTGCAAGATGTACAAATGGTTCTTGAGTTCTCAATTGTTGACAACGGCTCATTATACTCTCGGGATTGAGAGGAACAAGCTTGACACGAGAAGATAATGATACAAAGTATATGGTATAAGAATTTTAAGCAAAGTTATCTAAGTGGGTTAGAACGTCCGAGGTGACTTCCTAAGAGACATAGCGGTTTTGAGAATATCCAATTGATCAGGTGAGAACGAGGTGACAGTTTCGGTAGTACCTCGAAGGTATGTAGAGGAGGTATGCAACATGTAGGTTGGTGGGCTATAACCGCCGAGTTACGGATGGTTTGGACACTTTCTTTGTATATGAGGAAGTCGATTAGATCGTAGGGACCAAGACGTGTCCATGGAGATTTATTAGAAGTAGAAGAGGTGAGTGGCCTTCTTTATGTTTTCTTTGACACAAACATTGAGTTATGGGGACTGTATGACATTATGGATACATCCAAGCAGGGCTTGGGATGCGTATGAAGTAACAAGAGAGGTTTCGTGCGTATGTGGACAACTATGGGTATTAAAAAAGAATGACCGATTAAGGGTTGAGAGTTAGCTGCTTTAAGGAACGTGCTTATGGCGATGTTGGTTTGGCAGCGACATGCCAGTCATGTAGGAACGATAAAAGTATGATACATGTATGTGTATTTACTCAGCAAGAGTTGAGTACCCATCAAAGGTGATGGTTAGAGGTGGTTAAGGACTTCGGTCTTATGACTTTGGTATCATCCAGGGTAGGTGAATATGATCACCAACACCCTTAGTAACTGGACTCTTTGAGAGGAAGCAACAACTTAACTGGCGGTTCGACCTCAGTTTATAAACTTAGATTATTTGTGGAGAGACCCGATAGAAGCGCGGGATTTGAATGGCTTTGAGAAAGACCCGGGATCGTAGGCCCCAAGGAGAAACCACATAGTTACCTTTATAGGTTGACAGTTTGTTGAGGCGTCGGGAGTGCCCATGTGTATTGATGACGGAGTGCGGAGAGAAAGCCTTTGGGAGGCTCACACTACCCTTACAAGTGCACCATGGTGCTGGTAAGAGGTATCTGGTTTGGTGATGTTCATATTGGTGAGACGGCCTTAAGACCGAGGTGGCTAAGTACATAGACATTATGTAACCCGTTGTCAAGTCAAGTTTGAGCACCATAAGACGAGAAAGAAGACTTCATCCACCGCAAGTTATGCAGTGGGAGTGGGAGAACACCTCCATAGAGGTTAGTACCGGTTTGAGACCATGTAAGGGTTGTGACGTGTTTGGGTCATTATGGACCGACGGACGGAGATTATTTGGGGATAGCGAGTCTCATTTTCTCGGATCGAGATGGACGAATAACCTTGGGAATTGTTGGCGGCGGGATCGTGCCACTTAGGGAATAGTTGTCTTTCATGACAATTCCATCCTTGGATAGTTGGTCAACTAGAGAGGACTTTGGAGACCATTGGATGTTGTGTAAAGAGCATGTGTACGAGGTAGGGGGTAAGGGTGGACATGATACCTCCCCCCTTGATTGAGTTGTCGTATTATGATAGGCAGATGTATCGTTAGCGATGGCCCTTTGTGAGGCATTTTATGGACGGAAGTAGCACCCCGTGGGGGTGGAATTTCAGTAGTATATGGAGGGATAGCCTTGAGAAGATATGGACGACCTCGCTCAAGTAGCATTGGTCCAAATACGGATGATAGACAAGCTAAATCGAGAGAAGATGTGTACAAATAAGAGATACGGACCACTTGGGGTCGGATACGAGACGAGTCGAGTTAAGAGTGTCACGGGTGCAAGGCGTCATACGTTTTGGTCATTAGAAGTGAGTTGGGTCCCGATATATCGGACCTTTTTTGAGGTCGTGGCGTGAGTTGGAAAGTGGTTTACCGGTTGGCGTGGCCACCGAGTTTACAAGATGTTCACCAGGTTTCATGTGTGACTCGAGTTATGTTGTTAGTCGTGATGATCTAGTATTAAACGAGGATCCAATGAGGCTACTAGTAGGACATGGGATAGTATAATTGGTTGAGTTTAGCAATGAGCTAGTTGCATCGATATGGAGATGGGTTAGATTTCATACGCATGCGCGAGTTTATGTGTTTTGTGCCCCGAGAGAGAATGTGTTGTGTGATCATTTAGATCTTGTCTTGATATGCGATCTGCGGCTTATGTGAGTATGTGTATAGGCCTCGCGAGGTCTTGATGCGGCAATACGAGTATGTTTCGTTTATCGAGTAGAGAGTTGGCGCGAATACGGTTGTGAGTGCTTACCAAGGTAGTTATACTGAGAGTTCTGCGTTAGCAAGTTTCGGGACGAAACTTGTTTTTAGGGTGATTAGATGTAACACTCGGAATTTTTATTACGGTTGGTGAGAGGTTTAGTGACCTTCCCGTAGGCGCGACTCTGTTTTTTCGCAGGCTCGATGCGTTGAGTGAGCGGTATTTTCATTCCGTCACCTTCCGACCCTTCATTGGTATGGGTGACCCTTCGTTTAGGGGGAAACTTACCCCTCGTTGCCCTTTCCTTGCTTACCCTCTTAGACTTCCCACTCTCTCTCCTCTCATTTCACTTTCTCTGAAAGTGATTCTCCCTTTTGCTTCTTCTCCCCCTTGCTTTGAGCTTGGTAGCTCCTTCCATGGTGGTGCTTCCTCCTCTCCATCTTTCTTGTGTGAGCTGCTCATTTTAAAATGGATAGGAGACAACACCGGACGGCAATAAGTATTGTCTTCCCCTCCTACAGTTTGTTCATCTTCTTCCTTGAGCTTCAATGATGGAAGCCATGGATTCACCTTGTTTTCCCTCCCTTTGGCTTGCATGTGTTTGGATAGAGTATGAACAGTGTTGTATGATGATGTTGTGTGTGTGGAACATCTATGGTGGATCATGGAAGTTAGGAGAACCTCCACACATCAAGGAACCCACGAAGAGATCGTTTGAGAATCGCCTTCTAGAGCTCGACCGCACCCGCGGCTGGACAGCGCCGTGAGGGAGGCCAGCTTGAGCTGCAGGGGCGTCTGATTGAGCCGCATGGGCGGTATCACATGCCGCAAGGGCGGCCACTGGCTCAGCCAGCCATCCCGTGCGGTCTTCTTCCTCTCTTTGCAGTTGTGCTTCCTTCTTCCGTGCCCGCGTCGTTGCCCCAGTGAGTACCCTCCTTTGAGCTCGTGTTCATAGCCTATCCTAGAGTGTATATATGATAGAAGCATGCTAGGTTTGGACCTAGGATAGTTGTGAATGCCATGTAGTGGCTTGTGGACCTTAGGCTAGTTTGTGAGGTTTTCAGAATGATCTAAGGTTTGATGTTTGTATGTTTCTGAATTGGTTAATTAGAAGAGTTTATGGCTGCCCTTGTGAGGCTTGGGAGGATTAAGATTATGAGTATATGGTTGTGAGAGTGTGGACCAAGATATGTGTATCCTAGCACGGTGTTGTTACCTTTGAGATTGTTGAGACTAGACATGTTATCCTAGTATGTGTTATGGGTTATGATCTTGCGAGATCATCGGGTCTAGAAGTCTAAGGACTTCTAGCTTATGAGAGTGGTATTGGTTTGTGCCTTGTTATGATCAGGCGATGAGTACCTTCCTACGGGAAGCGAGAGCGCAATTGGTCGGTTTAGCTTTGGGACGAGGTAAGTCTCCGGACTTACTTAGCTAGCTTCTTGCGACCAGTTTAGCGGGTAATGTTGATTCGTACCAAGTGCAAACCTGTTTGGTGAAAGGAGATAAGGTCGAGATCGTTATGATTCTCGTGTCACACCATAAATGGATTTAGTAATGGAATGACCTGATGGGATATGGTATGTGCATCAAAGGTTTGAGGCATCTCGAAATTAAGAAACGCCGATCTCCTAGGCTTCGGTTATTGTGCACCTCTATCCATACTCTCAAAAAGTAAAGTGGAAAGAAAGCAAAGCTTTCACATGCAAAGCATGTACAAAAAAAAAGAGAGTACAGTTCTTGAAGGTATTATGTTGTTCCTCTTTCCCGAATTAGCACCACAATTGCCTAAAAGAAATTCCCTCCTTTAACACGTTTCATAGACTTTTTCTTTGCTTAGAAGACCTTCAGACTTTTATGCATGTATTTAAGACTTCATGGCTTAAACTTGTTTGATTTTAATTGTCTCTACATTTTCTTCATGTTCTTTATTTGTGTCTTTGAGGAAGAAAAGATAGTTAATCCATGTTATTGTTATCATTGATGCATGACTTGCCTTCCTATGCCTTGAAACATCACTTTGAGAGTGATCCAAAAAGAAGAAGCACTATTGAAAGAAAAGTTTTTGAGTTTTCATACATGTGTAATTCATGACATCTTGTATTCTAAATTTGAGTCTTGCTTAGGGACAAGCAAGGGGCCAGTATGGGGTATTTTGATGACATGAATTATATGCCATTATAATTATGCATATTGTAGAGGTTTACCTCGATTTACTCCGCATTTAGAGAGAACTTGTGTACCTTTTATGCTTTATTCAGTTATATTTCGGAAATAGAGGTCTACACGAGTTTTGGTTGAATTATAGGTAAATTGAATGGATTCGGAAGCAAGAAGCATCTAAGGTCATTAAGGAAGCTAAAGGAGCCTTAGAGGAGTCACAAGGAGCAAAGAAGTTGCATAAAATAAGCATGAGGAAGAGGAAGAAAACAAGCCAAAAGACGAGCACTCTCTGTTGAAGAAAATCATGCTATTTACCATCTAAATCTGATGATTTTTGGCATTAAAAATCAAACGGTTTTATAGGCAAATCGGCCAGCCCGATCTTCTTTGTTTTTCGGCCAAATGTGAAGACGACACAAAGCCCATCAACTTTGGGCTTGAGAAGGGTTTTTCCAAACGGCCCATTAGCAAGAAACTATAAGTTGGAACCCTAGGAACGAAAACGAGGAGGCCATAGCGGGAAATTTTTAGAAGTTAGTGAGAGATTGATGATTCTTGGAGGAGGATTGAAGCACTTTAGCCAGGAAGTCAATCTTGATCATTGTTTGTGAGATTTCTTTGTTTCATTGAATTCTTTGCGGTTTTTGAACACGAATTTGAGTTAATTGAGAGATACATTGATCAGTTTTGAGATTGGTTTACAGATTTGAAGGTTATTGAATTTTTATTCAAGATTCGGGTTTATTTAAATTATTTCACTCAATCTTTATTTTGATTTGATTTTGAAAATGATTGGCTAAAACCATTGTGATTCTGGGGAGAATAGTTGATGATTAAGGCTTAGATGATGATAGACTGAACTCATTCAAACATTTGGACCCTGAGAGTTTAGATTTTAGTTTTGCGACAACAAGAAAATCGGTCTGTTCTTGAAGGAAATCGGCCGATTTAATGATGAACAGCACGATTTATTCTTCTGACGAACTTTAATTGAATTGATCTTTAATCAAAACTAATCATTGCCTAAATCCCAACCTTGTTTAACCTTTTTAACCTCTAATTGAGTGTACGAAGAGACTTCAAACTTGATTCTACATTTAATAGATTAAGATTGCAAGATTTGGGTAATAAAGAGACTCAACATCCTTTATTAAGATTCTAAGTGTGCTTTCTATTCTTTACTTTGGAGAGTCATATCCTGGGGTTTTAGATAGTTAGTTTGAACAATATTCTTGTCTTTAGATATTTCTATATTGCAGCCTCAATAACCCTTATAGAGAGAACCTTTGGATTAGATAAATAGGCTTCGGAACTTCACCGTACGATACCTACCTTTGAACACATAATCTTGGCAATATAAACTCTGTCCTTATATCCTTTAGAAGTGTCTTGAATCAAAAGCCGAAATCGGATACTTGAATCCTTGGAATCATTTCCCCCTTTATTGATCACAAAAGCTTTTGCATTTTCGCTAGATAATTGAATTTGAATTTACTTTCACCAAATCCCTGAGTTCGACTCTGGAATTCTTACTTTACTATAGTCGATCCGTACACTGCGGGTTCACTTTGCTTTGAGTTCTAGATATAAATATTAAGACTTTGACGCACACACTTTTTGAGTGAACAAGTTTTTGGCACCGTTGCCGGGGATTTGGTCAAGACCAAATTCGGTTTTCGGTTGTCTAGCTTGAAATCTCTTGCTCTTGTGATTTGATTAGTCTACTTGAGTGATCTTTGCAGCTTCTTTAGGTATATGCGAAAGATTAGATCCACTAAAGATCTAGTTCCTTTCGATCCCGAATTGGAGTAAACTTTAAGAATAAAGTTGAAGGAAAAGAAAATGGCTGAAAACAACGAGAGAAACCTCCAGGCTGAACTGAACGAAGCTCAACATCAACTTAAGTTGAGAGAGAAAGCACGTGTAGATGCTGAAACGAGTCATCAATTTCAGATTGATGAACTAAGGGCTATGATGTTGGACACGAAGTTGGAATTGAATGATGCTAGGAAGAAGAAGAAAGTCAAGAAGCCAACCAAGTCCATTAGGTATGATTCATCCGATGATGAAGAACTCGATCCGGTCATGCCGGAACTTGAGGAGATCGATCCAGTGATTCATCCTGTTCGAAACAACCCAAAACCACCGGTTGTTTCTCGCTTCCCATCTAGGGATGTGAGAGTTGCTAACGAAGGTGATGGACCCCGAACTTTGGGGTAACAGATGGATCCAATCCAGTAACCACGCCGTCTAGGTGTGGATTTCAGAGCTGAAGACATTTAGGAGTTTAGCTTCTCACCACAAGTTATCACCATGGTTCGCCAAAGTTAGTTTGGTGGAGCAAGTGTTGAATCTCCACATCAACACTTGTAGAGTTTTGAGATTCTCATGGAGCCTATGAAGCCAAAGAAGGCTACTACAAGCAATTACAAGATCAAACCGTTCTTCTTTTCTTTGAAGGACAAGGCTCTAGCTTGGTACCAAACACTTCCAGCTGCAAAGCTGACCACATGGGAGGAATTATCTTCGAAATTCCTTACCAAGTTCTTCCCGCCATCCAAAACGGCGGAATTGAGAGGTAAGATAAATGCTTTTTCTATGAAGCCTAACGAAAGTTTGTTTCAATCGTGGGAAAGGTTTCAGGATCTCTTGTTGGATTGCCCATACCACGGCATTCCAAAGTTGGAATTATTGGAGATCTACTATAAAGGATTGGATGTGGAAACACAATTCAACCTTCAATCTCTCTCTTGTGGCACATTCATGGACATGAGAGAGGATGACGCTTGGGACTTCATTGAGAAGCAAGCCCAAGTGATTGAAAAATATTCCCACCGGAAGGTGGACCCAAATAGTCGGAATCAAGGCGATCCAGGAGCTAAGTTGAACCAAGCTGCTCAAACGCAAATATTTTCCCTCAATAATGAGATCAAAGAGTTGAAGGAAGTACTCAAAACGAGTCTTCAAAAGACTAAGGAGCAAGAAGCCAACTATATGGGAAGGGATAACAATCAAAGGAATGACTACCGGAACAACAACCGGAACTCAAACTGGAATAACAACAATAGGAACTCCAATAGCAACAATTGGAGGTCAAATCAACAAAATCAAGGTAATCCTTATTCTCATGTTGAAAAAGCTCTAACATCTCCATCTTCTTCTACTCCCTTGAAAAGCCAGGAACAATCTAGTGGATCGAACAAACCCGATCCCATGCTGGAGACGATCCTAGGCAAATTACAAGGATTGGAGAGCTATATAACTTCAGTTGATAAAGCTCACAAAGCTTTGGAAAACCAAGTATTTAGCAAAGCCGGAGAAGTTCCAAGAGATCAAGGAAAACTTCCCGGGAAGACGGAAGATAACCCAAAGGGAAGGGTTATGGAGATCACTACTAGGTGGGAAGCGTCATCCGCCATTGTCATTCTCTTCCGTGTGGTGGACATGCTAGCTCCCACAAGACTTGTGCTAAGGTACTTCGTTCCGGTTTCTTTTGGCCTACACTATTCAAAGATATGCAAAAATATGTTATTGCTTGTGATGCTTGTCAAAGGACAGGTAATATATCTAGAAGGAATGAGATGCCTCTCAACAACATACAAGAAGTAGAGATTTTCGATGTATGGGGAGTAGACTTTATGGTACCCTTCCCATCTTCTTGCAAAAACCAATATATACTTCTTGCCGTAGACTATGTCTCAAGATGGGTTGAGGCAATCGCTTCTCCTAGTAATGATGCAATGGTAGTGGTGAAGTTCTTCAATAGAACGATCTTCCCAAGGTTCGGAACTCCCCGAACCATCATTAGTGACGGAGGAACGCATTTCACAGCCTGTCGATTTGAGACTCTATTGGCTAAGTATGGGGTGACCCATAAGATAGCTACACCATATCATCCACAAACTTGCGGCCAAGTTGAGTTATCCAATAGAGAGATCAAGGGAATTTTAGAGAAAACTGTCTCTAAAACAAGGAAGGATTGGTCAATGAAGCTTGACGATGCATTATGGGCGTACAGGACTGCCTTTAAGACACCAATAGGTACGACTCCATATAATCTCGTTTATGGTAAATCTTGTCATCTTCCTGTAGAGCTAGAGCATAAAGCATATTGGGCTATCAAGTGGCTCAACTTTGACATGAAAGAAGCCGGAGAGAAGCGACTCTTAGATATCAACGAGTTGGATGAGATCCGGCTAAATGCGTATGAGAACGCAAATATCTGCAAGGAAAGGACGAAGCGATGGCATGATAAGCATATCATTCCAAAGGATCTGAAAGAAGGAGATCAAGTCCTTCTATTCAACTCAAGACTTCGACTATTCCCAGGTAAGCTTAAATCCCGCTGGAAAGGACCTTATGTAATTAAACGAATTTTCCCCCATGGTGCAGTTGAAGTATGGGGTGAACAAAGCGGAAACTTCAAAGTTAATGGCCAACGGTTGAAGAAATACACACCGGAAGCTCCGGTTGAGGAGATAGCTCCTATCCTCATCCATTAAACACAAACCATGCACAGTCCAGCTAAAGACGATAAATCAAGCGCTTCTTGGGAGGCAACCCATGATAGTATATTTTTTCCCCTTCTTTCATCACTTAGTTAGCTTAGTTTAGTTGTTTTGTTTCTTTTATTTCCGCTTTTGTTTGTTCTCGATGCACTCTTGGTTTGTCGTGTCATTAATCGCAGGAAATTAGGTGCAAATTGAGAGATCAATGAAGTGAGGGAGCATAATCTAATTCAAATCTCAATTTTCAAGAAGAACAAGGAAGGAAATCGAATTACACAAAGCAAATCGTTCGATTCCGGAATAGAGCACGTCGATTTTTGACAACAGGAAGAAAAATCGACCCCCAGATCGACCTCCCTTATTAAATCGTCCGATTTTTTCATTGTGTTTTGAGAAAATGGAAGAAATCGCCCCGACAAAAAAATCGCGTAGAAAAATCGGACGATTTTCTTCATTAAAACTCAAGCCTATATAAAGACTTCAACACTCGATTCCCTCATTTTACACAACCTCCATTCCCGATTTCCTTCTCTCACAAGATCCGAAAATTGCCCACCCTCTAAATCCCTCATTCCTTAATCGTTCTGAACGATTCTTGACCCTAAACTGAAGCATTTTCAACAAGGAACAAGAATCTAGCAATAACAAGCTCGGCAATCGACTCATTCATCCGGAATTCAGAATTGTGAGAATCGTTGAAATTGACAGAAAATCGACCTAATCCAGAAAAATCGGACGATTTGTGCCAAAAACAGGTCGATTTTTAGTGACAGAAATGGATGCCTTGAAGAGAATGACTAGAAATGCGGGGAAGAAGAAAGGATCTTCTTCCAAAGCCCCTCTCCCACCTCCACCACCCTCTCAAACCATTCCAAAGCTTCCACCTCCCACTTCTTTTACATTGTAAGTATTTTTCTCCTTCTTATACTTGATTTTCACATTGGGGACAATGTGGATGTTAAGTATGGGGTGGGGGTACTTACAATATCTTTTACTTCATCTTAGAACTCTATGCACTTTACACTACTTTTGATGATTTGGCTTGTAATAACTCTTACGCTACTTGCTTTCCACTATGACATTTGCATTTGCATGATCTTTTTCAAATTTTATGAGTTTTCAAAAATTTTTGTGCTTCTTATGATGGAAATGACCTCTATGATGAGAATTGTTATGTGAATAGGCAAAAAGATGACTTGGCTATGTTGAGATTTTAATCTTAGCATGAATGAACTTTCTTTTCTTGTTTGAACACATGAATGAATTATATGATCTAGATGTTCTGATAAAAGAATGAAATAATGGTTGAAGCTATACTATAAGTTCTTTTGTGCCATATGAGAATGATCAAGGCAATTCACTTCTTCTACATTCATTTCTTATCCATGCTAGCTCCTCAATGAAATATGTGACCCTCTTTTTACCATCCGGGAACTAGGATAAGTGGTTAAAAAAGGCATGTTTGATGTGGGAGGGCCATGAAAGCAAAATGCTTGCATTCAAAAGTATAGAAAAATTGTAACAGTTGGGGAAGTCAATCATGATGATGAGTAACTCGGCACCATTCACATAACCGGGTGTTTGTGTCTTGCCAAAGTCGGATTGAGCGATATTCCTAATGGGATATGGTATGTGCATCAAAGGTTTGAGGCATCTCGAAATTGAGAAACGCCGATCTCCTAGGCTTCGGTTATTGTGCACCTCTATCCATACTCTCAAAAAGTAAAGTGGAAAGAAAGCAAAGCTTTCACATGCAAAGCATGTACAAAAAAAAAAGAGAGTACAGTTCTTGAAGGTATTATGTTGTTCCTCTTTCCCGAATTAGCACCACAATTGCCTAAAAGAAATTCCCTCCTTTAACACATTTCTTAGACTTTTTCTTTGCTTAGAAGACCTTCAGACTTTTATGCATGTATTTAAGACTTCATGGCTTAAACTTGTTTGATTTTAATTGTCTCTACATTTTCTTCATGTTCTTTATTTGTGTCTTTGAGGAAGAAAAGATAGTTAATCCATGTTATTGTTATCATTGATGCATGACTTGCCTTCCCTTGCCTTGAAACATCACTTTGAGAGTGATCCAAAAAGAAGAAGCACTATTGAAAGAAAAGTTTTTGAGTTTTCATACATGTGTAATTCATGACATCTTGTATTCTAAATTTGAGTCTTGCTTAGGGACAAGCAAGGGGCCAGTATGGGGTATTTTGATGACATGAATTATATGTCATTATAATTATGCATATTGTAGAGGTTTACCTCGATTTACTCCGCATTTAGAGAGAACTTGTGTACCTTTTATGCTTTATTCAGTTATATTTCGGAAATAGAGGTCTACACGAGTTTTGGTTGAATTATAGGTAAATTGAATGGATTCGGAAGCAAGAAGCATCTAAGGTCATTAAGGAAGCTAAAGGAGCCTTAGAGGAGTCACAAGGAGCAAAGAAGTTGCATAAAAGAAGCATGAGGAAGAGGAAGAAAACAAGCCAAAAGACGAGCACTCTCTGTTGAAGAAAATCGTGCTATTTACCATCTAAATCTGACGATTTTTGGCATTAAAAATCAAACGGTTTTATAGGCAAATCGGTCAGCCCGATCTTCTTTGTTTTTCGGCCAAATGTGAAGACGACACAAAGCCCATCAACTTTGGGCTTGAGAAGGGTTTTTCCAAACGGCCCATTAGCAAGAAACTATAAGTTGGAACCCTAGGAACGAAAACGAGGAGGCCGTAGCGGGAAATTTTTAGAAGTTAGTGAGAGATTGAAGATTCTTGGAGGATGATTGAAGCACTTTAGCCGGGAAGTCAATCTTGATCATTGTTTGTGAGATTTCTTTGTTTCATTGAAGTATTTGTGGTTTTTGAACACGAATTTGAGTTAATTGAGAGATACATTGATCAGTTTTGAGATTGGTTTACAGATTTGAAGGTTATTGAATTTTTATTCAAGATTCGGGTTTATTTAAATTATTTCACTCAATCTTTATTTTGATTTGATTTTGAAAATGGTTGGCTAAAACCATTGTGATTCTGGGGAGAATAGTTGATGATTAAGGCTTAGATGATGATAGACTGAACTCATTCACACATTTGGACCCTGAGAGTTTAGATTTTAGTTTTGCGACAACAAGAAAATCGGTTTGTTCTTGAAGGAAATCGGCCGATTTAATGATGAACAGCACGATTTATTCTTCTGACGAACTTTAATTGAATTGATCTTTAATCAAAACTAATCCTTGCCTAAATCCCAACCTTGTTTAACCTTTTTAACCTCTAATTGAGTGTACGAAGAGACTTCAAACTTGATTCTACATTTAATAGATTAAGATTGCAAGATTTGGGTAATAAAGAGACTCAACATCCTTTATTAAGATTCTAAGTGTGCTTTCTATTCTTTACTTTGGAGAGTCATATCCTGGGGTTTTAGATAGTTAGTTTGAACATAATTCTTGTCTTTAGATCTTTCTATATTGCAGCATCAACAACCCTTATAGAGAGAACCTTTGGATTAGATAAATAGGCTTCGGAACTTCACCGTACGATACCTACCTTTGAACACATAATCTTGGCAATATAAACTCTGTCCTTATATCCTTTAGAAGTGTCTTGAATCAAAAGCCGAAATCGGATACTTGAATCCTTGGAATCATTTCCCCCCTTTATTGATCATAAAAGCTTTTGCATTTTCGCTAGATAATTGAATTTGAATTTACTCTCACCAAATTCCTGAGTTCGACTCTGGAATTCTTACCTTACTATAGTCGATCCGTACACTGCGGGTTCGCTTTGCTTTGAGTTCTAGATATAAATATTAAGACTTTGACGCACACACTTTTCGAGCGAACAATGATCTACTCTCAATCTCACCAGGTGTCTTAGGGCACTAGGTCTTACTGAGATGTGACCCATGTTGCATCAGTGGGTAGCCTTTATTCGAGTTCATCATGTTGAATCTACCAAGGACTTATCTACATAAGTTCTTTGACTAAGAGCAATTAACTTCTTAGATCTATCTATGTAGATATTGATGTCTAATATGTACTCGGCTTCTCCTAGGTCCTTCGTTGAAAAATACTTCTTAAGCCATTATTTAACTATTTTCAATATCGGAATGTCATTCCCAATAAGTAATATGTCATCAACATATGGGACCAAAAAGACTACTTTTCTCCCACTAAACTTGTAAACACAAGACTCTCTTTCGCATTTGATGAAGTCAAAATTGTTTGAGCACTTCATCAAAACGAAGGATCCAACTCTCTTAGATGCTTGTTTAAGTCCATAAACGGATTTCCTAAGCTTCAATATATTCACATACATTCCTAGTATTTTCTAGATCTTCAAACCCTTAGATTGTATCATATATACATCTTCTTCTTAATATCCATTTAGAAAAGCGGTCTTGACATCCATTTGTCATATTTCATAGTCATAATATGCGGTAATCGCTAGGATAATCCTATTGGACCTGATCAAACGGAAAAAATGTTTCCTCATAGTCAAAACCACCGGGTCTTATCCCGATTAAGACTAAAACGGGACGAGATGAGACCAATCCCACATGATATATATATATATATATATATATATATATATATATATATATATATATATATATATATATATATATATATATATATATATATATATATATATATATATATATATATATATTCATTTTCATTTTAAAATTAACACTTTATACAAACAAATATTTGTTGATATCGTGTTAACGAAATGCATCAAAATAGAATGACGGAAGATTATTTATAAAAAATAATTAAACTATTTAAATTCTAAGCATCCAAAATAAAAGTTAAGAACAAAATTACATGATAATCACTCCTCCGTAGTCAATGCCTCAACGAAATTTAGTTTTCATTTGGCCTTTCCATATGCTTGGACACAATTGTTTTTACTTAATATGTTTAAACTATTAATATCAATAAGATATAAAAACTATTTATAATGCATTGGTATAATTTAAAAATTAAAGGGAAATTCCGGATGGTACCCTCGTGGTTTGGGGTTTTTCGGATTTTGCCCAAGAGTTTTTTTTAGTCCTAATGGTACCCTTAAACTTTGTACTATTCCGGATTTTGCCCAACTTCATTAAATTGGCCAAACAATCCTTATCTTTAAATTATAAAAAATAAAAACTAAAAAAATTAAAAGAAAAGAAAGCAACCAGATCTTCCATCTTCGTTCCAGATCGTCTTCGTTCCACATATTCGTTACTTTCCATCTCCAGCAAAGGCCAACGACAGGCTAACATTCTCGTTGTCGACTAATAATGGCGTCCTGATAAAAAAAAAAAGCTCCCCCTCTCCTCCATGTTTAGTTGCGTCTACCAACGGCGGCTCGATTTCTTTCTTGGGAACTCTTTTTACTCGTTACTTTACACCCGAATCCATGAAAAATCACTGCCGGGAAGGAGATTGCGAGTAGGGATCATGCTTCATTTTAAGGCTAATTGATTCTAGTTTGTCTTCTAATCTCTCTTTTTACTTTCTAATTAGGTGGGAAAAGAAAGAAATTACAGAATCAGGTATGAGAATATAATGATTCTCGGTCAATACTCTATATAAATTAGGATTGGTAGATGATAAGCTCAACAAAAGTGCAATTCATGAATGTTGTAGACTTATATTTTTATTATAGCATTGGACATGAATGCTGAACTAAATCATATCGATTATTTCTTTAAAAAATTGAGAAATTAAACAATTAGATGTATATCATCATTATCCATTCTAATTTCTTGCGAGTATAAAACTAACGTTGTTACTGTCAACAAAACTACTCATCCCTTTCTTCATCACAATTCCAATCTAATACACAGAACGATAGGCCATTGTCGCTAGTCGACACAACTAAACCTAGAGGAGAGAGGGATCCTTTTATGAGGCCGGTGCCGCTAGTCGGCAACGATAATGCTAGGACGTTGTTGGTCTTCCTTGGAGATCGATGGAGAGTAACGAAGATGTCGAACGAATTTCGCCATCTTTGTTGGATATGGAGCGTAACGAAGATCTGAAACGAAGGCGTGAAACGAATAGTATTTGCTTGCTTTCTTTTCTTTTAATTTTATTTTTTATTATTTAAAGATAAGGATTGTTTGGCCAATTTAATGAAGTTGGGCAAAATCAGGAATAATGTAAAGTTTAAGGGTACCATTAGAACTACAAAAAACTCTTGGTCAAAATCCGGAAAACCCCAAACCACAAGGGTACCATCCGGAATTTCCCAAAATTAAATCTATAAAAATAAGATATTTGTATATAATGAATGGGGTGATGTGATAAGATGTTCACTCATGGTCCGTCCGCGACTCTACGCCTTTGAGTGGTAACAATTGAAGTTGAAGAGAAGAATGATGATGCAATCTGCGAGCGGTCAACATTTTCCAAGAGCACAGTTGCGGAACGTGTATCACGTGACCCTTTAAGGTGCTACCTCGGGGCGGTAAAGATGATGTTGACTTGGTAGGTCATCATCCTACATTATTGTCTTCCCACATGCTCGCAACTAGCTTCATCATGCATCAACTTTTTCAAAATCTTGACCCACCATACCATATATACCCATTATGTCAGACAAGGAGCCCGTTATGTTGAAGAGTTTAAAGCTTAAGGTGTGTCCATATAGCTTAATCATTAGGGCAATCACAAAGAACGATAGTTCCACCTACCCACATGCCTCACAAGATGACTCCTACAACAAATTTGCAAATTCATGACATAGCAATACTACGCCCACACAACTAAAACTACCAAATCTTATGATTTGTGTGAAGTGAACACGAAAATTTGCTTGTTTTATTTGAAATTTATTTCCAATCGTCTCTATTCTCCTACCAAATCTTACATTAATATTAAGTTTTTCTAATACACTTTAGTCTTGTTTTCATAACTAATCCAAGTCCCAAACAAAAGGTTTCCGACTCTCCCTTCTACCCCACCCCCCCAATATCATAGACATAGACCAACTGATAGGCACGTACTCCTAGCACTATAGAGGTCATTCCTCTTAAACAACTACACCAACCGGATACTTTTCTCCCAAATTATTTTTGGGAAAATAATTTAATTGTGTAGGGCAGTTGATACTAATGAAAGGGTTAGAAATAAGCAATTGGCACTTCAATCCATCTCACATTATTTGGTGTATATTCTATGCTAACATAGTGTTCACAAAAATCATCTCATGAAAAAAGAAGTTATGCTGACATTAATGTTAGATTTATCGATATTATTATTAGGAAAAATTAAATTAAATGCTATAATATTTTTTATATATAATTTTTAGAGGGGTGAGAAAATATTTTCGGGTTGTAATCATAATGCCGTGAAGTATTGTCATTGTATGTTGAACTATAATTCGCTTACTCTGAAGAGATCTTAATCATTAAATGTTTAGGGTAAATGAGTTGGTTCGAGGTTATTTATATAATCTAGTTTTTAGAAATTAATGAGATATCAATGTCGTCCTAACAGACAATTTTAACATTTGAAAATTGAAATTAATGGCAAAAATTGCAAATTTTGGTTGGAGACTTTGCAACAACTCCTTGGGAGTCAAGACACCATTAACTATAAAAACGATTTGTCAATCTGATATATGAGAACAACTATGCCTGCAGATTTTAGTTGTGAAAAGGTATTCAATATGTACAATATCTTGAACCTTAGGAGTTGCAAAATAAATGCGGTGTTAATGTTGTTGGTGAATTCATGATAAATGTTTGCATTTGTTGGTATGTAAGAAATAAATCCATTATCATCAATCCATTATGATGATATTGGATAATGTTGTTTGTGAATTCATGATAAATGTTTTTGCCGCGGTGTGTGAGTTGTTCGTCAATGGGAAGCTATTGAGTTAGGTGAATCATACCATAATCTCACTCATTTTCAAGGTAGATGTGTCTTCCCGTGTAGAGTAGTTTAGACCGATCTTGTGTTGTAATATGATCTACAAGGTCATCACCAAACTAATGGCGAACATATTGGGTCATTGTCTTGGGTACCTTATTGACCTGGCCTAATCTTCTTTCGTTCCAAGGAAGTTGATATAGGATAATGTGTTTCTCGTCCAGGAGCTTCTGAGGAGGTATAACGTGCGAAAGAAGATCAAACATTATTGCTTCATGAAGATTGACCTTGCCAATACCAATGACACGATTTCTTGGAAGTTCCCACAATTTGTCATGTTGGAGTTTAAGTTCCCGACCAGGTTCATTGGCTGGGTGATGGAGTTCGTCACTACGGTGTCCTACTCTATCTTGGTTAACAAGACTTCACATGAGTTCTTTCAGGCACGTCGTGTACTTAGGAAGGGATGCCCTTTGTCGCCGTTGTTGGTGATCTGCATGGAGTTTCTCTCGAGGATTTCGAGTTGAGATATCTAGACCCGAGTTACGGTTTCATAAGAAATGTGAGGACCTTCGGATATCCCATCTGATGTTCGTTGATGATGTCGTGCTTTTCTATACTGGCGATAGAGTGTTCGTTAGTATATTGATGGAGTTTCTTTACCGGTTTGAGAAGATTTCGTGATCAGTTATTAGTTTTCCTAAATATTCTATCTTCCTTGCTTTTGTCTCAGAGGATAAGACGTATGCGTTTGTCCAACTTTATAGTTTTACGGTAGGAGTGTTTCCTTTCAAGTACCTACGGATTCCTATCTCGCCTATTTTTCTTCGTTTGGGAGATTCCCCATTCACAAGATTATGAGACACCTTTCCTCGTGGAATAATAGGCACTTGCCGTTCGATGGACATTTGGAGTTGACCAGGGCAGTGTTGTAGGGTACCGAGACCTTCTGGTTGTCACTACTCCTCGTTCATATGTGGGTGCTTGACATATTGGTTAGCCTATATAGGTAATTACTTTGGATTTGTCTCTTGGTTGCTTGGTCCAAATTTTGTTTGCCCAAGATGGAGGTAGTTTGGGACTCCTCGACCTCAACTCGTGGCATATGGCATTTATGTGCAAGTACTACTAGTACATTCATGCTAAGAGCGATAGCCTTTTGGTGAAATAGATACACCATATAAACCTTCAAATTGTAGAGCGGAATAGTGGATTGTCATCTATTTGGATTTGTCTTCTGTAAAGGTAATCTTGAGTGCTATAGATGAGGTGGCTGCGTTTGCTAATTAGACGACTTCTTTGGAGGAGATACTTGAGTCTTGTTGCTAGGGGAGAGATTCTGAGTGGTTGAGGCTTATGAAATGTTCAAATTGCAGGGGGGGAAGAGGTGGATTGTTTTAGTGTAGTTTAGAACTCGGGTGATACGCTCAAGCACTACTTTATCATGTGGATGACGATCATTGACACGTCGCCTACCAAAGACAAAATGCATTTTCTTGGTATTGATCTGACATGTAGCTTGTGCAGTAGTGAGAGTGAGTGTCATGATCATTTGATCTTTGGTTGTACCTATGTTCGTGAGGTTTGGAGACTAGTGGGTGAGGGCTTTGGGATTCCGGGAGACGTATCACTAGATTATAGGTTTTAGTTTAGATGATTAAGATTGTGCATGGCAAGAGTTGATCGAGCCGGTCACATGTGTATGTTTTATTTGCTACGGTTTACTATGATAACATGAATTATGTCCTTAGTTTAGACTTGGATTTAGGTAGATTTTCCCTTTGTTTTGCATGCATAGACATGAATCCATGACATTTAAGCTTAACTTTGCATATTATGCTAGAATAGATGTCTACACGGATTATTGTCTCGTTTTCAGAAAATTTGGCGGATTTTGGAGCGTAATGACACATATGAGGAGAATCCTCGAGGTGGATCACAGAGGAACATGGTGGAGCATAAAAGGGAAGCTAGGACATCATCAAAGGATCAAGCAAGAAGCTAAGGTGAAGGAACGCAGTTGAGAAACCGCGCCCCTGATCAAGTGAAAAACCGCGGCCGAGATCATTAGCGGCCTAACCCACGGTTGCTTTTGCTTTTGGATATTGAAGAAACCTTGCTAAGTATTGCTTTCTTGATTTGAATATGTGTGTTGTTGGCTAAACCCCTGCGGTTTTAGGGTGATTGGTTGATGGTTGTGGTTAAAATGATGATAGACAAAGATTTTAAGTTAGATTTAGACGTTTATAGTTGGTTTAACCCTCGCTCTTTATAATCTCGGCCTATTCTTCAAGAACCGTAGTCGCGGTTTATCTTAGAACCACCCGAGGTCTCTTTTGTTTATTCGTAGATGGTATATCTTTATGCTTGAGTGTTAGATTTGCCAAATCCTAGTCTTTGTTGAGTATTTCATACCCTTAGATCCCTCTAAGGCTTACATCTAAGGTTGGAAAGAGACTTACCCGGTGATTGCCATTCTTAGGTGCCAACGATGACGAGTTCTAGGTAATAAAGGATTAAAAACCCTTTATTGGTTCGAGTGTGCCAGACTTCTTGCTTAAGTGAGCTTAACCTGAGACTTACCCGATAAAGGTTAGTTCTTTTCCCTTAGGTTGAGTGGTTGGTTTGAGTATATGTCCTATCCTTAAAGCCTTGAGACTTATCAGGTAATAGGTGCTTTGGTTTGGGATAGTGGATTGAGAGACCTCCCCCGTGATCATTCCCACCTTAGAAACACCATTCCTTAGTCATCCCAACCTTGTCCTAGTTTTTAGAAGTCTTGAATCTAAAACCGCAACCGGATACCTTGATGTCTAGAATCCACATTACCCGATTATCATATTATTTGTCTTTATTGTGATTTGCTTGACTCATTCTTTATTTTAAAATTGGTTTATATTATCTTTGATTTATCATCTTATATTGATTTCACCTCAATCCTTGTGTTCGACCTTGGAATATTTGCTTTTGCTGCATAACGATCCATACATTGTGGGTTCGCTTATATGTTCAGGCTTTTATTACAAGTATAAATTTAAGACTATATCGTTCTTATCACACCCATCAGGGAGCGAAAATACTACCATTATATTCTAGAAATGCCTTGATGTTTGACTATAACATGATTCGGATTGATGTACTTGTGAGATTGATCAAGACTCGTGTGTACATCTTGTTGCTGAGGTCTTCCCTATGGGAGTTAGAAAGAAGATTGCATCTTAGTATTTCATTTTTGGCAGAGTTGAATTTTGTTCCTTACTTTGATGTACTTTTGATATTTACATGTATCGGGCTTGGTTATTTTCTACTAATGGCTTTGTCGAAGGTGTATTGACTATTGTCTCAAGGTTTTGGCACTTGTATGGTATGGGTGTCTTTGTCACGTGATGGCATTGCCGAAGGTGGACGAGCCTCATGTGTTGTGCCGGTTTGGATGTTTGTTCTTTTTGCTCATTTTGAGGGTAGTTCGTATGTCCATGAGGAAGACATTCCTCTCTGGAGTACCTTGTTTGTTATTTTTGGCTATAGACTGTTGGTCATATGCATGCATATACTTTGTTTTGTTAATATAGTTGGGCTTCCAGCGAGCTCAATTATGTTGTTTTTCACTTTTATATGAATTTATCGTTACCCGAACAAGTCCTTATAAAAAATTAAACAAATTCCCTTCTATATTTACTCGTCATCACCCAATATTCTAAGCACAACTAAAAGTGTAGTTTCACGATAAATATAACATGTGTTGTATTTCTTAATTTAAATTTTATAGGTTAATGGATACAATTGCATGAATTGTCTTCTATCTATGAATATGATATATAATTTAGACTATGAAATTTAAAAATACAAATACAATGAGTATACTTGTTCCAAGCAAAACTCTCAAGACCTTATCTTGTCCAAACCTATGTTTTAATCTCAAACTAGGAATGAAAATGGGTTGGTTTATGGGTGGAAGTTCCACTTCCACCAACCGCCCACCTTACTTATACTCTCACCCACCTTACCCACCACCCGCCTAACACTTCACCCGTCACCCACCCACCCATTACCCACCGGGTTTTCGGGTGGTTCGGGTGAAATAACCGGGTGTGTATTGTGTAGTATATCTTTCAGTTTTAAACATTTACATGTATAGAGTAATTTATATTTTAAAGTAACACAAATATAAATCTACTAAATTACGGAACATTATCCAACGTTACAAACCAATGTGGAAAATGAATTCCAAATAGTTCAAAACTATGCACATAAACGCAATATTTATGCATACAACAAACGTAAATCAACATATACTACAATTAAACTCCTTTTGAGCTCTATGTAACGATCCTGCAATCTTTCGCAAACAACATGGTAAAATGATAGCTACTATTGACCATCAGCCTGTCTACTCTCATATTTTAAAAGGTCCGAAAATTTTGACTAGTATCATATAGAGAGACAATACGCACAAGTTTCCGCAAAATGTAATGGAACACATGATAAACTAACAGAATAGCTTGCAAAGAAGTTGTCTTTTTCCAAAATTATCAAACTAAAACAGTAAACAAAACACATGGTAAGAACAAAGAAGATGTATGTATTGTATAACTAACTGAATGCTTGAAGTGAGTGTTGTGTTGAGGGGAGTGTATGGCTCCAAAATCGAATATAGATCTGAGGAGAGGATAGAGAGAAGACACTAGTGAAGATTAATTACTTATTGAGAGAATCAAGCAAGCAATGCGCAAAAGAGAGTGACAGAACGGGGATGGGAGGGTGTGACTCCGCGGCGATAAACTGAGGTAGTCAAGTATGACGATTTGGCGAAGGACCAAATATTTTAGCGAGTCTAGCAACTAGCGAATTAGGGATCGATATTACAAATTCAGATTGGGGAAGAGGTAAGGTGAAACGTGATGCAGCTACACTCTTGTCTTTTGATATTTTATGGCTTTTATGTTTTTATATTTTTAATAATTTTTATATGGGTAGAATTTAAGGTTTTTAATTTTTATTTTTTTAAATACTTTATACGGGTTATGCGGGTCGGGCGGGGCGGGTGGTGGATGGTTTTGGTGGTGGGTGGTTGTACCTATACCCATAACCACCCCATCACCCGTCAGCCGCCCACCACTCGGAATTCTTTGGGTTTTCACCCACAAATTCGGGTCGGTTGACTGATTGAATCGGGTGGTTGTGCACCCATTTCCATCCCTACCTCAAACCAACTTAGAACTGAAAATCATTTATCACTCGACCTTTGAGTTGAGTGGAAGAATTAGTCGGATAAAAACAAGAAGTACTCTTGAATGTCTCGGATTGTATATATTACTCGAAGAGTCTTTGGCAATCGAGTAAATTCTTTGAACTGACTTGAGCAATTAACTCTTTTCTATCTTAAGCAATATGTGCAATATGTGTTGTTGTGAACGATATTGAGTGAGATGCTCTCTTGGTTGAACTAATTATCTAAAAAAAGTTTCGTTTGAAATAATATGGTTACTAGGCTTTTTCTAATTTTGTGTTTAATAAATGTATCTCTTGAGAGAAGAGTGTGTAGAGTTTGAGAATAAATACAAAAGGTTGGGGTATATTTACTTAATTGAAACATTAAAAAGTCTAATTACTACTCTAGTTTCTCAAAAAGGCCTAGTTACCAAAATTGCCCAAAAAATTTTGAGTAATTGTCTCTCCTTTAATTAGGGAGTTGTCATTGCTCTACATATTCTTTGAAAGATTGACATTTTGGATCTATCAAATGCACAACACAAATAAATAATTTGCCATCCAAAAAGGGGTAGCGGCGCAACTTGTTGCCCGCTTACCTTCTACTTCTATGTAAATAGTAATACCGTATAAATAAAAAAGTTTCAATATTAAAAAAAAAAAGTTGCTCAAACTTAGTAAGTATACTTTTAGGACCTCTTACCCTTGGAGAGAAAAAGATTATATAAATGAAAAAAAAAAATAAATAATATGACTGGAGGAAAAGTTGAATAATTGTATAGATCGTGAAATTCTTCAATGATTTGGAATATGTATTTAGGATATTGTACATTGATGATAAAGTAGGTGTGTTTTTTCCTTTGAACATGTTACTTGGCACTAGATGTTCCCATCCATTTTGACGGGTTCTTCCGTTCCGTCTGTATTAAACTCCGTTTGTGTTGATTTTAATTTATTGGTGTATATTTGGGATTGATTGTTTGGAGAGGTTGTGAATTTATGATCGACTGTTAGAAACTTTCTATGAAATCAAACTCTAAAATGTGCATGTTGTTTCCTCGTGTGTTCTCTTGTGCAATCTCTCCGAGCACCCCTTTCTCCAACTATAATCCTTTGACTTCGGATTCCACTCGTCTTCCTCGATGTTTCTCGTACTTCCGTGCCTGCTTCGGACTTTTATAAGTTGATGTTTTTTATTTGCTAGTTCGATTTTCTTAATCCTTTTCATGACGGTTTATATATTTGTTGTATTTACGTCTTCTTGAACAATCGGGATTATTAGGTGATTCGAATTTATTTCCCTTTTAACAAAAACAAAATTGCATCCAACAAGATGTCTAAGAAAATTTGAAAAAAGTATAGCATCTCCTGTGTAAATGGGGCCCTAAATGAAGGTCCATAATTATGGGGAAAAAAACGAGTAGTTGAGAGACATGTAGTAGGGCACCTTTCTCATGTGCATTCAGACTAACAATGGAAACTTAGCCCAGATCATTTGTTTTAAGAAAGCACTTGCTTTCCTTCCTCCTCGTCTGCTTTCTCTGCAACCTATGTTGTATAAAAAGAAGCTTAGATCCAAGTTAGCTTCATTCTTTTATTTCTTTTTGCTGCTGCAGTAAAGTGTACGTACAAGCAAGGGAGTAAGTATGGATTTCTGGAGTTTGTTTATGGTGGCTTTGTTCCCAGTGATGAAGGTCCTACTGGTGACCCTCATCGGCCTCTTCCTCGCACTCGAAAGGATCAACATTTTAGGAGCGACGGCCAGAAGTATTCTCAACCATGTAAGCTCCCATCCCGATTCATGAATTTGTTTTCATCTGTCGTTCAAGATTTGATATGGTAGCTGATTTATACATGCGTACGTAGTTTTATCTTTAATACGAATTTATTGTTTTACTGATGAATACGAAAACAGATACTGTTTTACGTATTTAGCCCAGCAATGGTAGCTGCCTACCTTGCTGACACAGTCACCTGGGAGAACATCGTTGAAATGTAAGTTACTTTTCATCACTCTCAACTCTCAACAACATATATACATACGTAGGGCCCTGTACGTTTAGCTTATGCCGACATATACGTACTAATGTAAAACGGATACATGGATGGACGGAGGAAATTATATATATACTAGTCTAATACCCGCACCGTGTGCGGAATTAGCTTTAATAAATTGTAAAACAAATCTAATTATTAATTAAATTGAGTTGGAAGATAATATTATAAAGGAAAGCAAAAGATAATAAAAACAGAAATGTATATTTTTAAATAAATGATAGTTTACATGTTCTTGATAAAAAAAAGTCCTAAATGAAACTGAACGTTAAAACGACCCGTAATATAAAAATATATGGAACCATGGTTTATGTAATTAAGGTTTTTTTTAATATTAGTGTGTATATATATATAGATCGTTAGTTTATATAATTTTTTGATTAAATTTTTTAAAATGAGAGTGCGTTTTAAATTGCAAGGACAAAAAGAACGGAAAAAAAAAATGGCATTAAAGGCTTATACTTTATTATTAGTATATAGATATATATTTTAACACTAATAGTATATATACATATATATTTGGTAAGTAGATAAATATAAGTTCTATAATAAGATAATTAAAATATGATAAGTATATATATTATTTAAAAAAAACTAAAATTTTAAGAAAATGACATGTGACATATTTTTTGTTAGGATGAACCACGTTGAAGTAAACGCTTCTGCTTTAATATATATATATATATATATATATATATATATATATATATATATATATATATATATATATATATATGAATTCGAAGAAACGTGGCAGCTGATTGACGGAATGATTGGTTTGAGGAAGAAATGAGGTTGAATAGTTAGGTGGTGAGATCCAAATTAAAGTACATAGTAAAAGAGAATGCAAAATGTGCAGGTGGTTCATGCCGGTAAATATAGTGCTGACATTTATTCTGGGATCGGCGTTGGGATGGATGTTGGTGAAGATAACAAGGGCTCCTCCTCATCAACATGGCCTTATTATCGGCTGTTGCGCTGCTGGTAATCCTCTCTCTCTCTACTTTAGATTAATGAAATAAATAAATTGAAAAATGTGTAAACTTATAAATAAGTTTAGTTTATATGATAATACATATATTCTAAATATATCATCTCTTATGCAATGTGATAATATAAACATTAAATTAGTATTAGTTAATTTTTGTATAAATATGATACAAAAAAATTATATAATTTGTAATTTAGTGAAAAAATGATAAAATTTATGGGTATGTAAAGAATATAAACTAGCTAACCGTTAGATAAATAAGTACAAATATATTAAAGAACTTATAAAACGCCCGCGGTTTACGCATAAAAAGCACAGAGATTGATACAACGCTACGTCAACCACATAATCACTTGCGGAAATAAAGGGAACACGTAATAATGTAATATGCAAAGCTTCAAATTAGAGAAAAAACAGTAAAGTATGTTATATAGTTTAGAGGGAGTTTATGAAATACAACATAAATTGTATTTAGACCTATGATTAAATAAAAAAAAAGATAGATTTATGTTTATCTATTATAATAAATTTTATCCTAATTGAGACGTTTTTATTGTAACTTTACTTCACTAATATTTCTTGTAATTTATTCTTATAAATGAGAAGTATTTTTTGAAATTTTATAATTTTTATAATAAATGCGAAAATTTAATAAATGAATGTAGTTATGATATATGTTTGACAGTCCCTCCTTTTCATCGTAATATCAACTCGACAAGTTGGATCCACGATTTATTTTTTTTAAAAAAATTATAAATATACGTTAATATGATACTTGAATTTTCTCTTGTACACCAACTTTTTAGTACAAGAACTATAGTAACTATTTTTTTTTGTACACAATTATTCTATCGTATACAAGAAATTAAAAATATCATTAGATTATTTTTCTTATACACAATGAATTTGATTATTTATATACTTGAAATTCATATATAAGAATTAAATACAAAATATTGTAAGAAAGTTGATATATTAAATAAGGATAAATTATTCCATTCATCTATAAAAAATGTTATATATTTATTTGTTTATTATTAAGAAATATCACTAACTAATTATTATGAGCTTATATTACCTACCAAATTCATAAGGTTTTTATGAACCCATGTTGGGACGAAAGTGTAACGAATTAATTATGTAAGTGGAGCGTAGGAAACCTTGGAAACTTGTTGTTGATCATGATCCCAGCAATCTGCGACGAATCTGATAGTCCCTTTGGAGATTCTTCAACCTGCACCACCGATGGAGATGCCTATGCTTCCCTTTCCATGGCGGTAATTAATATCTCTTTCTCTCAACACCAACCTCAACAGTTTCACATATATCTCATGTGTTACTGATTATGAACAGATTGGAGCTGTATATATTTGGTCTTATGTATATATCATAATAAAAGTATCAAATGATCGAAGCAAAGCTCAAGAAACCATTATAAGTAACGGTTCCAGCAACAGCATAAGAGCATCAGACGAGAGTACAGAAGCGTTGCTATCATCGCATGATGAACCGGGTTCTTCGTGTAAAGTTGATTTGCCTCACAGTGAAGATGAGGTATGATCATAAAGTAGATATCTTTCTGTATTTATAGAATAAGCGTTGAGGCTGCGTTTTTATTACAGGTGAAGGTGTCTTTGTTAAAGAAAATTATGAAGAAAATGAGCAGCACAATCGATCTGAAGATGATTTTAACGCCATCTATTATAGCTGCGGTAGGTTTCGATATTTTCATTTGTTGATCGAGCGAGTCTGTGTTGGCCTGTTGGGTACGTTTAATGGTGATTTTTGTTGTAGATAATTGGGTTCATCATCGGCGTGGTGTCTCCCTTACGGAAATTGATGATTGGTGACAGTGCTCCTCTTCGGACGATATATGGCGCTGCAGATCTCATAGGGTATGCGCGCAACTTGGCTTAATCCGATGAGTTTGGTTTGACATATTCTTGATTGTGTGATTGTCCGTAGGGAAGCGGCAATCCCGTGTATGACGCTGATAGTCGGAGCCAACCTTTTGAAAGGTTTGAAGAGCTCGGGAGTGAGTGTGATGGTTGTGGTGGGGATAATCGTGGTTAGATACGTGGCCTTGCCGGGACTCGGCATTCTTGTTGTCAAGGGAGCACATAGATTGGGATGGGTGGGCTCCGATGCTTTGTATCAGTTCGTCCTCATGCTTCAGTTTGCGCTTCCACCTGCAATGTCCGTAGGTACAATAACGCAATTGTTTGAGATAGGGCAAAGTGATTGCTCGGTTATAATGTTGTGGTCGTATGCTGTGGCTGCACTTTTCCTCACGCTTTGGTCGACTTTCTACATGGCACTTGTCTCTTAATCATCCATCTTCTCTCTATTCTTCATTCAAAATTGCCTACCACTTCCCTTTTTGCCTGCTTTTTTACCTATCTCTATTTTGTGTGGCTTTTAGATTGACTGTCTTTCAGATGTAATCAACCATAAATTATTACAATTTATTTTTGGAAATAGTAGAGAGAATCCTCAATACAGAAGGATGTTAACTCCCATTCAAATAGGTTCAGTGGGGTTGACCGTGTAGTTAATTATGGCGATGTTTACTTGGTGCATGTAGAAATCGAATATTATATGACACTTTGAAGATTGGTGGAGATTTTGGTTATTTCAATTCATTGAGCGGTAAGAAGTTGAAGGTACTAGAAAAGTGATGACGAGGATTCACAGCGGTACAAGTCACGTTGTGTATAATGGGAGTTATGTGTCCAATCCAAATCATCTGTCCCTAATGCTGTCCCAACATACTGTCCCTGAATTCCTATTCGTTCACGTGGTCGAAGTTATTTAAAAAAATTGAAGCTTTAATTGCTGGTTTGACTCAGATATTAAAAATAGGGTTTACTGAACGAATAGGAATTCAGGGACAGCATCGGGGACAGATGATTTGGATCGTTATGTGTCGTCCCGTTGGTTGCAATAACGATATAGGATACTAGCTTGTCTGTATAGGAAGATGTTGCAATGATGTAAGGGGAAAATAATTAAATTATTAGGGATACAAATTTGACCGCATTTTTTTTATCTTAGATATAAACTAGGTCCCTGCTCAATTTTTTTTTTTAAAATTTTTATTTATACATTAGATAATATAGGTAACTTGGATTATATCTAAAACTAATAGCAGCATAGCATCCTAACCGGTGGCTTCGGTTTGGTGGGGAAGGGTTGACTGGTGAATTGAAACCCACGAAACAAAGATGAATTGAATGGCAGCAGTTTCGACTACGGAGGCGGGCTTCGGTTCCTCCTTCGTTGTGGTGCTTGCGGCGGCGAGGGCGAGACTTCATGACTCCTCCTCCTCCCTCCTCTGATTCCATCACGCCGCCGACTTCACCAAGGTAGTGAAACTTCGTGGTCGTCCTGAAAAGACAAACCGAACAAGATCGAAGGCTAGAGCGCCCCGTTCGAACAAGAACAAGAACACAAAAACGATTTAACGAGGTTCGGCAATATTTCTCAGAAATATTCCTACTCCTCGGGGCCTCAAGAGATTACCAATCCACTATCAAAAACGAACCATGAAAATACAAGAACAAAACGTATGAAAAACTAAATCCGCACACAACTTGTAGACTTTAGGGATTAACCCTATATTGTCTCAACAAGTATTGGCTTCACAAAGGAAAGCAAGAAAAACAACAAACATAGAGCAAAAACGAGGAGAACAATCTCCTCTATTGCTGCGTTGTTGTAGAAAAGACAGAGAAAAAGAACAGCTGCTGAACTTTCTGTTGTGAGTTGGAGGTGAGAGAGCAGTCCAGTAGACAAGGAAATACGTTCTGAATTTATGATGCACTGCTGCTGAAAGGAGATTATAAACGTGCAGCTTCTCTACCGTAGATGAAACGCAGTGTTAAATTTAAATCTGTCGGGCCCCTTTTTTTCTTTCTAAAAACTCAGCCAGCCCATCACATTTGGGCCCATCAAAAACCTGTGTTTGCAGCCCACTTTCATATTTGGACTTTGGAATTACGTATTTCACAATTTTCCCTCCTAATTTCTAAATTCATCTAGTAGTTGATTTTTGAGTAAAACCGTCATCAACCCATTTTCCTTACCTTTGCGTGACTTCTAAAATGTGTAAGAAATTCCTGCAAAAAATTTTTTCTCACTGGTCACTATTTTAGTGTCAAAATCTGCTGGTTCAGTATCACCATCAAATTTATCAACAAGTAAGTTATTTGACTCTACTTGTAAACAAATATAATGATATCTAACATCAATATGTATAGTCCGTTCATGATAAACTGGATCATTAAAAAGATATAATGCAGTTTGACTATCCATGTATAAAGTTGGCATAGTATACTTACCATCTATCTCAAACAAAATATTACTAAGCCACACAGCTTCTTTACAAGCTTCAATTCAGCTACATACTCCGCTTCGGTAGAAGATAAAGCTACAATAGGTTGTTGGTGAGATTTTCAAGAAATACAATTTTCACACCAAGTATATACATAGGAAGTAGTAGATTTTCTATTATCTTTATATGAAGCATAATCAAAATCTACATAACCAGTCAAATCATAAGAAGAATGATGTTTAGCATATAATAATCCAAAATTAACAGTTCCAACATATTTAAACAGTTTTTTCATAGCTTCCTAGTGTTTTTCACCTGGGTCAGACATAAATCTTCTAAGAGCACTAGTAGCAAAGGCAAGATCAAGTCTAGAATAAATCATAGCATACATGATAGATCCTACAGCAGCATCATA
The DNA here is from genome assembly GCA_033239045.1 of Fagopyrum esculentum. Taxonomy (NCBI): domain Eukaryota; kingdom Viridiplantae; phylum Streptophyta; class Magnoliopsida; order Caryophyllales; family Polygonaceae; genus Fagopyrum; species Fagopyrum esculentum. Next base: position 124,538,428 of record BSUD01000007.1, read on the forward strand.
AGGAATCTTACTCATGCGAGATTTTTCCTCTTTAGACATATTCTGGACACGAGTCAAATCAAAGTGTTCTCCTAAGGGTATTTTAGAAGGTTTAGCATCTTTTAGATTGAACCTATCTAACACCTTAGTCACATAGTCAGATTGGGAAAGCCAAGTTTGTCTCTTAGACCTATTTCTTTCAATTTTTATCCCTAGAATTTTTTGACAGGACCTAAGTCTTTCATATTAAAGTTGCTTCTAAGAGAATTTTTCACCTCATTTATCTTAGCTTTGGATTTATAGATTAACAATATATCATCCACATAAAGCAAGATATATAAAGGAGAATCAGTTTTGACAGATTTGAAGTATAAACAATGATCATAGTGACTTCTTATAAAAACTAATATTTTCATGCATTTATCAAATTTGATATTCCATTGTCTAGGAGATTGTTTCAAACCATATATGGATTTATTTAATAAACACACATAATCAGGGTGATTTTTGTCTATAAAACCTTTTGGTGTCTCATATAGATAGTCTCATAAAGGTCTCCATGCAGAAAAGCAGTTTTAACATCCATCTGTTCTACTTCATAGTCATAAACTGTAGCTACAGTAATAAGCAATCTCATTGTCTTATATTTCACAGCAGGAGCAAAAATGTCATTGTAATCTATACCTTCCTTTTGAGTAAAACCCTTAGCCACTAACCTAGCTTTAAATCTAGGAGGGTAATTAAGTTTAATGCCATCTTTGATTTTATAAATCCATTTGCAATCAATAGTTCTAACACCATCTAGTTTAGCTGCTAACCAAAACTTAGATTGACTACATTTAATAGTATGTTCATACAACTCAGGAGTATAAGTATTAATAATCACATCAGCAATCAACACACCAAATTCTACCAAATTATTATCCTTATTATATACAAACTCAACAATGTTTATATAAGTAGGATTAAAATACTTTGGATTAGGAACTCTAGCTCTAGGTGCTCTATCAAAAGTAAGCTGATAATTAGACAAATCAGCAGCATTAGGAACAAAATCAGAAACCACAACAGAATCAGAAACAGAAATAGGAGAAATGTCCAAATAGTGTCCGAATTAGTTACAGTCCCAATTACAGTTCCAGAATTTTCAACATTGACAGAAGTTGTGTAAGAGTTAGAGTTAGAATTAGAACTGCTTACTACCCACCTGATTGGTGAGGTGTGTTGTCTTCTGAATTTTTTTCCAACTCAATACTCTCCCTAGTTTGTTCAGCAGCAGCATTACCAGGAGCATTGTTGGTGTGTCTTCGAAAAACACCAATATCAAATTCATCAGCTGGCTCAAGGGTGTCACTTGGCATGAAAAAATCTATTTTTCTGTCCCTGTTAGTATTCTCAATAGTAGATGTAAGAAGATTTTTAAAATGAAAATCAGATTCATTAAAAGTTACATCGCTACTAGTAAAAACCTTCTAACCACCAGGTTGTATAACAAGTAATTTGTAGCCTTTTACCCCTTCCGGATAACCTAACATCACACACTTGAGAGCTCATGGATTTAGTTTACCTTGAGAATGGTGATCATAAGCTGTACAACCAAAAGGTCTTAAGTGTTCTATACTTGGTTTTTGACCAGTCCACATTTCTTGTGGGGTCTTAAACCCTATAGAAGAAGAAGGAGTTCTATTTATCAAATAAGAAGCTGTAATTACAGCCTCCCTCCAAATGGACTGTTTCATACGTGCAGAAAAGAGCATGCATCTAGATTTTTCAAGCAAAGTCCTATTCATCCTCTCAGCAGTACCATTCTGCTGAGGGGTTCCCGAAACAATCAAATGTCGTTTTATTCCATTTTACAAACAATACTCATTAAAGTCTTGATTACAAAATTCTAAACCATTATCCGTTTTAAGACATTTGAGCTTATGGTTATATTCATTTTCAACTTTGGTTTTCCAAAGTTTAAAAGTATTGAAAGCTTCACTTTTGGCCTTTAACAAATGTACCCAAACTTTTTCTTGAAAAATGATCAATAAAGGAAATAAAATATTTTCTACCTCCAATAGTATCAACTTGGACAAGACCCAAAAGATCATAATGAATGTATTTAAGAGGATATTTAACAACATAGGTAGATCTATTGAAAGTTGACCGAGTTGCTTTACCCAAAATGCAGTTTTCACACATGTTCAATAGAACAGGTTTATGATCAAAATAACCATTTTTAAACATGTAATGCAAGCCTTTATTTCCTATATGTCCAAAACGAGCATGCCACAATTTGGTTTGATCAAAGGTTCATGTTCACAACAGAATTTAAAACATTCAATTCAGGAGAACCAACAACATGATATAAACCATTTTTCTTCGCACTTTTAAAGAGGATTTTACCATATTTTAATCACATTCCTAACACCATTATTTGTGTGAATCTGGCAGCCTAGGTCATCAAAAACACTTTTAGACAGTAAATTTCTTCTAAGTTCAGGCACCCACCTAACTTGTTGAAGAGTTCTAATTTTATCATCATGCATCATGAAGAGAATATTACCAATGCCTTTTATAGATAAGGAAGTATGATCTCTTAATCTAACCACCCCATTATCACATTTATGCAGATAATCAAAATATTTTTCATGAGAAGTGGAATGCATGGTACAACCAAAATCAAATATCCAAGCATCAAAATCATCATTATGAGAAAACAACAAGCAATTCATCATCATAGTAAGCATGAGACTCAAGGATATTAGTAGAACCATTTTTGGACTTATTAGCATCATCCTTCTTCTTCTTATTACAATCAGGAGTTTTATGACCCTTAATACCACAATGGTAACAAATGATCTCCTTTTTACCAGATTGAACAGAAGAATTCTTTTGATTATAACCAATTCTAGAGTCAGCTTTACTATCTCGATTGTTGTTGTTCTTATTCTTCTTATTTTTACCTTTAGCAAATAAGACTTCTGATTTACTATCCCTAGACTCTCCTTTCATTTTAAAGACCTTTAGAGTGTTATTCTTTTCAATTATGGCATCTAGAATCTTTTTTCTAGTTAAATCTTCATGATCATATTGAATAATGTCTTTAAAATTGTCAAATTGTGAAGGGAGAGAGTTAATAATTATAACAGCTTGGTGAACTTCATCTATAGGATCCTTACAACGTTCTAAGTCATGAGTCATTCTTAAGAAACTATCAGATTATCTTGAAGAGAAAGGTTAGTGTTCATCTTAAAAGTGAATAACCTACACAACAAGCTAACTCTACTAGGAAGAGACTTAACCTCATACAACTCTTTAAGAGTTGTCCATAGAGTTTTGCTTGTTGTGTGAACAAGAACCTGTCGGCCTACTTCATTTGTGAGCCTCATCATGATCTCACTATGTGCCTGCAAATCCATTTCCTTTCTTTCCTCAGCACTTAGTGCAGGTGGATAGCTCTCGTCTATTGCATGCCAAACTTTCTCTTTTACCAAGACTCCTTTCATCCTATCAGACCACATACAAAAATCAGAAATACCATCATAGGGTTTCATTCTGTAATAAGAGTCAGCCATTATTATAATATGAAATGGGAAAAGAAAGAAGTTAGAGAAGTTAGATATACACAGAAGATAAGACTACATACAGTTGAGAATTAACATGTAAGGATAAAAGATATCAAGATTAGTACATAACGACAGCAGCGGAAGCTTAAAGAAGCAAAGTAAAACAACAATGTCAACAAACTAATCACATACAAACGTAGCATGAGCTTCGTTCAAGGATCTATTACAAGGTGTAAGTGATCTATCAAGATCTGTAACCAACAGATATAAGCATCATAACAAAGAAAAGAAAGATTTATATTTGGCTCAAGAGTATAAAAAACTCAAGATCCAAATTCAGAAAATATGAAACCGATTTAAGGACATATCTAAAGAGATCAGTGCTTTTAAAAACCGATTTATGTTTTTAAAAGAAAAAAAATATGTAATGTAAAACAAAACAGATTTGGGAAAAAAGGCAGATCTGAAGCTAGATTCAAAAAGCAATCCAGATCTGAAAGCAGATTCGAAAAATCAGATCCTTTAAGACGTTTTCAAAATTTTTCAAAATACAAGCAAGGAATCGCAACAGATCCTTTAAGACGTTTTCAAAAAACCATATCAAAAAAAAAACCAGATCTACGAATAGAAAAACGAGATATGTGGTTTATAATGTAATATCCGGAATTTTTATTCCGTCTATTTCTATTATAAACTCGATCTCGATCAATTGATTCATATCCGTCTACTTAGTTAGACATATTATGATAAAATTTATCATTTTATGTAAATCTCCTTCACATAAAATGATAGAATATTTTATAAGTTTATCATTTTATGTAACTTACCTTCACATAAAATGATAGGGTTTTATAACCAATCCTAAACTGTAATATATATAATCCGTATCCGGTTATTCCGTGCATTTAGTTTCGGGTTCTCGATTCCGGACTGCAGCTAGCACCGGGCTGCTGCTCCCTTCACCCTTGTGCCAGCCCAGCGCCAGCTTCTGCAGCCAGCAGCCCACTGCTTTGCCTCGTCCAGCGCTAGCTCCAGCCCAGCGTGTGCTCAGCCCAGAAGAGCTGATGCCTTGTCATCTTCAGCCCAAGAAGAGCTGCTGCCTTGCCAGCTTCTCCAGCCCAGCGTCTAGCCGCCCAGATTGCCCGTCTTCAGCCCAGTTTCGGCCTTACATCCTTCAGCCAGAGCCCAGCCCAGCAACAGCCAGTCAGCGCCTGCTCCAGCTCAGGAAGGAAAGGCTCCTTGCCTTCTTCAGCCCAAACAGAAGATCAGCAACAATTAAATTCTCTTAAACTCCCACGTAACAACATCTTCTGTCCAGCCACAATCACGCAACCGTTATTCCTTGCGTCCAAATACATCCAGCGGCGATCGAAGTCTTTTCTACACGACCTTCCTTCGTGTGCAACTGAGTCGACAGCAAGGTGAGCCTCCTTCGATCTCTTCCTTCTGTTACGTTGATCTACAACAGCAGCGTTTTCATCTCGTGTCAACAACAGGACGAGAAGCCGACGTTAGTATTGGACGCTGGTGCTGTGCGAGTATAGCCATCCAGACCGTCGTCCTTAACACGAGCCTTGCCCCACCCTCATCGATCGAACGAGCCACGTCTCCTTCTGTCCCTACTGGTAAGACGATCCTTCCCCATCTATTATCTCCTTGATGTCATGGCTACAATGACTCATCACCCTTCCTTTTTATTCCGATCAAATTCCCAACTGTTGCAGCAGTGAGATCGACCAACGCTTACAGATTAGTGGTGCAGATCGGAACCAACAACAAATTACCCTTCTAGCTGCAACCCGGTAAGAGCCTATACTTGGTTTAAAATAGGTTTCTGATTAGTTTAATGGGAAGGTTAATGTATGATCTTATGTATGTATACCGATTCCTTAAGGCTAGATTGATGAGTTGCTGTAGTTCGGCCTTGAGCACGATTAAGTTAGTAATAGGTAGCTACTGAGTTGTATAAACAAAATGGTAGAAATAAAGGGCTGCTGTAAATTCAACTCTTTTCTTTCAGCTTTTAAGTTAGAAACTGCCTACCTTGTCGACCAATGTTTGAGCGTTTGGATAAAGATCCACCGTTGAATTTTGGATATGTTGTAGACGGTTATACGTAGTATATGGTATAAAAATTTGAGAGGAAATGAACAGTCGGATTAGAAATTATAAGCTTCCGAAATTGGGTAGTTGAGCAGTTTTTGTAAACTTAGGATTTTTGGTTAAGTATAGAATTTGTAGGTGAAATAGTCAACTTTGAGAATTTTTATAAAACTGTTGAATGAACAGTTTGGAGAAATTCTTCCTCCTAAAGTTAGATAGAACATCATAGATAATCTAGGGATGTAAGTCGGAATTTTTATAAGCGGTCACGAATTTTATATTTGAAATCGAAGTTAGACCTTTACGATCTTTTGAAAAATATGAAAATAGGAAAGATACCGGTTTGTACCCAAACTAAACCTTAGGAGTTAGAATATGTTTATAGAATCTCAAATAGGAGTTTAGACATGAATGTTGGAAATTTTGGGAGTTTTGGAACCAAGGGTAAAATGGTCATTTTACCCTAAATTAGTATTGTAACTAGTTATGTCTTACTACGTTCTTCTATCTTAGAAGTCTTAGACTTCTAATTAATTGAGAGTGTGCTAATGCACTTATCCCCTTTGACAGGCAACTGAGTTGCTACAGTTTACAGAGCGAGTTTGGTTTACAGAGAGTCGAGCTTTATACCAGGTAAGTCCTTTGGGCTTACTTAGCTGACTTCTAAATATGAGCATGAATGATGATAGTGGTGTGTGATTGAAATGTTTAGAGAGATAGGTTGTGATATATATTTACCGACCTATACTTGGCCTAAGAGTAACGGGCGGTGGCATTCTGCTCAGTTAGCTTGCGAGCGCTGGGGGTTTCTTTAGGGACTAGTCCATACTTGGTTTGTAGTGATGCTACCGGCGGAGGTCAGCTAGACCTACACCCAGTCGGATAATGAACGGAGGCGAGAACTGTTAATAGCTCTCGTGCCACAACTGTAAATCGAATAAGATGAATCACTTAAATAATAGAAAATAAACGGTTGAGTGCCAGCATGATGTTTGTTTATTTTTGTTTCTGCTTGTGTTTGTGTTGTTGTCATTCTACTTATATTTGGATAGATAGCTAACGGTTGATATGTTGTGTAGATTTGCCACAGGTTAGAGCAGATGCCGAGTGATCCGGACGGTAGTGGTCAGCCGGGGTGTCGTACTTTAGGACGTTTTACAATTTCTCCATTTGTGGGTTTATCAGTTGGACTTTGTTTCTTGTCGCTCTTTCCGTACTTTGTTATATTACGTTTTCCGGCTGTTAGTTGTTTTGATCACATTCATACATTGTTAAGAATTATTTTATGATTTCTGGTTTTCCTTATCTGTGCCTTGTTGTAAGATCTTGTTAAGTTGTTGTCAAACTGAGGTCGGGACCCACTGTGCGGTCCTAACCAGTAACTCCCTGAGTTGAAAATTTTGGGGTGTTACATATAAAACCGGATGTACAATTTTCAGAAAAACAACAAGTCCGATAGTTTTTTTAAAAAAAAACAGATCTGAGATTGTAAAAAACAAAAAACAGCAAAGAAAAAAAACGGATCTGTAAAAAAAACGTTATAAGAACGTAGACAAAAGAAACAGATTTAAAAGTGGATCTAGATTTCTCGCAACTCAAAATGCGAAATCCGTAGGTCATTGTCTTTCCGGCTCTGATACCACTTTGAAAAGACAAATCGAACAAGATCGAAGGCTAGAGCGCCCCGTTCGAACAAGAACAAGAACACAAAAACGATTTAACGAGGTTCGACAATATTTCTCAAAAATATTCCTACTCCTCGGGGCCTCAAGAGATTACCAATCCACTATCAAAAATGAACCAAGAGAATACAAGAACAAAAGGTATGAAAAACTAAATCCGCACACAACTTGTAGACTTTAGAGATTAGCCCTATATTTTCTCAACAAGTATTGGCTTCACAAAGGAAAGCAAGAAAAACAACAAACATAGAGAAAAAACGAGGAGAACAAACTCCTCTGTTGCTGCGTTGTTGTAGAAAAGACAAAGAAGAAGAAGAACAGCTGCTGAACTTTCTGTTGTGAGTTGGAGGTGAGAGAGCAGTCCAGTAGACAAGGAAATACGTTCTGAATTAATGATGCACTACTGCTGAAAGGAGATTATAAACGTGCAGCTTCTCTACCCCAGATGAAACGTAGTGTTCCATTTAAATCTGTCGGGCCCCTTTTTTTCTTTCTAAAAACTCAGCCAGCCCGTCACATTTGGGCCCATCAAAAACCTGTGTTTGCAGCCCACTTTCATATTTGAATTTTGGAATTACGTATTTCACACGTCCAAAGATAGTTATCTTCCTCTTGATCCAACTGAAAGCGATGAAACCGACAAAGATAAGCTTCTCTTGGTAGCTTATGGGTGTGTTTGGGAGGTTAAAAAAGGTAGATGAAGGTAGATGATGAAGATTATGGTAGATGAAAAACTGAGAATTTGGTGTTTGGGAACCAAAATTTGAGAAGATGAAGGCAAATGAAGATAGATGAAGGAAGATGAAGAATTGAGAATTTTATCATCTACCAAATGGTAGATTATGGAGATGAAGGAATCTCCATCTACTTTTCTTCCAATTTTGTCCTAGAAATTTTTTTTTTATATTGTTCATTACTAAATTTATGCTTAATATAATTATTTTTCATTATTATTATTATATATCTATAACGATTAATATAACTATAAAATAAGATACTTATCAGAAAATTAAATTAAAAACTAACAAATAAAATAAAATTACTTATAAATTAAACTTGATGATTGCATTATATTTGTTCAAAAAAATAATTTATTGTCACATAACTCTTGGAACATAATTTTTTTTGAAGGTAATTATAATTTGTTTCTTGTTAAATTTATTTTAAATTAGTGATAAATGAAAATATGTCCTTTTTAGTAATTTTACATTGATGTCAGCTTTCATAAGCTTCGTTCTTCCAAACACCAACTAAGCTTATCAAAAAATATCAGCTCGTCAATCAGCTTCTTATTTCAGTTACTCATTCATCTCCAGTTTTAGCTTCATCTACCAATAAGCTTCAGCTTCATTTTCAACTCCAATAATCTACCATTTCCCAAACGGCTAAATGACGGCATTGCCTTCTAAGGAAGTAGAAAAGTGACAATTGTACTATATCGCCTCTTGAAAATCTATTTTTTTCCTAAGGTCTCCCTTATTTGGATGCTACCATTTGCATTGAATTAACTTGAGAAGATAGTGTATTCATAGTTTACTTGTAATTATTTGTGTTCATCTAAAAGTTGCAATTGAATCTCATTGTAGTTAATTTTGGTCGGAACGGAAGGTTTGATGAAGATTAGCTGTCGGGAATTTGCGCCTTGAGAAGTTGGAAGTCGTCAAGGCGCTTCATTATTCAACTTTGTTCTTCTTATTCATGTATGCAATAATACATATATGTTGGGGAAAATCTGTGTTTCCCGACTCTCAGCTAGTATTTATATAAGCGGGTATTTTGTTGCACATTCACACTCATACACCAACCTCACTTACAAGCTCTTTTTAGAAGCCTTTATTACTCTCTTCTTTGATGGAGTTACACAAATGAGAGGTGGTCTTCCCTATATATAGATATTGCCACCTCCTCTACTTGAAGGTTCCGGAACTCGATTCTCCTAGATTATTTCGGAGCCTTCTTACTCAATCATGTACAAATCTAGAACTTTCCCTAGATTTCTAATCTATTCTACATGGTTCCCTTGAGTTCTAGATGTCTCCATCATCTTCCGGTAGCTCCGCCTCCTTCCGGAAGGTTCTGCCACCATCCGGATTTATTCCATAAGGATCCACCATATTCCGGAATGTTCCACCACCTTCCGAAATATTCGGTCATCTTCCAGAATGTTCCGTCTTCATCCGGAATGTTCTTCCACCTTCCAGAGTGACCCATTATCATAATATTTATATTTAAAAATATGAATTAGCCTAACAATATATACTGTCAAATTTGTGTCTAACACATTACTAGCAAACAGGCTTTAGTGCTCTGTTCTCGTTATTGACATATTGATAGTTGGAATTTTTTCTATTTTATGCAATTACTAGTTTAGGGTACGTGCCTTACACGGGTATCTGAAAAATATATTATTTTTGAATACATTGATAATATACGTCAATATACGTCGTCTATTAATTATCATATAATTATTGAATGTATAATATAAAGACAATACTTAGGTGGTTGACTCGTATCCAATTATATACTCAACGTCCATAATTGCCCGGAGAGATTTGGTGATATTAAAATTAATTTGATGACTTTCTTATCTTCTACCGATACAGTTTCGAAAAACAAAAAAAAAAACCAATTTAATTTTAATAAAAAATAAGAGTCGTCAATTTAGATTAAAAACTTTTATAATTTTCCATAAAAACTTTTATAATTTTCCATAAACAAAATAGAATATATATATATATATATATATAGGGTCCAGTTCCGGTGAGGAGGACCCTTGCAAATAGGAATGAGGAGAGCCCTGGTGGTGACATGTGGCATGCCACATCACCATTTTTTTTTCCAGATTTTCTTTTTGTAAATAAAAATTGGTGTTCATATTTTTATAAGTATGTGTTCATTTTTAAAAGAGTCATTGTTCATATTTTATCAATAAATGTTCAATTTTTCTTAACACTAAATGTTCATTTTTTAACATTAATTGTTCATTTTTGTATTTTTTTAAAAACATTTTTTCGGATTTTTGTTTGAAAATTATGTTATTCTTTCAAATCGTGTTAATAAAATATGATGTATATTTTTTTACGAGTATGTATTCATTTTTTGTACAGTTATGGTGTTTATAATATGATGTTCATTTTTTTTTGAAAATTATACCTTTCTTTATAATCGTATTTATAATATTCAGAGATCGATTACATAAAAAATTGTGAAAGCAAAGAGAATACAAGACGATTCAGGTTTTGTTTCTTCGAATTTATACTCTTACTGTTTAGATTTTCATTCTTAAGGTTTAGGTTTCATTATATTTGATGTTTGTGTTCGAAATCAAATTTGTTTGAATCATTTTGTGCTTGATAAGTTTGATTGAGAAAATACATGTATATACATATGTTGAGTTGGTCTAATAGCTCCAATTGAATAATCTATATGTTCTTTGTAGTGTGCACACAAACTTTTCACAAAATGCCTTATAGAAAAATAGTTTATAATATTTACAGGAACAATGACATAAAAAGTATGAACACTGACGAATAAAAACATGAACAATGACGTATAAAAGTATGAACACCGATGAGTTATCTATAACTTTGACACATACATAACATATTATGATCATCTTTTAACGTTTTGTGATAAGTTTTTTATTTTTTGTGGTTATATACTGTAAATGAACATCTATGCATTATAAAATGAACACAAAAGAATAAATGGACATGACACTTTGATGAATAAAAATACTATGAACATTGATGTATAAAAACATGAACAATGACATATAAAAGTATGAACACCGATGACTATTTTGAACGTAAGGGTATTTTTTCAGATTTTAAGTTAATTTACAAAAATGCCATTAATGATGAGCGTGTGGGAGCCCTTGATTTAAATTCATCCAATGGCTTACAACCCTCCTAATTCCTATCTACAAGCTCTCTCCTCACTTGAACTAAAATCTATATATATATATATATATATATATATATATATATATATATATATATATATATATATATATATATATACGGTGTGGTTCCCATGAGAACAACCTTATTCTGTATCATGAGAACAATCTTAGAACGTCGTATGGTGAGTATTAAGGGTCAAGATTTAGGGTAGATATCATAATTAATAATAACTACGAATAATTTATTCAACAAACAATAACTACGAATAATACATTAAACGATATGGCACATTCGTAACAAAACTAATAACAACTACGGATAATATATTAAACAATAAGGCTTGTTCTCATGATTACACGATAAGGCTTGTTCTCATAGGATCTATCTATATATATATATATATATATATATATATATATATATATATATATATATATATATATATATATATTTAACTGAGTTTCAAATTTAAAAATAAACAAAATTCATTCAACAAAATATTATGTTAAAAATAAACAAAATTCATTCAATTTAGCCAAAAGGCCAATAAATCTATGATTTGTTTAATCTACAAACCCTCTATTTATACAAGTTATCAAACTATGAGCCTTACTTGATAATCGATGTGGCATTGAAAATATTTAGCAACTCACAAAATATTAGGCCAACGATCCACAAATTATCAAACTATCAGCCTTACTTGATAATCGATGTGGGATTGAAAATTTTTAGCAACCCACAAAATATTATGTCAACGACCCACAAAGCAGTAGGTCAACGACCCACAAAATAGTAGACCAACGACCCACAAAATAAATATTAATTCTATGAATAAAGATTATACTTCAATTTAGCCAAAAGGCCAATAAATCTATGATTTGTTTAATCTTCACACCCTCTATTTATACAAGTTATTAAACTTTCAGTCTTACTTGATAATCGATGTGGGATTGAAAATAATAAAAATTATACTTCAACTTAGCCAAAAGACCAAGAAATGTATGATTTGTTTAATCTTCAAAAAATCTATTTATACAAGTTATCAAACTATCAGTCTTACTTGATAATTGATGTGGGATTGAAAATATTTAGCAACCCACAAAACATTAGGTCAACGGTCCACAAAGCAGTAAGCAATTCGTTATGAATAAAAATTATACTTCAACTTAGCCAAGTGACCAAGAAAATCTTGATTGGTTTAATCTTTAAATCCCTCTATTTATACAAGTTATCAAATTATCAGTCTTACTTGATAATCGATGTGGTATTGAAAATATTTAGCAAGTCTTACTTGATAATCGATGTGGTATTGAAAATATTTAGAAACCCACAAAACATTATGTCAACGGCTAGGCAATTCACTATGAATAAAAATTATACTTCAATTTAGCGAGAAGGTCAATAAATGTTTGATTTGTTTAGTCTTCAAACTCTTTATTTATACAAGTCATCAAACTATCAGCCTTACTTGATGATCGATGTGAGATTGAAAATATTTAGTAACTTACAAAACATTAGGCCAACAACCCACAAAATAGTAGGTCAACGACCAACAAAACAGATATTAATCCGTTATACTCCAACTTAGCAAGAAGGCCAAAAAATTGTTTGATTTGTATAATCTTCAAACCTTCTATTTATACAATTATCAAATAACCATCCTTAGTTGATAATCGAGGTGGGATAGCAAAATTTCTGAAAATATTTAACATAAATGGATTGAGCTTATAATCCTTCAAAATAAATTAAAAAAATAAAAATCTTTCTAAAAAAAATTTGTTAAAAAATTATTATTTTAATTTTGTATGAGATCTTGTTAACAAATATTGGTTGTGATTTGGTAGTTATAAAAAATTTATTGGTAATATAAAAAAAAACAATTTCTGACTTTAATTGAGAAAACTCGATTTTAAAAAACTCGCACCAAGAAGCGCCACGTCAGCAGGTTAGGACTCTACTTTAGTAGTAATATATTAAATTGATTATACATATTGAAAGGAAAGTCCATTTTGGTATCTGTAACGATGGATAATCAGAAGGCTCGATTGTTTTTATTGATAAAGGAGCATATTTATACAGCAAATGATGGATAGTATAATTAAGTAAAAGAAAACAAGAAGATATTCAAATATGTTATCTAACTCGAAAGATTCAATATTTGATCCAAATTTATAATTAAAAGAAATCATCTATTTTTATAATAATATTTTATAAATATTGTGTATTAAGATTGCATAATTGAAATTGATATCACATTGGGTAATTGATTTAGGGATTAACATTGTATATTATGATGTATCTACTCGTTTTTTTTTTATTATTTCAATTTTTTCATCTCTTGTTTGGTATCCTTCCATAAGAGACATTGTCCCCCCACGAATCCATTTTTGGGATAAAACAGATATTATCAAAACTTGCGTTTTTTCAAATTGCATCAGCCGGCTCAGTATTTGATTTGGTTTCAGCTAGCATAATAGTTTGAATATTCTCAATTTTACATGTTAAGTTGATGTTTATCCAAAATTTTTTTTTTTTCCATTCCTCTACAGTTCCAAAATGAAGCTCCTTGAAAAGTGAATACATCTGCTTCTTGATGTGCTTCTTCACATTCATCGGCCCAAGAGACCATGCAACTATGGACAACTTATTATCCCCAAAATAAATCCTCATCATCAATTGATGAGTCTTCCTTGGTAAACTCTTTGGAAATGAAATCCTTCAAGGCAAGAGGAACCCGTTGAGGTTGAACATACTCTTCCTCAGAGTTGTTTTTGGGTTTCTTTGTTTTTTTACTCTTCTTCTTTTTTTATTGCTTTTCTTCTTATCGGGCTTTCTTCCGATCATTCTAACGGCTGGAGGAGTAGGCTTTTGAGTAACCGCTTGTTGAGGGCTTCTATGCTTTTTGGACAATTTCCATTCAAAAAGACTTATCATCGTCGTCCGAGTATGGATCCTCAATACCAGAACACATCATGATTTAATATAATGTCGGTATTCCCAGCCCAACTCTTGGCATGTCAGGATAAACCTACACTACTCGGACATCATTGTCAACCCAAAATTGCACTACTACTCCCATGAAAGGTAATGGAGTTGTAGGGATGACCCCATTCTCCAAATCATCCAAAGCTGCCACATTTACTTCCGCATTTCCGGGGATCGGTGTGGGTATGTGTAACACTATTTCCACTTCCGATGTTGAAACTGAGTTTACTGTTGCCGATGAACCTTTTGACTTTGTTCCTTCTATCTCAATTTCACCTTTGTTGATCAACTACTCTATCCCGTCCTTGAGAACCTGACATTCTTGTATCGGGTGTTTGAGAATTCGGTGGAATGGGCAATATTTTGGGCCATTTATCATGTCCACCTCATTAGACCTTTTCGGCTCAGGAAGTATCAAAGCTTTGGTAGCCATAAGCTCATCCAATATCCCTTGAACATCATCATCATCAAAGGGATATTTCTCTTGCTTTCTCTCTTGCAAGGTAAACTTCTTGTCATTCTCTTGTCCTCTATCTCTACCTTAAGCTCTAAAGTTATTCCCAACGCTAGAGGTGTTTCCACCGGTTTTAATGAATGTACTCATGGATTCACCTTTCTTTTGTGGTTTTCTTCCTTCATCTCTCCTAAACTCATTTGATTGTGTCTGAGCAGTTTCTACCTTTTATGGAGCTAGTTGGCGTTCAACATTGCAAGTCTTTGACACCAATGCATCAAAGGATAAAGGTTCGACACTACCGGCATGTACATTTAACTCGGGGAGCAAGTTGTTGGTGCACATTTGGACACATGCCAACTCGCTAATTTTCTTAGGGAATTGAAGTCTTAGACTTCTCCATCTTACTATAAAGTCATTGCCAAGCTCATTTGGTTTTTGGTTTGTGTTGGCCAAGTTCATGATGGAAATTTTTGCCTTTGTACTCATAAATTGAGCAAGGAAAGCCCTTTACAAATCATCCCATGTTTCAATCGACCCCGGATACAATTGGGTGTACTACGTGAATGCCGACCCCTTTAGTGATGGACAAACTATCTAATGAGCAAGGCATCACTCAAAGCTGTTTCGCCGCATGCCGAGTAAAAGTGAGCAAGATGCTCATGTGGTGAACCATGTATGCCATCAAATTTGTCAAAATTTTCCCTTTTTTCAAAGGGAAAGACAATGCATCAAAGTGCAATGGGTACGGTTTCCTATACCCAATACCTGGTAGATTTTGGAAAATTTGGAAGTCTTTTGTCCCTTTAGCAATCATTTCTCTAATTTCCTGGGAAGATATACCTAGGGATCCGGTTGGACCAAAAGTTTTAGGTTGACTCTCACGGTTGTCCCCTCCTCGATTGAACAAGCACTCTTGCACTTGATTCTCTATTCGTGTGGTCAAAGTGGCGATTTGAGCATCTTTCTCATCCATCATTCTTTGTATTTTTCGGAGTTTCTCCTTTTTGTCAAAGGTTCTTGTGGTCACTACTAGCATGTTTTTTTGTCTCATCTTTCAAGAGAGACTTACCCTTGTCCTGACTATAAATAGGTGGAAAGTCGTTCTCCTTAAAAGGGGAAGACTTATCCCCAAATAACGGAGTACTCACGTCTTTCTCCACGATCTCTAATGTCTTGGAAGTTGTGGGACTGGGTAGTCAAGAGGTTACTTCCATTAATGACATCTCTTAGCTTTTGACCTTGTGATTGGTCCTGTAGTAGTTTGAGATTCGATATGTCGAAAACTTGGAGATGTCTTGCTAGTCCAACCTTCCTTGGGTTGAGCGGAGTTGAGAACCTTCACCTTAGAGGCCTTTGTTTGTGTATCGTCTTTCTCCGTGTAAGAGGTCATGTTGACTTGTTCCACGCGGTCCAGGTTGATAGGTGTTGATCCTTTGAGAATTTGCCTTGTTGGCGGCATGGTGATTGATTCCTTAGGAGTCAGCCTCCCATAAGGTTGATTTGACCAATTCCAAGGCTGGTGAAGGAGCGAGCTTAATCAATGGTCCTGAATTTTGTCTCTTGGACCCGTTCTTCTGTCCTCGTCTCCGGTTACGCTTGCTCTTGGTTTTGGTAGAGGTAGGCGGCTTTTATACTTGGTGAGACCCACCGTTAGTCTTGAGGACTTGAATTGTCGGCCCTTGAGCCTTACCCTTCTTGAGTGTTGGGATTGCTCCCTCTTCCAAGCTCCGAAGAGGTCCATAGGAGTTTTTCAACAGGATTTCAACTTCAATTGCATCACTAGTGACGTTGATCACTACTCGGAATGAACGTTGACGGACCCAATGCCCCCTTTCACAATGAAGGTGGCTAGAAGCTTGGTTGAACTTGATCAAAGCTCTTGGTGCCATAATTTTCTTCAGAAAAAGAAAATAAAAATATTAGTATGATTTATATCAATATAATTTTAAAATCGTAAAGAAAGAAAAAGTGTTCACTAGGCATGCCAAAAATATGTTAGGTAAAAATATTACAAAAAAATAAAATTGCGTAACACATTTCATTTGAAATATGTATATTAAAGTCCGACCCTTATTCGTGTATTCTCACAATTTTAAAACAATATTGACACACCCTTGATGACCTCTTGAATTTTTCTTGAGTATTTCCACCCAACAGGTTGCCTACGTACCTTCCCTAAGAAGGATCAAGCCTTACGTAGTTCAGAGGGATACTTTTGCGGACTTTCATTTCCATGTATCATAGGTCGAATACAAAACCACCTTCTAAGAAGGGTTGTCTAAAATTCACACCAATTATCACTTGCATCTCTCCCTTTTCACGCATCACCGGAATTACTTGGACCCACCTTCTATGAAGGGTTTTTCGAATTATCCGACTATCATTTGCGTATGAGAAATTCTAAGTTGAGTATATTTTTACTCTTCTTCCTATTTTTGTTTAGGGTATGACTAAACTCGACGAGTTTCCTACATATCTGTTTCAACGGAATCAAATCAAACGTAGTTCTCAACTTGACCGATCTTGGAATTTTGGGTGTGACCGAAATCAATGAGCATCTTGCTTTATACCAAGCTTCCTACGTATCCGTGTCAGACTTAATCAAATCATTGTAGTTCCCATCTTGTCCTCTTTTCAACTTCACTTCGGAATTTTAACTCAACACTTGTGATTGAACTCAATGATCATTCGATTGAGTTTCCTACGTACACTTTTATAGGGAACAAATCATACGTAGTTCTACTATAAGTGTCAACGCTTGACAAATTGTAATTTTTTTGTATTTACCGGAAAAATTATAACTTGCAGTAAACCCTTTTCATGTTTGTGGCTAGTTTATGCATGTGGACAATGTCAACACTTACAATTTGGAAGTCTTAACTTGTTTTTATTTTTTTCTTTGATTTTTATCATAAACTTATGCACACAAACACAATAAAGGCACATATATTTGGATAATAAAATGATCTTCATTATTATCACCCAATTTTTTTTTGTTATGCCAATTGCTCATGACGTAAACATATGCGGATAATGAGAAACCTGAGACTATAAGCTGTCAACACGAACTCCGGAATGATATAGGGGATGAGAAACATATAGTATTTTTATGCGAACCACCTCACTTTGGTTCTTCATCCAACCGTAAGTAACGTACAACTTCTTTATGCCCACAATGTGCATTCCCTTCCCTCTGTGCATTTTCACATCAGCGCCATAGATATTATCTCCAGCTAACCTTGAAACTAGTTCACCAACGAGAATGACTCTTATCCCACATTTTGGCAAACATAACCCCCAAGTAGTACTTATCTTTGCTTCTTGCTCTAGAAACTATGATCCCAAATGGACAACAAGGATGAACACGAGTCTTAGATGATGATGACTTGAGTTCTTGAATATGTTTAGCAAACTTGACTTCAAAACATTCCTTGACAGTTGCAAAAACTACCATTTTTCTTTTGCTTGAATAACAATGAAGTTCCAATACTAGTGATTTTATTCACCCATGTATACTTTGCTTCTAATTAACTTTCAACTTCCCCTTTTACAATCTTTCAACACATATGTTTGCTTGGGACGTTCACATGAATTTGGATGCTCTTTAAATTAAAATTTGACCACCATTTTAACCTCACTTCCATTTCTTGGATAACGACCGAATTCAGTTGAACCTTCTTGTTGATAGTTTGTGATAGATCTACAGTTTAGGTTTAGAACCCCACAAACGTTCGTGGGAGAACCACACTTGTATTGATATAATGTGACCCTATACATAGGGATTATAATGGAATAATAAAGATCATAAATATGGAATCAAATATAAACTAACCTAATATAACTAGAATATTATACGATATTATCTCTAATATCTTTAATATCCTAACATTCCCCCGCAATCGAAGCGTGGATAAAACAAACGCTGGAGATTGAAACAAATTGCAGTTGTAATAAAAGAAGGGGCTCAGTTGTGATTTCAGGAGAAAGGTGTTGAACCCTATGGTGAAGACGCCTAAGGCTCCGCAGAGGCAACGAGGGACCAACTGTGGGGGCGGTGATGCGAGGTAGGGCTCTTCTCCGGTGGACGGTCTTCTTTGGCGACGACAGATCCGGCGGTTTCGATGGTGGTTGCAGATCCAGGCAGTTCTCTTTGTTGTCCGGTGAAGGCAAGACGAGGTAGTTTGCTCGAGAAGACTTGCTGTTTGTGCTTGAGGGTGAAAGCACAAAAGATTGTTGGTAAAGGAGAGAGAGTAAGGGGTTGTTTGCTGCAAAATGGACAGAGGGAGATATATGGTTGCAGATCTAGGCAAGGCTCGAGCAGGAGGTTGAGTGGGACGGTTGTAGGGAAGACGAAGACTAAGAGAGACGAGGAGGGGTTGTGGGAGAGGCTATTTGAGAGATGAGGAAGGTAGGGTTCTCAGGCGAGGTTGAGGGTCCCTTGACGGAGGGAGTTGGAGAGCAAGGAGATGAAGGCTCGTAAGGCAGGCGTGCCCACTTCTGCCTGCAGTTGTAGAGGCATAGGTTGGGCGGCAGCGAGGGCTGCTAGGTGCAGGAGGCTGCAACATGTAGGTTGGCAAAGCGAGGTTCGAAGAGGGTTGGAGGAGTGCACTAGCGGCGTCGGGCGTCGGGTAAAATTTGATCCCGTGTTTGAGTGATATGATAGGATCGAGAGTGCCATTAGGCAGATGCTCTAATACCATGATAGATCTAGAATTTAGGTTGAACCCCACAAATGTTGGTGAGAGAATCACACTTGTATTGATATAAAGTGACCCTATATATAGGGATTACAATGGAATAATAAAGATTACAATGGAATAATTTGATCCCGGGTAAAATTCTAGTTTTATACTCTTGTTCGCTTAAAAGGTGTATGCGTCAAAGTCTTAAATTTATATCTAGAACTCAAAGCAAAGCGAACCCGCAATGTACGGATCAGCTGTAGTAAGGTAAGAATTCCAGAGTCGAACTCAGGAATTTGGTGAGAATGAATCCAATTTCAATTATCTAGCGAAAAGTGCGAAAAGCTTTTGTGATCAAATAAGGGTTAAATGATTCCAAGGATTCAAGTATCCGATTTCGGCTTTCGATTCAAGACACTTCTATAGATATAGGACAGAGTTTATATTACCAAGATTAAATGTTCAAAGGTAGGATTCGTACGGTGAAGTTCCGAAACCTATATGACTAATCTAAAGATTCTCTCTATAAGGGTTGTTGAGGCTGCAATATAGAAAGATCTAGAGATAAGAATTATGTTCAAACTAACTATCTAAAACTCCAGGATATGACTCTCCAAAGTAAAGATTAGAAAGCACACTTAGAATCTTAATAAAGGATGTTGAGTCTCTTTATTACCCAAATCTTGAAATCTTAATCTATTAAATGTAGAATCAGGTTTGAAGTGTCTTCATACATTCAATTTAGAGGGTGAAAAGGTTAATCAAGGTTGGGATTTAGGCAAGGATTAGTTTTGGTTAAAGATTGATTCAATTAAAGTTCGTCAGAAGAATAAATCGGGCTGTTCATAAGAAAATCGGCCGATTTACTCAAGAAGAGTCCGATTTTCCTGTTGTCGCAAAACTAAAATCTAAACTCTCAGGGTCCTAATGTTTGAATGAGTTCAATCTATCATCATCTAAGCCTTAATCATCAACTATTCTCCCCAGAATCACAAAGGTTTTAGCCAACCATTTTCAAATCGAATCAAATTAAATATTGAGTGAAATATCGCAAAGAAACCGAATCTTGAATAAAAACCTAATAACCTTCAAAACTGTAAACGATTGTCAAAACAAATCAATGTATCTCTTAAGTAACTCAAATTCGTGTTCAAAAACAACAATCACTTCAATGGACAAAGAAATCTCACAAACTAGAATCAAGATTAGCTTCCCGGCAAAGAGTCCTTCAATCTTCCTCCAAGAATCTCCGAATTCTCTTAAACGTGTAAAGATTTCCCGCTGCGGCCTCCTCGTTTTCGTTCGTAGGATTCTCCTTTATAGTTTCTTGTAAATGGGCTGTTTGGCAAAACTCTCTTCTAGCCCAAAAGAATTGGGCTTTGTGTCGTCTTTTCATTTGGCCGAAAAACAGAAGAAATCGACCAGTCGATTTATACACAAAACCGTTCAATTTCAAGGGTAGAAAATCGTCCGATTTATATGCATGTTGGCACGATTTTCTTCAACAGAAAGTGCTCTTCTCTTGGCTCGTCTTCTATGCTTCTCCTTTGCAATTCCTTAACTCTTTATGACCCCTTTAAGACTCCTTTAGCTTCCTTAACATCCTTAGATGTTCCTTGCTCCACTTTTGCTTCCAATTCCACTCCATTTACCTATAATTCATCAAAAACTCGTGTAGACCACTATTTCCGACAAATGATTGAATAGAACATAAAAGGCACACAAAATCTCTCTAAATGCAAGGTAAACTGAGACAATCTTCTATAATATGCATGAATATGATGATACATAATTCATGTCATCAAAATACCCCATACTTGCCTCTTGCTTGTCCCTAAGCAAGACTCAAATTTAGAACATAAGATGTCATGGATTATATATGTATGAAAACTCAAAAACTCTTCTTTTGGTAGTGCTTCTTCTTATTGGATCACCCTCAAAGTGATACTTCAAGGCATAAAAAGGCAAAGCATGTATCAATGATAACTAAAAGATGAACTAACTTCCTTTTCTTTCTTGAAAACACAAATAAAGGACATGATAAAGGTGTAGAGGTAATCAAAGTCAAACAAATCTAAGCCATGAAGTCTTAAACACATGCATAAAAGTCTCAAGGTCTTCTAATCAAAGAAAAGGTTCAAGAAACGTATTAAGGGAAGGAATTCTTTTTTGCAATTGTGGTTCTAATCAGGGAAAGAGGAACACATAATACCTTCAAGATTTTTCTTCACCGCACATGCTTCGCATGTAGAAAGCTTTGCTTTCATTATACTTTACTTTTTTTTTTTTGAGAGTAAGGACAGCGGTGCACAAAAACCGAAGCCTAGGAGATCGGCGTTTCTCAATTTCGAGATGCCTCAAACCCTTGATGCACATACCATATCCCGTTAGGACTTGTCGTTCAATCGGACTTTGGCAAGACACAAACACCCGGCTATGTGAATGGTGCCGAGTTACTCATCCTCATGTTCAACGTCCCCAAACTTATGAATTTCTGCACTTTCTTTTAACACATTTTCCTTGGCCCTCCCACATCAAACATGCCTTTTTCTATCACTTATCCTAATTCCCGGATGGTAAAAGGAGGGTTACATATTTCATTGAGGGGCTAGCATGATCAAGATATGAGAAAAGAAAAGAAGTGAATTGCCTTAGTCATCCTTATATGATGTAAAAGAACTTGCAATATAGCTTCGACTATTATTTCATTCTCTTATCAAAACAACTAAATCATATAACTTATTCATGCGTTCAAGTAACAAAAGCAAACTTATTCATGCTATGATCAATATCTCAACATAACTAAGCATCTTTTTGCCTATCCATATACACATTTCTCATCATAGAGGTCATTTCCATCATAAGAAGCACAAAATTTTTTGAAAGTTCATAGGATTTGAGAAAAAATCATGCAAATGCAAATGTCATAGTGGAAAGCAAGTAGTGCAAGAGTTATTACAAGCCAAATCATCAAGAGTAGTGCAAAGTTCATAAAGTGCTAAGATGAAACAAAAGGTATTGTAAGTACCCCCCACCCCATACTTAACATCCACATTGTCCCCAATGTGAAAATCAAGCATGAGATGAAGAAAAATACTTACAATGTAAAAGAAGTGGAAGCTCAATCCTCTGTCGGTGGTGGAGGTGGTGGATAGGGATACATCGGTGCAGTAGGATCGTAGAAGTGGCCGAATTGGTGGAAGTATAAGTCTCTCATCTGGCCATCATAGGATGAATGCCTAGCGTCCGTCTCCTGTCTGTAGTTCCTGAACTGAGTGTTCAGGGTGTCGTAGTCGGTGTGGAGAGCGTGATAGTCGGTGTTGAGGCTCTAGAAGCTAGAGACTAGCTCCCTAAAGTGACGGGGAGGGCGACGTCCTCGTCCATGTCCTGGAGCTCGTGCAAATGAGTGGCGAGGTGGCTGCATGTCATCCTCCGTCTCCTCATCGCCTCTACTAGTCCGGCTAGGTCCTGCACCATGAGTGTCGGTGTCCATGGCATCCGTAGCATGACCGCTATGAGTGTCACTCTCAAACTCGAGCATGGTCTCCTGTCCTACATCCTCATCCTCCTCCTCAGAGTCACCTGCATCATCATCATCATCATAGTAAGTAGGAGGAGAGAACTCCTCAAGCATCGACTCGAACGTCTCCTTCCAGTTTCTCTTGTTCCGAATAGTGTATTCGGACTTCCATATGATCTCGGATGGCTTCTTCTTCGGATCCCTGTGCCATGGCATGGGCACATGAAGTGTTCCTCTCCCTCGAGGAATCAAGACCTGTCGAACAACCAACCGCTAGGAGCCTAATGGAAGGGCACTCTCAGCTAGAGTGCATCCGGAGAAGTCTAATCCCATTGTCTTAGCCACATGAGTGACAAGACCTCCTGCACAAATATCGCCCTTAGCTTTGTTGGCTATCTTTCCTAGATAGTCAGCAAGCATGGTAGAGATGTCGGGAATGGTGGTGGATGTCATGCAATAGAGAATGAAAAGCTCGTCAGCCTTGAGCTTCTGTGGAGTCTCTATCCGTGCAAATAAGCTCTCGCTAAGAATCCGATGTACTACCTTGAAGGAGAGGTTGTACATACTAGTCTCCTTGGAATTTCCGGGCCTCCATTTGTCTCCTCCGTATTCACCCACTGAAATAGCCTCCCAAAAGTCACTAGCACTAACACCTCTAGCAAATGTGCCTGCATCTGAATAAGAGAAGCCAAACAAGTCTCCAAAAGTGTCAATGGACATAGTGTGATTTTGGCTCATAAGGCGGAAGGTGACCATCCTTTCCCTAGGATCATGCTCGAATGTACTAAGGAACTCTAGGGTGATTTTGGTATAAGCATCCTCCTTAATCGTAGCAAACTGTCTCAGCCCAGCCTTGTCAAGCATCATATCTACATCCTCTTGAACAAACAATGAATCTAAGTCATCTAGCACTATGTAGCGAGGAGGGGTGAATGGGCAATCTACGATGCGTTCATAACGTTTCTTGTGCTTGGATAGGGGAGGGGGAAGCTTAGGGATGTTTTGAGGTGGTGGTGGAGGTGGGGGAGGGGCTTTGGAAGAAGATCCCTTCTTCTTCCCCGTGTTTCTAGTTATCCTCTTAACAAGATCCATTCTGAGTCAAAAAATCGGCATGTTCTTCACAAAAATCGTCCGATTTTTCTGGGCTGGGTCGATTTTTCTATCGATTTCAACGATTCTCACAATTTTGTAAAGTTATGTTCAAGCAATCACCACATACAATCTCCTATAATGATTCCTAAGCAGATTCCTCAATCAATTCCAGCAAGCAAACACTTCCTAAGCAAACTTCAATTTCGAATTAGAAACTTAGGTTTTGGAAAGAAAAACTTGAATTCCTTATGGAGGAGTCGATTTCCGTGCTTGTTGTTGCTAGATCCTTGTTCCTTGTTGAAAATGCTTCAGTTTGGAGCCAAGAATCACTCAAAATGATTAAGGAATGAGGATTGTAGGGTATGGGCGATTTTCGGCGTTCTTGAGAAGGGGAAATCGAGAGTGGTAGGTTGTGGAATGAGGAAGATCGAGTGTTTGAGTCTTTATATAGGGTCGAGAAACTGTGAAGAAAATCGGCCGATTTATAAGGTCGATTTAATCGTCGGGGCGATTTTTCTCTGGATTCAAGGAAAATCGGACGAGTTACTTTGGCAGGTCGATCTCCAGGTCGATTTTTCTTCCTGTTGTCAAAAATCGCCTTGCTCTGCTACTGAATCGGACGATTTACTTTGGGTAACGCGATTTTTCTCTGAACACATGGAAAATCGGACGATTTACTTTGGCAGGTCGATCTCCAGGTCGATTTTTCTTCTTGTTGTCAAAAATCGACTTGCTCTGCTCCTGAATCGGACGATTAACTTAGTGTATCTCGATTTCCTTCCTTATTCTTCATGGATCTTGAAGATTTAACTGATTTGTGCTCCCTTTTCCATGGATCTCTCAGTTTGAACCTAATTTCCTGCGATTAATGACACGACAAACCAAGAGTGCATCGAGGAACAAATAAAAAACGAAAACAAAGAAGCAAAACAACTAATCTACTCTAACTAAGTGATGAAAGGATGAAAAACTATACTATCATGGGTTGCCTCCCAAGAAGCGCTTAATTTATCGTCTTTAGCTAGACGGTGTATGGTTTGTGTTCAATGGAGGAGGATAGGAGCTATCTCCTCGACCGGAGCTTCCGGTGTGTATTTCTTCAACCGTTGGCCATTGACCTTGAAACTTCCGCTTTGTTCACCCCATACTTCAACTGCACCATGGGGGAAAACTCGTTTAATTACATAAGGTCCTGTCCAACGGGATTTAAGCTTACTTGGAAATAGACGAAGCCTTGAGTTGAATAGAAGGACTTTGTCTCCCTCCTTCAATTCTTTTGGAATGATGTGCTTATCATGCCAACGCTTTGTCCGTTCCTTATAGATCTTTGCGTTCTCATACGCATTTAGCCGGATCTCATCTAGCTCATTGATGTCTAAGAGCCGCTTCTCTCCGGCTTCTTTCATGTCAAAATTGAGCCACTTGATAGCCCAATAGGCTTTATGCTCTAGCTCTATAGGAAGATGACAGGATTTACCATAGACAAGGTTATAGGGAGTAGTACCTATTGGTGTCTTGAAGGCCGTCCTGTACGCCCATAGTGCATCGTCAAGCTTCATTGACCAATCTTTTCTTGTTTTAGAGACGGTTTTCTCTAAAATTCCCTTGATCTCTCTATTGGATATTTCGACTTGTCCGCTGGTTTGCGGATGGTAAGGTTTAGCTATCTTATGGGTCATCCCATACTTGGCCAATAGAGTCTCAAATCGACGGGCTGTGAAATGCGTTCCTCCGTCACTAATGATGGTTCGGGGAGTTCCGAACCTTGGGAAGATCGTTCTATTGAAGAACTTCACCACTACCATTGCATCATTAGTAGGAGAAGCGATTACCTCTATCCATCTTAAGACATAGTCTACGGCAAGAAGTATATATTGGTTACCGCATGAAGATGGGAAAGGTCCCATAAAATCGATGCCCCATACATCAAAGATCTCTACTTCTTGTATGTTGTTGAGAGGCATCTCATTCCTCCTTGATATATTACCTGTCCTTTGACAAGCATCACAAGCAACAACAAACTTTTGCACATCTTTGAAAAGTGTAGGCCAATAGAAGCCGGAACGAAGTACCTTAGCACAAGTCTTGTGGGAACTAGCATGTCCGCCACATGGTAAAGAATGGCAATGGCGGATGACGCTATCTACCTCATCTTCGGGGATACATCTCCTGTAAATGCCATCGGGACCTCTTTTGAATAGAAGAGGTTCGTTCCAATAGAATTGCCGGACGTCACTAAAGAATTTCTTCTTTTGAGCATATGAAAGTCCGGGTGGGATCTCCTGATAAACAAGGTAATTCACAATGTCAGCGAACCATGGATCATTACCTTGTGAGATGTGTTGAAGACACTCTTCAATCTCGTGTAGATGTTCGTCAAGGAATGAGTCGTCTATGGGAAGTTCATCCGTCTCGCTGGTGAGTGGCGGAAGACGACTAAGATGATCGGCAACGGAGTTTTCCGATCCTTTCTTATCACGAATCTCTAAATCGAACTCTTGTAAGAGTAAGATCCATCTTACAAGCCTTGGCTTCGCATCCTTCTTCGTGAATAAGTATCGAATTGCGGAGTGGTCCGTATAGACTATCACCTTCGCACCTACAAGATAGGAACGAAATTTTTCAAAAGCGTATACTACGGCTAAAAGTGCCTTTTCTGTAGTTGCATAATTATATTGAGCCTCATCTAGCGTTTTGCTAGCATAGTAGATGGCATGAGTGCGACCATCTTTCTTCTGTCCAAGAACGGCTCCTATAGCGACGTCGCTTGCGTCGCACGTGACCTCGAAAGGAAGAGTCCAATCGGGTGGTTGAATGATTGGTGCTGAAATCAAAGCTTCCTTGATCCTGCAAAAAGCATCTAAACAATCTTTCGAAAATTCGAAAGTTGCGTCTTTCATCAAAAGATTAGTTAAGGGTTTTGAAATCTTAGAAAAATCCTTTATGAATCTCCTATAGAAGCCTGCATGCCCTAAGAAACTTCTAATTCCTTTCACCGAAGAAGGGGGAGGTAACTTCTCGATGGTTTCTATCTTTGCTCTATCAACTTCTATTCCCCTTTGTGATACTAGATGACCTAACACAATCCCTTCGGTGACCATGAAATGACACTTTTCTCAGTTTAAGACTAAGTTAGTGTCCTCACACCTCTTAAGAACTAGTGAAAGGTTATAGAGACAGTTATCAAAGGAAGAACCATATACCGAAAAATCGTCCATGAAGACTTCCATGATATTCTCTACGTACTCGGAGAAGATTGCCATCATACACCTTTGGAAGGTGGCTGGAGCGTTGCATAGGCCGAATGGCATCCTTCTATAAGCAAACATACCCCATGGGCACGTAAAAGTCGTCTTCTCTTGATCATCCGGATGAATTGGAATCTGAAAGAAACCGCTATATCCATCTAGATAACAAAAGTAAGAATGTTGGGCTAACCTTTCCAACATTTGATCGATAAAAGGAAGGGGGAAGTGGTCCTTCCTTGTGGCCACGTTCAGTTTGCGGTAGTCGATGCACATTCGCCACCCTGTAACTGTCAGTGTGAGGATAAGTTCGTTGTTCTTGTTGGCAACAACGGTAATGCCTCCTTTCTTGGGTACTACTTGTACAGGACTCACCCATTTGCTATCGGAAATAGGGAAGATGATACATGCATCAAGTAGCTTAAGGATTTCTTTCTTCACGACCTCTTTCATTGCCGGGTTTAACCGTCTTTGAGGTTGGCGTGAAGGTTTATAATCCTCTTCCATTAGAATTTTGTGCATACATAGAGAAGGCTTTATTCCTACTAAACCATCAATAGTATAGCCTAATGCTCTTCTATGTTGTTTCAAAACATGCATAAGTTTCTCTAATTCAGCATCATTCAAATTCGCATTGACAATGACCGGATATGTGGAATTAGTGCCAAGAAATGCGTACCTTAAATGCGTGGGGAGTGGCTTCAATTCTAATGATGGGGGTACCTTGATTGATGATGAATCTTGGCCTTCGAGTGTTGTGGGAGAGGCCTCTAGAGGTGGGGGTACTGCATCATTAGAGTCGAGAACAGCTGCGGTGAAGTTTGAAGAATCCAGAAAATTTCTCACTGGATCGACCTCCCCTGAAGTAAATCGGTCGATTTGAGGTACGATTTTTCTTTCTGTCGGAAAAAATCGGGTTGCCTCTTCACAAATCGGACGATTTAGTTTAGTCGGGTCGATTTTTCTTTCTGTTGACAAAAATCGGATTGCCTTTTCACAAATCGGACAATTTATTTCAAGCAGGTCGATTTTCTTCACAGTTTCCGGAGTTAATTCTAGTTCTTCAATTCTTGTTCCTAGTTCTTCCTCCACATCATTTAATGCCTTCACATCCTCGTTGCAATCATGTTCCACTTCTTCCTCCATGATGCTCATACTAATAACCTTTTGAAGAGGGTCTTTCATCAAGATTGAACTTACTACCTCTCTAGACTCTTCTTCATCAAAAATTTCAAAAGCATCGTCTTTCAAGGCTGGCTCCTTGATTAAGGAAGAGAGTATGAATTCTATCTTTTCTTCACCAATATGGAAAGACAGCTGGCCATTCTTGCAATCTACCATGCATCCGAATGTTGCAAGGAATGGTCTCCCAAGGATGATGGGAACCGGATAATCTGCAGGGATGTCAAGAACGACAAAATCTATTGGGATGTAAAACTTACCGAGCTTTACCGGAATGTCTTCTAATATCCTCACCGGCTTAGTGGTGGAACGATCAGCCATGTAGAGTGTGATCTTCACCGGTCTAGGCTCTCCTAGACCAACTACTTTGCATAGAGCAAGAGGTATGATACTCACACTCGCTCCAAGGTCACAAAGTGCATCATAGGTAGCTTCTCCCAAAGTGATGGGTATGCAAAAGGATCCTGGATCACGGAGCTTGGGTGGCATGTTCTCCGTCATAGTCTTGATGAGTTCGGATGACTCCATACTCATCTTGACTTCTCCTATGTCTTCCAATTTCCTTTTGTTAGAAAGGATCTCCTTGAGGAATTTCCCGTAAGCCGGCATACCTAAAATTGCATCCATAAAAGGTATATTAATATGCAGCTTACTCATAAGTTCAACAAACTTACCAAAATGTTTATCTAGGCGTGCACGCGCTCTAGATTGAGGGAAAGGTAGATGTGGTTTGTAAGCGGGAGGAGGAACATAGACTTCTTCCTTCTCTTTTGCCTCTCCTTCTTTGGTGGTGGTATCGACTACTTTAGGTTGAAGATCGGTAGTTGTTTTGCCACTCCTATTAGTTATTGCCATAACCCTTCCCTTTGGGTTATCTTCCGTCTTCCCGGGAAGTTTCCCTTGATCTCTTGGAACTTCTCCGGCCTTGTTGAATACTTGGTTTTCTAAAGCTTTGTGAGCTTTGTCAACCGAAGTTATATAACTCTCTAGCCCTTGTAGCTTGCCTAGGATCGTCTCTAGCATGGGATCGGGTTTGCTTGATCCGCTTGATTGTCCCTGGCTTGTTAAAGGAGTAGAAGAAGATGGAGGTGTTAGAGCCTTTTCAGCATGAGAGTAAGGATTACCTGGATTTTGCTGATTTGACCTCCAATTGTTGTTATTTGAGTTACTATTGTTGTTGTTCCAATTGGAATTTCGGTTGTTATTGTTGTTGTTGTTCCAATTGGAATTCCGGTTATCATTCCTTTGATTATTGTCCCTCCCCATGTAGTTGGCTTCTTGCTCCTTGGTCTTTTGAAGACTCGTTTTGAGCACTTCCTTCAACTCTTTAATCTCATTGTTGAGGCAGAATATTTGTGTTTGAGCAGCTTGGTTCAACTTGGCTCCCGAATCGCCTTGATTCCGGCTAATTGAGTCCACCTTCCGGTGGGGGTACTTCTCAATCACTTGGGCTTGCTTCTCAATGAAGTCCCAAGCATCATCCTCTCTCATGTCCATGAATGTGCCACAAGAGAGAGATTAGAGGTTGAATTGTGTTTCCACATCCAATCCTTTGTAGTAGATCTCCAGTAATTCCAGCTTGGAAATGCCATGGTGTGGGCAATCCAACAAGAGATCTTGAAACCTTTCCCAAGATTGAAACAAGCTTTCATTAGGTTTCATAGAAAAAGCATTTATTTTACCTCTCATTTCCGCCGTTTTGGATGGCGGAAAGAATTTGGTGAGGAATTCCGAAGACAATTCCTCCCATGTAGCTAGCTTTGCAGCTGGAAGTGTTTGGTATCAAGCTAGAGCCTTGTCCTTCAAAGAAAAGAAGAACGGTTTGATCTTGTAATTGCTTGTAGTAGCCTTCTTTGGCTTCATAGTCTCCATGAGAATCTCAAAATTCTGCAAGTGTTGGTGTGGAGATTCAGTACTTGCTCCGCCATATTGACTTTGGCGAACCATGGTGATGACTTGTGGTGAGAAGCTAAACTCTTGGATGTCTTCAGGTCGAAATCCACACCTAGGCGACGTGGTTGCTGAATTGGATCCATCCGTTGCCCCAAAGTTCGGGGTCTATCACCGTCATTAACAGCTCTTACGTCCCTAGTTGGGAAGCGAGGAACAACCCGTGGTTTTGGGGTGTTCCGAACAGGACGAAGTAATGGATCGATCTCCTCAAGTTCTGGCATGTCCGGATCGATCTCTTCATCACCGGATGAGTCATTTCTAATGGATTTTGTTGGCGTCTTGGCTTTCTTCTTCTTCCTAGATTCGTTCAATTCCAACTTCATGTCCAGCATCATAGCTCTTAGTTCATCAATCTGAAATTGATGACTCGTTTCAGCATCTTTTCGTGCTTTCTCACTCAACTGGAGTTGGCGTTGAGCTTCATTCAGTTCAGCCTGGTAGTTTCTCTCGTCGTTTTCAGCCATTTTCTTTTCCTTCAACTTTTTCCTCAAAGTTCTCTCCAACTCGGGATCGAAAGGAACTAAATCTTTAGTGGATCTAGTCTTTCGCATATACCTAAAGAACTTGCAAAGATCACTCAAGTAAACAAATCAAATCACAAGAGCAAGAGCTCTCAAGCTAGACAACCGAAAACCGAATTTGGTCTAGACCAAATCCCCGGCAACGGCGCCAAAAACTTGTTCGCTTAAAAGGTGTATGCGTCAAAGTCTTAAATTTATATCTAGAACTCAAAGCAAAGCGAACCCGCAGTGTACGGATCAGCTGTAGTAAGGTAAGAATTCCAGAGTCGAACTCAGGGATTTGGTGAGAATGAATCCAATTTCAATTATCTAGCGAAAAGTGCGAAAAGCTTTTGTGATCAAATAAGGGTGAAATGATTCCAAGGATTCAAGTATCCGATTTCGGCTTTCGATTCAAGACACTTCTATAGATATAGGACAAAATTTATATTACCAAGATTAAATGTTCAAAGGTAGGATTCGTACGGTGAAGTTCCGAAACCTATATGACTAATCTAAAGATTCTCTCTATAAGGGTTGTTGAGGCTGCAATATAGAAAGATCTAGAGATAAGAATTATGTTCAAACTAACTATCTAAAACTCCAGGATATGACTCTCCAAAGTAAAGATTAGAAAGCACACTTAGAATCTTAATAAAGGATTTTGAGTCTCTTTATTACCCAAATCTTGAAATCTTAATCTATTAAATGTAGAATCAGGTTTGAAGTGTCTTCATACATTCAATTTAGAGGGTGAAAAGGTTAATCAAGGTTGGGATTTAGGCAAGGATTAGTTTTGGTTAAAGATTGATTCAATTAAAGTTCGTCAGAAGAATAAATCGGGCTGTTCATAAGAAAATCGGCCGATTTACTCAAGAACGGTCCGATTTTCCTGTTGTCGCAAAACTAAAATCTAAACTCTCAGGGTCCTAATGTTTGAATGAGTTCAATCTATCATCATCTAAGCCTTAATCATCAACTATTCTCCCCAGAATCACAAAGGTTTTAGCCAACCATTTTCAAAATCGAATCAAATTAAATATTGAGTGAAATATCGCAAAGAAACCGAATCTTGAATAAAAACCTAATAACCTTCAAATCTGTAAACGATTGTCAAAACAAATCAATGTATCTCTTAAGTAACTCAAATTCGTGTTCAAAAACAACAATCACTTCAATGGACAAAGAAATCTCAAAAACTAGAATCAAGATTAGCTTCCCGGCAAAGAGTCCTTCAATCTTCCTCCAAGAATCTCCGAATTCTCTTAAACGTGTAAAGATTTCCCGCTGCGGCCTCCTCGTTTTCGTTCGTAGGGTTCTCCTTTATAGTTTCTTGCAAATGGGTTGTTTGGCAAAACTCTCTTCTAGCCCAAAAGAATTGGGTTTTGTGTCGTCTTTTCATTTGGCCGAAAAATAGAAGAAATCGACCCAGTCGATTTATACACAAAACCGTTCGATTTCAAGGGTAGAAAATCGTCCGATTTATATGCATGTTGGCACGATTTTCTTCAACAGAAAGTGCTCTTCTCTTGGCTCGTCTTCTATGCTTCTCCTTTGCAATTCCTTAACTCTTTATGACCCCTTTAAGACTCCTTTAGCTTCCTTAACATCCTTAGATGTTCCTTGCTCCACTTTTGCTTCCAATTCCACTCCATTTACCTATAATTCATCAAAAACTCGTGTAGACCTCTATTTCCGACAAATGATTGAATAGAACATAAAAGGCACACAAAATCTCTCTAAATGCAAGGTAAATTGAGACAATCTTCTATAATATGCATGAATATGATGATACATAATTCATGTCATCAGGCGTCGGGTAAAATTTGATCCCGTGTTTGAGTGATATGATAGGATCGAGAGTGCCGTTAGGCAGATGCTCTGATACCATGATAGATCTAGAATTTAGGTTGAACCCCACAAACGTTGGTGAGAGAATCACACTTGTATTGATATAAAGTGACCCTATATAGGGATTACAATGGAATAATAAAGATCATAAATATGGAATCAAATATAAACTAACCTAATATAACTAGTATATTATACGATATTATCTCTAATATCTTTAATATCTTAACAGTTTGATCCTTGTGAATTTTATTTGAAGGGGTGCTCAAATCAATGTCACTTAATCGCCGCATTTTTTGAAGTCTCGCTTGAATTCTTTGGTTATAGATCGGAATCATCATCCGAATATGCTTTCAATTTGAATCGGTTCACATGAACCTCCAAATTGCATATGAAGCTTGCCTTCCTCTTGTAAATTTACCCAAAGCTAGTAAACCATTAAAAATAATGATCTTTTCATTAATATTTTTTTTGTTTATTATGTGCCCTTGATACCATGAATAGATTTGTAAATTGGAAAGCTTGTGTTATTTCATTGACCATGTAATATTTATAGGGCAATTTTGATAACTAAGCTTTTTTGAAAAACTATAGTAGTAACTAGGCTTTTTAATGTTTCAATTAAGTAAATATACCCCAACCTTTTGTATTTATTCTCAAACTCTACACACTCTTCTCTCAAGGGGTACATTTACTAAACACAAAACTAGAAAAAGCCTAGTAAACCAAATTGTTTCATATTTATATAGGAAATCATAAAGAAATAAAATAATAAACTAATAACAAAATATAAACCCTAATAATAAGAGATACGCCTAATATTGTAAAAGATAAGCCCCAGTACTCTAACAGTTGCCCAACAGTCTCTTTATTTATTTGATCTTCACTTATTTTGTGGTAATCGATTCCGTCAACTTTGATCATTCTTCTTCAAATCCAAAAAGATTGTTCCTGAGGCGCTTGTATGTCTGGAACATTCAAGTCTCATTCATAGATTTGTTAACATTGGAACAACTTGAAGGGCCTTCCTTTACAATTTTCTTCTGTAGCTTGTGAAGAACATTCTTGCACCTGATCTTTGACATCTTTGCACCATAATTTGAATTTGTACTTGTAGATCTCGCATCCTCCGGCAAGATACCGGCTTCCATTTTCTCTAGTTTGTTTAGGAACCTAGCCTCTTCCCCATTTGCACTTTGTCCGACTACGTATGGATTTTGTGGTGAAGGCTAACCATCTTTTACTTGATTATAGGCTTCATTTCCGAATCAATCTTTTTTGGCTTGAGATCATTTGAAAACCGGAGATTCCGGCTACGACTTGGAGTATCCATGAACCCATTACGACTTTGTTCGTGGTCGATTCGTAAACCCTTTTCTTTCTTCCATATCCTGCGATTCGGCTCTCTTCAACTTCTTCGAGATTGACATAGCCTTTAATTTTACTTCTTCGGGTCACCTTGGTGTTGGATATACGAGTCTTTGGAATTCAATCCGGCCTCCTCACATTTGAACGACATAAAATGACATCGAACTTGGATCCATATCCTTCTTTGACTGAAGTACAAATAACCTTGGGCCATTAAATTGTAAATTTAAGCCTTAAATCTTCCTCTCCAATTTCTCTTTAAGATGGGAAATTAAAGAATTTTCGGTGGCAACTGGTCGGTAAATTTAAGGCGTCTTTTCAACAATAAAGAATCACTATAATCATCTTCCTCGTAATTTTTGTAATAAATTTTGTCTCATTTATTGTATGTAATCAAACACATTCTTTATCTATCAAATATGCTTTTAAATTAAAAATTATTTGTAAATTTTAACTTATATATAAAATAAATTTATTTGCAATAGATGTTATCTCAATTTATGTGATCTAATCACATCCCTTCATATCAAATATGTAATCTACACCAATATTTATAATTATAATTATAGACATATAAGATTAGAATTTTGTACAAAAATTGTTACCATTTTTGTAATATAATCAAATATATCTCTTTATTATAAAATATTTATTTGAGGGCTATATTTATGACTAAAATTTTAATTATCAATTCAGATTTTTTTCGATCTTAGTGTATTAAATGATCCGTAAATGTTTTATACAGTAAAATAAATTGAAAGCATAGTCGTTTAGAGAAAATAAAGTTGAATATCGGTTGTTTGAGCTAAAATAATTAGGGCAATTTTGGTAACTAAACCTTTTTTGAGAAATTAGAGTAGTAACTAGGGTTTTTAATGTTTCAATTAAGTAAATATATTCCAACCTTTTGTATTTATTCTCAAACTCTACACACTCTTCTCTCAAGGGGTACATTTACTAAACACAAAATTAGAAAAAGTCTAGTAAACCAAATTGTTTCAAATTTAATTAAGGAAAATATTTATTATCGGAGCTATCAATTAAAAATATTTGTTTATTTAATTTTAGAAATACCCGTGCGTAGCACGGGTCTATACTCCTAGTATTGCTTACAAAAATGAATTTTGTCTAGTATAATAGCGTGATTTTTAGATGTACCGGCGAAAATCTCTATTAGTGACCATAACTACGCACTTCGCGTGCTTAGTTGATAAGGTCTTGAACTACGTTTTTGGGAAGCGTAGTTGGAGTTCCAAAAAAAAAAAAAAAGCAACTACTCATTTGAGGAGGTAGTTAGAGTTCCCTAAAAAGAAATTTTAAAATTTTTTTGGGAACTCCAACTACTCTCCCCACAAGCGTAGTTGATATTTTTTTTTTTTTTTTGAAACTTCAACTATGCTCCCCAACAGCGTAGTTGGGGACGCTAACAACTACGCACGCGAAGTGCGTAGTTAGGGTGACAATTATAGATTTTCGCCGGTACGTCTATCAACCCCCTATAATAGTGGTAGAAGACTAATTGCTAAAAGCCGTACATAGGATTACCTAGGGGAAATGAAGCTTTTAAACACCGTAAACGATTTCTCATTATCGTGGTTAACTCTTAGACGCACATAACAATGGAGGCTACATGACCAACTTTGAAGTTGGGTCCAACATTGCTTGATCCATCTTCAAGTGGTCTGGCCCACTATCATTCCTTCTCATCCATGCATGTGACTGAAGTGCCATCATAAGGAATGTGAAGCAGGCCCAGAAAGCGGCCCAACACCATCACGCGCTCAAGGTTGGTATATGCAGTCACACGTGATTTGGATCATAAGTCCATCACATGTGGGTCTTGTAGCCCATCAGCACAAGTCCAATATGCTTTCAGGCTTGGGGGTACAATCCGGAGCCCACTGTCCATGGAGAATAAGCCATGCACATTGGGTGGGGGATGCTAGCCCACGTTGTGGCGTGTGGTTGGTCCACCATGTTGGGTCTTGGATCCATACCATCCGCTACATATGAAAACATGACAGAGACGCCTCCTATTCGCCCCTACTCCCCATACAGAGACGCCTCTCTCTGGATCGGAGATCAAGGGCTGTTTGTTTAGTATACCTCCTCTTAAAGTCCCGGGAAGGGACGGTTTTAATGCGATCTTCTATCAAAAATGCTAGGATATTGTCGGATGTGATATTATCTCCATTGTCTGCCAGTTCTTCGATTCCGGTATTCTACAGGAAAATGCTAATGAGACTCTTCTGTCGCTTATTTCAAAAGTTTCGAATCCGGAGCATCTGTCAGAGTTTCGTCCAATAGGATTATGCAATGTGAAATATAAATTGAACTCTAAGATCATTGTTTCTCGTCTGCAGCCTTTCATGAATAAACCTGTAAGTCCACTTCAAAGTAGTTTCATTCCGGGAAGGTTGATCGAGGATAATGTGATTATCGTCCAAGAATTAATTCACTCAATCGAGCGAAAACGCACGGGGAAGAAGCGGATGGCAATTAAGATTGATCTCGAGAAAGCATATGATAGGCTCTCTTGGGATTTCATCGATGAGACATGCGACCGTATTGGGCTCTTATCAAGCCTTAAGGGCTGGATTTCTTCATGGGTCCGGTCCCAGTCGATGTCGGTTCTTTGGGACGGGTGTAACATCCCGAATCCGCGGGACTCGGGATGCTACGGGTTAGGACCTCACAATGGGTCCCGACTCTTAGCTTGACAACAATTTCACCGGATCTTGCAACACGACACAAATAAAGGCCAAAACCGAAATACATTTTTATGCAATGAAATGAAAAACCCAAAAGAATACTACAAGGGACTTCAGCCGAAAAATACAACCCCAAAGACTAAACGTCATACAACATACAATATATACAATACTCAAACTCGACTCCACCCAAAACCCAATCCTAAAATGTATGGACCCCGGTTGCCCACCCTTCCAGATCTCTCGGCCGCATTCCTAACCTGCAAGGCAACCTACAACATTCGGTGTAAAACCGTTAGCTCATATTCGAAGCATTAGAATTAATGGGAAAGGCACATACACAAATAATCTCATCACAAGCATACAACATACATAAAAGCACATCAATCCGGTTTATTATCTTTGTTATTATTAGGTCGTATCCCGTTCTAATTCAACTTAGGTTTGTGACACGAGACCACCGTGGTCCCGCCTCGGTCCCTACTTACCGGCGTGGAACGGTACGGATGTCTCCGACCGTCTAACCAGCACGGGCTAGTCGCCAAGAACATCCTAGATCTCACGGGAGCTAGGCAAGTTGTCACCGTCCGTTATCATACACTTGGGCCAAATAATATATAAAGGTCGGTAATCTTAATTCCGGTTTAGTTGTTATAACAAGAAAGAATAATCACACACCACCAAACACACATCGATGCTAATACAAGGAATACGAGCTAAGTAAGTCCGGAGACTTACTTGTCACAAACGCTCAACCCGAAAATATACCACACTTTGCTTTCCACGGGAAGATACTCTCATCCTGACCAAATGAGGCACAAGATTAGCATTTATCTCTCATGGGTTTAGACTTCTAGCCCAAATGACCTATACAAGGTCGTACAACTCACATGCTAGGGCAACTCATTCCTAGTCTCGATGATCTCGACTCTAGAACTCTATGCTAGGGTACTCACGCACTAGTCCACAACCTTAACAATCATACAACCTCAACCTCTACATTCTCACAAGCTCAACATACAACTTAAAGCCATAAACAACCTCACAAGATAATATCACCTCAAGCTTAGAATCAACATCAATCCATCAAACAATATCAAGTCCTCAAAACTCACCTAAGGTTCATGGTCACTACTTGACATTCAATCTAAGTTATGCTAGATCCATCCTAGCATGATACTAAAACTTAACATAACTAGATCGAGGGGAAAGAATACTCACACGATGTAAAAGACGAAAGTCAATCAACGGATGTCAACTTGGACTCGTTAGGCCTTTATCGGGGCACTTCCGAACCTAAAATCAAAACTATACAAATTTAGCTCATATGCTAAATTTGAATGGAATATATAATATATATATATATATAAATCTAAGCAAACTCGTTTTCAAATCCAAGGTTAAAACAAAACCGCTCAACCATTTTTTTTCGGGCCAAAATACACTTATATTAACATGGGTCATAATCCGCAACTAGATCTTTATCATAAATTGAGATTAACCAACAAGGCATAATTGATTTGTAAAAATTGGGTCACAAACCGCAATAAATATATGGGTCCATTTATGTAAATAAGAAAATCTGGCCCAAATCAGTAAATATATATAAGTAGGGGTATAAGTGCAAACTTCAGAAATTATGGCCAAAACTACAATTACAAAATACAGGTTATAAATTGTAATTATGCCAAAATTTATCAACACCCGATAGGGTTCTTTCCATCATCAGCAGGGGAAAGGGGAAATAGGGATTCACAGGCGGCGGCTGGGAAGTGTTGGCCTCCGGCGGCTGGGCGCGGCAGGGGAGAGAAGCGGCGGTGGAGGAGGCTGCACAAAGGCCTCTCCGGGTTTGACAGGGCGGCAGCAAGGCGGCGCACAGCTCCCTCCAGTGGCTACGAAGGTGGGTCGAAAGAGAGAGGAGAAGCTGTCCAAGGTGGCCTCTACAGGCGGTCGAGACGGCGGCATCAAGCCCTTCTCCGGCAGAACTTCAATCCGGCGGCGGGGACACTGTTCAGAAGAGGTGCGCAAGAAGGAACGGTGGTGAAGTAGTGGCAGAGTTGGCGGTGAGACATGGTTGACAGACTTGGTTCAACCAAGGCTCGAGAGGCAGTAGAGGACCCAGTGGAGAGGCGTTATTGGGTGGCGAATAGAGATGACAGTGGAGGCGGGCTACTGGCTCCAGCAAGGGTCCGTGCAGGCCGGACATGGCGACTGCAGTGGTGGTGGTTTCCGGCGGTTTTGTTCTTCTTCAACAATTATGAAGAAGAGAAGAGAAGCGTGGGTTTGAGCAAACAGAAAGGTGAGGGAGGTTACAAAGGGAGAGGAAAAGAAGGAGTGAGGGTGAGAATCTAGTGAGGCAGAGAATTGGCGTGTGGAGTGACTGAGAGATAGGGGGCTACTCTCCTCAACCAGTGAGGAAATGAGGGGTCGGGTAGAAGACTGCAAGACTGGGCAAACACACTTCGTCACGTAAAGGAGGGAAAGGTAGGAAAGATAGTTGAATAAAATAAATAAATGGGAAAGGATGGGAGTGAAGTAAACCGATCAAAATATTTGGAACGGGATTTCCGAGTCGGAAAAATTTCCGACTTTTCCGAAAATAAAAAGACGGATACACGTAAACGTATTAAAAATATAATTATACTCGGGAAGGGTATATTACGCCTTAAAAAAAATTTAAAATAAAATACTTTTATAATAAAATATCGATATAAGTCGGAAAAATAAATATCGAAAACGCGCCAAAATTTTGAGCGTTACAACTGGGAGATGACAGACAGTGTTATGCCTAGCAGAGAGGTGTGCCAAGGAGACTCTATTTCTCCATATATATTTGTCTTGTGCCTGGAACGATTCAACCATGCTATCCAGAAACATGTTGATAGCAATAGATGATCTCCTATTCGACTTAAACGCGGAAGCATAGGTTTCTCTCATGTTTTTTTTGCGGATGACATCGTTCTCTTCGCGGAGGCTTCAGTAAGTAATATTAACGTCATCAACGACTGTATATCGTAGTTTTGTATGGCTTATGGACTTAAGGTAAGCCTCGTGAAATCTAAGATATTGGTTTCCCCAAATGTCGATGAGGATCTCAAAAATCACATCAGTGGAGTTGTCGGCTTTCCGATTATGTCGGAGTTCGGTAAGTATTTGGGGTTCCTTGTTATTCATTCCAGGATGAGGCGTGCATACTTTAATTTTCTTCTGGACAAGACGAGGAGCAAGCTTGCGGCATGGAAGGGCCGTATTTTGAGTTTTGCGAGAAGGGTAACTTTGGTGAAATCTG
Organism: Fagopyrum esculentum; assembly: GCA_033239045.1. Lineage (NCBI taxonomy): Eukaryota > Viridiplantae > Streptophyta > Magnoliopsida > Caryophyllales > Polygonaceae > Fagopyrum > Fagopyrum esculentum. The sequence continues at coordinate 124,578,486 of BSUD01000007.1, forward strand.
TACTGAGTTCCTTCCCATCGTATGTCTCTAGAGTTGTTAAACTTCCCTCTTCAGTATGTAACAAGCTCGACAGGCTGTGTAGATCCTTTGTTTGGGGAGACGATGAGTCTCGACGCAGGATGCATCTTGTGGGATTGAGGGATGTATGCCGACCCCTTGACAGAGAGGGCTTAGGTATTCGGTTTGCGGCTAGTGTTAACTCTACGGAATTGGGTAAGCTTGCTTGGCGTTTTATCCATTATAATGAAGCTCCTTGGGTCTCCCTCATCGCCTCTAAGTATGGTATCAGTAGCGTTCAAACTTTTCTGGATCGCAATAATGCTAGACGGGGTTCCTATATTTTGAAAGGGCTGATATGGGCTAAAACGAATGTTCTCTCCCAGGGAATGCGGTGGCTGATTTTAGATGGAAAAGCTGCTCGGTTCTGAACGGAATGTTGGTGCAACGACAACCCGCTTCTTATCTATGTAATTACTCCACCCCAAGGCGAACAGTTACAATGCACTGTTTCTGATTACTGGGTGGCGGGTAGCGGCTGGGATTGGCTTCGCCTAACGGCTCTCCTTCCGGCCGGGCTCCTTCTTCATATGGCTGGATGGGTCATTAGTGACCCTAGTACTGATTCAGATCGTTTATCTTGGAGACTGTCGATAGACGGCTGATATTCTTCTTCATCGGCTTACCTCGCTTCCATCGAACCGCTTGACAGACTGGACTCGATGCGGCTGTTGTTCGCTACTATCTGGAAGCTGCACGTCGCGGAAAGAGTTTAGTCTTTTCTGTTGCTTGTAGCTCACGGCCGGCTCCTAAAAAATGAAGAGAGGGCTAGAAGACATCTTTCTTCGGACTCCTTGTGTCCCATCTGTAGGGATTGTTCGGAATCGGTTCTTCACACCCTTAGAGATTGTGCTTCAGTGACCTCCATCTGGAGCTGTCTGCTCACCAGCGAACTCACAGTGGGTTTCTATGGTTCGGAAGTAGGTCAATGTCTCGCTTCAAACCTTGCAAGGTCGGAAATTATTACCGATAATATGCCGTGGAACGTTTATTTTGATGTTACGTTGTGGCGTAGTTGGAAGTTGCGTAACGACTTCATTTTCAGGTCGGTACTGCTTCCTCTAAACCGAATTGCCTTGATTGCTTCTGAAACCAAAGGCATTACCTTGGCATGGAACAAACCCAGTGCTGCTTCTTCAAAAAGGGTTTATGAGGACATCTTAGTGCGATGGAATGCGCTAGATTGGGGTTGGATTATATTGAACTCTGATGGATTGGTCCAAAGGGATTTTGTGTTCGGAACAACTGATGGCTATTTAGAGATACCCATGGGAAGTGGATGTGCGGTTATCTAATGAACATCAGGCCTTGTACGGTCCCGACGGCTGAACTTTGGGGACTTTGAATGGGCCTCTATCAAGCGTGGGAAAAGGGTTTTGACAGGTCATTGTGGAAATCGATTCCGAATTGGTTCTCAAGTTGGTCAATCGTTCTATCCCGAGCTATCATCCATTATCTAGTCTGGTGTCAAGATTTCAAGGCTTCATTCGTAGGAACTGGCGTGTCCAGCTCCGTCACATTTACCGCGAAGCTAATGGCGCTGCCGATCATCTGGCATTTATTGCTTCTACTTATCCCCGGGGTTATTTTTACATTCAGAATTCGCCTTCTTCACTTATTCAGTTTTTGAAAAACGATGCTCACGGAGTAGCGACCCGTTGACACATTATTTGTTAGTTATTTATTTCGGTGAATAAATTAACGGAAACGGTATACGTTCTCCGGTTCCTTTACCAAAAAAACTTCCACCCAGTGATCACACCCATCCCCTGAATTTCTATAATCCCCCTCCCACAAGCCCACCCCGACATTGGTTCCCCATGGCGAATAAAAGGATGTTACACAAGCCTCAACAAAGAACGAGTAAGCCCGCCCATGAGCCTCAAAATGTCCCCCTTCCCCATGGTCCATGAAATCTCGTCCCATCCCGTTGTTACGCACCAACCCCACTTGAAACCTATACCGCCAACCTCTCACCCCTGGCCAGACCAGCACCATCAGACCCCTGACCCTGCAACCCACCCATGTCCTTTCTCCTCACAACTACCCAACAATCAGGCCAAGATGGCCCTACTGCTCTATCTTCTTACACTTAACCCATCAAGCGCATAAACATGAAACCCCAAGCAGGTCACACAAAATGGGAGAGAGAAAAATTTCCATAGCCGCCCTTCACCCTCCACTTGTCTAAAAGTGTACAAGTGGAGAAAGTTTAGGATATCACGGGGATAATTTCAATTGTCTCACAGGTTTGCATCTTCTTTCTCTCAATTTTTTTATGTATAATCACAGTGAAGAAAGTTTAGGATTAGTCAACCTTATATGTTCTCATCCATTTTCATTTGCTTATGCAGAATATGAAGAATTTCATGCATATAATACTAAATATTTTCAACCTTTTTTCAAACTAACTTCTCGCAAAACCTTTTCGAAATTAGTTTCAAAATCTTACGTACAAAAGAAACGAAACATTCTTTCGATTTTGTCATCCTTTTCACATTGTGTATCTATTTGTAGTGATATTTGGAGTACACAATCACAAAAATATTTTTACATGGGCATTACTTTATATTTTATTGATAAAAATGTGCTTTTCCATAAATTTGTTATTTTATTTTGTCATTTCAACGAAAGACATAATGCCACAAACATTGCAAACTTGATAATAAGAGTTTTACACGAATATAGTTTACAAGATCGAGTTTTTTCATATTCTTTTGATAATGCATCTACTAACACCTCCACCAGAAACGATTTGGTGGAGGATGCGAGACAATATTTGCGAACTCCTTTTACTCACCAAAGATGTACATGTCATATTTTAAACTTATGTGTTCAAGATGGACTTGAAATTTTATCGGTTATGCTAACCCCCATCACCGACATTATTGAACATATTTGACACTCATCCAATTTGAGAAAAAAATGGAGAATAATATGTTTACAATTAATGTTTATACAATTGTATTTTTAAAAGACATTAGAACTCGCTGGAAGTCAAATTACAAATTACTTAGTCAAGCCCTTCGTCCCAAAGAGTTTTTACAAGTTTTGCCGCACAAAACATTCCATGGTCAATGTTGTAACAACCAAAACAGGTTGTCACCGCCCCCGTGGTGACAGTGGTCGCTCCAACGAAAATTGTGCTTGTCACCGCTTCCGCGGTGACAGTGAGCCGCCCCTACGGAATGGGTAAATTTCCCTTGTGGTGTTGCCTCAGATCGCGAAGATCTTCTTTCCTTATTCGTTTCTATCTTGTTTCCTATCTTAGAAGATCCGATTTTCTTATCTTTAGCCGGCTTTCTGTAACACCCCGAATCCGCGGGACTCGGAGTGCCACATTGCGCTAGGATCTCACAATGGATCCTTACCCTAGCCTTACAACAAGTTCATTGGATCTTACAACAAGGCACAGGTAAATTATAACCAAATACATAAAGTTGTATAAGATACATCAAAAGAGTTTACATCATAAAAGCCGAGTACAAAACAACATCCATAAATATCAGATACAAAAGATATCACATATCCCACGCAACCCTAATGTACAAAAGTCCTCGGCTGGTCACCCCATCTCGCTCACTCTGCAGTCTTCCTAACCTGCAGATCATCTACAACACGGTATACACCGTTAACTACAACAATGAAAAGCATGAAGGTAATAGCACAGACACACATCAACATCTCATACATGCAATGTAACACACATTCATTTATTATCTTTCAATTACGTTATTCCATTACTAAATCAACTTATTTTGTAACACGAGGAGCCTCAAGAACCTCGTCCCTTCCAACGTAACACAGGGGTTTTGCATGGGGGTGATCATCACTCGTCCCCCCCTGTGAGATCATCTTCAGGGCACCTCCTCCTACCAGCAGGCGGAGGCAAGTGGTCACGACCCGTTATAATACACTTGGGCCATTTAATGTAATAAATGGTCATCCTAGTCCGGTTTAGGTTATCAATGCACAACCATATGAACACAAACAACTATTACAATCACACAATCCACAACTGAACGCTACGTAAGTCCTATGGACTTACCTGAAATACTCATCAATCTAACCACGTCACAGTTTCCCCTTGGGGAAATAATCAGCGCCTGCAATAGCAAGACACACATCTTCAAACGCTGCAAAGGTGAGGAGACGCGTCTCTTACACCATATAACCACAACCAACTATATCTCAAATATAAACCTCAGATCCTCAACACATTCATAAATGCCTAAGGCATATCCTCAACATAACATCTCATCATACTCATACACATACTAAACCTTAAAGCCATAACCGATATCCATAGCATCATCATGATCCTCAACTCATTTTGACACCTTGCATGCATCTAATCAGTATTCCTCAATCTCAAATTTAATCCTAATTTAATTAATTAATATTTAATTAATTAATTAAATTTCACCAGAATAACGTTTTGCCCGCATGCCCTTTCTAAACCCACCTGTCATCAGATTTCATCAAACAAACAACCCACCAGAATAATATAATGACCATAACGGAATTTATAATTATCCATTTAGACAAGCCTAAGGTCAATTTAGGCCAAATCGCTGTACAGAAAACGAATAAATTCATAACTTATTCGTTACTAACCCGATTGAAGAAGATTTGAAATCACAACGACGTAGGCTACGCATGGACAACATCAAATTCACCGGAATTTGAGCGGCGGAACCGTCCTAGTGACATATATGCTCGACCAGGTCTTCATCTGCTCGAAAATGCAAAAACTTGGTACCGATATGAAGAGAATGAAGAGAGGAATCCAGAAACTCAAACGGAATTGAAATCGGATCAGAAATGGAGAGTAGATATGAGTTTGAAGTTTAAGATAAATCAGAGCTTTTACGAGGAAAGGAAATGAATTAATAAACGATTTTCTGCTATTTATAGTGAAGCCGATAATTATCCTTTAGCGAAGTCAATAATTATTCTTTAACCGATCTAAAGGCGGGTTGAACCCCCTTTTCCAAACTTCACGAAATTGGAACAATAAATCTTGAATATTATGGGGATAATTATTCCACATTTGCCTCGGAAAACGTGTATTCCTAAGCCGTCTTTTTTAGCCGTTAAGAAACAAAATAGCGATTCTTTTGTCCGTTTTGCCTTTCCATGTTATTTCATATCTAGGACATGTCCGATGTTCTGATCATTTCTCTCAACGGTATTTTTATTAATTGGAGCTCCCAAATGCTCCAAATAACACCGGAGGGTAAAAATAATTATCCGGGAGAAAAAGTGAAAATTTTCCCATAAGCCCAAAACTACGCCAGGAACATAACGGTGAGACTTATACTCATCACTTGCACAATCTTCACGAGTTATATTCCAATTACTATCAATGATTAAGTTAATCAACAATAATTAGAATTCGTAAATCCTAGCTATTACATCACACACCCCTTAAGAAAAAGTTTCGTCCCGAAACTTGAACAATTTCCAAATCCTCTCGGACCATACGCCGAGGTATAAACACTCTCTCTATCGTAGGTATCACATCTTTGTTCAAGCGTATCAACCTATAACACTCTATAACCTCAAAACACGGCATGGAGGAATCACCAACTCCACAACAAGATCATAACGCTATCTAAAGGCATAGAGGAAAATCATCTCTAGCCAACTACTAACCACGTCACAAGGCATGGAGGAAAGCCGTCTCCATTTAATCGTACTCGTAACACAATTATGTGGAAGAAAACCGTCTCCACTCACACTATGTCCATCCATAATAGCATGGAGGAAAGAACCATCTCCAGCTAATCCTAAACATATCACAATAGCATGGAGGAAAGAACCATCTCTAGCTATGCCTAACTCGCGCTAGCAAACAAGATCTAAAAGATCATATGCACACATCACAGCTAGCATGAAAACACAACATATCACATAAACACATACCATACATTTACCATGATAGCACTAATATCTACTCGTCGATCCTATGGGTGCATCTATCTCGGCATAGAATTCTCGATAGTTCCTCTGGATTCTATCCTCAATCTCTCATGTATCCTTATAAGGTCTTCGTTTAGACCACTGTATTTTCGGCATAGGAATATCCTTCGAACGCAGGCGTCTTATACCTCGTTCTAGGACTGCAATCTGGTGCCCAACAAAAGTGTGGTCCGGCTCAACCACTAAATCATCATAGCTCACGATGTGTCTCCAATTGGTATGTACTCCATCCGTTGAGACACATGAACCACAGGGTGAACACCCTCTAACCTCGGTGGCAAAGCCAATCTTTACGCTGCTCTCCCAACTCTATCCAGTATCTCAAAAGGACCAATATATCGGGGACTCAGCTTCCCCTTCATGCCCAAATGTTTGACGCCTCGCGTCGGAGATACTCTCAGCTAGACATGATCTCTAAATCTGAACTCTAGAGGCCGACGCCTCTTGTCTGCATACGACTTCTAGCGACTGTAGGCAGCCAACATCCTCTCTCTGATCAACGCTACTTGAGCTATATCATCTCGAATATGCTCTAGCACTATACCACTAATATTGTTAGTCTCATTCCAGCATAACGGTGTACGACATCTACGTCCATACAGTGCCTCATATGGGGCCATCCCGATAGATGTTGCCTGTTGTTGTTGTATGAGAACTCAACCAATGGGAGGTAATCTGACCATCCCTGTCCCCAATCCAACACACAAGCTTACAACATATCCTCTAACATCTGAATGGTCCTCTCTGGCTGACCATCTGTCTAGGGGTGAAACACAATCGTAAACTGCAAACTCGTCCCTAGAGTAGTCTGAATCTGCTGTTAGAACCTCGAGGTGAATCCTCCATCTCGATCTGAGACGATCATCCTGGGTACACCATGGAGCCTCGTTATTTGCCTAGTGAACTCCTCAGATCATTTGCTCACTGACCACGTTTCCCTGATAGGGATGAAACGTGCAGTATTTGTCATTCTATCAACCACAACCCAAATAGCATCAAAGCTCCTGCTCGGTGTCAATCCGTTCATGAAGTTCATGGAGATATCCTCCCACTTCAACTGTGGTACTAGCAGTGGATGGAGCTCTCCTCCTGGTTTGCAATGCTCTATCTTGACCTGCTGACAGGTCGCACCCTGAAGCTGATCAAGCAGATCATCAATATGAGGTAGTGGATACTTGTTCTTAATGGTCATCTTGTTCAACTCTTTGTAATCGATACATATTCTCAACGATTCGTCCTTCTTTCATACGAAGAGGAAAGGTGCACCCCATGGTGATACACTAGGGAGAATGAAGTCCTTCTCAACCAACTCCTCAAGTTGCTTCTTCAGCTCCAACATCTCGACATATGCCATACGATATGGAGCCTTCGAGATCGGTCTTGTGCCAGGCTCCAACTCGATGCCAAAGTCCACACTCCTCCGAGGCGGCAAACTGGACGGATCAGCAAACACGTTTGTAAACTTGCAGACCACTAGTATGTCCTCCAAAGCTGGGCTATCTCCCTCCTTCATGGCATAACACCAGAAGGTATCACATCCCTGCGCTATCAGCCTCGCTGCTCATATTGTGCTAATAACAAATGCCGTCTTCCCAAGGTCCCAACCCCGGAAGACCTCTATCGGACCTACGTCGGTAGAGGCTGTAACAGTTGTCTTACCCACATCTAACACCGCACGGTGTCTACGCATCCAATCCATACCTAAAATGACTTCTTCATGCATCAAATGCATGACTAAGAAGTCAACAAGCAACACACGAGTCCCTAAGCGAAGGAGACAACTACTTATCTCACGGGTACCTCTGACCCTACTACCATTAGGTAACCCTATCGTAAAGGGGGTCCCCCTATGGTAGATAAACTCAAACGCTCAATACATGCAGAAAAAATAAAGGAATGCGTAGCACCCGTATCAAATAAAACTTTAACAGGTAAACAATGTAACAGAATGGTACCTGTAGTAGCTGGTGCTGGCGGCTCCTCAGCACTCCTCAGCTCAAAAATACGGCCTCGAGCTCCTCGAGCATCACTAATACTAGCATCTCTACCTCTACTTCTACTCGGTCCTGGAGCTGAACCCTGAGTAGCAGGTGTGTCTGGAACTCTTTGTTGTCCTTGTACCTGATGTTGAGGCGGTCTCTACCCACCTCCTGCTACACCTGGAAGGGAAGAGCCCTGTTGTGATGACGCTTTGCCCTGATGGTAAAACGTGGCTCTATGTCCTGGCTTCCCACACGAGTAGCAAGTCAATGGTGCTCTTGGGCACTCAGCCCTCAAATGTCCATAGGCTTCACAATTGTAACACTATCAGCCTCTCTCAATCGTCTGTGTAGATACTGGACCACTCGAGCAGCCCTAAGGGCCTCGCCCGTATCTAGATGCTCCTGCACCAGTCTATCCTGTGCGCTTTCTTTTCTCAGACCGTCCCATCTGAGAAGTCCTCCTCTGGCTGGCTCTCTCTCGCTCATAAGTAGAGGCTCGATCTTGGTAATCTGCCAAGGAATCACAGTGGAATCCCACCGTACGAACGTGTGCTCTCCCTTAGTCAACGGGAGAACAAGTACGCATGCTGGTCCTCAGAAGGTGTAGTTGGACCCAATAAAGCTAATTCAGTCCGGAAGCGGCTAATGACAGCTACAATAGGTATGTCCTCAAAGCATGCCTCCACGAAATCCTACAGCTTCTCCCTCCTCAGTAAGGAAGGGCAGAATTACTCTCTCAACAAAGTCCTCATCTACTCATAGCTGGTAACTCGGGCTCGTACGGTCCTCTACCACTAATGAGCGAGGTCACGGAATAGAGACTAAACTAGTGCTATCCGTCTGTCCTCACGATATCTAATAGTATCTAAAGTTGAGTCTACATGTCCTATCCAGACCTTGGTCTCTAAACCAATCTGCTCTGAGAAGGGTGGTTCTCCCTGCTGATGAAACGCCTTCAACCAGGTATCTGGTCGAGGCCCTCTAGTCTCCTCTACAGCTCTAGCAGTCTCAACAGCACGTGCCGGCATTTCTATCACTTGAGTGGCTCCATGGGATCTCTCAGATGATCCCCCATGCACTGGTTGGTCTGGGGCATGTCTACCAGCTCTGACAGCCTCCTCAAAACGTCTGAGGTACTCTCTAAACTCTAGTCCCCCATGGAAACACGATCTGAGTCATCTGTCTGGACTCAATGTGACTGCTGTCTCCTGGATCCACCACTCCTCGTCTCTAGAACGACACTCTCAGCAGCCTCCTCCACCACTGGTGGTTCAACAGCGGGAGATGGTCCCTATCCTATCCCTCATGGAGGAAGAGGTGGTCTACCTCTACCTCAACCTACAGCAGCAGTAGCTCTAGTCCGAGCCATCTGCGGGGTATGCACACCTAACTTATAAGGCTCTATATAGGCCATATGAATACACATCAACACATTGAAGATAGCTCTATATATAAATATCTATACTGTGGAGATCCTCAGATGGGTGACGGCTTCTGTACATACCATCCCAAAACATCTGTACTCGCTTTAAAACCAAAACATTTTTAAAAGTCAAACCCCATTCTGGTTTTGTTTATTTGTCCACTCTTCCTTTATTGCAGATAGCAAGTGCAATTGTTGTCAACCTAAGGCTCAGATACCAACTCTGTAACACCCCGAATTTGCGGGACTCGGAGTGGCACATTGGGCTAGGATCTCACAATGGATCCTGACCCTAGCCTGACAACAAGTTCACTGGATCTTACAACAAGGAACAGGTAGATTAAAACCAAATACATAAAGTTGTATAAGATACATCAAAAGAGTTTACATCATAAAATCCGAGTACAAAACAACATCCACAAACATTAGATACAAAAGATATCACAAATCCCACGCAACCCTAATGTACAAAAGTCCTCGGCTGGTCACCCCATCTAGCTCACTTTGCAGTCTTCCTAACGTGCAAATCATCTACAACACGGTATACACCGTTAGCTACAGCAATGAAAAGCATGAAGGTAATAGCACAGACACACATCAACATCTCATACATGCAATTTCACACACATTCATTTATTATCTTTCAATTACATTATTCCGTTACTAATTCAACTTATTTTGTAACACGAGGAGCCTCAGGAACCTCGTCCCTTCCAATGTAACACGGGGGTTTTGCATGGGGGTGATCATCACTCGTCCCCCCTTGTGAGATCATCTTCAAGGCTCCTCCTCGTACTAGCAAGCGGAGGCAAGTGGGCAAGACCCGTTATAATACACTTGGGCCATGTAATGTAATAAATGGTCATCCTAGTCCGGTTTAGGTTATCAATGCACAACCATATGAACACACACAAATATTACAATCACTCAATCCACAAAAGGAACGCTAAGTAAGTCCTATGGACTTACCTGAAATACTCATCAATGTAACCACGTCACAGTTTCCCCTTTAGGAAGTAAATTATGCTTGCAATAGCAAGGCACACATCATCAAACACTGCAAAGGTGAGGAGACGCGTCCCTTACACCACATAACCACAACCAAGTATATCTCAAATCTAAACCTCAGATCCTCAACACATTCATAAATGCCTAAGGCATATCCTCAACATAACATCTCAGCATACTCGTATACATACTAAACCTTAAAGCCATAAGCGATATCCATAACATCATCATGATCCTCAACTCATTCTGACACCTAGCATGCATCTAATCAGTATTCCTCAATCTTAAATTTAATCCTAATTTAATTAATTAAATTTCACTAGAATAACGTTTTGCCCGCAGGCCATTTCTAAACCCACCTGTCATCAAATTTCATTAAACAAACAACCCACCAGAATAATATAATGACCATAATGGAATTTCTAATTATCCATTTAGACAAGCCTAAGGTCAATTTAGGCCAAATCGCAGTACAGAAAACGAATAAATTCATAACTTATTTGTTACTAACTCGATTGACAATCTAAAAGAAGATTCGGATTCACAACGACGCAGGCTACGCATGGACAACATCAAATTCACCGGAATCTGAGCGACAGAACCGTCCTAGTGACATATATGCTCGACCAGGTCTTCATCTGCTCGAAAATGCAGAAACTCGAAACCGATATGAAGAGAATGAAGAGAGGAATCCAGAAACTCAAACGGAATTGAAATCGGATTAGAAACGGAGAGTAGATCTGAGTTTGAAGTTTAAGATAAATCAGAGCTTTTACGAGGAAACGTGAAAGGAAATGAATTGATAAACGATTTTTTGCTATTTATAGTGAAGACGATAATTATCCTTTAGCGAAGTCAATAATTTCCTTTAACCGATCCAAAGGCGGGTTGAACCCCCTTTTCCAAACTTCACGAAATTGGAACAATATATCTTGAATATTATGGGGATAATTATTCCACATTTTCCTCGGAAAACGTGTATTCCTAAGCCGTCTTTCTTAGCCGTTAAGAAACTAAATAGCGACTATTTTGGCCGTTTTGCCTTTCCATGTTATTTCATATCTAGGACATGTCCGATGTCCTGATTATTTCTCTCAACTGCATTTTTATTAATTGGAGCTCCCAAATGGTCCAAATAACACCGGAGGGTAAAAATAATTACCCGGGGAAAAAGTGAAAATTTCCCCATAAGCCCAAAATTACGCCAGGAACGTAACGGTGGGACTTATACTCATCACTTGCGCAATCTTCGCTAGTTATATGTCAATTACTATCAATGATTAAGTTAATCAACAATAATTAGAATTCGGAAATCCTAGCTATTACACTTTCTTGGGTCTTCTAAACCCTAGAATGCATATAGGTTGTTAACTCTGGATCGAGTTCAAACTCGATCCAGAGTAAACAACCTATGTGCATTCTTGGTGTTCATGTCTTTTATTGACCCCAAGAATTATGTTCAAGCTCTTCAAGAACCCGACTGGATCATTGCCATGCAAAATGAACTAAATGAGTTTGAGAGAAACAAAGTTTGGACCCTCACTTCTAGAGCAAAACACTAGTCCGTCATTGGCACAAAATGAGTTTTTCGAAACAAGTTGGATGAAAATGGTAATATCATTCAAAATAAAGCACGACTTGTAGCTCAAGGCTAAACCAACAAGAAGGTATTGATTATGAGGAGACTTTTGCTTCGGTTGCCAAGTTAGAAGCCATACGTATGCTACTTGCTTTTGCATCTTTTCTGAGCATAAAGTTATTTCAAATGGATGTAAAATGTGCTTTTCTAAACGGCTTCTTAGAATAAGAAATCTACGTTGCTCAACCACCTGGTTTTGAAAATGATGAATTTCCGGATCATGTTTTTAAACTGTACAAAGCTCTTTATGGTCTTAAGCAAGCTCCTCGAGCTTGGTAAGAAAGCTTGTCCAAGTATCTTCTTGAAAACAATTTCATAAGAGGTTTGATTGACAAAACTTTATTTATCAAAACAAGAGACAATGATATATTTGTATTAAAAATTTATGTTGATGATATATTATTCGGTGCTACTAACGATTCTCTATGCGAGGAATTTTTAGATATTATGTGTAGGGAATTCGAAATGAGGTTAATTGGAGAGTTAAATATCTTTCTTGAAATTTAAGTTACACAAACAAAGAAAGAAAAATTTCTCAATCAAAGCAAGTATACCATAAACTTTCTTAAGAAGTATAAGATGGAACAATCCAAGGTCGCAAAAACTATGAGTTCCACACTTTCACTTGACTATGACAAAGACAGTAAAAGTGTTGTAAAAAAGGAGTATCGAAGTATGATCGGTTCTTTGTTATATCTAACCGATAGTCGACATGACATTATGTTTAGTGTGTGCATGTGTGCAAGATTTCAATATGATCCTAAAGAGTCACACTTGATAGCTGTGAAAAGGATATTCGGTATCTCAATGACACTAAGGATTTAGGGCTATGGTACCCACGCCAAAGCTCGTTTCATCTTGTTGGATATTCAGATGTTGACTTTGCAGGTTATAAGGTCGATAGAAAGAGTACTTATGGATGTTTCCAACTCTTAGGGTCATCCCTAATTCGTTGGCACTCCAAGAAGCAAAACTTTGTCGCCCTATCCACAACTGAAGCAGAATACATAGTTGCGGGAGCCTGTTGTACAAAAATTCTATGGATAGCTCAACAACTCCGTGATCTTGACTTTGATTTAAAAGGTATCCCAATTAAATGTGATAATACTAGTGCTATTTTGATCACTAAAAATCATGTGCAGCATTCAAGAACAAAGCATATCGACGTAGGACATAACTTCATACGTGATCATGTTGAGAAAGGTGATATTTAAATATCTTTTATATCAATTGACTTGCAGCTTGCAGATATATTTACTAAGCCTCTACCTGAAGATCAATTCAATTTTATTAGATTATAGCTTGGTATGTTGAACAAGGAACCATTAACGTAGGGGGAGTAAATCATTTTATTTTTTCCTTCGTATGCAACCCATTTTTCAATCTCAAGGGCCTTGAAATACAATTCAAGGGCCTTGAAATGGAATTCATGGACAAAATGGAAAATTACTGATATATTTAGGGATTAATTTCTTTTAGATATTTTGATCTCTAAAGTATTTTAAAGAAGGATTTTTGAAATAATTTCAAAAGTCCTTATTTTTGGATTCAAAGATTTGGTTTGAAAAAGTAGTTGGATTAAATTGGAAAGAATTTAAACAAATTTGCGCTTTTCAAAGCCTTGATTTTCTCAAGATCTTGTTAAAACCATAAATTGTTTTTATTCTCCCTTTTTAAAAAAAACTAAATCTTCTTCCTTCCCTATTCAACGTCTTTATAGTACCCAACAACGCCTCACTCTGTCCTCTTCCAAAAACCCTTGATTTTCTCTCACAAATCCATATGTGGCTCCAAGAAGCAAGAAAACTGCTCACCGTCTAGATTCGGCGTTGAAGAAGGAATCTGCTCACATCTCCTCAGCTACAGAAGATGAGCAATTTTCTGAAGATATGGAGATCTCACCGAATACTAGCCTTCCGACTTCTTGGTTCTTCAGCTTTCAAGCTACGGGATCTTGACTTGATCGGTTTCACAATCACTCTCTATATGTGTGACGGATATTGAGTTTTTGGAAACTCTTCAGATTCCCTGCATTGCAAAGCTTAAAAGCTCAACAATTTGGAAGATCTTAAACCCCAGAGATTCTGCATTCCTGAGGCTCACAAGATTGTTCTATGTAAACCTCGTCACAAAACGGGAAAAGGGGATTCTCACCCTTGAAACATCTATTAAAGGTACTCCAATTTTTCTCACTCCCACTATTTTATGTGAGATTTTAGGAATCCCGACAGATCTTTCACTCACACACCCCTCCCGGTCAAAAAGTTTTCGCCTTGCCAAAGAGATATTTCTGGTTCCTAACTCCACATCCCGCGAACTAGGGATGACAATGGATCGGGTGGTGGGTGGATGACCCTATCCTCCACCCGACCCGCGAGAAAATCTCATCCACCCCACCCGACCTGCCAAACCCACCACCCGCATCCAATGGATGAAGCGGGTGGATCGGGTGATATTAGGGTGTTCTACGCATTTCCTTTAAATGGATATTAGACTCGGATTCTAATGCGGAAAATTAATAATAATACAAATAAATTTAATCCAAAAAAGTCTTATCCATAAAAAACATGATAAATATAAAGTCAACACAAATTATCCAAGTGGAAATATTACAAGAAGTGTTATAAGTTTAAGATCTTGAAAAATAGAGAAATTTAACAATACTAGCATACAATAAGATCATAATAGAAACTAAACAAATGTATAAAATTTGCTAAACAATCAGTAAATCACCTATTTATAAATCAAAAGGGAACTGAAGATCTCTAAACAAGTAAACAATCAATAAATTTATAACGACTGTAAGCGGGTGAAACGGGTCGGATGGGTGGGTGGATGATGTATCGGGTGATGGGTGGATGAAAGGTCCATCCGAATCCGACGCGATCCATCACCTGCTTCATCCGCCATCCTCTTTCACCCGCTTCATGTCGGGTTTTCACCCTTTTATTATGGATCGGGTTATCGGGTGTCACACTTCCCTAACCCTAGATGCTAAAGTCGTGTTTACCAGTTTGGTTAGATGTGTTATCCCTCGAGCTAATTCAAGAGAATTTTTGACCGATCAATCTTTGGAATTGATTCACCTGATCATGTATGGATTAGATATTGATGTTCCTAACCTACTCCTTAATCATATGGTCCATACTGTCAACTCGAAACGAGCTATCCCTTTGCCTTACGGAAACCTACTATCCAAGATCTTTGATTATTTTCCATTGACACATCTACTAAGATTGACAGTTGTCCTCTGGAAAAATTGATGAATCGTGCTTGGAAATATTAGGGATAAAGAAAAAACTTGCAGGAGTTTGGACATTGAAAGAAAAGGGGGTTATTCCAATTTTTTTTTTACTCCCACTATTTTATGTGAGATTTTAGGAATCTTGACAGATCTTTCACTCACACACCCCTACCGGTCAGAAAGTGTTCACCTTGCTAAAGAGATATTTATGGTTCCTAACCCCACATCCCGCAAACTCACTAACACTTTCCTAACCCTAGATGCTAAAATTGTATTTACCGTTTTGGTTAGATGTGTTATCCCTCGAGCTAATTCAAGAGAATTCTTGATAGATCAATCTTTGGAATTGATTCACCTGATCATGTCTGGATTAGATATTGATATGCCTAACCTATTCCTTAATCATAAGGTCCATACTGTCAACTCGAAAAGAGCTATCCTTTTGCCTTATGGAAATCTACTACCCAAGAACTTTGATTATTTTTCCATTGAAACATCTACTAAAGATTGACAGCTGTCATCTGGAAAAATTGATGAAATCATGCTTGGAAAGATTAGAGATAGAAAAAAACACTTGTAGGAGTTTGGACATTGAAAGGAAAATGGGCTATTCCAACTCTTTCCCCCGCAGCTCCATCAACTTCTTTTGTTCCAGAAATCAGGTTAGATGGATGTGAGAAGAAATTGGGATCTCTAAATCGTGAACTCTCTAATTTTCAGTTTGACACAATGAGGAGAATGGATGCAAATCATGAGATGCTGTGTATTATACATGCCAAGATAAATGAAATGTATCTTATGAATGCTCTCACTCTCACCACCATGGGAAGAATATTGCCTTTAACTGAAGATGCAACTCAACACACCCAAGAAAAGATAGACAATGTCCTAATGTACTATAAACAAAGAGTACATACCAAGTTCATTCTCTATCCTACTCCTACTCATGTTGAGCCGACTATTCTTACGGTGGAAGAATACAAAGTTGTCAAGGAACGACGAGCTGAAGAGAAGAGACGACGCTTAGCAGCTGAAATGGACGATATGAGTCACAAGACTGCTCCATCCAGGGCACAAAGGTAGTTTTATGAGGATGATCAAGACGTAGCATATGATGTTTGTGGGCCTTCTGTTTTAAAATATTTTTGTGGCTTTTGGAAAATACTTTTATGGGTCAGTAATTGTTTTTAAAACTGCCGTGCTTTAATTGTTTTATCCCCTGTTGAAAGACAAAGGGGGAGAAATAATTGATCCTAAATTTTGATGTTTCTGCAGTTTGATTTCGATATTTCTGCATTAGCAATTAAGTTTTGTTTGATATTATTACATATGCATCACTAACCCTAAAATGCAGGTATGATATTTCCGTTGTCTTCCATCAAGGGGGAGATTGAAAACTCTACCTTGAGTATATATTTTATTATGTGATGATGGAAGACTTAAAACAAATGAGCGGTTTTTATACTAACAAAATATTGATTTTATTTCTAGATTGCTTGATTTGTTTTGGTGTTTGTCAAATGTATATAGACCTTGGAAAGAATTTCAACGGATAGATGGAGACATTGAAATCGGATACAAGGGACAAGCGCTGAGATTGAAAAGCATTTCAAAGGTGCAACACGGAGGCCTTGAAGTTCATTTCAAGGGATCAAAACCAAAGTCCGAAATGACAAAGATCTTCCAAGGAGATTCACCCAACTAGAAGATCTTGACCAAAAAGATTTGGCCCAACAAATAGGATCTTACAAAGATCCTCAACAAGGCGCAAAACTTCTTCTCAACGGATATTAAAAGATCTCAAAAGTCTTCAGCCATAGATTCTCAACAAACCTGAAGATCTCGATGCTTGAATGGCAAAGATCTTCAACAGCGTGAGAAGATTAAGGAGAAGAAGAATCAACGTGCTTTAAGGAATGAAGAAGATAAGGCAAATCTATAACGGCTATCTCATCTCAACCAAGAATCGTTTTCTACGGAGAAGAAGAAACATCAACAACGCTCATCTTCCCAACGGCTAGAAGGATTCTCCATCGAATAATATAAATGAAGATGTCGATTGAAGAAGAAGAAGAAAAACAAGCTTACACAGAAATATCTAAAGTCTTTAAGCAATCCAAAGCATCTTTATTCAATCTAAGAAGTTTTTCTTCCTCTTTATTTACAAAAGCTTTATTCCTTAGAGAGAGAAAAACATGAGAGCTCCATTGGAATATCAAAAGAGTGTTATACTCGAGTGTGTGTTACTATGCGAAGTAACTATGCTATTATAGCTAGGTTAATAGTTGAAACTAGAGCGTAGTGTTGGCTACAGTGAAAGAAGAAGGGGATTTCTTTTAGGTTGTATCTAGGATCTTTGAAGCTCATAATAGATAGTTAGATCCTACGGGTAACCCTTAGGATGGAGAGTAGTTTGTTTAGACCCGTACTTCGTAAACATATCACCGTGTCGATCTTTTCACCATATCTTGCTTTATTGTGACTAACTTTGTTTTGCAGGTTTACAAAGTAAAGGCGCTTGAAATCACTTTCAAAGCCCTTGAAATCAAGTTGTGTCACAAATATCTTAAATCGACATCAAGGCCTTTGAAATCAGTTTCAAAGCCTTGAGATAGGTTTTTGCAAAAAGTTTCCATACTCTATTCAACCTCCCTTCTAGAGTATTTATATCCTTTATATTCACCTTACGGTTCTTCAATGGAGACTAGAAGCTATAGACTTTTAGCAATCGTTTCGATTCTTGATTTGTGATGCCTTGTTGAGCAGGCTTCCCTTTGTTCCTTTCCTTGAGGTTCTCAAAGTTGCTTGCTGAGTTATCTGAGTGAGGTAAGTCCCTTGGACTTCCTTAGCTTCATTAAATCCGCGTATTATTTTGATTGTGTTGGCTTGTTTGGGTTGTTTATTGTTGTTATAACTAATAACCGGAATAGGATTGACCTTGATATACCGTAATTGACTCAAGTGTATTATAACCGAGCGATTACCGCTTGTCCAGTTCAGAATGGGGAAACTGGGAGGTGCTCTCGCGACCAGTCCAACAGGTGACAGAAGGATGCATACTTTCTATTCTTGTTGGTGAAAGGGGACGGACGCGAGATTGTAGTGATTCTCGTGTAACAACCATAAGTTGAATTAGTAATGGGATTGACCTTAATGAAAGATAATAACCGGCCGTTTGTGAGCATGTTGATTTATTTATCTTTACCTTGTGTGTGTTTGTGCCTTTACATTCTTTCTGATATCTAGAACGTTAGCTAACTGTTTATACCGATGTTGTAGATGCCTTGCCGGATATAGGTGTTGCTGAGTGATCCGAACGGTGTGGTCAGCCGGGGTTCCCGTACATTATAGGACGGGATCGGGTTTATGTTTTCAGTTGTTGTTTCCTTTTGTTTTGAAGTCGTCTGCGAGTCTTTTACGTTTCCTTTGTTAAACCTTTGGTTTTATTATAAGTTTTAGTTTTTATTTGTTTGTGCCTTGTTGTAAGATCCGTTGTGTCATTACTACTCCGAGGGTCGGGACCCAGTGTGAGGTTCTAGCCCGTAATGCTTCGAGTTCCCAAAATTGGGGTGTTACAATCTGATATCAGAGCTCTAGGTTAGCAACAATGAAACTCGAAATATTCTAAAGGGCGGATAGATAAATAAATAGAACCCGCAAGGGGTCTACGTTTTCAAAAGGGGGTTTTGATTTTAAGCTTGTTGGTCTAGGATAGATGTACGGGAGACCACCAATACCTCCACGGATCTCAGCAATGTACTTCTTATATGTTGGTCTTTATATGATTTTTTGGATTTATGCTTTAGTTGTAGCGAGGCCTTATACATAGCCTTATATATTTATATCCCAATCGCATATGGCACGTACTAGAGCTACATTTGCTATGGGGCAAGGAAGGGGTTGACCACCTCTTCCACATGCCATCCGTGGACGTGTACGTGTAGGAAGACCTCCACTAGCTAGAGGTCGGAGCCAAGCGCCAGTTGATGATCTGCCTATCGTTGAGGCGTTTGTTGAAAAAGTTGTTGAGAGTGTTGTTCAAGAGGGTGGGAATGGGACCGCTGCTCGGTCCGGAGCACAGAGAGAAAAGTCGACAGGTCCGGTCGAGTTTCTATAGGAGCTTTTGGATATCGCAACTATGTGTAGAGAGTCGAGGAGGCTATCAAGACCGAAGGACCTGCACCAGCGCCTCCAGTACCCGCGATATCAGTTGAGGTTTTGCAAAGAGGTACGCAGGTTATTGTTGAACCTGCTAGAGTTTTTGAGGTTGTTAGAGCGCCGGCTGAGGTGAGAGAGCCGAAGCCTGACAGTTGGTTGAAGGCCTTCGACCAGTTGAAGGTTCCCACTTTCATGAGGAAGATTGGATTAGAGGTGGAGTTGTGGCCGGGACAGTTGGATTCTGCTATGAAGGCAATCGGTTGCCTAGAGGGACGCCGCGTTGACATAGCACAAATGCTACTAAAGGATCAAACTCATTCTTGGTGGAGGACTACTCGCAGTAAGGTCACTAGTTGTGAGAAGATGAAGACGGTGATCAGGGATCGCTATTGCCCTGCAACTGTGAGGAGAGATCGTCTTCAGGATTTCCTCAAGGCCGGATTTGAAGATTTGCCTATTGTTGAGATTGTCAGCAAGTTCCAAGAGGAGCTATTGTGGTTGGGTTCGTCCGCGCCACTTGAGGATCAACATGTTTACCTTTTCTCTTCGAGGTTGAGAGAGTCTACCCGCTCTTATCTTTTTGGGTTCTGCTGTGGTTCCTTGACAGACTATCAAGATAGAGCATCTGCTTAGGAGCGAGACAAAACCAGGTCAGAGGAGAGCTTTTCAAACAAGAGGCCCTGAGAAGAGACAAAGGACTGGACCAGCTAGTGCTAATGCTGGAGTAGCTGGGTTTGGGCGTAGCCAGACGCCGGGACGTTTTGGTTTTCAGCAGTTGGTATAGAGTTCCGACAGAGGACAACGGTGCTTTAACTGCGGAGGTGTCGGACACATGAGGGCAGATTGTTAGAAAGCTAGTGTGACTTTTTTCTCTTGTGGCAAGCCAGAACACAAAGTTTCGTTTTGCCATCAAGGCAAGGCGCTATCTCAGTAAGGATCTTCACCTACTAGTATTGTAGGACGTGGACAGAGACCTCAATACCAACAATAGCAGTAACAATAAAGAGCTCCTAGTTTTACCGCTCCTCAAGGCTCCACTCCGGGACAAGGGAGAGGTAGAGGATGAGTTAGTGGTCCTGCAGACACGAGAGATGCATCAGCTATAGTGTATGAGCTGAGGAGTGCGGTAGAGCTTACAACGCCGGCGATCACAATACCATTCACATTAATCATTTTCCTGTTAGAGTTCGTTTCGATAGTGGTGCTACGCATTTTTTATATCTGATGCTTGCATAGATAGATTGGACTTAGTTATGTAGAGGGGAGACCCTTCTTTATCGGATTACCCGATGGGGGTAAGATTAGAGGTACACGAGAGGTTCACAATTGCCCTATTAGATTGGAGGTCATTATTGGTCAACTGACTTCTTCGTCATGCACTTAGTACATGAAGAAGTTATTATGGGGATAGATTGGATGGATCGACATCGAGCAGTTCTAGACATCGACAAGAGTATAGTGAATGTAACTACAAATGCAGGCCATGGTGAGATCTTCAGAGGATGAGATCTAGAGAAGACCGGTACAGTCATCACGCAGTCCGAGCTGCGAGACTTATCGGATAGGGTTACGAGGCTTTTTGGTGTTATGCCATGAAGGATAGTACGAGTCCATCTTTGGAGGAGATTCCGGTAGCTTGAAAGTTTATCGACGTTATTGGAGAGCCATCAAGTTTACCTCCACAACGGAGTGTAGACTTCAACATTGATCTAGAGCCCGGTACGAGACCGATCTCTAAGGCTCCTTACCGTATGGCCTCTATCGAGATGCTTGATCTTAAGAAGCAGCTCAAAGATTTAGCAGAGAAGGGCTTCATCCGTCCTATTGTATCTCCTTGGGGCGCACCAATACTCTTCGTCAGGAAGAAAGACAGTTCGATGAGGTTATGTATCGATTACCGAGAGCTTAACAAGGTGAGGATCAAGAATAAGTTTACATTGCCCCGTATCGACGATATTTTGCATCAGATGCACGGAGCTTCAGTGTCTTCGAGGATCAATTTGAGATCCGGATATCAACAGCTGAGGGTGAGAGAGCAAGACATAGCTAACACGGCATTGAGGACTTTGTAGTTTACAACGATGCATCCAAGCTTGACTTGGGACGTGTTCTAATGCAGAAGGGTAAGGTGATTGTAAACGCATCTAGACGGTTGAAGACGTACGAGGAGAATTACCCTACACATGCTCTGGAGTTGGCTGTTGTTGTTCACGCTTTGAAGATCTTGAGGCATTACCTGTACGGAGCTACGTGTCAGATATTCACAGACCATAGGAGTCTGAAGTATATATTCACTCAACGGGAGTTGAATAACCGACTAGAAGATGGTGGGAGTTGATCAAGGACTTCGACCTTGAGATCTTATACGACCCAGGGAAGTGAATGTGGTAGCTGATACCCTTGGTAGGAAGACTCCCCGGGAGATGGAGATTGTTAGGCTGACACCTTAGCCACAGTTACAACGAGATCTTGCATGGCTAGAGATGAATATCCACTTTCTGGACTTTGACAACCACCTATCCACCCTGGAGATAATACCTGATCTGTTGGTTGAGATCCGAAAGAAGCAAGAGAGTTGTCTAGCTTTGACACATATCCGAGATCGGATCCGGTCTCGAGGAGAGTCACCACAGTTTTCCGTCATCTTGAGACGCTAGGAGCGTGTATGTGTTCCTTCAAATCGAGAGTTGAGACAGAGGATCCTTCAGGATGCTCATTCTTCACCTTACTCAGTGCACCCTGATAACACGATTTATGACTTAGGTTTAGGCACTCATTTAGATAGTTTTTCCGCTCATTCATGCATGGTTTGCACTAGTTCGTGACGATTTGCACTCAATTCATGTATTTTGTCGAGATAGACGTCTACACGGACTTTTGCATGCTTTGTAGGTATTTTGGGAGCTTTAGGATCTTAATCGATACATTTAAGGATCATTCCTCAAGATGACACACCTTCGGACTCATTGGGATGCAAGTTAGGAGCTAAGGAGGACACATGGGACCTTGTTGGTGCATGCCATGCACCAAATCGTGGCTTAATGATCCAAAACAAGCTGAGACACCAAAACCACGGCCACTGGGACTTCCACGGGCATGGAAATGGGCCGTGGTTTTGGCCAGACAGCTGTGACAGCTGTCCCACGATCTTCATGGCCGACTCTTGCAAATTTGGAGGATAAAAGGTGGTCCTGCAAGGCTGTTACGGAGATCTCCCATCACTCCCATTCTCTCCCATACTCTCAACAACAAAGATTCTCTCATTGGAAGATTGAATTGGAGCTACCATTGGAGAAGAAGAAAGGCTTCCATTGGAGAAGAAGAAGAAGCACACTAGTTCATAGTTCCATAGTCTTTTTGAGTGATTTTGAGTGAGCTTTGTGAAACGTTTTGCAAGGGTTTGTAAGAAACGATTCAAACTTTCTTTTGAAGGGTTGTAAGTCCTTCTTGAACCTTGATTTAGCTTGTTTTACTAGTTTCATTAGCTTAATCCATCTTTCATTTCATCTTCTTGCCATGGATTCTATGATTTTATGCTTGTTGAGTTTGATTGTTAAGATGCATGTTGTTGGCTAAATAGATGCGATTCTAGGGTAAGAAAAAGATGGTTATGGCTTGGACTATGATAGAATAGACTTAATGAATACTTGGATGACTCGCTTGATTGAACCTAGTCACTGTTTAAAACCACGGCTGGATCTTGCCCTTCCACGGCCGTGGAAAGGGATGAACAGCCCGTAATTCTGACTAACTCGTTTGATTTGATAAAACTAAGTGCTAGGATGTTAGATGGTTGAAATCATAGTGTTTGTTGAGCTAAATCTATCCTAGGGTGACCTAGTGTTAGCAACTAAGTGTTAGAAGAGACCTACCCGGTGATTCTTGCTCTTAGATACCAAGGATGACAAACTCTAGGTAGTAGTGAGCCTCACAAGCCGCTATTGGACTGAATGTGCTAGGATAAGTGTTTAGGACTTGCCTTCCCGAGACTTACCCGGTAAGGAGAGGTTATATCCCTACATAACCATCCTGTTTGTGTAGATATCCCTACCTTAGGCTCCTAGAGACTTACCCGGTAATAGGATCTTAGGAACGGGACTAGTGGATCATGAGACCTACCCGGTAATTGACCCCACTTGAGAAACATTCACTCCCAACAAACTATAGTTAATCCAAGGAATGATTAGATAGCTTGAGTCCTATGCCATAACCGGAATTTCCAACCCCTAGAATCCGCTTTTCTCTCTTTGATCACATATTTCGTGTTTGTTTTGTTTATTTGTGTTTTAGCTTGATCCATAGTTTGTTTTGCTATATTATATCATTGTGATCCTTGATTGATCACCCCACAAAACCAAACCCAAAAATATTGAGATTTTCATTTATTTGTTTCTTTCTCTTTTCTTAGCCTAGATCAACACTATCCTTAGTCACTAATCGATTTAATCTCACCTCAGTCTTTGTGTTCGACCTCGGAATACTTTTCCTACTACAAAACGTCCCGTACACTGCGGGTTCGCTAGGAGTTAGGAGAAATATATCGAGTTATAAATTTAAAGCTTTTGCATGTCACGTTCTTAGCGTAACAAGTTTTTGGCGCCGTTGCCGGGGACTAGGTTAAGATTGAGTCGTTGTTTGTGATTGTTTATAGTGTAAGTCTTTCTTGTTGCTTTTGATCTCCTTTGGTTTGTGTCTTTTCTTTTCAGGACATCTCTCACTCTTTAGGTGTATGCGAAGATCTCGTGGTAAGGATTTAGCTCCATTCGATCCCGAACCGGAGAAAACCCTTAGATCTAGATCCAAGAGCATTAGAAAGGGAAAAGAGATGGCCGGAAGAGATCTCCAAGCTGAGTTAGATGAAGCTTTAGAGCAAATTATGCTAAGGGATGAAGCCTTGGAGAATGAAAGGAGACTTGCCAATGAGAGGCAAGAAGCAACTAGGAGGGAGATTGAAGAGATTAGGCAAGCTCTTGTGCAAAGAGAGCTTAATTGAGAACAACCTCCATATCCACCACAACCGCAGCCGGCGGCGGTTAATATCCGGGTTGTGCCCATTGCTATTGAAGAGCCACAAACGTTAGGGCAACGTATGGATCCGGCACAAAGAGCACACCGTCCGGGTGAACTTAGGAGATCCCGCAACCCATGATTACGAGCTCCGCCCTCAAGTTCTACAAATGATCCAGCATAATCAATTTGGAGGGATGGAAGGAGAGTCTCCTCATCAACACTTGATGAACTATGAGATCTTGATGGAGACTCTAAGACCGCCTAGATTGGAGAACAACAACCATAAGCTTAGGGTTTTTTCCTTCTCTCTTAAGGATAAAGCCTTGGCTTGGTATAAATCTATTCCACAAGGGCGAGTGAGTACTTGGGAGGAGATGACAACCGAGTTTTTGACTAAGTTCTTCCCACCTTCCAAGACTACCGAGTTAAGAGGGAAGATCAATGCCTTCGTGATGAAAGATAGAGAAAGCTTATTCAAGTCTTGGGAGAGGTTCAAATACCTTCTCCTAGATTGTCCGCACCATGGTATACCAAAAATTGAGCTATTGGAGATCTAGTTCAAAGGACTTGATGAAGATAGCCAATTCAAGCTTCAATCTCTTTCCGGTGGGACTTTCATGGAAAAGAATGTGGATGAAGCTTGAGAGTTTGTAGAGAAACAAGCTTTGGTGATTGAGAAGTACTCCCATAGTAAGAGTGATGGGAGGAAAGCGGGAGCATATGAGGTGAGTGAAGTCACAATGAGTAACTTCAAGCTTGATGCAATCAACAATGAGCTGAAATCTTTGAGGGAGTTGTGTGCTACAACTTTGAAGAATCAAGCAACCCCTCAAGTGAAAGTGCAAGCAAACTTGTCTTCCAAGGAGGAAGATGTGAACTACATGGGAAGGGGCAATTACAACAACTATCAAGGCCCAAGGAACTTAAACAACAACCGGCAATTCAACAATTACCGGCCTAACCACAACCATCCCGGGTTTTCCTATTCTAACCCGGATGGAGCCTTGAACCCTCCCGCTTCCACAAGCGCAGATCCACCACAAAAGGCTTCACAAGAACCTCCACCCGGATTTACTCAACCTCCAAAGGATAGAACCGAGATGATGTTTGAGCAATTGCTTGGAAGGTTGAGTGGTCTTGAGAGCACGGTGACTTCCATTTCTAAGGCTCAAAAGGTGTTGGAAGCACAAGTGTTCCAAAAGGCGGGTGAAGCTCATAGAGATCCGGGAAAGCTTCCCGGAAGAACCGAAGATAACCCAAGAGGCCAAGTGTTGGCCATCACTACAAGGAGTGGGCTGAGCATGAAGGATCCCTTGCCCAAGGAGAATGCTAAGGGGAAGCAAGTGGTGATAGAGGAATAGATATTGCAAGAAGATGGAGACAAGAGCAAGGATGATGAGCCAACATATGTGGCACCACCTCCATACAAGCCACCACTACCATTCCCACAATCGCGAGCAAGAGCTCGCTTGGACAAACACTTTGGTAAATTCCTTGAACTTATGTCTAAATTGCATATTAACATTCCGTTCATGGATGCTATTCTAGGTATGCCGGCATATGGCAAGTTTTTGAAAGAAATACTCTCCAACAAGAGGAAGTTGGAGGAGTATGGAGAATTGAGGATGACGAAGAGGTCCTCGGAATTGATTCAAACCATGAAGGAGAAGATGCCTCCTAAGCTAAGAGATCCGGGATCCTTTTGTGTGCCAATTGGAGTGGGAGAAGTGAAGTATGAAGCCCTATGTGACCTTGGGGCAAGTGTAAGCATCATACCGCTTGCACTTTGCAACAAGGTTGTGCTAGGAGAGCCAAAGCCGGTCAAGATGACCCTTTACATGACGGACCGTTCGATCGCTCACCCGGTTGGAATCTTGGAGGATATACCGGTGCAACTCGGGAAGTTCAATGTGCCAATAGACTTCGTTGTTTTGGACATCCCGACGGACTATCCGGTTCCCATCATCTTAGGGAGACCTTTCCTAGCCACTTCCGGATGTTTGGTGGATTGCAAAAATGGAAGTCTTTCCTTCAACATTGGAGAAGAGATTATTAAGTTCAAACTATCCACAATGATGAAAGGGCCAGCCCTTGGTGAAGATGTGTTCAACATTGTCGAGCAAGAGGAGTCTAGAGAAGTTGTGAGCTCGATCTTGATCAAGGACCCCTTGCAGAAGGTTTTTAGCTTAAGTTTGATGGAGGAAGGAGTTAAGGAGGCTTGCAATGAAGAAATCAAGGCTTTGGAATCATTGGAAAAGGAGACAAGAGCTGAATTTGAAGCACACGAAGATGTGCTGAATCTCTGCAAGAACCACGGCCAGGGACCAAGAACCACGCCCGTGGTTTCTCCCGTGGAACTCTCTGAAATGCTCAAAAGGGCTAGCTTTTCAAGTTCCACGGCCGTGGTTGTGCCAGAGCCCGTAATTTTGCCCGTGGTTTCTCCAGAAACTGCATTGGTTGTTGATCAAGCTTCAAGGAACCTTGAGGAGTCTTCCATGGCTTTGGATTCATCTCAACCAACATTATATGGATCGCCTCCACTCGATAAAGGTCCTCCTAAACTTGAACTCAAACCCCTCCCTTCTCATTTGATGTATGCTTTTCTTGGTGAGAATTCAACATATCCGGTTATTGTGAATGCATGCTTGAATGATGATAAACTTGCTAGATTGTTGCATGAGTTGAGATTACATAGGAAAGCTATAGGCTATACCATTGATGATTTAGTTGGCATTAAACCTTCTTTGTGCATGCATAAGATCTTAATGGAAGACAACCATAAACCTTCAATTGAACCTCAAAGAAAACTAACCCTATCATGAAAGAAGTAGTAAAGAAGGAGATTCTTAAATTGCTAGATGTGGGAATCATTTTCCCGATTTCGGATAGTAAGTGGGTTAGTCCCGTGCATGTGGTTCCTAAGAAGGGTGGGATGACCGTAGTGACCAATGAGAATAATGAACTAATTCCGACTAGAATGGTTACGGGATGGAGGATGTGTATAAACTATAGGAAACTAAATGTAGCCTCTAGGAAAGATCATTTCCATCTTCCTTTCATTGACCAAATGCTAGAGAGATTAGTTCAACATTCTCACTTTTGCTACCTAGATGGCTATAGTGGATTCTTCCAAATCCCTATCCACCCCGATGACCAAGAGAAAACCACATTCACATGTCCTTGGGGTACATTTGCATATAGGAGAATGCCATTTGGGTTATGTAATGCACCCGCCACCTTTGAAAGGTGTATGATGGCTATCTTTTCTGAGTATATTGAGAATATCATGGAAGTGTTTATGGATGATTTCTCTGTTTATGGATCTTCCTTTGATGATTGTTTAGCTAACTTGTCTCTAGTGCTAAAAAGATGTGAGGAGACTAATCTAGTCTTGAATTGGGAGAAATGCCACTTCATGGTAAGTGAAGGTATTGTGTTGGGACATTTGGTGTCCAACCGTGGCATTGAGGTTGATAGAGCTAAGATAGAAACCATAGAGAAGTTGCCACCACCTACCTCGGTGAAGGGGGTAAGGAGTTTTCTAGGGCATGCCAGTATTTACCGGAGATTCATTAAAGATTTCTCTAAGATTTCTAAGCCTCTTACTAACCTACTAATGAAAGATGTTGAGTTTGTTTTCTCCAAGGATTGCCTTGAGGCTTTTTGTAGGTTGAAGAATGCTTTGATCTTCGCACCTATCATGCAACCTCCGGATTGGAGTTTACCGTTTGAGATCATGTGTGACGCGAGTGATGTAGCCGTTGGGGCTGTTTTGGGGCAAAGGAAAGATGGGCGTACACATGCCATCTATTATGCTAGCAAGACGCTAGATGATGCCCAACTCAATTATGCTACCACCGAGACGGATTTGCTAGCGGTTGTGTATGCATTTGAGAAGTTCCGCTCGTATCTTGTTGGAGCAAAGGTCATAGTGTATACGGATCATGCTGCGATCCGTTATCTCCTTACTAAGAAGGATGACAAACCTCGGTTGATTCGGTGGATCCTTCTTCTTCAAGAGTTTGATTTGGAAATCCGGGATAAGAAAGGGTCCGAAAATTCTGTGGCGGATCACCTTAGTAGACTCCCACCATTGGTGCTTGAGAGAGATGACATCCCGATTGATGACTCATTCCGTGATGAGCAATTGCAAATGGTGGAGGAGTGCTGTTCGCCACTTAGCGTGCGTGCAAATAAGCTTTAAATTTATAAAACTAGAAATCAAGCAAGCGAACCCGCAGTGTACGGATCGATATAGTTAAGCAAGAATTCTAGAGTATCGAACACAGGGATTTGGGGGGAACAAATTCAATTGCAGATTATCAAGCAAGTAAATGTAAGAGCTCTTCGAATTATTGGGAAAACAACAATCCTAAAGATCCAAGTATCCAGCTGTGGCTATCGATTCAAGATATACTAATGATATAAGGACAAAGTTAAGATATGCAAAGGTATGCTAATGTAAGGTAATCGTACGGTGAAGTTCCAAAAACCTTATATGACTCACCTACAAGACACTCTCTATAAAGGTTGTTGAGGCTTCAATATAGAAAGGTTCTAAAGGTAAGAATTAAAGTCAAATACCCAAACTTGTAATCCAAGGATCAAGACTAACTAAATCGATTAAGGTTGTGACACTCACAATCAAGGTAGAGGTTGTTGAGGCTTCACTACCACCTAGAAAGGACAAGCCTAAACTAAGTTAAAGCAAATCTTTAACTTTGGATTAAAGTAAAAGCAAGTTCGTAAACTTAAGGGAAATCACGGTTAGTTCTTGAGGTTCCACGGCCGTGGACTCAAGAACAGGCCGTAATTTAGGGTTCGTCGGCGATTCTCTCTAACTCTCAGGGTATAATCTGTTTACGATCGATCTATCATCATCTAAGCCACAACTTTTAACCCTTCACCTTAGAATTGTTAAGGGTTTTTAGCCAACAACAGTCATATTGATATCAAATTCAAGAATTAAAAGATTGAAAGATGAAAACTTCCGAAAACCTTTAATAAACTTCAAGCCAATCTCAAAGTCACAATCAAGAACAATAATCGTCACTAGATTCGGAATAGGGCAAACAAACACAAATCTTAGATAAGAAAGAAAAACGGGATGTCAATCCGTCTTCTAAATCAAACCTAAACAAGAAGAGAAATCTTCTTGCGAACAATCTTCCGAGTCTTCGATCTTCCGTCAATCCGGAAATCACAATAGCGATGCGTCAAAATCTCTCAAACACAACTTCCGCTAAACGCGAAATTAGGGCAATTCCAAGCGCAAATGTAAGATGCGTCTATGCGTAAGCGAAGGTGCAAAGATCTCTAAGCGGAGGTGACGGAATCTCTCTTCGTCCGTCCTTTTATAGTGTAAGATAAATTATCAGCCCGGCCTAATTGCGTAGGAGATCGTGGCTTAAAGTATGGCGAAAAAGATCGCCAAGATCACGGTCGTGGAAGGTTCCACGACCGTAATTTAGAGCGTGGAAATCAACACGGTTTGAACCAATGATTCCACGACCGTAGAAGTTACTGGAATGAATCACGCTTCACTTGCTAAGGTTCCACGACCGTGGACTTGAACGTGGAAAGTAGTACGGCCGTATTTTAGAGCGTGGTTTAGGGCAAGAACGTGATTCTTCCCTAGCCTCGTGCATTCCTCAAGTTGACACTCCTTTTGCTCCTAAGTATGTCCTCAATCCATGGACATTGCTCAACAACTCCATCCTTGCTCGATTCCGTTCGGAAATAGCTCTTAATCACCTATAATCAACATAAAGCTTGTGTAGATCTCTATATCGACATTATAGACAAACTAGCTCATAAATGTATCAATGCTCAATCAATGACTATCACTATGAATCAAATACACTTAGAAAATGTGCCTAAAATATCACAATATTTCATGCTAACAAATAACCCCATACTTGCAACTTGCTTGTCCCTAAGCAAGGTCTTTCAAAAGCTTTAAAACAAGAGTTAGGATGAAATATGTGTACCTTCTCAAAGCAATACTTCTTTTGGATGAATGTGCCTTCTAATCAATAGATCATTCTCAAATCTTGCTTCAATCGTTTATAAGACTTTCATACACTTAATCAAAGAGTAAAGAGTAAAGAAAGCTCATGAATCGATCAAACTTCCATACAAGCATCATAACCTTCAAACATTATCAAAATCAATCACAAGAAACTTCAATTTAGATCACTAAGCCATATAACATTCTCTTGATCATAAGGACTTTCAAAGAAAAGGTCTAGAATGTGGAAAGGGAAGGAAAACTTTAAGGAATGTGGTGCATGAATCCGGAAAAGTGGACAACTACTCTTTTCTTCTTCTTTTGCGGTTTCCGCAACACCTTCAACTTAGAGCTTTGCTCTCTTCTTTTCATTTTTCGACTTTACTTTGGAGTTATGGATAGAGGTGCACAAAAACCGAAGCCTAGAAGATTGGCGTTTCTCAATTTTTATGAGATGCCTCAAACCCTTAGCGCACATACCATAATCCGCTAGGAATATCGCTCAATCCGACTTTGGCAAGACACAAACACCCGGCTATGTGAATGTTACCGAGTTACTCATCGTCATGATTGACTTCCCCAAACCTACAATTTCTTTCTATTCCTTTGATTGCAAATAATTGCTCTCATGGCCCTCCCACATCATACATGCCTTTTTCAATCAACTCCTCCAAATTCCCGGATAGGTAAAGGAGGTCAATATTTCAATGAGGGGCTAAATGATCAAAGAAAGAAGAAAGAAAAATCGAATCGCCTTAATCATCTCAACAAGAAGCATAAGAACTTATAGTGTGATTTCAACTTCAATTTCTCAACATGATTTAGGTAACATTCATCACATTATGAAACTTGTAAAAGAGGCATAATCAACTCATACAATTTCTTTTCAAATCACTATTCGTTTAAGCATGCAATTGTCATCAAACTCAATTCACAAGTAGCGATTATCATAGAAATCATCTCAATTCCTTAGAAGCACAAACTTTTTCAAAATTTTTCAATTTTTATGGGTTTTTCAAACTCTTTTTTCATGCAATGCAATAATGAAACGTGCAACAATATAATGAACATGCAAGATAGTCTCGAGTAGAAGCAAACATAGTGAGTAAGAGTTATTACAAACTTTTAGTCACACCCCACCCCGAACTTAGAACAAACATTGTCCCTAATGTTCAAAAGAAAGAAAGAAAAAGAAAGAAAGAAAAGAAAAAGAAACTCACAAAGTGGCGGTGGAGCGGCTAAAACTGTCGGTCATGCAAATCATCATCACTGCGGCACTGGTGGAGGTGGGAATGGAGAGAAGCTAGGATCATAAAACCGCCCAAACTGCTGGCGGTAGACATCTCTCATCATGTGATTGAGGTCGTCCAAGCGTCCATCTCTAGCATCGGCTCGAATCTCCAATGCTCCTACTCTCTCCGAAAGACCAGTAGCCCAATCCGGCATCTTCTCATACCATCCCGGAGCCTGGCTGTACCACGCTGGAGCGTCGGACGGTGCTGGTGCTGGTGCTGCTGCAGATGGTGCCTGTGTAGACCATGGAGGTGGAGCTCCATACCATGCAGGAGGTGTCTCTGCCCAAGTAGGTCTCTCACTCACGCTGGCGCGGCGAGAAGACGAACCTGAAGCTCTAGCTGGACGTGGAGAACGTCTAGGCACATCGGGGGCCGCATCCGGCTGATCCGGAAACGTGCCAAACTCCTGCTCTGCTCCTCCTCCACCCTCATACTGGTCTCTCATCTCCTCCTCCTCAACTACTGGCGGTGGTGGGATATATGGGGGGCTGCAATCTTGTTCGCATGCATGGCAGCGAACGTCTACTTCCAATTATGGCGTCCTGCCATAATGGAGTACTCCTGTAGCCACTCAATACCCCTACCCGTCCTGCTCTCCCAAGGCATGGCCGCATAAGGCGGACCTCTATGTGTGGGGAAGATGAGACCTCTAGTCATGAAGGCATGAAGTCCTAAGGGTACGGCTGGTATGCGGGTACACGCAGAAAAATCAACTCCCAATGCCCTAGCAAGATGGGTAACTATGCCACCATATCCAATGTTGCCCTTCCTCTTGTTCTTAAGCTTGCTCATAGTAGCAGCTAAGAGGGTGGCACAGTCAGCTCGGCGCCCGTACAGCATAGAGTATAACAGAAATAGCTCATCCGTCTTGATCTTTTGGGGCATCTCCGTCCTAGGGAAGAGACACTCCGAAAGAACACGGTGAGCAATCTTCAAGGCTAAGTGGTACATCAACTTAGCCTTGGTGTCAGCAGGTTGCCAGCGGTCCTCGCTGGCGTATATCATAGCAACTTCCTCCCAAAAATCTTTGGCATAAACGCCACTAGGAAAACGACCATTGAAGGTCTCATGGAACCCAAAGAAGGTTCCGAACTCACGGATGGTAAAATCATAGTTTCTTTCCATAAGACGGAAAGAAACGGTCCTATCCACATGGCTGTGCTCGAAAGACGTCACAACCTCCCTCGTAATCTCCTCATAAGCGTCTTCTCGGATAGCCGAGAAGACAACTAGTCCGGCTCTATCCAAGAGCCAAGTAAGGTCATCTATGATGTTAAGAGGAGCTAGATCCTCTAACAATAGGTACCTACGTGCAATCACAGCCCTCTCATGGATCCTCTCGAATGCATCGAGGTGATCCTCATGAATGGTCGGTACTCTAGGGCTAGGAGGTGAGGGTGATGAAGGTGATGATGGAGGTGAAGGGGAAGAAGGTGGTGGTGCTCTAGAGGATGAAGAAGAAGAGGGATTACCCTTCCTCTTCTTGTTTTGGTCATTCTTCTTCTCCTTAATTCTCCCAGAAACTCTCCTCACAAAGTCCATCACTGTTCAAAATTACGGTCTGTTCTTGGTGATTCCACGGCCGTGGTTCTGTCAGTGACCGTGGTTCGTCTGGTTTTTTCGCAAATCTCAGCAAACAACACTCAAACTCAGCAATCAGGCAGCCCTAGTCTAATTTCTTCCAATTTCAATCAGTTCTTCCTAAAATTTCTAGCAAAAACGAACCAAATTGACAAAGATCAAGAAGAGTGGAAAAAACCTAGGTTTCGGATTTTAAAATCCGAATTGTGCGTTCCTTGGTGATTTGCCGCTCGATTCGTTGCTTGGATCTCGTTGGTGGTTGAATTTGCTTCAATTTGGGAAGAAGAATCGTTGAAAACGATTAACGAACGAAGATTTGGGAGGAAGGGCGTGGATTCGGCGTTTTGGGTCGTGGAATTGGGTATTTGTGGAGTGTTTTTGTGAAGAACGTGGTTTATATAGTGACAGGCAAAATTTTGAAAATCACGGTCTGTCGGGGGGTTCCACGGCCGTGGAATTGTACGGAACCGTGGTTTTGGTGATTTTTGAAAGGCTTTTGGAAATTACGGTCACTGTAGCTGTCACAACCGTGGTTTAGGCCATGGAACTCTCTGTAATGCTCCAAAGTCCAAGTTTCGTCACTTTTCTTCAACATTATTCTTCCCTTTTCCTTTTCCGTCGTTCCTACATCCAAAAACACGAACATACCGGAAGGAATCGAAGGCAAAACAAAACAAAAACGTCTAAACTAAACTAAACTATGAATCGAAAACAAAAACAAAAATGCAATACCTTGGGTTGCCTCCCAAGAAGCGCTTTGTTTAAGGTCCGTAGCTAGACCAATCTCGCACTTATTCGAGTGCGGTAGGCGCGAACTCTTCAGCTTGGAGTTCCGGCGTATACTTCTTGAGTCGTTGGCCGTTCACCTTAAAGCTTCCGCCCGCTTCACCCCATACTTCAACTGCACCATGGGGGAAAATACGCTTAATTAGAAAAGGTCCGGTCCAACGAGATTTAAGCTTACCTGGAAAGAGACGAAGCTTTGAATTGAAGAGGAGAACTTGATCTCCTTCTTTGAAGTCCTTTGGAATGATGTGCTTATCATGCCAACGCTTTGCTCTCTCCTTGTAAATCTTGGCGTTTTCATAGGCATTCAAGCGGAGTTCTTCCAGCTCATTAAGGTCTAAGAGACGCTTCTCTCCCGCTTCCTTCATGCTGAAATTCAACCACTTAATAGCCCAAAACGCCTTATACTCCAACTCTACCGGTAAGTGACAAGACTTCCCATACACAAGGTTGTATGGTGTGGTTCCTATGAGAGTCTTGTACGCAGTCCGGTATGCCCACAATGCGTCATCAAGTTTCAAAGACCAATCCTTCCTAGTCCTTGAAACCGTTTTCTCTAGAATTCCTTTGATCTCCCGATTTGAGATCTCAACTTGTCCACTAGTTTGTGGATGATAAGGGGTGGCGATCTTGTGAGTAACCCCTTACTTAGCTAGAAGAGCTTCAAAGCGCCGGGCAATGAAGTGAGAACCTCCATCACTAATGATAGTCCTTGGTGTCCCAAATCGTGGAAAAATGGTCTTGTTGAAGAACTTAACCACCACCATGGCATCATTGGTGGGAGAGGCAATCGCTTCTACCCATCTAGAAACATAATCTACCGCCAAAAGTATGTATTGGTTCCCGCAAGATGATGGGAACGGTCCCATGAAATCTACTTCCCAAACATCGAAAATCTCCACCTCTTGGATGTTGTTGAGGGGCACCTCATTCCTCCTAGAGATATTACTTGTTCTTTGACAAGCATCGCAGCAAGAAACAAAGGATTGCACATCTCTAAATAAAGTAGGCCAAAAGAATCCAGATTGCAATACATTTGCGCTAGTCTTGTTCGAACTAGCGTGTCCTCCACAAGGTAGTGAATGACAATGGCGGATGACACTTTGCATCTCATCTTCCTGCACACATCGCCGAATGATGCCATTCGGACCTCTCTTAAAGAGAAGAGGTTCATTCCAAAAGTATTCCCG
This sequence comes from Fagopyrum esculentum, assembly GCA_033239045.1. NCBI lineage: Eukaryota > Viridiplantae > Streptophyta > Magnoliopsida > Caryophyllales > Polygonaceae > Fagopyrum > Fagopyrum esculentum. Next base: position 124,613,854 of record BSUD01000007.1, read on the forward strand.
GACATCCTTAAAGAACTTCCTCCTTTGTGCGTAGGATAATCCGGGTGGTATCTCCTGACAAACCAAATAGTTAACAAAATCAGCAAACCATGGTTCGTTACCTTTGGAGATCACATCGATGCACTCTTTAATAATGTGTAGGTGTTCGTCCGAGAATGAGTCATTGATGGGTAAGTGGTCGTCCTCTAGATGTGTTAGGCGTCTCAAATGATCCGCAACAGAATTTTCCGAACCCTTCTTGTCGCGGATCTCTAGATCGAATTCTTGTAGGATGAGAATCCATCTAATTAGCCTTGGCTTCGCATCTTTCTTTGCAAGGAGGTACCGGATCGCAGCATGATCCGTGTAGACAATCACCTTTGCACCTACAAGATAAAAGCGAAACTTGTCAATAGCATAAACAATGGCTAGAAATTCCTTTTCGGTAGTGGCGTAATTGAGTTGCGCTTCATCTAGCGTCTTGCTAGCATAGTATATGGCATGGGTTCGTCCTTCCTTTCGTTGTCCAAGAACAGCTCCTATAGCTACGTCACTAGCATCGCACATAACCTCAAAGGGAAGAGTCCAATCCGGAGGTTGGATAATAGGTGCTGAAATTAGAGCTTGCCGAATTGTGTTAAACGCATCCAAACATTCCTGCGAAAACTCAAAAACTGCATCATTCATCAATAGATTAGTGAGCGGTTTTGATATTTTAGAGAAGTCTTTAATGAAACGTCTATAAAATCCAGCATGTCCTAGGAAACTTCTTATCCCTTTCACCGAAGTTGGGGGAGGAAGCTTCTCTATAGTTTCTATTTTCGCCTTATCCACCTCTATCCCTCTACTGGAGATTAGGTGTCCTAAAACAATTCCTTCCTTAACCATGAATTGACACTTCTCCCAATTAAGAACTAGGTTAGTGTCTTCACACCTTTGTAAAACAAGAGCAAGGTTAGAAAGACAATTGTGAAAAGAGGAACCGTATACGGAGAAGTCATCCATGAAGACCTCCATGATTTCCTCGATGTATTCGGAGAAGATGGCCATCATGCACCTTTGAAAGGTGGTTGGGGCGTTGCAAAGCCCGAACGGCATTCTCCTATAAGCGAACGTACCCCATGGGCACGTGAATGTGGTCTTCTCCTGATCGTCTGGGTGTATCGGAATCTGAAAGAAACCACTATAACCGTCAAGATAGCAAAAATGTGAATGTTGTGCTAACCTTTCAAGCATTTGGTCAATTAATGGCAATGGGAAGTGATCCTTCCTCGTTGCATTGTTAAGCTTGCGGTAGTCTATGCACATCCGCCATCCCGTTACGGTTCGGGTAGGAATGAGTTCGTTGTTCTTGTTGGTGATGACCGTCATTCCTCCCTTCTTTGGAACTACTTGAACCGGACTCACCCACTTACTATCGGAGATAGGATAGATGATACCTACATCAAGAAGATTAAGAATATCCTTCTTGACAACCTCTTTCATGGTCGGGTTCAACCGCCTTTGAGGTTGTCTTGAAGTCCTAAAGTCCTCTTCCATTAGTATTTTATGCATGCATAGGGAAGGTTTGATTCCTACTAAGTCTTCAATAGTATATCCTAAAGCTTTTCTATGTTTCCTAAGGACAACCATGAGCTCATTATGTTTATCTATGCTTAGATCGGAACTAACAATAACCGGAAAGGTAGAATTAGATCCTAGGAAAGCGTATCTTAGATGAGTAGGAAGTGGCTTTAGTTCCATTGCTTTCGGAGCTTCCAATGGTTCTTGTGGAGCTTCCGATGTTTCCTTAGAAGTGTCTAAGGGTGTAGAATGTGTGAGAGAAGAATCGAAAGAAGTTGAAGAAGTGGCTCGATCATCCTCTTCCACGGCCAGAATCACGGTTTCTCTGTGTTCTCCACGGCCGTGGTTTAGGGCGTGGGAAGGAAATACGGTTGCTCTGCCTTCTCCACGACCGTATAACCCTCTGGAGTGGGACACGGTTTGGTTGGTGAAATCCACGGCCGTGGAATATAGTGTATGGCCGTGGATTCTCACGTTTTCTGCCTCATCGTGGAGTCTTTCAAACTCCACTTCATAAACCTATTCTTGTGCTTTTAAGGCTTCAATTGCCTCATTGCACTCCTCTTCTTCCCCTACATTCGTTAGACTCATAGTAATAACCTTTTGTAAAGGATCGTTGAAGAGAATAGCACTTACCTCCTCCCTAGACAACCCTTCTTCATCTTGGATATTGAATATATCTTCATCAAAGATGGGCTCCTTTAGTAGAGTGGAAAGAACGAACTCTACTTTCTCTTCTCCTATATCAAAAGCGAGTCTACCATTCTTGCAATCGACTATGCAGCCGGAAGTTGCAAGAAACGGTCTTCCGAGTATGATCGGGACCGGACTATCTGCAGGAATGTCAAGAACAACAAAATCAATAGGAACAAAGAATTTACCTACCTTGACTGGGACGTCTTCTACAATACCGACGGGGCGAGTAATGGATCGATCCGCCATGTACAACGTCATCTTCACCGGTTTAGGGTCGCCTAAACCGATCTTCCTACATAATGCAAGTGGTATGATGCTCACACTTGCTCCCAAGTCACATAAAGCATCATATGTGACATCTCCCACTCCTATGGGAATGCAAAACGACCCTGGATCCTTTAGCTTTGGAGGCATTTTCTCCTTCATAGTCTTGATGAGATCCGAAGAGTCCGAACTCATCTTAACCTCTCCAAAGTCCTCTAACTTTCTCTTGTTAGAGAGGATCTCCTTTAAGAACTTTCCATAAGCCGGCATACCTACAATAGCATCAATGAAAGGTATATTAATATGTAGCTTGCGCATGAGTTCTATAAACTTACCGAATTGTTTATCTAGGCACGCTCTGGCTCTAGATTGAGGGAATGGTAGGGAAGGTTTGTAAGCCGGAGGAGGAACGTAGACATCTTCCTTCTCCTTCCCCTTCTCTTTGTCTTTCTCAACGGAGACTTCAACAAACTTAGGCTGCGGATCGGTGGTAGTCACTCCTCTCCTAGTTGTGATTGCCATCACCCTTCCCTTAGGGTTGTCCTCCATCTTTCCTGGAAGTTTCCCTTGATTCCTAGGAACTTCCTCCGCATGGCTGAACATTTGGTTTTCCAAAACCTTTTGAGCTTTATCAACCTTAGAAATTTGATCATCAACCTTAGTGATGTGGTTCTCCAAACCTTGAAGCTTTCCCAAGAATTGTTTACCGGAGTTTTGTTGATTGGAGCGCCAATTGTTGTTGTTTGAACCCCTATTGTTGTTCCAATTATTGTTCCGGTTGTTGTTGTTGCCATTCCAATTATTCCGGTTGTTGTTCCGGTTATTGTTGTTGTTGCGGTTTGTGTTCTCACCGCCATTGTTGTTGTTGCTCAAATAGCCAACATCCCTTCCTTGTTGCTTTGGAAAGTTGGTCTTGATTGCCTCCTTCAACTCTTTGATCTCATTGTTGAGGGAGAAAATCTGATTTTGAGCTTCTTGTGTGAGCTTTGCTCCTTGCTCCACACGATTTCCCTCCACTTTCCGGTGGGAATACTTCTCTATGACCCTTGCTTGCTTCTCAATGAAGTCCCAAGCGTCATCTTCTCTCATGTCCATGAATGTTCCACATGAGAGGGATTGGAGGTTGAATTGTGTCCCCGCATCCAGCCCCTTATAGTATATCTCCAGCAATGCAAGCTTTGATATGCCATAATGAGGGCAATCCAATAACAAATCCTGAAACCTTTCCCAAGATTGAAACAAACTTTCGTTAGATCTCATGGAAAATGCATTAATCTTACCTCTAAGTTCCGCCGTTTTGGATGGCGGAAAGAACTTAGTGAGGAACTCCGCGGAAAGGTCTTCCCACGTCTCAAGCTTTCCACTTGGAAGAGCTTGGTACCAAGACAATGCTTTCCCCTTCAAGGAGAAGAAGAAAGGTTTGAGCTTATAGTTGTTTGTAGTCGCATTCTTCGGCCTCATTGTCTCCATCATACATTCAAAGTTTTGCAAGTGTTGATGTGGAGATTCAGCGCTTGTCCCACCAAATTGGTTTTGGCGAACAAGAGTAATAACTTGAGGGTTAAAGCTAAACCCTTGTACATCATCAGCATCAAAGTTCACACCTAGACGGCGTGGTTGCTGCGTTGGATCCATCATTTGGCCAAGAGTCCTTGGCTCATCATCTACACGGTTCACCCTTACATTCCTAGGTGGAATGCGTCGGTTTGCGGTCGTCCGTGGAGCGAATGGATTCACATTGATCCTTGGATCAATCTCCTCTAACGGTGGCATGGAAGAGTCTCTATCGTCAGCGGATGAATGACCCCGATTCGACCTTAATGATCTCCTTGAGGATTTCTTGCTTCCCTTATTCTTGAGGTTGCTTAGTTCTATCCTCATCTGGAACATCATATCTTTTAGATCATTAACTTGAGATTGATGACGATCCATTTCATCCCGGCGAATATTCTCATTCCATTGGAGTTGAGCTTCTTTCTCCGCTAACTCCGCTTGAAGATCACGTTCGTGTTCTTCAGCCATCTTCTTTTCCTTGCGCTTTTGCCTTAAAGTCTTCTCAAGCTCTTGATCAAGAGGCAAGAGATCTCCGGTGTTCCTAGACCTGCGCATGCACTTGAAAAGATATCAAATAACAAGGGAGAAGCTCCCAAGCTTGACAACCGATAACCGAATTCGGCCTAAACCAAATCCCCGACAACGGCGCCAAAAACTTGTTCGCCACTTAGCGTGCGTGCAAATAAGCTTTAAATTTATAAAACTAGAAATCAAGCAAGTGAACCCGCAGTGTACGGATCGGTATAGTGAAGCAAGAATTCCAGAGTATCGAACACAGGGATTTGGGGGGAACAAATTCAATTGCAGATTATCAAGCAAGTAAATGTAAGAACTCTTCGAATTATTGGGAAAACAACAATCCTAAAGATCCAAGTATTCAGTTGTGGCTATCGATTCAAGATATACTAATGATATAAGGACAGAGTTAAGATATGCAAAGGTATGCTAATGTAAGGTAATCGTACGGTGAAGTTCCAAAAACCTTATATGACTCACCTACAAGACACTCTCTATAAAGGTTGTTGAGGCTTCAATATAGAAAGGTTCTAAAGGTAAGAATTAAAGTCAAATACCCAAACTTGTAATCCAAGGATCAAGACTAACTAAATCGATTAAGGTTGTGACACTCACAATCGAGGTAGAGGTTGTTGAGGCTTCACTACCACCTAGAAAGGACAAGCCTAAACTAAGTTAAAGCAAATCTTTAACTTTGGATTAAAGTAAAAGCAAGTTCGTAAACTTAAGGGAAATCACGGTTAGTTCTTGAGGTTCCAGGGCCGTGGACTCAACAACAGGCCGTAATTTAGGGTTCGTCGGCGATTCTCTCTAACTCTCAGGGTCCAATCTATTTACGATCGATCTATCATCATCTAAGCCACAACTTTCAACCCTTCACCTTAGAATTGTTAAGGGTTTTTAGCCAACAACAGTCATATTGATATCAAATTCAAGAATTAAAAGATTGAAAGATGAAAACTTCCGAAAACCATTAATAAACTTCAAGCCAATCTCAAAGTCACAATCAAGAACAATAATCGTCACTAGATTCGGAATAGGGCAAACAAACACAAATCTTAGATAAGAAAGAAAAACGGGATGTCAATCTGTCTTCTAAATCAAACCTAAACAAGAAAAGAAATCTTCTTGCGAACAATCTTCCGAGTCTTCGATCTTCCGTCAATCCGGAAATCACAATAGCGATGCGTCAAAATCTCTCAAACACAACTTCCGCTAAACGCGAAATTAGGGCAATTCCAAGCGCATATGTAAGATGCGTCTATGCGTAAGCGAAGGTGCAAAGATCTCTAAGCGGAGGTGACGGAATCTCTCTCTTCGTCCGTCCTTTTATAGTGTAAGATAAAATATCGGCCCGGCCCAATTGCGTAGGAGATCGTGGCTTAAAGTATGGCGAAAAAGATCGCCAAGATCACGGTCGTGGAAGGTTCCACGACCGTAATTTAGAGCGTGGAAATCAACACGGTTTGAACCAATGATTCCACGACCGTAGAAGTTACTGGAATGAATCACGCTTCACTTGCTAAGGTTCCACGGCCGTGGACTTGAACGTGGAAAGTAGTACGGCCGTATTTTAGAGCGTGGTTTAGGGCAAGAACATGATTCTTCCCTAGCCTCGTGCATTCCTCAAGTTGACACTCCTTTTGCTCCTAAGAATGTCCTCAATCCATGGACATTGCTCAACAACTCCATCCTTGCTCGATTCCGTTCGGAAATAGCTCTTAATCACCTATAATCAACATAAAGCTTGTGTAGATCTCTATATCGACATTATAGACAAACTAGCTCACAAATGTATCAATGCTCAATCAATGACTATCACTATGAATCAAATACACTTAGAAAACGTGCCTAAAATATCACAATATTTCATGCTAACAAGTGCTTGTTTCAAGTGTCGAGGGGTAATTAGCCATGGTATGCCGACATTGTGAACTATCTTGTGTGCGAGGAGGTGCCTCCCGGTTTGTCATATGCCCAGCGGAAAAAGTTCTTCAAGGATGTGAGGCATTACTATTGGAGTGAGCCACTTTTGTTCAAAAGAGGGCTGGATGGAGTATTTAGAAGATGCATACCGGAGGATGAGGTGGAGAGTGTGATCCGCCATTGCACTCCTTGCCATGTGGAGGCCATGCTAGCTCACACAAGACATGTGCTAAGGTGTTGCAATCGGGTTTCTTTTGGCCGAGTTTGTTCAAGGATGTGCAGAATTTTGTGGTAGCTTGTGATGCTTGTCAAAGGACGGACAACATCTCAAGGAGGAATGAGATGCCCTTGAACAACATACAAGAGGTGGAGATATTCGATGTGTGGGGTGTGGACTTTATGGGACCATTCCCCTCTTCTTGTGGAAACCTCTACATCCTATTGGCGGTTGACTATGTGTCGAGATGGGTGGAGGCAATCGCTTCTCCTACAAATGATGCCAAGGTTGTGGTGCGGTTCTTCAACCGAGTGATCTTCCCTAGGTTTGGAACACCAAGGGTGATCATAAGTGATGGAGGGAAGCACTTCACTAATAGGAACTTTGGGGCACTTTTGGCTAAGTATGGGGTGACTCATAAGGTGGCAACACCTTACCATCCCCAAACTAGTGGCCAAGTGGAGAGCTCCAACCGGGAGATAAAGGGGATTCTTGAGAAGACGGTTTCTAGGATGAGAAAGGATTGGGCTATGAAGCTCGATGATGCTTGTGGGCTTATAGCTAGAATCGCTTTCAAGACACCAATTGGCACCACTCCCTACAAGCTAGTCTATGGCAAGTCTTGCCACCTTCCGGTGGAGATGGAGCATAGGGCGTATTGGGCTATAAGGTGGCTGAATTTTGACCTCAAGGAGGCCGAAGAGAAGAGATTGCTAGACATGAATGCTTTTGAGGAGATCCGGTTGGATGCCTATGAAAACGCCTGGATCTACAAGGAAAGGACCAAACGTTGGCATGACAAGCGTCTCATCCCGAAGGAGTTGAGTGAAGGCGACCTTGTCCTTCTCTTCAACTCAAGGCTGCGGCTCTTCCCCGGAAAGCTAAAGTCAAGATGGACGGGTCCTTATGTGGTGAAGAAGATCTTTCCCCATGGAACGGTTGAGATAGGAGGGGAGCATTGTAGAGATTTTAAGGTGAATGGGCATCGGTTAAAGAAGTATATCTCGGGAGCTCCGGTGGATATGATTGCCCCACTTCACCTTGAGTGAGACGCCCCCGAATTTGGTCAAGCTAATGACCTTAAAGAAGCGCTTGATGGGAGGCAACCCATTGGTAGACGTCTTACCCTTTTTCGTTTTTGTTTTTGTTTTAATTTTTCTGTTTTTGTGTGTTTGGTGTGCCTTGTGTGTGTGCTAGAGTCTTGGTAGCATGGAAGCCTTACATGGCATGTGGATGATGATGATGAGTCCCTCATCAATTATGGGTGGAGCGGACGCGGAACTTGGACGGCTAGCGGCACCTAGCGCGGATCCCGACGCCATAACGAACACCTTGAGCTCTCTATCATCGTTGATAGGATCATCCTACATCACTCCATTTGAGTAATCCCAAATACCAAAGCAAGCCATTTTTACATTGTGAGAACCCTCTTTCACTCTTCTTTACTTCATTTACACATTGGGGACAATGTGTTTCTAAGTATGGGGTGGGGTTTGCATGATCTTTTGCATGATTAGCATCTAGGGTAGTTTCTTTCAGTCACATGCTTCATTATGTCTTGTATTGTACATACACATTTCGAAAAATCCAAAAAATCAGAAAATTTTAAAAATTTTTAGCGCTTCTAAGCTTGGGAATGACCCTTATGATGAGATTGTTGTGTGGATTAGCTATGGATGGCCTTATGTGTTGAATAGATGAATGCATATGTGGACTTGAAGTACTTATCTTGAATCCTATGAATGGTTTGTGATTATGATGCTTGCCTTGAATGGATTGAGGATTGAAGGTCGAAATTACATGCTAGTTCTTGCACATCATCTAGGAGTGATTAAGACAATTCATCTTTCTCTACTTCTCATCTTAATCATGTTGTTTGAGCACCTCGATTGATACAAAATTTGACCTCTTTTGACCCGTCCGGAAATAGGAGCATGCTAGTGTGTTGAGTGTGTGAAAAGCAAGTGTGGGGTGAAGTTGTTATTGAAAGAATGTTATGAATGAAGTGCTGAATTTGTTGTGAAAGTGTAGACAAAAATATAGGTTTGGGGACGTTGGTTTAAATGACGAGTAACTCGGCACCATTCACATAATCGGGTGTTTGTACCTTGCCAAAGTCAAATAAACCGATAGTCCTAATGAGCTTTGGTATGTGTGCCCGGTGTGGATGCACCTCGAAAAATAAAAAAGCCCGAGGACGGCTAATCACCAAGGATTCGGCGTTTGTACACCAATGCCATTGTCTCAAAAATAAGTGAAAGAAAAAGAAAAGTAAATTGGAGAAAATATACACTTGTGGGAAGTTGATAAAAATGTGAAGTTGTGAAGTTAGTTCCATTCCCGGATTAGCATCACATAGCCTAGAAAAATTTCCACCTAATCACAACGTCTCTTGGCCTTTTATTTCACAAGCCCTTGTGACCTATTTGCATGTGTGTAAGACTTAGTGATCTAGATTGAATATGCTCATGATCATCTTGACTTCTTCATTTTTACATTTCATGCATGCCTTCGAGTTAAGTAAAATTGTCTTTCCATGTCTTCACTTATTTGACACATGATTGCTTGTCCATTGCCATGAACATGACTATGAAGGTGATCCAATATTAGAAGCACAACTCCAAAAAGATTTTGTTGTTTTTCTACATGCATAAATCATGTCATCTCTTAGTCTATAGTTGGGGACTTGCTCGGGGACGAGCAAACCTTAAGTATGGGGTATTTTTGATAACACGATTTATGACTTAGGTTTAGGCACTCATTTAGATAGTTTTTCCGCTCATTCATGCATGGTTTGCAATAGTTCGTGACGATTTGCACTCAATTCATGTATTTTGTCGAGATAGACGTCTACACGGACTTTTGTATGCTTTGTAGGTATTTTGGGAGCTTTAGGAGCTTAATCGATACATTTGAGGATCATTCCTCGAGATGAAACACCTTCGGACTCATTGGGATGCAAGTTAGGAGCTAAGGAGGACACATGGGACCTTGTTGGTACATGCCATGCACCAAATCGTGGCTTAATGATCCAAAACAAGCTGAGACACCAAAACCACGGCCACTGGGACTTCCACGGGCGTGGAAATGGGCCGTGGTTTTGGCCAGAGAGTTGTGACAGCTGTCCCACGATCTTCATGGCCGACTCTTGCAAATTTGGAGGATAAAAGGTGGTCCTGCAAGGCTGTTACGGAGATCTCCCATCACTCCCATTCTCTCCCACACTCTCAACAACAAAGATTCTCTCATTGGAAGATTGGATTGGAGCTACCATTGGAGAAGAAGAAAGGCTTCCATTGGAGAAGAAGAAGAAGCACACTAGTTCATAGTTCCATAGTCTTTTTGAGTGATTTTGAGTGAGCTTTGCGAAACGTTTTGCAAGGGTTTGTAAGAAACGATTCGAACCTTCTTTTGAAGGGTTGTAAGTCCTTCTTGAACCTTGATTTAGCTTGTTTTACTTGTTTCATTAGCTTAATCCATCTTTCATTTCATCTTCTTGCCATGGATTCTATGATTTTATGCTTGTTGAGTTTGATTGTTAAGATGCATGTTGTTGGCTAAATAGATGCGATTCTAGGGTAAGGAAAAGATGGTTATGGCTTGGACTATGATAGAATAGACTTAATGAATACTTGGATGACTCGCTTGATTGAACCTAGTCACTGTTTAAAACCACGGTTGGATCTTGCCCTTCCACGGCCGTGGAAAGGGATGAACAGCCCGTAATTCTGACTAACTCGTTTGATTTGATAAAACTAAGTGCTAGGATGTTAGATGGTTGAAATCCTAGTGTTTGTTGAGCTAAATCTATCCTAGGGTGACCTAGTGTTAGCAACTAAGTGTTAGAAGAGACCTACCCGGTGATTCTTCCTCTTAGATACCAAGGATGACAAAATCTAGGTAGTAGTGAGCCTCACAAGCCGCTATTGGACTGAATGTGCTAGGATAAGTGTTTAGGACTTGCCTTCCCGAGACTTTCCCGGTAAGGAGAGGTTAGATCCCTAGATAACCATCCGGTTTGTGTAGATATCCCTACCTTAGGCTCCTAGAGACTTACCCGGTAATAGGATCTTAGGAACGGGACTAGTGGATCATGAGACCTACCCGGTAATTGACCTCACTTGAGAAATATTCACTCCCAACAAACTATAGTTAATCCAAGGAATGTTTAGATAGCTTGAGTCCTATGCCATAACCGGAATTTCCAACCCCTAGAATCCGCTTTTCTCTCTTTGATCACATATTTTGTGTTTGTTTTGTTTATTTGTGTTTTAGCTTGATCCTTAGTTTGTTTTGTTATACTATATCATTGTGATCCTTGATTGATCACCCCACAAAACCAAACCCAAAAATATTGAGATTTTCATTTATTTGTTTCTTTCTTTTCTTAGCCTAGATCAACACTATCCTTAGTCACTAATCGATTCAATCTCACCTCAGTCTTTGTGTTCGACCTCGGAATACTTTCCCTACTACAAAACGTCCCGTACACTGCAGGTTCGCTAGGAGTTAGGAGAAATATATCGAGTTATAAATTTAAAGCTTTTGCGTGTAACGTTCTTTACGTAACACACCCCAGTGCGAGTAAGATGTATCAAGATATCAGACGCACTTTCAGGTGGGGAGGTCTGAATCCAAATGTGACAATATATGCAGCTTAGTGTGAGACCCATCAGCAGGTCAAGATCGAGCATCATCGACAAGGAGGAGATATACACCCACTTTCCGTCCCTCAATAGAAGTGGGAGAAGATATCGATGGACTTGCTTACCGTTGAGACCGAGTCGAGGTGTTGATGCTGTTTGGGTTATAGTGGATCGACCGACGAAGACCGCATGTTTTATTCCTATCAAGAAAACGTGGCTGGTGAGTCAATTAGTAGAGGAGTTCACTAGACAAATAGTGAGACTTCATGGAGTACCTAGGACTATAGTCTCTGATAGAGACGGATGGTTCACCTTGAGTTTATAGCAGCAAGTGCATGCCGCCCTAGGTACGTGTTTGTAGTTCACGACTGCTTATCAAACTCAGACCGATGCTTAGTCGAAGCGGACCATCTAGACTCTGGAGGATATGTTGAGAGCCTGCGTGTTAGACTAGGGACAAGTATGGTCAAATCACCTTCCCATAGTTGAGTTTTCGTATAACAACAGTTGGCACACATCGATCGGGATGACTCCTTATGAGGCTTTATACGGACAGAGATGCCGTACACCGTTGCTGAGACGAGCTGAGTAGTGCTAGCGGAGTAGCACCTGAGTAGATACAAGATGATATAGCTCGAGTAGTAGTGATCCGTGAGCGGATGTTAGCAGCACATAGTCGACAAAAGTCTTATGCAGATAAGAGGCGCAGACCTCTGGAGTTCAGAGTTGGAGCTTAGGTTTGTTTGAGAGTATCCCCGACACGAGGCGTCAAGAGTTTCAATGTCAAGGGGAAGCTGAGTTTCAGATACGTCAGACCTTTCGAGATTCTTGAGCGAGTTGGAGAGGTAGCATACAAACTTGCTTTTCCATCGAGGCTTGAGGATGTTCACCCCGTCTTCCATGTGTCTCAGTTACGGGAGTGCATACCGGATCCGAGACACATCATCAGTCATGAGGATCTAGTGGTCGAGCTACACATACATTCGTAGAGCGTCCGGTAGCTGTCTTAGAGCGTAGTACGAGACGCTTGCGTTTGAAGGACATACCGATGATGAAGATACAGCGGTCGATGCGAGGAGCTAATGAGGCGACTTGGGAGACCGAGGATATTATTTAGAGGAACTATCTAGAGTTCTATGCATATGTGGTTGTACCTTTAACGTAGATGTTTGAGTTTCAGTTTCCGTTGTTGTGTTGTGCACGCTTTGGTGACGTTTTGAGTTTTGTGTCCTGAGTGGGAATATATGACCTTTCTAGCTGTTATAAGTTTTGGGACGAAACTTCTTTTTAGGGGGATCTGATGTAACAACCAATTCTGGTTGTCACCGCCCCCGCGGTGATAGTGGCGGCTCCAACTACAACTATGCTTTTCACCGCCCCCGCGGTGACAGTGAGCCGCCACTGCGGCTTGCCGCCCCTACGGCAAGGGCAAACCTCCCCTGTGGTGTTGCCTCAAATCGCGAAGATCTTCCTTCCTTTTTCGTTTCTATCTTGTTTTTTTATCTTAGAAGATCCAATTTTCTTATCATTAGCCAGCTTTCTTGGGTCTTCTAAACCCTAGAATGTCCTTCCTTCTATCTTTTCACCCCTTTCACTATAAATTCTCTCTTTCTTTTCCTGATTGCATTTCATCAACCCTGGAAGTTGTAGTCGTTTCCCTTCCTCCCTTGCTGAACATGCAAGTCTTCTTCTTTGAGTTCTTCATCACGTTTATGAGTTGTTGCATGCCTTTCCCTTCTATTTTGCTTTCTTCTCTATTTCTTCTCTTTTCTTCTTCCTCAAGAATTAAGTTCGAGTCTTGATTCTTGTTGAGCATTCCATTGTTGATACGTTGTTGTTCACAGGCTCCCTTGGTCGAGATGTGGGTGTGTGTTGAGAAAAGAAAACCTTGAGACCTTGCTGAGTTCCTTGATGTCGAAGGAGAAATGCATGTTTCTGTCATGCCGCCGCCCCGTGCATGCACTGAGCCACCCCTGCGGAATCTGCCAGTGCCACCCCCGCGCCTCGGTCCAGCCGCCTTGCGGTTTATCCTGCAGTCTCCCCTTTTTTGGTGAGCTTCTTCCCTTCCTTGCTTCTCTCGTTCCTTCTTTGGTTTGTTCTTGATGTTGTTACCCTTTGGGAGTGTTGTAAGACTAGGATTTGTGACACTAGCTTGTGTAGATCTCTTAAAGATCATGAAGACTAGAAGTTATAGACTTCTAGCAATCGTATCGATTCCTGATTTATGATGTCTTATTGAGCAGGCTTGATAGCATGAATTATAGTCTATATTTTGAGGTTTGTTTGGACGTTTTATCTTTCATAATCTGCATGTTTGCATGTATGTTATGTGAGTTTACTACCATTTCATCTACCTTTGCGGGAATCGAGGTCTACACCTAGTTTTGTTGCAATTGCAGGTAAAATGGCACGTTTTGCATCAAAAAGGAGCAAAAGGAGTCATGAGTCATTTGGAGCTACATCCAGGGAGCATAGCCATGGATTGAAGATTTACTTTGAAGCAGATTCGAGAGATTTCACATTCAGTTGTGACTCACCTCGGTTGACCAGAAATTCACCTCGACCGAGGTGACCCAGAGACGTCGACTCGACCGAGGCGAACACCTAGGACGCGGCGAGAATATTTTATTCTTGGCTGAGATCTTTTAAATTTGGAAAGTAATCTTATATTTTTGGGCTTGGCTCCTGGAAGGAAGGAGATATGCAGAATCTTATATTTTACCTATATTTATGGGAAAATATCTTTCTAAGATTTATTATCTTTGGAGGGTTATTTTCTTATAAAAGGGGTTGGATTTCCACAATTCCGACATCACGCTATACCGTCGATCAGGGTTTATAGCACGCAGCAGCAGCAGCATACTCCAATTGGAGAGATTCGAAGAATCCTTTTTGAAGGTTGAAGGAAGATTGAAGTCTATAGCTTTTATAGCTTTTTGGAGGGTTTTGTAAGATTGTCTTTAATTCCCTCATTTGTTGTCTTGTCTTTTTGGGTTGTTATCCAAGGAACGCTTTTGTTGTGATATTTGATTCAGTTATTGAAGTCTTTTTCATTGAATTCTTCTTGTTCAAATATTCACCTTCTTCCCATATATTTAATACTTTCATTATGATGATGAGTGGCTAATTTCCTTGTGTGATTCTAGAGTGATTGGCTGAAGGTTGTGGGAAAAACAATGATAGAATAATCTTAGATTCCAGTAGGATCCTGAAAGTTCGAGTCTTTAACCTTAACCCTAAGCATCTCGTTCAATCGATGAACATCTCGGCCGGGGTGGAATTCTTCTGACCGAGGTGACTTATCCGATTCTAAACAGAAAGTTAAGTGTTAGAGTTTGCTAAATCCTATTCTTATTACACCTTTCCTGGTTCAATGCAAGCTTAGGATGAGACTTACCCGGTAATTCCTTAGTTTTTTTTACCAACGATCATAAGTGTATGTAATAAAGGTTTATCCTTTATTGGGGTTTGAGTGTGCTTCCATCCCATCTTTGTGAGTTAGCCTGAGACTTACCCGGTAAAGGTTGATTCTATTCCCTTAGATGGTATGTTAGTTTGAGATTATAGTTCTTAATCTTAATTCCTTGAGACTTACCCGGTAATAGGAGTTACGGTTTAGGATTAGTGAGTAGTGAGACTTACCCGGTGATCTATTCCACTTTAGTAACACCTTCCCTACGCAAAAATCTCAGCTTTGTCCGCTTATCTATAGATCTTGAGTTGGAACCACAACTAGATGCTTTAATCCCTAGAATTGCATGTTTGCTTTATTGACTTCTTATTCATCTTTGATTGTGTTAATTGCTCTTGTGGTTAGTATTCACGAAGCTTACCGTTATCGACTTTGTTTCACCGAGTCCCTGTGATCGACCCCTGAAATTTCTTGCTTTTTACTACGATTGACCCGTACACTGCGGGTTCGCATCCTTGTTTTAAGCTTAAGTCTAGGGTTATAAATTTAAAGCTTGCACACACCGTTTGGAGCGAACAAGTTTTTGGCGCCGTTGCCGGGGACTTGGTCTAGACCAAGCCGGTACGGTTTGCTCTTGGGGCGCTTGCCCCGTGTCATCTAACCACTCTACTTGAGTGACTTTTGCAGGTTCTTTCTTAGGTATATGCGAAGAACCTGCACTGGGAAGGAAATCGTTCCTTACGATCCCGAACCGGAAAAGACATACAAGCGACGCTTAAGAGAAGCAAAGATGGCCCAACAAGACGATCGCGATCTTGCGGCCAAATTGAAAGAGGCGCTAGAGCTGCTATGCCTCAGCAAAGAAGAACTAAGGCAAGAGAAAGAAGAGAATCGCACCAAGACTACAACAATCGAAGCTGAGATAGCAGTCATACGAAACCAGATTCTACTTCGACCGAGGGAAGATCCCCCTGTTGATCCTCGACCGATGCAGGATCCAGTAGCTGATCTTCGATCGAGGCAGATTCCAGTACCTGACGCCCCGGCCGATGTACTTCCACCTCGGAGGCCAGTCCGAGATATTCTTCTTGCAGGAATCCCACAAACCCTAGGTCAAAGGATGGACCCTAATCAACAACTAAGGCGTCCAGGGGTGAACTTAGGAGATCCAGCGGATCATGACTACGAACTTCGACCGCAAGTTCTATCCATGATTCGCCAATGTAAGAAACCACGGTCAGTCGTGCTATTCCACGGCCGTGGTTTCACATAAACTGGCCTTAAACTGCTATTTCGAGAGCAACAAAGAGTTCCACGCCAAAAATCACGGCCGTGGAAGTAACAGTGGTGCCGTAGTTTTGGGAATTTCTCAGAACAATTCCGTTCTTTCCACAAATGATCTTGAGTCTCCTATAATCACTCCTACACCCTTAGAGACTTCTAAGGAAGTGTCGGACACACCTCAAGACTCCTAAAAGGCATCAATAGCAATGAAATTGAAGCCACTTCCCACACATCTTCGGTATGCATTTCTTGGAACTAATTCTACTTTTCCCGTAATTGTTAGTTCTGATTTAAATGAAGATGAACATGAGAAACTAATGGTTGTTCTAAGGAAACATAAGAAAGCCTTAGGTTATACCATAGAGGATCTTGTAGGAATTAAACCATCTCTATGCATGCACAAGTTTCTAATGGAAGAAGATTTCAAGCCTTCAAGACAACCTCAAAGACGGTTAAATCCGATCATGAAGGAGGTTGTCAAGAAGGAAATTCTTAAGTTACTTGATGCAGGTATCATCTATCCTATCTCCGATAGTAATTGGGTGAGCCCCGTTCAAGTTGTGCCGAATAAAGGAGGAATGACGGTTATCACCAACAAGAACAATGAGCTCATTCCTACAAGAACCGTGACGGGATGGAGGATGTGCATTGACTACCACAAGCTGAACAATGCAACTAGGAAGGATCACTTCCCACTACCATTCATAGATCAAATGCTTGAGAGGTTAGCACAAAACTCCTATTTTTGTTATCTTGACGATTATAGTGGTTTCTTCCAGATTCCGATCCATCCGGACAATCAAGAGAAGACCACATTCACGTGCCCGTGGGGTACGTTTTCTTATAGGAGGATGCCGTTCGGACTATGCAATGCTCCAACCACATTTCAAAGGTGTATGATGGCCATCTTCTCCGAGTATGTTGAGGAAATCATTGAGGTTTTTATGAATGACTTTTCAGTTTATGGTTCCTCATTTGACAATTGTTTTCTAACCTTTCTCTTGTGTTGCAAAGGTGTGAAGACACTAACCTAGTTCTTAATTGGGAGATGTGTCAATTCATGGTTAAGGAAGGCATTGTACTTGGACACTTGATCTCTAATAGAGGGATTGAAGTTATAAGGCAGAGATTGAGACTATAGAGAAGCTTCGTCCTCCATCTTCGGTGAAGGGGATAAGAAGTTTTCTAGGACACGCTGGATTTTATAGGAGATTTATCAAAGATATTTCTAAGATTTCAAAACCGCTAACTAATCTCTTGATGAAGGATGCAGTTTTTGACTTTTCGCAGGATTGTCTAGACGCCTTCTATAAGATCCGGGAAGCTCTCATCTCAGCCCCGATTATCCAACCTCCGGACTGGAATCTCCCGTTTGAGGTTATGTGTGACGCAAGTGACATAGTTGTTGGAGTGGTGTTGGGGCAAAAGAAGGAAGTCCGGACTCATGCCATCTATTATGCTAGCAAGATGCTAGATGAAGCGCAACTCAACTACGCCACAACGGAGAAAGAATTTTTAGCCATTGTATATGCATTTGAAAAGTTTCGTTTTTATCTTGTAGGAGCGAAGGTGATTGTATACACGGACCATTCAGCGATCCGGTATTTACTCGCCAAGAAGGATGCAAAACCAAGGCTGATTAGATGGATTTTTCTCCTACAAGAATTCGATCTAGAGATCTGCGACAATAAAGGCTCGGAAAATTCTTTTACGGATCATTTGAGTCGTCTACCACACATTGAAGACGACGATCTACCCATTGATGACTCCTTCCCGGATGAGCACTTACACATCATAGAAGAGTGCATCAACAAGATCTATAGAGGTAACGAACCTTGGTTTGCTGATTTTGTAAATTACTTGGTTTGTCAAGAAATACCTCCCGGACTATCCTATGCACAAAAAAAGAAGTTCTTTAGGGATGTCCGGTAATACTTTTGCAATGAACCTCTACTCTTCAAGAGAGGTCCCGACGGTATCATTAGGAGATGTGTGCCGGAAGACGAAATGCAAAGCGTCATTCGTCATTGTCATTTACTACCTTGTGGAGGACACGCTAGTTCCAATAAAACTAGCGCTAAGGTATTGCAATCCGGATTCTTTTGGCCTGTTTTATTTAAGGATGTACAAACCTTTGTTTCTTGTTGCGATGCTTGTCAAAGAACAGAAAATGTCTCTAGGAGAAACGAGATGCCTCTCAATAACATTCAGGAGGTGGAAATCTTCGACGTTTGGGGAGCCGACTTCATGGGACCTTTCCCATCATCTTGTGGAAACCAATACATACTTCTAGCTGTAGATTATGTTTCGAGATGGGCTGAAGCTATTGCCTCTCCAACTAATGATGCCATGGTTGTTGTCAAGTTCTTTAATAGAACTATTTTCCCAAGGTTTGGGACACCACAAACCATCATTAGTGACGGAGGTTCACACTTCATTGCCCGACGATTCAAAGCTCTACTAGCTAAGTATGGGGTGACTCACAAGATCGCCACTCCCTACCATCCACAAACAAGTGGGCAAGTGGAAATTTCGAATAGAGAGATCAAGGGCATCCTTGAGAAAACGGTGTCAAAGACAAGGAAGGATTGGTCTTTGAAACTAGATGACGTGTTATGGGCATATAGGATTGCATACAAGACTCCCATAGGTACAACACCATACAACCTTGTGTATGGGAAGTCTTGTCATCTCCCGGTGGAGCTAGAACACAAGGCATACTGGGCTGTGAAGTGGTTGAACTTCGGCATGAAGGAAGCGGACGAGAAGCGCCTCTTGGACCTTAATGAGCTTGAAGAACTCCGCTTGAACGCCTATGAGAACGCAAAGATTTACAAGGAAAGAGCGAAGCGTTGGCATGATAAGCATATCATTCCAAAGGACCTCCAAGAAGGAGATCACGTTCTCCTCTTCAATTCGAGACTTCGGCTCTTCCCAGGTAAGCTTAAATCTCGTTGGACTAGACCTTATTTGATTAAACATGTTTTTCCCATGGCGCAGTTGAAGTATGAGGTGAAAAGAGCGAAAGTTTCAAGGTGAATAACCAACAACTTAAGAAGTATAATGTAATACCCGGAAATTTAATTTCCGGTAAATCCTGAGTCAACTAAAATCTTGCCCTTTTATGCGAAGAGTTTTTCACATAAAATATTCCTTTCCCAACTTCTATGATTTTATGTGAAACATAATCATATAAAGTCATTCCTAAAACACTCTTGCAAGCCTTATAATCATTGACCCATTTGACAAACCCATGACTAAGTTATGAAAAGGCCATCCGGGCCCATTACGAAGCTGAGTTTGGCCTTTGAAACCCTACCATCCGGGTCCACGTATTCATTAGATGGGGACAGGGGGTCTCTCATACGACATGCATGTTATGTACCTATATAGATGTTTTGTAAGGCTGTCACATGTGTACATTCATACATTAAAAATAATATGTTTTGAAATTGTTTTAAATACATTTGTGCCTTGTTGTAAGATCCAAGTTAAATTGTTGTCAAACTAAGGTCGGGACCCATTGTGAGGTCCTGACCAGTAACTCCCCGAGTTCTCAGAATTTGGGGTGTTACATATGGTATCAGAGGTTGGCAACAATGGCCCTTGAAATCTTCTGAAAGACCAAATGTATAAAATAACTAGAACCCGAAAGGGGTCTAAAATTTTCAAAACGGATTTCTGTTTTTACACACACGCATAGTCGGGTTGTTGGGCTAGTAGTACGTTGGACCACCATCGCTCTCCGTGGATCTCTACAACTTAGATCGATATAAGTTAGCATATAAACTTACTATGATGAGTATTAATATATGTTATATATATGTATAAGTGTAGTATGTTAGTATCCTAAAGGATATAATTTAGTTGTGATATCATGAAGCGATTATCGCCTCATGATAAATCGGTAGCAAACTTGAAGAGTTTTCAACACGAGGCAATGGAATCAGACCTTGAATTGAGTATTATACTCGGGTGGGCCGCTTGGTGATCCGTACAAATCATCCACAGAACAAGTGAGCAAGGAAGTAAAGTTGTGAAGATAATTTTTACCACAAGCACAATCAGATGAGGAAGAAATCGCTGGGCCAGTTCAGTTAGAAGGAATAAAAGGTTGCACATGGAACTCGGGCATACGAGGCCGAGAGATGGAATTAGAAGAACCATGCAAGAGACTACAATAGTGCGGAGTAGAGATAACAATATTGGAACAGAACAAGTAGAATTGAGTACAACCAAGATTGCGGAATCTAGGACATTATAATCGAGGCGGATACCGCATAGACCATTGTGGGCATGAGAAACCAGAAGAGACAAAGTGTCAGTCCGGGTGTGAGAATCTAAGGTGCACGGAATGAAGAATTACAATTGAGTGTATAAGCGAAAAGACAGACCCCACAAGCGTGGAGGGTTTTGACCTCCTCAGAGATATAAGAAGTTGGAAAGAAACCGCGACGCCAATATCCAAAGAATGGAAGCCGGTAGCAGGCAACAGAGTTCATGAAGGCGATATTACCACTAACTCCAGTGAAGAAATCTGTATGGGAGAACGGCCTTGCTAGACTTGAGAGTCTAGAGTAACCCGAATTATCATGGGACATAAGCCATCAACACAGATGGTCCATGCAAAAGGAACTGCAAGTGGATGATCATTACGGACATAAGAATTTCAAAGACGCTTACCATCTATCGTGGAGTGTTAGAAACGACTTTTAACGTCAAGCGAATGGCACAATGAGACTTGAGAAAGATAGTGTCCCAAAGGAAGCAGAAGAGGGAAAGATAAGATGAACTAAAGAAGGATAAAAGGATTAATCTAGTAGGTGGTATGCACCAAAAGTTTAATATCAGTAGAGGTATGAAATGGAGATAAGTCAATTATAGATTGTCCGATGTCAACCAAGGACGTGCAAGTATTGTTTGATATTGACGAGTTATGTGCCGTTAAGAAGAGATAATTGTGACGGTGGATCTACGGAGTAGCTTTACCGACGCCTTGGTGGATTTCCTCAGGTAGGCAACGTCAACCGTCCGGAATGAGCAAAAGATATCGAGAGGATTGTGTTAAAGGTTATTTCTTGTCTGGTTAAGACCAAACTCTGGTCAAGTCAGGGAGTTTGGATCGGTGTTGCAAGAATTAAGGAAGTAAACGGAAGATGGTTGCTTTCCAATAATGATTTTATTTTAGGAAAACAAGTAAGGAAAGTACTTGGTACTTCATCCGGTTAATCATTTTGGACTCACATAACACGTCCTTATGATTAAGGGGTGACAACAAAATAATCAGAGTAGCGCAGCGGACGCGTGGTGGGTCCTAACCCACAAAGCAAGAAGCTCAATGGTACTGATGGATGTCATGTCGAGTTTAAGATGGTGATAGTTGGTGAAATGCATTCTAGTTGGAAGAAACGTGAGTTAGGCTATGTGAGTGACTGGAAATGTTGTACGGGAACTTATGTGCATGTAGAGGTAATTTACCTACACTTATGATCTTAGGTAAACAAACTAAGGAATTACCGGGTAAGTCTCATCCTAGGCTTGCATTGAACCAGGAAAGGTGTAATAAGAATAGGATTTGGCAAACTCTAACACTTAACTCTCAGTTTCGGATCAGATAAGTCACCTCCGTCAGCCAAATTCCACCCCGGCCGAGATGTTCATCGACTGAGCGAGATGCTTAGGGTTAAGGTTAAAAGACTCGAACTTTCAGGGTCCTACTGTGATTAAGATCATTCTATCATTGTTTTTCCCACAACCTTCAACCAATCACCCTAGAATCACACAAAGAGATTAGCCACTCATCATCATGAAAGTATTAATCAAATATATGGGAAGAAAGTGAATATTTGAACAAGAAGAATTTAATGAAAAGACTTCAATAACTGAATCAAATATCACAACAAAGCGTTCCTTGGATAGAAATCCAACAAGACAAGACAACAATGAAGGGAATCTAAGATGATCTTACAAAGACCCTTCAAAAGCTATAAAAGCCATAAACTTCCTCCTTCAACCTTCAAAAAGGTTCTTCAAATCTCCCAACTGGGGTATGGCTGCCGCGGTGTAATAGGTGTAAGCGAGGTGATAGCGGATGTCGGATTTGTGGAAAATCCGACCCTTTTTATAGGAAAATTACTCTCCAAAGATAAGATATCTTAGAAAGATCTCTTCCCATAAAAATAGGTAAAATATGTGATCTAGCATATCTTCTTCCTTCCAGGAGCCAAGCCCAAAAATATAAGATCTCTTTCCAAAGATAAAAGATCTCAGCCAAGAATAAAATATTCTCGCCGCGTCCCAGGTGTTCGCCTCGGTCGAGTCGACTTCTTTGGATCACCTCGGTCGAGGTGACTTTGTAGTCAACCGAGGTGAATCACAACTGAATGTGAAATCTCTCAAATCTGGTCCAAAGTAAATCTTTAATCCATGGCTATGCTTCCTGGATGTTTCCTTATGTTCCTGAATGTAGCTCCAATGACTCCATAGCTCCTTTTGCTCCTTTTTGATGCAAAACGTGCCATTTTACCTACGATTCCAACAAAACTAGATGTAGACCTCGATTCCCGCAAAGGTAGATGAAATGGTAATATAATCACATAATATACATACAAACATGCAGATTATTGAAGATAAAACGTCCAAACAAACCCCGCACGCCCTTAACAGAACAAGGGGGAGGAAGTTTCTCAATAGTCTCGATCTTAGCTCGATCGATCTCAATACCTTGGTTGGAAACGAGGTGTCCTAGCACAATGCCTTCATTAACCATAAAATGACACTTCTCCCAATTCAAGACGAGATTAGTGTCTTCACATCTTTGTAGAACTAGAGAAAGTTTAGATAGGCAATCATCAAAAGAGTAACCATATACTTAAAAGTCATCCATAAATACCTCCATGATCTCCTCTATATACTCGGAAAAGATAGCCATCATGCATCGCTGGAAGGTAGCGGTGCATTACATAATCCAAATGGCATCCTCCTATAAGCGAATGTCCCCCAGGGACAAGTGAAGGTGGTCTTCTCTTGATCATCCGGATGGATAGGAATCTAAAAGAAGCCACTATAACCATCTAAATAGCAAAAATGTTAATACTAGGCTAACCGTTCGGGCATTTGATCGATGAAAGGAAGTGGAAAATGGTCCTTCCGAGTGGCCACGTTCAGCTTCCTATAATCGATGCACACCCTCCACCCCGTAACGGTCCTAGTTGGGATCAACTCGTTGTTCTTATTCGTCACAACGGTCATCCCTCCTTTCTTCGGAACTACATGCACTGGGATCACCCACTTGTTATCCGAGATAGGAAATATGATACCTGCATCCAATAACTTAAGAATTGCTTTCTTCACAACCTCTTTCAAAATCGGATTTAACCGTCTTTGAGGTTCCCGTGAAGTCTTATGATCATCCTCCATTAATATTCTATGCATGCAGAAAGAGGGCTTAATACCAATAAGATCATCAATAGTATAACCCAAGGACTTTTGATACTTTCTCAGGACATGCATCAGTTTAGATAATTCAGTTTCGGAAAGGGAAGCACTAACAATTACGGGATAAGTAGAATCCGGTCCAAGAAAAGCATACCTCAAGTGACTTGGAAGCGGTTTAAGTTCCACAACTTGGGGTGCTTTCTGAGGGGGATCCTTGCTTCCTCCTTCCAGTGGAGTAGACTTAGATCGAAGAACTGGACTTTCAGAAGTCTCAGTTGACATCATCTCGCTTTCGACCTCGGTGGAGCTCCAGAGTGGGTGACCGAGATGTTCTTCAGACAAGAACACCTCGCTTGGTCCAGATAGTGCCTCGGTCGAGGAACTGCAACTGGGACCGAAACTGGAGATTCTCTTCTCCAGGTTTAGTTTTTCAATCTTAGCTCCTGGATCTTCTTCCAGTGCCTTTAAGCTCCGTATATCTGCATCACAAGAAGCATCTATACCTTCCTCCATTAAGCTAAAACTAATAACTCTTTCAAGTTGATCATTAATAAGGATAGAGCTCACCAATTCTCTTGATTCTTCTTCATCATAGATGTTGAAGATATCATTTTCCAGCGGCTCTCCTTTCATTGCAACAAGCAATGCAAACTCCACTTGATCTCCGCCAATGTTGAATTGCAACTTGGCATTCTTACAATCCACATTGCAACCCGAAGTTGATAGAAATGGTCTCCTGAGAATGATAGGAACGGGATAATCTGCGGGAATATCAAGCACAACAAAGCCTATAGGTAAGTAGAAGTTACCTAACTTAACCGGAACATCTTCCAAAACACCCACGGGATGGGTAATGGAGCGGTCCGCCATGTATAACCTTATCTTCACCGGATTGGGCTCTCCATGTCCAATCTTCACACATAGCTCCAGCGGGATGATGCTCACGCTGGCTCCTAGATCACACAACGCCTCACAAGTAACATCCTCAACTTGAATGGGAATGCAAAATGAGCCGGGATCTCTCAACTTAGGTGGCATCTTCTCCTTCATGATTTGAATTAGCTCCGAGGATTTAGATGTCATCCTTACTTCACCAAAATCTTCCAGCTACCTCTTCCTTGATAGAATCTCTTTTAATAACTTCCCATAGGCAGGTATCCCAATAATATCATCAAGGAAAGGGATGTTAATATGTAATTTATTCATCAGGTCAAGGAACTTACCAAAGTGCTTGTCTAGATGTGCTCTGGCCCTTGACTGGGGGAATGGAAGTGGTGGTTTATATTCAGGAGGTGGGACATAAACTTTAGTTTTGTCCGACACTTTCTGAGACTCTACCTCGGATGGTACCTCGACCGAAGTGTTCTTCGTCTGTACCTGGACCGAGGTGTTCTTCATCTGCACTGGCATCGACCGAGGCACTGGATCTGTAGTTTTCAATCCACTTCTTGTCGTTATTGCCATGATCTATCCTTTAGGGTTGCTCTCAATCCTTGCTGGGAGCTTCCTTGGATCTCTTGGCGCTTCATTCGCCTTATTAAAGAATTGTTGCTCTAAGGCTTTTTGTGCCTTCGAAAATGAAGTCATGGACGTCTCCAGAGCGTTGAGCTTGATCAAGATGGCCTCCAACACTGCATCTTTCTTCGCTGGCTGGGATGAGCTTGATCCAACCTCTTGGCTCTTCAATGGAGTAGAAGAAGAAGAAGAGAATGGATTAGAAGAATTATTCGAATTGGAGTTAGAGTAAGGATTACCCGGATTTTGATTGTTGGATCTCCAATTGTTGCTGTTGGAGCTTCTATTGTTGTTGTAGTTGTTGTTTCGGGAACTATTGTTGTTGTTCCTTGAGCCTTGATATCCTCCCTCTTCCTTCTTGGTGTGAACAACCAAAAGATCCTTCAATTGCTTCACATCATTCTTGGGGGAAATGAGTTGATTATCATTTGATGGAGCTTCGTAAAAGTTAACTCTCTTAACTCCATTTTCAGCTCCTTGGTGTGAGTATTTCTCCATGTGCAAAGCTTGTTTCTCAATGAACTCCCAAGCTTCATCAATCGGCATGTCCATGAATGTTCCGGTGGATAGTAGTTGAAGGTTGAATTGGGTAGTTCCATCCAATCCCTTGAAGTATATCTCCATCAACTCTATCTTTGGAATCCCATGATGTGGGCAATCCAAAAGAACATCTTTAAATCTCTTCCATGACTTGGATAAACTCTCCTTTTTCTTCATGATAAATGCATTGATCTTCCCCCTCATTTCAGCGGTTTTAGAGGGGGGGAAGAATTTTGTTAAGAACTCCGTCGGCATTTCCTCCCAAGTGTTGATTTTCCCGGGAAGAAGAGACTGATACCAAGTAAGCGCCCTGTCCTTCAAAGAAAAGTAAAAAGGCCTTAGCTTGTAAATATTATTTTCCAGCCTTGAAGGTCTCAAGGTCTTTATCAAAATCTTATAATTTTGCAAATGTTGATGCGGAGACTCCCTCTCTAAACCTTCTAACTGGCATTGGCGGATCAAGGATAGAACTTGCGGTCGAAGTTCATAATCATGCTCCGCTGGATCACCTAGGTTGACTCCTGGACACCTCACTTGCTGGTTTGGGTCCATCCTCTGCCCTAGGGTCTGTGGAATATCTGCAAAAAGAACATCTGGGACAGGCATCCGAGGTGGAAATATCTCGTCCGCGGCAACTGGAGCGGGGTCCTGCCTCGGTCGAGGGTTTGGTCGATGTAGAATCTGAGCTTGTAATCCAGCCATATCTGCTTCAATCTCTGCAGCTCTGGTGCGATTTTGCTCCCTCTCGCACTGTAGTTCTTCCCTATTGAGGTGCAGCTGTTCCATTGCCTCCTTCAATTAGGCCTGAAGATCGCAATCGTCTCGATTGACCATTTTCGCTTCTTTCAAGCGTCTTTTGTATGTCTTTTCTGGTTCGGGATCGTATGGAACGATATCCTTCCCAGCACGGGTTCTTCGCATAAACCTAAGAAGAACCTGCGAAAGTCACTCAAGTAGAGTGGTTAGTAGCAACAAGGGCAATTGCCCCGAAAGAAAACCGCAACTGGCTCGGTCTAGAGCAAGTCCCCGGCAACGGAGACAAAAACTTGTTAGCTCCAAACGGTGTGTGCAAGCTTTAAATTTATATCCCAAGAAATATGCTTAAAACAAGGATGCGAACCCGTAGTGTATGGATCAAATATAGTAAAAGCAAGAATTTTGGGGTGTCGATCTCAAGGACTTAGGTAAAACCTAAGCATGTATAGGTAGTCAATGCAACTAATAACCACAAAAGCGATTAAAGCAATCAAAAAGATGATAATAAGGTCAATTAAAGGAAATATGCAAATTCTAGGGATTAAAGCGTCTAGTTGTGGTTCCAACTCAAGATCTCAAGATAAGCGGACAAAGCTGAGATTTTGCAAAGGGAAGGTGTTTCTAAAGTGGAATAGATCACCGGGTAAGTCTCACTATACACTAATTCCAAACCAAAAGCTCCTATTACCGGGTAAGTCTTAAGGTACTAAGGAAGGGAACTATAATCTCAAACCAACACACCAACTGAGGGAATAGAATCAACCTTTACCGGGTAAGTCACAGGCTAACTCACAAAGATGGAATGAAGGCACACTCAAACCCCAATAAAGGATAAACCTTTATTACCTACACTTATGATCTTAGGTAAACAAACTAAGGAATTGGCGGTTAAGTCTCATCCTAGGCTTGCATTGGATCAGGAAAGGTGTAATAAGAATAGGATTTGGCAAACTCTAACACTTAGCTCTCAGTTTAGGATCAGATAAGTCACCTCGGTCAGCCAAATTCCACCCCGGCCGAGATGTTCATCGACTGAACGAAATGTTCTAGGGTTAAGGATAAAGACTCGAGCTTTCAGGGTCCTACTGGGATTAAGATTTTTCTATCATTGTTTTTCCCACAACTTTCATCCAATCACCCTAGGACCGCACAAGGAAATTAGCCACTCATCATCATGAAAGCAATAATCAAATATATGGGAAGAGAATGAATATTTGAACATAAAAACCTTAGGAAAAAGGCTTCAATAACTGAATCAAATATCAAACAAATCAGCGTTCCTTGGATCACAAATCCAACAAAACAATCAAACTAAAGGGAATCTAAGAAAGTCTTACAAATCCCCTCAAAAGCTATATCCGAACAATCAATCCTTCCTTGATTGATCTTCAATATTCCTTCCTTCCTTCAAAGCTTCCAGAAAATCCTCTCTTTCTGGTTATTCTCAGCCTCCAAGCATGGTTGAACTTGTGAAAAATTCAACCCTTTATATAGGAGAATTATCTTCCAAAGATAATAATATTTTAAAAAGATAATATCCTAATAAAATATATCTTATCTCCAAAATAGATCTCCTAAATATATGATCTTCCTTCTAGAAATCATGCCCAAAAATATAAGATCTCTCCTTCCAAAAATAAAAGATCTCACCCAAATAAAATATATCTCGCTGCGTCAGGGTATTCGCCTCGGTCGGGGTTCTCCTCTAGATCACCTCGGTCGAGGTGATACTGTAGCTGACCGAGGTTAATCTCAGGTGAAGGTGAAATCTCTCAAATCTGGTCCAAAGTAAATCTTCTTTGTTAATTCCTTGCTTCTTGGGTTCTCTTTTCAGCTCCTGAATGTAGCTCCAATGACTCTTTTACTCCTTAGCTCCATTTCGATGCAAAACGTGCCATTTTACCTACGATTACAACGAGACTTGGTGTAGACCTCGATTCCCGTAAAGGTAGATGAAACGACAATATAATCACATAATTTACATTCAAACATGCAGATTAGTGAAGATAAAACGTCTAAACAAGTCCCAAAATATAGACTATAATACATGCTATCAATTGCTCAGCTCAATCAAAGACGATTGTCCTTGGTATATCATAGAGTCTCACTATCTATCTAGTGTACTCCTCCACCAATCCACTCACTGGATACCTCTCTCTGATAGGAATGAAACGTGCCGGCTCTATTAATTTGTCAGCTACAACCCAAATAACATCAAAACTCCTACTAGGCCTCAACCTTGTCACAAAGTCCATAGATATGTCCTCCCGCTTCCACTATTGCGCTGGGGGTAGATGGAGCCCATCCCTAGGTCGGTAATGTTCTATCATGA
Source organism: Fagopyrum esculentum (assembly GCA_033239045.1). Classification (NCBI taxonomy): domain Eukaryota; kingdom Viridiplantae; phylum Streptophyta; class Magnoliopsida; order Caryophyllales; family Polygonaceae; genus Fagopyrum; species Fagopyrum esculentum. Next base: position 124,642,491 of record BSUD01000007.1, read on the forward strand.
GTGTATATCTTACTCATATGTGGATGTACTGAGTAAGGTGTACAGTGAATGTATTGTCATATTCCATATCTCGACTCCGCATGAGCGGTTATATAGGCACGGTCGCGGCGCCTGATTATTCCATCTTCTCTAATGGGGAACTGTAGTGTCACTCCAAAAGACATCTTCTTTCCCATCTTCAACAAGGTCAGGCAGGTCCTCTGCTTCTTGTTGGACCTAATCCAACAGACCAGATAGAACCTCTAAGGCATAACTGGGTATCCTCATCAAGGAACTTGTTGTCCAACTCTAGTCAAGCTAGATGCTTCTGAAGTTGAGGTTGGATAGTCAGTCTCACAATTATCTTCTCTCGAGGCGTCTTTCTGTTCAAGTTGTCGGCGACAACATCCAACTCTCTGAATGATATTGAATCTCCAAGTTAAGGCCTTGATCAACTCGAGCCCTTAACTCTAGTGGTTATTCAACTCTCATGGCGTAAAAATATAATTCAGACTCCTATGGTCTGTAGAACCCTAACATGAAAATACAAGTACTGTCTTCAAATCTTCAAGGCTGGAAGTACCACTGCTAATTCTAGATCATGAATTGGATAGTTATCCCCATACGTCTTCATTGTAGACACACATATCAATAACTCTACTCCTCTGTAGTAACACACGTCTCAACTTAGCTGAGATGTATCACCGTAATTCACGGGATCCGCACAATCTTTTAACCATAACAGAATGAAAGCAGAGATCCAATGCTTCTTCAATTCTTTAAAGCTTTGGTATACCACTTGACAACGCAATTCTGGTGATTTTCTTCAGAAGATTTTGAAGTAGATACACATTTACATAAAATCCTTCCTCAAAGCATTGGTAGTAATCGGTTGAGCTGAGAAAACTACTCATTCCCTTATTGTTCATCAGTATCGTCCATGCTGCATCATATTCAATTCTCGCCAGATCAACCATGATCTTACTGGCGGAGACAAAATGGCCTAAGAAGGCTACCTTTGGCATCTCAACTCGCATTTAGAGAGCGTAGCATACAACCCTCTATCTCTCGAAATCTACAAAACTATCCTCACATGATCAGTCTGCTCCTCTCTGCTATGATAATATACCAACATGTCATCAATGAAGATCACCACAAACAGATCGATGAAATCGATGAAGGTGCTATTCATTAACTCCTTGAAGACTGTAAAAGCATTCGTCAGCCCAAATGGCATCGCTAACAACTCGTAGTGGCCATAACAGGTATGAAAGGCTATCCTATACACATCCTACTCTCTCACCCATAATTGGTGATATCCGGAGCGCAAGGAAATCCTGAGAAACACCATTGCTTCTTGAAGTTGACCCATCAGATCGTCAATACGAGGCATTAAATACACTAGGGCGAAGAAAGCCCGTCTCAGCCAACTCTTCAAGTCATCATTTACAACATCTTAACAAGCGTCATATGATATGGGCCTTCCCAATCAGTTTCGTATCATACTTCAACTCGATAACAGTGTCCACACTCCGTTGGGGCGGCAACTATACGGTTTAGTAACACGTCTATAAGCTCATAAACAACTGGAATACCTTCCAATATTAGACTATCTCACTCCTTCATGGTATAACACCAGAAGGCGTCACATCCTTGTGCTATCAACTCGCTTCTTGGACAGACCTTATGACAAACCCGTCTCTTCAAAGGTCTTAGCCTCGGAAGACCTCTATCCAATCCATATCAGTAAAGACTATAATAGCCTTCCTACTAATTTCTAACATAGTATAATATCTATTCATCCAATCCTGACACATAATGACTTTTTCATGCACCTACGGTATGACAAAGAAGTCTGCAAACCATACACAAGCTCCTGAATAAATGGGACAACCACATATCGCGCGGGTACCTCAGACCCCGAACTGGTAATCTTGTAAAGGAAAGTCTACCTTCTACTGCTTCCACAGTCCACTATTAACACATGAATCGAAAGACAAGAAGTACATAGCACTCACAACAAACAAAACTCCACTAGGTGAACCATTAATGAGAATGGTACCTCTTATAGATAACGTCAACAGTTCCATTGCATATCATCACTCAAGCTCGGATCTATGATCCTTAGGTATCTCTGAGGACATCGCCATAACCTCCACTTCTACTCTATCTGCACCGGAAAGAGGAAAGTCTTGCTGAGAAGAAACACTACCTTGTTGACAAAAAGGGGTCAGATGGCCTAGTTTGCCACAAGTGAAGCAAGCTATCAGTGCCAAGGGACACTCAAAGCGCAAATGATCTGGATAGCCACAGTTGAGACGTAAAAGTCTCATCTCTACAACTAGTACGGGGGACTTCTCTGCACTCCTCAGCTCTACCCTGACTCTTCTGGTATCTATGACACTCCTACCATGACCCCTATCTCTACTCTGTCTGGGAACGGATCCTTGAGTAGACTGACAATCTGGAACTCTCGGTTGTCCCTATGTCTGCTGCTGAAGTGTCCTCTGACCATCTCCCATCATATTGGCAGAAGAGGAACCTTGTCGTGATGTAACTCTACCTTGCCTATAGAAGGCAGCTCTATGAACTTGTCTACCACAGGTAAAGCAAGTCACTAGTAATCTTGGACATTGTGGTCGTATATGTACAGAGTTCCCACAATTGTAACAAGTTCTCCTCTCACTAGAAGTTCGTGTAGAGCGGAAACTACTCAAACGTCTACAAGCCAGACTCTGTTTACCACATGGAAGCCCTACTTCATGTTTCACTGTTTCAACGCGTTATTTCTTCTTTTATCTGGAAACTTCAGTTGATCCCACAGATGTTGGTAGATCCGATGTAGGTCTACCAGCTATTACAGCCTCGTATACTTGTCGGATGTATTCTTGAAACTCGGATCTAATCAGGGAGACATGATCAGCCTCTTCAAACTCGTCCTTTGCCATCAGTGGAACAACAATGGAAACTAGTCCCTGACTTAGCGTTACTGGAGGAAGAGGGGGTATACCCCTACGTCGTCCCACTACAGATACTACTATATTATGAGCCATCAGTAGAATATACACACCTAATCATAAGGCTATATATATATAATACTTAATAGTACATGCATACAAATCACCACATAAAAGATATCTATATCTATATATATCTACTGTCGAGATCCTCAGATGGGTGACGACTTCTATACATACTATCCCAAAACATCTGTACTCGCTTTAAAACCAAAAACCTTTTTCAAAGTCAGACCTCATGTGGGTTCTTTTAATTTATCCACTCTACCTTTATTGCAGATATCAAGTGCCATTGTTGTCAACCGAAGGCTCTGATACCAACTCTGTAACACCCCAAATCCACGGGACTCGGAGTGCTACATTGGGCTAGGATCTCACAATGGATCTTGACCCTAGCCTGACAACAAGTTCACTGGATCTTACAACAAGGCACAAGTAGATTAAAACCAAATACATAAAAGTTGTATATAATACATAAAAAAAAGGTTACAAACACAAAGCCGAGTACAAAATATCAATCTCAAACATCTAATACAAAAGATCATATATGCCACGCATCCTAACGTATAGAAGTCCTCGACTGGTCACACCATATGGCTCACTCTGCAGTCTTCCTAACCTGCTGATCATCTACAACACGGTATACACCGTTAGCTACATTAATGAATAAGTATGAAAGTAATAGCACAAATACACATCAACATCTCATACATGCAATGCCACACACATTCATTTATTATCTTTCAATTTTGTTATTCCATTACTAATTCAACTTCTTTTGTAACACGAGGAGCCTCAAGAACCTCTTCCCATCCAACGTAACACAAGAGTTTTGCATGGTGGTGAACATCACTCGTCCCCTCCTGTGAGATCATCTTCAAGGAACCTCCTCCTACTAGCAGGCGAAGACAGGTGGTCACGACCCGTTATAATACACTTAGGCCAATTAATGTAATAAAAGGCCATCCTAGTCGGTTTAGGTTGTAAATGCACAATCATATGAACATACACAACCATCACAATCACACAAATCCATAACTGAATGCTAAGTAAGTCCTATGGACTTACCTATAATACTCGTATCCAATACCACGTCACAGCTTCCCCTTGGGGAAGTAATCAACGGCTGCTATAGCAAGGGACACAACATCGCATACTGCAAGGGTTAGGAGACTCGTCTCCATAACCATAACCAACCTACAACCTCAATCTAAACCTCAAGATTATAACACGCTCACAAATGTCTAAGGCATATCCTTAACATCAACACAAGTGCTTAAGGCACATCTCCAACATATAAGTCATCCTAACCAAGCTAGCCTAGCTATCATCTAAGCCAAGGCTAATGGAAAGGAAGAAAGAATCATACAACCAAGGTATGCCCTAGACGCACCAGCGGAAACAAAGGACGTAGGGGCGCTGAACCAGTCAGGCGTAGGGGCATATGGCTCAGGGCGTAGGGGGCGGCTCACACACCAGGCACAAGTGAGGCTTAAAGCAGGCGCAAGGGCGGCTATCTATGCAGAAGGACGACCCCGACTTCTCTTCAATCTTTCTCTTGACTCTCTTCACTTCTTCATCACACAACAACATAACACATACATATATACACATGTATGAACATCAAAACATCCAGGAAAGGAACAACACAAGCTCAGCATGTGATCCTAAACTAAAGAAGAAAGAAAGAAGCAAGGAAGGGCAAGGAAGGAAGATGGAGTTGAAGATCTCTCCTCAGTAGAACCTTAAGCAGCAACTAAGAACAATCAACACCTTCACAACCTCAACACATCGGCAAAGACTCTCAGCATTATCCTCATGATCAACCAAGCTCAAACCCTCAAACAAACTCTCAAAAACTCACACACAAGATTAAGGAGAGACCAAAAAAGATCAAGGGAGAAGAGAAGAGAAGATGAACGTGAGGAGGAAAAGAGAAGTTGGAGAGATGAGGAAACCCCTAATCTAAAGCTATGGGAAGCTTATATAAGAAGCTAGCCAAAAGTAAGGTCAAGAGGTCAACAAAGGTGGTTGCAACCGCACAAACCCGCAGGGGCTGATCAGGCAAGGCGCAGGGGCAACCCTCCTGAGGCGCAGGGGCGGCTCACAGAGCCCGTAGGGGCGGCTCAGCACAAGTCAACTCCTCAAACTAAGGCTCTTACAGGCTCCTAGGTTCACACCCACTAGATGGTATTCAAACTACCCTAGGTCCATCTTAGGCATGCTACTACCATGATACAACCTCAAAACTAAGGAAGGAACGAGGAGGAAGGGAGAAGAGAAGCATACTGTTGAAGAAACCCCAACGGCCTCTAGCGCCGCCCCTACGGTTGTCCGGCGGCGTGGCGCCGCCCCTGCGGCGGTTTGGTGCCGCCCTTGCGGCGGTCTGGTTTTGCCCCTGCGGTGGCCTGGTCTGCCCCTGCGGCTCTGAAAATCCACTCCCGCGGTCGAACAACAAAAGGTCGTCTACTTTGTCTTCGACTGTGGATCCTAAGCTCCAAAGGCCTCCTCTTCTTGTTGGGTCTTCTCCAAACACCAACCACTACATCTAAACTCCTATACATGACCTAAACGTTCTAGGAATACATGCATGTATGTAACATCCAGAAATTTTATTTCCGGAAGTTTAGTTGTTTCCGACTTTTCCGCGTCTACAACTTATTTCCCGCAGGCACGTTTGCTGAGTTCGGGTTTTAACGCGGGATGGGGACACCTTTTTACTTTCCGACCTTGGGAAGAGGAGTGAGGGGACAAGGGGGCTGACCCTTGGATATCCCACCTCTTTTGTCAGCTCATTACTCTCTCCTCTTTTCCCCATGTTTGGAGGTCAAATTTCATGATTCATTATTTCATGTAAACCACTCGGAATTTAATTACATTTTATACATGTAATTAATTTATCTAAACTTAGAACAAATACTTTTTCCTTTTTAGAAAAAATGGGATCTCTAAATTGTAAGCATCATGTTTGTCAACATGATTTTATTTATTTATTTAGGTCCAAGTTTAATAAATATTAAACAAATTCAATCAGGCCTAAGGAACCATAAAATGGGGAAGCCCAAAATGCCAATTGCTCCAAGCTTGGAATAATTATTTCCAAAAGAAAAAAAAAAAAGAAATAAATTAGTCGAAAGAAGTGCACGTAGTGGGCAGTTCCTCTAAAAATAAATAAATAAAAAAGATGAAGGAAAAGGAGTACAATAAGGAGGTGGGGCAAGATCATGGAAGTTGCAGGGAGTTACTTTCTTAACTCCACCTTCTCTGGCTATAAATAAAAGACATAGAAATAGCCTTTTAAAAAAAGATAGGAAACTTTTGCTTCAAAACTAATCTTCAAAAGATAAGCGACAGTTTCACAAAGAGAGAAACAAAAGAAAGGACTGCAATCTACATACGGAAGCACAAGATACAAGATCAAACATCATCTTCTATATTCGATCCAATCTTGTGGTAGGGCTTGATTTCATGGTGTGCTTGAGTATTTGCTTTCTGCTACTTCTTTTGGTTTGCACTATTTCCTTATCTCAACTACAAAGGCAATTCAAACTCACCTTGTACCCATTTTGTTCTTTAAAAGAAAGCATGCAGTTCAAGGAACTATGAAAGTGAACGTATTACTGTGCTTCATCGCTCTAAAGCGCCACACGCTACTAAGCCAGGACCGGTACTCTTACTTTCACGTGAAGGAATCGAAATGAAGACCTATCCATAATCGTTAACCATCATAGTTGGATCGAAAGTATATAATTTTGACCACTACAATAAACCCGTAGCGGGTCTGAAAGTAATTACTTTTGACCACTACAATAAACCCGTAGCGGGTCCGAAAGTAATTACTTTCGACCACTACAATAAACCCGTAGCGGGTCCGGAAGTACTTACTTTCGACCACTACAATAAACTCGTAGATGGTCCAAAAATAATTTACTTTTGACCACTACACTAAACCCATATTGGACCAAAATGTAATTTCTATGGGTATATGATGTGGGTTGCTGCTCTAAATTCAAAAATGTATGGGTGTTGGCCTATCTCGGTCCAAAATCATCATGGAAACAACAGTTTTGAGCATAATTATAACCAAATCATCATTAGTGAGCTAAATAAATTTTTTTTGAAGTTAAAGGCTCATCATAATTCTAGGTAAAAGTGGATTTAATTTCATGTCATTTTATCCAACTCGTACTAGTTATGAAACTAAAGAAAAGGGAATAAAAAATTGCCCTTGATACCAGAAGTTTATGAAAAGTTTGATTAAATAAAAAAAAGACAATAAACTAAATGAAGTAACTTTTTTATATCAAAATGGGTTTGATTAAACAAAACAATCATTCATTGCATGAGGCTTTATTCTCCAAATATACATAAAAGTGGGTTGGAAATGTTTGAATGGTAGTCGCTTATATGCTACGAGGGAAAGTGATTGCAAAAAGTGTATATGATGGCAATTACAGTCTACGACCTACGTAACGTATGTTTTAAGAATTTCATCTCAATAAGCCTTAATTGGTTTGCTTTGAGTACATATGGTGATTTGAATACTAATCTATTTCATTCACTATAAACTAATTAAGACAATTAAAAAATGAAAAGGGCTTGAAAATATGATTTTGCTAAGTCTTACAAGTTACAACCACCAATGCAAAGGTATATACCTACGCATGGCATGCAAAATTGTACATAATACATGTAGCAGGCATACACTACAAGTGTCCAAGACAAGTACAAATTTGTCTAGCATAACATAAAGTGGTCTACTAGTAAGCATACTTGAGTTTACTCCTATATAAAGTAAACCAATATAACACCTTGGGCTTAATATACCACTAATGAACTACGAGTGATTTGATGTCCCAAAAATAAAAAGACTACGTAGGAAACTCGACTTATAAATTATCAAGTCCAATCGCCCAAATTAAATTGACTTTTTAAAATAAAAACAAATACTCAAATAAAACTTAACTTGGTTTGTAGAACTACGTAAGGACTTGCGCCATTTTAAAAGGCTACGTAGGTAACTCGATATTAATTTTAAACTATTATCGGGTACAGTCGCAAATCAAATTCAAATTTTAAAAAAATGTCAAATACTCTTAACTCGTATAGCTTCCGCTCATTGAGTTTGACCTCACAAAAATCCAAACTATATATCTTTTCATCCAGAACTACGTCATGACTTGATGCTCTTTCCGAGCTACGTAGAAAATCCATTATCGGATTCAGTCGCACCGTCCAAATAAAGTCATCTTCAAAATAAATTTTGGAGTTAAACTAAAATTCTCAAATATTCATGAACTCGATATAAAGCATCCACTCGTCGAGTTTAACCACAAAAAAACCCAATCATTTAAGAACTATGTACGACTTGATTCCTATTAAAAGGATACGTAGGAAATTTGGTAAATTAAAAGCCGAATTCAGTCACAAATTTAAAATATAATAAAATAAATAACCTAATACTTTTCTTAATCATGCGCGTGATAGCGGGATAAATTAAGCAACCCTTCCTAGAAGGTGGGTTTAATTAAATTCTTTGATGCATGGTCGAGATATAAATGTCATGCAAATGATAGTTGGATCATCGTCTAGGCAACCCGGCCTTCATAGAAGGTGGGTTTTGACTTAGATTCTCTGATGCATAAAAACACTACACTGAACTATATGTGGCTTGATCCTCTTTAACGAGGTACGTAGGCAACTCGTCCAAAAACGGGTGCAGCCCAAATCACTAAAACCAACCAAACATCGGTATTTATATAACTTAGAATCAAAAGGTCAAAAAGAGAGGGTCGAACTAAAATAAAACATAAATAAAATGTGTTTTGTATATTTGTATTCGAACAAAATATAAAAATGTATTTTGTAAATTTGTGTACATTTTTACTCAACACCCCACTTTTTCTTTCACGTTCATTTCTCTTCGTTCAACTCCTCTCTTCCTTCTTGCTTGCTCTCACTCTCTTGTTCTTGGAAGAGTTGGGTAGGAGCTGTAGCTTGGGTATTCCGGATCTGTTGTGTTAAGTGGTCTCCTTCCCTTTTCCTCTTGCTGCTTGTATTCTCTTCTTCCTCTTCTCTTCACCTCCATGGCTATGGAGGAAGCTTTTGAAGGGGGATCTAGTAAACCCTTTCATGTCCCTTTCTTTAGCTCGTTTAGGTCGTGGTGAGGGAACTAGGACCTGTGGTGAAAGATTGGGGAAGACCCAGAAAGAGAAGGAGGCACTTGGAGCAAAGAACCTGTCGAAGAAACGAAGAAGGCGGAGTTTCTGCTGTTCGACCGCGGGGGCGGATCATCTGAGGTGCAGGGGCGGATCAACGACACCGCAGGGGCCGCTAGAGCACCCGCAGGGGCGGCCACCAGGCGCAGAGGCGGCGCCAAAGTTCAGTAGGGGCGGCGACGGGGTCCGCCGGGAGCACCTGCTTGCTTCCACGACTGCGTTTTCTTCACCAGTAGAATCCTCCCTCCCTTTCTCTTCATTCCTTCCTTAGACCTTGATGATGCCTAGTTTGAAGCATGGTTAGGATGGACCTAGGACTTGTGAGAATGCGATATAGTGGTTGCTATCCTTGGAGCCCTTATGGCTTGGTATGAATGGTGATCTTGAGTGTTGAACATGTTGACCTTCCTAAGCTAGTTGGTTCTCCTAGGCTGTTGTTGTTGATCTTGTCCTTAGGTTGTATAGGTTGTTGTGAGTTTCCCTTGCTTGTTGAGAGTTTCATGAGTACCATGGACCCTAGGATGCTTTCCTCGTTTGAGAGTTGAGTGATCTTTCACTAGATGGAAGTCTATGGCTTCATGAGTGTGGACTTGTGTTGATGAGTGTATTCATGTATGAGCAGGTTGTGTACTTCCTCACTAAGGAAGCTAGAGTGTTGTGAGTTGATAGACGAGGTAAGTCTCCAGACTTACTTAGCCATATTCGACGTATTAGATTCATTGCGTGCTTGGTGGTGTGTGTTTAACCGGTTTTGTTATAACTTATAAACCGGTAATAGGACCACCGACCTTTATTCTATTTGGCCCAAGTGTATGATAACGGGTGGTGACATCACTGCCTAGCTCTTGCGAGAGCTAGGAGGTTCCCGGCGACTGGCCCGTGCTGGTTAGACAGTCGGAAGCATCCGAACCGTTCCATTGCCGGAAGAAGGGACCGAGGCGAGTTTCGGGAGATTCTTGTGTCACAAAAGAAGTTGCACTAGAACGAGATATGACAATAAATAAAGATAAATAAGTGGACTTGTTTGTTGAGCATGATTATGTGATATTATTATATATGAGTGTGTATGTGCCTTCACCATGTCTTTAATTCTTTGAATGTAGCTAACGATTTTAAACCGCTTGTGTAGATGCCTTGCAGGTGAGGGATGCCGCCGAGTGAGGTGGAGGAGTGGACAGCCGAGGGTCGCTGTACATTATAGGACGGGGGTATTTTTGGGATTATTATCGTTTTACTCTTATATTGGATTATGGTTGACGTACGTTATCGGATTTATGTCTTGTGGAGTTTTTGTGTCGTTTTGAGGACTCAACTGAGTTTCCACGTTGTACTCTTTACTATTCAGTCTTGCATAGATTACAAACGTTTTCGAGTTTACGCCTTTATTTGTTCCATGTTGGAAAGGTTTGGTGAGATTGTTGTCAGGCTAAGGGTCGGGACCCATTGTGTGGTCTCACCCGTAGCATCCCGATATCCCGCAGATTCGGGTTGTTACAAAGTGGCATCAGAGCCCTAGGTTGACAACAATGGCACTCGCAACCTTCTAAAGGCCGAATGAGGAATAAACGGAAGCCCACGGGTTCCGACTTTTCATTTTCAAAATTCATATGCATGAGTCGGGATTGGGTTAGGATGTATTGGACGACCCCTCCTCACGTAAGCCTCGGCGATATAGATTTTTGGATTTTACGTATGTAAGTATGTATTTTTACCTAGTTATTTCTATGTATATGACCTTAGGGTTGTTGTTGGACTTGTATATACTTAGATATGCATGTGACCTTAGGATGATTTGGCTTTTATGCCTTTGTTATATTCTAGATTTCGGCACCTTTCTCTTAACTTCTATAAGTACCTTTTATATTAAGTATTGCGAGTACTATATATATATATATATATATACCGACTTAATTAAATATAAACAAACGTGAAACGATATCACATGGCACGTACGAGAGCTACCGCATATGTGGGACCCGCCAGATGAAGACCACCTCTACCTCCTACCGTTCCGAGACGTGGACGAGTAGGGAGACCTCCAGACCCGAGAGGTCGGGGATGTATTCCCATTGCGGACCCACCCGTTGTGGATCCGCCAACAGCTGAGGATCCCGTTGAGGACGTGGCAGGAGTGTTATTCCCGAGGCTGGGGATAGTACAGTTGTGAGGTCCGGGGCACATAGTTCCCTATCTGTGAAGACCGGGGGAGCATCAATTTGAGCTACAGTGTTTGAGGATTATGTATGCCGAGTAGAGGAGGCGTTTAGGACTGGATCACCACCTCCAGCACCACCAATGCCGGTACTTGTGCCTACACCTGCACCGGCGAGATCAGTCGAGGTCTTGCAGAGGGTTACCCAGATCAGAGCCGCACTTGAGATAGTTGCACCGGCGGTAGTTGCACCTGAGCCGGTTATGGAGATTGCTAGGCCTAGAGACGAGCTGAGGACTCCTAGACCCGATTCCTGGTTGAAGGCTTTCAACTAGCAACATGTACCTTACTTCGACGGGAAAGTAGGGTTACCCGGAGGAGAGGCAGGTGGAGATAGTCCAGACCTTGTTCAGAGAGGAGGCTCAGTATTGCTGGAGCTCGGTGAGAGGAGGTGTGACCAGGATGGACTAGAGTTCAGGACTTCCTAGAGGCAGGTTTTGAGGATGTTCCGGTTATTGAGGCGATTAGGCGCTTCCGAGCTGAGTTAGCATTGCTTGGACCCGCTGCACTACTAGCTGACCAGCATGTCTATCTCTTTTCTAGGAGACTGAGGGAGTCCAGTGGGACCTTTTCTTTCTTTTCATCTCTAAGTTATAAAAATGTATTCGAATAAAATATAAAAATGTATTTTGTAAATTTGTGTACATTTTTACTCAACATATTTTTGGCACGCCCAGTGGGACCTTTTCTTTCTATTCATCTCTAAGTTATACATATATTAATGTTTGATCTTATTTGATTGCAAGGAAATGGCGTCAAGGGCAGTTGTGAACTTCAATGAACTCCCGGATACTTTCGTCATCCAAGGAGGACGATGGCTCCGTCGCAAGTCATTTGAAGTTGTCTTTGACATTGCTCCTAATGCGATCTATGCTAAAACCCCTTTGAAGAACACTTTCAAGAGTCTTCAAGGTTTGGAGGAACACGCAACTCCGAAGTCGTCCATGACTCTTTCGGGACTGGGGGCATAAATCCCAACAACAAGTTCAAAAAAAAGAGACCTGCTTATGTCCAAGTTGGAAATGACAATACTCCTAGCTTTAATGGCAGAAAGCCTTCCGCTAGGGTTGTCCCAAGGCCAATCATTCGAGTCATCAAGAAGAATGTTGCGCCTATTCGTATTCGTGCCGAAAACACTCTTAAGAAGGTGAATAAGTCTCGGAAAAGGAGGGGACGCAAGAATGGTTCCCGTCGTAACACTGGACCTCTTCGTAAGCTAGCTTCCTCACCGGCTTTAAAGCAAGCCAATGCAATCCTTTGTGAAGCTGCAAAAGAGCTTTTAAACTCAAAGCACACAATGGATTATCTAATGACTACCTCAAGGCAAATTCTTGTAGGGTCAATTCCTATCACATTGGACAAATTTGAGCAAGTCTACATGACTTCTTATTCCGAGGAGGTGTTCACTCCAAACGGTGTGTGCAAGCTTTAAATTTATAACCCTAGATGTAAGCTTAAAATAAGGATGCGAACCCGCAGTGTACGGGTCAATCGTAGTACAAAGCAAGGAATTCCAGGGGTCGATCACAGGGACTTAGTGAAACAAAGTCGGAATAGGTAAGCTTTGTAATTACTAACCACAAAAACAATTAAAACAATCAAGGATGATGAAAAGTCAATAAAGGAAATATGCAATTCTAGGGATTAAAGCATCTAGTTGTGGTTCCAACTCAAGATCTAAAGATAAGCGGACAAAGCTGAGATTTTTGCATAGGGAAAGTATTTCTAAAGTGGATTAGATCACCGGGTAAGTCTCACCAATCACTAATCCCAAACCGTAACTCCTATTACCGTGTAAGTCTCAAGGAATTAAGGAAAAGAACTATAACCTCAAACTAACACACCACCTAAGGGAGTAGAATCAACCTTTACCGGACAAGTCTCAAGCTAACTCACAAAGATGGGATGAAAGCACACTCAAACCCCAATAAAGGATAAACCTTTATTACCTACACTTATGATCTTGGGTAAACAAACAAAGGAACTACCGGGTAAGTCTCATCCTAGGCTTGCATTGAACCAGGAAAGGTGTAATAAGAATAGGATTTGGCAAACTCTAACACTTAACTCTCAGTTACGGATCAAATAAGTCACCTCGGTCAGCCAAATTCCACCCCGGCCGAGATGTTCATTGACTGAGCGAGATGCTTAGGGTTAAGGATAAAGACTCTAACTTTCAGGGTCCTACTGTGATTAAGATTATTCTATCATTGTTTTTCCCACAACCTTTAGCCAATCACCCTAGAACCACACAAGGAAATTAGCCACTCATCATCATGAAAGTATTAATCAAATATATGGGAAGAGAGAGAATAATTGAACAAGAAAACCTTAAGAGAAAGGCTTCAATAACTGAATCAATTATCAAACCAACAAGCGTTCCTTGGATTAAAATCCAACAAGACAATCAACAAAGAAGGGAATCTAAGATGATCTTACAAAAACCTTTCAAAAAGCTATAAAGGTTATAGACTTTCTTCATTAAACCTTCAAAAAGGTTCTTCAAATCTCCCAACTGGAGTATGGCTGCAGCGGATGTCCAAGCACAATCGATGGTATAGCATGATATGGATTTGTGGAAAATCCAACCCTTTTTATAGGAAAATTACTCTCCAAAGATAAGATATCTTAGAAAGATCTCTTCCCATAAAAATAGGTAAAATATATGGTCTAACTTATCTTCTTCCTTCTAGGAATCCAGCCCAAAAATATAAGATCCTCTTTCCAAAGATAAAAGATCTCAGCCAAGAATAAAATATTCTTGCCGCGTCCAAGGTGTTCGCCTCAGTCGAGTCGGCTCCTCTGGATCACCTCTGTCGAGGTGACTCTGTAGTCAACCGAGGTGAATCACTACTGAATGTGAAATCTCTCAAATCTGGTCCAAAGTGAATCTTTAATCCAATTCCATGATTCTGGGATTATTCCTTAAGCTCCTGGATGTAGCTCCATTGACTCCTTAGCTCCTTTTGCTCCTTTTTGATGTAAAACGTGCCATTTTACCTACGATTACAACAAAACTAGGTGTAGACCTGGATTCCCGTAAAGTTAGATGAAACGACAATATAATCACATAATATATATACAAACATGCAGATTATTGAAGATAAAACGTCTAAACAGGCCCAAAATATAGACAATAATTCATGCTATCAAAATACCCCATACTTAGCCCTTGCTTGTCCCCAAGCAAGTTCCGCATATAAAATACAAGATAGAATGGATTATAAGTCATAAAGATCAATAAAAAAGTCGTTCAAAAACATTTTAATGGTGTGCTACAATCATAGATCACTTTAAGAGAATACTTCATGGAATTTAAAAATCAAAATATGCTTAAAATATTTTATAAATATAAGAAAGTTGTTCATCTTTGCATCAAACCATAGAATGCATAATAAATCATAATCATCGAAATTAATCATGTATAATCCAGTTTAAAACACAAAGTCAATCAACAAGCTCGAGGTCTCAAGGGCTTCCCAAAAGAAAGGTCAAGAAACGTGTAGGGTGGAGATGTATAAAAGGTAATGTGGTGCTAGAATCCGGGAAAAGGATATCACTTCACTTTCACTTGACTTTCAACATCATCCACCAATAAGCTTTGCTTATTTCACACTTTCCCTTTTTTACTTTACTTTTTGGGATGCATGGACAGAGGTGCACAATAACCGAAGCCTAAGAAATCAGCAATCATCAATTTCTTGAGATGCATCAAACCCTTGATGCACATACCATGACCCGTTAGGAATATCGCTCAATCTGACTTTGGCAAGACACAAACACCCGGCTATGTGAATGGTGCCGAGTTACTCATCATCATGATTGACTTCCCCAAACCTATTTATTGCTTTCTAACACTTTCACTTCCAACCAACTTCTTTTACTTCACTTGCTTTCACCACTTTGCTTGCTTCCAAATTCCCGGATAGGTAAAGGGAGGCAAATCTGTATATGAGGGGCTAAGCATGATCAAGAAGAAGAAGAGAGAAGAATGAATTTCCTTGGTCTTTCCAGGAAGAAAGTGAGAGAACTCATAATGTGGTGTCAACCTTCAAATTCAACATAATTTGGATAAAAACAAAGTATTAAACATGCCAAAATTTCAAACAAAGCATTTAGCAACTTAAACATATCATAAAACCTTTCAAACATATAAAGATCTCAAAACCAGTCAGCAAACAAGATCTTCACTAAGATCATATCCAGATAAGAAGCACAAAACGTTTCGAAAACTCTCAGTTAAACCACCTCGGTTGAGGTGTTCTAAGTCAACCGAGGTGAAGTACCTCGTTTGGCCAGAACCATCCCGATCGAGGTCAAATTTTTTTTTTTCTGTCCAGTTTTTTTGACGTTTTTCTCAATCAAATAACCTGTATGCATGCATGTAATCTCAGATAAAACCATAGAAGCAAAATAAAGCATAAATATCCGATAAAGTCGAGTCATACATCACATATGTCAAATAATACATCAACACCCCATACTTGGGACACACTGATCCGGTGGTGGTGGTGGTGGCACGTACGGATACTAAGATGGGTCGAAAGGATAGCCCATGATATGCTGAAACTGAATCTCAGCCATCACGTGCTGGTAATGTTGTCTCTCTTGCATCTCACGGATATCCAGGGATAGGGCAGCATAAGAATCGATCATCTGATCCGTCAGATCATCAATCCGACGGTGAGCATCTGGATCTCTCTATCGACGTACCCTACGCCTAGCAGGGCGTACTGGTGATGCAGCCGGCTCGGTCTCAGTCTCGTCATCATCCAAATCGATGACCGGCACACTCGTCCCAGCAGTATCAGTGCCCGTATCCATAGGAACTCCACCATCCCTATCATCATCATCATCATCAGCAACCTCCTCAACCTCATCCTCCTCATCTGGTGCAGCTGCTGCCTCTTTAGCATCCTCCATAAATGGGATCCAAGCAGTCTGCCAGTAGTGTGGATCATATACTGAGAACTGGGGTGACCATCTGATCCCCTGTGGTGCAGTAGGCTCCCATGGCATCTCCACATATGGCGTAGTAAGTCCTCTGGGAACCAGTATCCTCCGAGTGATCATCTCCTAAAGTCCAAGCGGCTTGACTGCTGTTAGCATGAAATATTGTGATATTTTAGGCACGTTTTCTAAGTGTATTTCATCCATATTGATAGTCATTGATTGAGCATTTATGCATTTGTGAGCTAGTTTTTCTATAATGCCGCTATAGAGATCTACACAAGCTTTGTGTTGATTGTAGGCAATTAAGAGCTATTTCCGATCGGATTGTGCAAGAATGGAGTTTGATTGAGTATGTCCATGAATTGAGGACATTCCTAGGAGCTAAGGATGTGCTAACTTGAAGAATGCACGAGACTAAGGAAGAATCACGTTCTTGCCCTAAACCACGCTCTAAAATACGGCCGTACTACATTCCACGTTCAAGTCCACGGCCGTGGAACCATGGCAAGGGAAGCGTGGTTCATTCCAGCAACTTCTACGGCCGTGGAGGAGCTGTGTCAAACCGTGATGATTTCCACGCTCTAAATTACGGCCGTGGAACCCTTCCACGACCGTGATCTTGGCGATCTTTTTCGCCACACTTTAAGCCACGATCTTTTACGCTATCGGGCCGGGCTTATATTTTGTCTTACACTATAAAAGGACGGACGAAGAGAGATTCTGTCACCTCTGCTTAGACGCACTACACCTTCGGTTACGCTTTGGAATTGCCCTAATTTCACATCTTGCAGAGATTGTGATTGAGAGATTTCCGGATTGACGGAAGAGTTGAAGATTTGGAAGATTGTTCGTGAGAATATTTCGCTTCTCATTTAGGTTTGATTTAGGAGACGGATTGACATCCCGTTCTCCCTTCTTATCTAAGATTCGTGATTGTTTGTGTTATTCCAAATCTATTGACGTTATTGTTCTTGATTGTGAACTTGAGATTGATTTAAGAGTTATTGGAAGTTTTCGGAAGTTTTCATCTTTCATTCTCTTAAACCTTGATTATTGATATCATAATGATGATTATTGGCTAAAACCCTTTAGCAATTCTAAGGTGAAGGGTTGATAGTTGTGGCTTAGATAATGATAGATCGATCGTAATTTGATTGGACCCTGAGAGTTAGAGAAATATCGTCGACACCCTAAATCACGGCCTGTTCTTAGGTTTCCACGGCCGTGATTCTCAAGAACTACACGTGATTACGAACCTTGCTTTTACTTTAATCCAAAGTTAAAGATTTGCTTTAACTTAGTCTTGGCTTGCCCTTTTCTAGATGGTAGTGAAGCCTCAACAACCTCTACCTCGATTCTGAGTGTTACAACCTTAATCGGTTTAGTTAGTCTTGATCCTTGGATTACAAGTTTGGGTATTTGACATTAATTCTTGCCTTTAGATCTTTTCTATATTGAAGCCTCAACAACCTTTATAGAGACTGTCTTGTAGGTAAGTCATATAAGGTCTTTGGAACTTCACCGTACGATTACCTTACATTCGTATACCTTTGCATATCTTAACTCTGTCCTTACATCTTTAGTATATCTTGAATCGATTGCCACAGCTGGATTCCTGGATCTTTAGGATTGTTGTTTTCCCAATAATTCGAAAAGCTCTTATATTTATTCGCTTGATAACCTATAACTGGATTTAACCCCCCAAATCCCTGTGTTCGATACTCTAAAATTCTTGCTCAACTATCTCGATCCGTACACTGCGGGTTCGCTTGCTTGACTTCTAGTTTTATAATTAAAGCTTATTTGCACGCACGCTAAGTGGCGAACAAGTTTTTGGCGCTGTTGCCGGGGATTTGGTCTAGGCCGAATTGGGTTATCGGTTGTCAAGCTTGGGAGCTTCTCCCTTGTTATTTGATATCTCTTTGAGTGCGTGCGCAGGTCTAGGAACACTGAGGACCTCTTACCTCTTGATCAAGAGCTTGAGAGGACTTTAAGGCAAAAGCGTAAGGAAAAGAAAATGGCTGAAGAAAACGAACGTGATCTTCAATCGGAGTTAGCGGAGAAAGAAGCTCAACTCCTATGGAGTGAGAAGACACGAAGGGAAGAAACGGATCGTCATCAAATGAAAGTTGACGATCTAACGGACATGATGTTCCAGATGAGGTTGGAGATAAACAACCTCAAGGAGAAAAAGAAAAGGAGGAGACCGGGATGATCGGTTAGAGCCAACTCATCCAATGAGGATAGCGACTCCTCCATGCCATCGCTAGAGGAAATTGATCCCACGATCAATGTTAATCCATTCCATCCACGGGCAGCTGCGAATCGCCGTGTTCCACCTAGGAATGCAAGGATCGAACGTGTGGATGAGGAGCCAAGAACTCTTTGCCAAAGGATGGATCCAACGCAGCAACCACAACGTTTAGGTGTGAACTTTGATGCTGATGATGTACAAGGGTTTAGCTTCAACCCTCAAGTTATTACTCTTGTTCGCCAAAACCAATTTGGCGGAACAAGCGCTGAATCTCCACACCAACACTTGCAAAACTTTGAGTGTATGATGGAGACAATGAGGCCGAAGAACGCGACTACCAACAACTATAAGCTCAAGCCTTTCTTCTTCTCCTTGAAGGGGAAAGCATTGTCTTGGTATCAAGCTCTTCCTAGTGGGAAACTAGACACGTGGGAAGACCTTTCCGCGGAGTTCCTCACTAAGTTCTTTCCGCCATCCAAAACGGCGGAACTTAGAGGTAAGATTAATGCATTTTCCATGAGATCTAACGAAAGTTTGTTTCAATCTTGGGAAAGATTTCAGGATTTGTTATTGGATTGCCCTCATCATGGCATATCCAAGCTTGCATTGTTGGAGATATACTATAAGGGGTTGGATGTGGAGACACAATTCAAGCTCCAATCCCTCTCATGTGGTACATTCATGGACATGAGGGAAGATGACGCTTGGGACTTCATTGAGAAGCAAGCAAGGGTCATAGAGAAGTATTCTCACCGGAAGGTAGAGGGAAATCGTGTGGAGCAAGGAGCAAAGCTCACACATGAAGCTCAAAATAAAATTTTCTCCCTCAACAATGAGATCAAAGAGTTGAAGGAGGCTATCAAGACCAACTTTCCAAAGCAGCAAGGAAAAGATGTTGGCTACTTGGGCAACAACAACAACAACAACGGTGGTGAGAATACAAACCGCAACAACAACAATAACTGGAACAACAACCGGAATAATTGGAATGGCAACAACAACAACCGGAATAAAAATTGGAACAACAATAGGGGTTGTAACAACAACAATTGGCGCTCCAATCAACAAAACTCCGGTAACTCTTATCCTTCCAATTCAAATTCACTAACTCCACCTTCCTCTTCCTCTACTCCTTTGAAAAGCCAGGGGCAAACATCTAATGGAGGAAACACTTCGGGGAAGGAGAAGCCCGATCCCATGTTGGAAAGGATTTTGGGAAAGCTTCAAGGTTTGGAGAACCACATCATTAAGGTTGATGATGAAATTTCTAAGTTTGATAAAGCCCAAAAGGTTTTATAAAACCAAATGTTCAGCCAAGCGGAGGAAGTTCCTAGGAATCAAGGGAAACTTCCAGGAAAAACGGAGGACAACCCAAAGGGAAGGGTGATGGCAATCACAACTAGGAGCGGAGTGACTACCATCGATCCGTAGCCTAAGTTTGTTGAAGTCTCCGTTGAGAAAGACAAAGAGAAGGGGACGGAGAAGGAAGATGTCTACGTTCCTCCTCCGGCTTACAAACATCCCCTACCATTTCCTCAATCTAGAGCAAGAGCGCGTCTAGATAAACAATTTGGTAAGTTTATAGAACTCATGAGCAAGCTGCATATTAATATACCTTTCATTGATGCTATTGTAGGTATGCCGGCTTATGGCAAGTTCTTAAAGGAGATCCTCTCCAACAAGAGAAAGTTAGAGGATTTTGGAGAGGTTAAGATGAGTTCGGATTCTTCGGATCTCATCAAGACCATGAAGGAGAAAATGCCCCCCAAGCTAAAAGATCCGGGGTCATTTTGCATTCCCATAGGAGTGGGAGATGTCACATACGATGCATTATGTGACTTGGGAGCAAGTTTGAGCATCATACCACTTGCATTATATAGGAAGATCGGTTTAGGCGACCCTAAACCGGTGAAGATGACGTTGTACATGGCGGATCGATCCATCACTCATCCCGTCGGTATTGTAGAAGACGTCCCAGTCAAGCTAGGTAAATTCTTTGTTCCCATTGATTTTGTTGTGCTTGACATTCCTGCAGATAGTCCGGTCCCGATCATACTCGGAAGACCGTTTCTTGCAACTTCCGGCTGCATAGTCGATTGCAAGAATGCTAGACTCGCCTTTGACATAGGAGAAGAGAAGGTAGAGTTCGTTCTTTCCACTCTAGTGAAGGAACCAATCTTTGATGAGGATATATTCAATATCCAAGATGAAGAAGGGTTGTCTAGAGAGGAGGTAAGTGCTATTCTCTTCAAAGATCCTTTGCAAAAGGTTATTGCTATGAGTCTAATGAATGTAGGGGAAGAAGAAGAGTGCAATGAGGCAATTGAAGCCTTAGAAGCACAAGAGGAAGTATGTGAAGAGGAGTTTGAGAAACTCCACAACGAAGCAGAAAACGTGAGAATCCACGGCCATACACTTTACTCCACGGCCGTGGATCTCACCACCCAAAGCGTGGCTCACTCCAGAGGGTTACACGGTCGTGGAGGAAACAGAGCAACCGTATTTCCTTTCCACGCCCTAAACCACGGCCGTGGAGGATGCAGGGAAACCGTAATTCTGACCGTGGAAGAGGGTGATCGAGCCACTTCTTCAACTTCTTTTGA
This sequence comes from Fagopyrum esculentum, assembly GCA_033239045.1. Lineage (NCBI taxonomy): Eukaryota > Viridiplantae > Streptophyta > Magnoliopsida > Caryophyllales > Polygonaceae > Fagopyrum > Fagopyrum esculentum. The sequence goes on from BSUD01000007.1 coordinate 124,663,727, forward strand.
TTCTTCTCCCACACCTTCTACTTCCTTAGACACTTCTAAGGAACCATCGGATGCTTCTCAAGAGCCATTGGAAGCTCCGAAAGAAACGGAACAAAAGCCACTTCCTACTCATCTACGGTACGCTTTTCTAGATCCTAACTTTACTTATCCAGTTATTGTTAGTTCCGATCTAACCATAGATGAACATAGCAAACTTATGGCTGTCCTTAGAAAACATAGGAAAGCTTTAAGCTATACTATAGAAGACTTAGTAGGAATCAAACCTTCCCTATGTATGCATAAAATATTAATGGAAGAGGACTTTAGGACTTCAAGACAACCCCAAAGGCGGTTAAATCCGACCATAAAAGAGGTTGTCAAGAAGGAAATTCTTAAACTTCTTGATGCAGGTATCATCTATCCTATCTCCGATAGTAAGTGGGTGAGTCCGGTACAAGTAATTCCGAAGAAGGGAGGAATGACGGTCATCACCAACAAAAACAACAAACTCATTCCTACCCGAACCGTAACGGGATGGCGGATGTGCATAGACTACCGCAAGCTTAACAACGCGACGAGGAAGGATCACTTCCCACTACCCTTCAACGATCAAATGCTTGAAAGGTTAGCGCAACATTCGCACTTTTGCTATCTTGACGGTTATAGTGGTTTCTTTCAGATTCCGATACACCCGGATGATCAGGAGAAGACCACATTCACGTGCCCATGGGGTACGTTTGCTTATAGGAGAATGTCGTTCGGGCTTTGCAACGCCCCAGCCACCTTTTAAAGGTGCATGATGGCCATCTTCTCCGAATACATTGAGGAAATCATGGAGGTCTTCATGGATGACTTCTCCGTATACGGTTCCTCTTTTGACAATTGCCTTTCTAACCTTTCTCTTGTATTACAAAGGTGTGAAGACACTAACCTAGTTCTTAACTGGGAGAAGCGTCAATTTATGGTAAAGGAAGGAATTGTACTAGGACACTTAATCTCTAGTAGATGGACAGAGATAGATAAAGCGAAAACAGAGACTATAGAGAAGCTTCCTCCCCCAACTTCGGTGAAAGGGATAAGAAGTTTCCTAGGACATGCTGGATTCTATAGACGCTTTATTAAGGATTTCTCTAAAATATCAAAACCGCTAACTAATCTATTGATGAAGGATGCAGTTTTTGAGTTTTCGCAAGAATGCTTGGATGCGTTTAACATGATTCGGGAAGCTCTAATTTCAGCACCTATTATCCAACCTCCGGATTGGAACCTTCCCTTTGAGGTTATGTGCGATGCTAGTGACGTAGCAATAGGAGCTGTTCTTGGACAAAGGAAGGAAGGGCGAACCCATGCCATATACTACGCTAGCAAGACGCTAGATGAAGCGCAGCTCAACTACGCCACTACCGAAAAGGAATTCTTAGCCATTGTATATGCTACTGATAAATTTCGCTCTTATCTTGTAGGTGCAAAGGTGATTGTCTATACGGATCATGCTGCGATCCGATACCTCCTTGCAAAGAAGGATGCGAAGCCAAGGCTAATTAGATGGATTCTTCTCCTACAAGAATTCGATCTAGAGATCCGTGACAAGAAGGGTTCGGAAAACTCTGTTGCAGATCATTTGAGTCGCCTAACACATCTATAGGACGACCACTTACCTATAGATGACTCCTTCCCGGACGAACACCTACACATTATATAGGAGTGCATCGATGTGATCTCCAAAGGTAACGAACCATGGTTTGCTGATTTTGTTAACTATTTGGTTTGTCAGGAGATACCGCCCGGACTATCCTACGCACAAAGGAAGAAGTTCTTTAAGGATGTCCGGGAATACTTTTGGAATGAACCTCTCCTCTTTAAGAGAGGTCCGGATGACATTATTCGGCGATGTGTGCCGGAAGATGAGATGCAAAGTGTCATCCGCCATTGTCATTCACTACCATGTGGAGGACACGCTAGTTCGAACAAGACTAGCGCTAAGGTATTGCAATCTGGATTCTTTTGGCCTACTTTATTTAGAGATGTGCAATCCTTTGTTTCCTGCTGCGATGCTTGTCAAAGAACAGGAAATATCTCTAGGAGGAATGAGATGCCTCTCAATAACATCCAAGAGGTGGAGATTTTCGATGTTTGGGGAGTTGACTTTATGGGACCGTTCCCATCATCTTGTGGAAACCAATACATACTCTTGGCGGTGGATTACGTTTCTAGATGGGTGGAAGTAATTGCCTCTCCCACCAATGATGCCATGGTGGTGGTTAAGTTCTTTAACAAGACCATCTTCACACGATTTGGGACGCCAAGGACTATCATTAGTGATGGAGGTTCTCACTTTATCGCCCTGCGCTTTGAAGCTCTTCTAGCTAAGTATGGGGTTACTCACAAGATCGCCACCCCTTATCATCCACAAACTAGTGGACAAGTTGAGATCTCAAACCGGGAGATCAAAGGAATCCTAGAGAAGACGGTTTCAAGGACTAGGAAGGATTGGTCCTTGAAGCTTGATGATGCATTGTGGGCGTACCGGACTGCGTACAAGACTCCCATAGGAACCACACCATACAACCTTGTGTATGGGAAGTCTTGTCACTTACCGGTAGAGTTAGAGCATAAGGCATTTTGGGCCATCAAATGGTTGAATTTCAACATGAGGGAAGCGGGAGAGAAGCGTCTCTTGAACCTTAATGAGCTTGAAGAACTTCGCTTGAACGCCTATGAGAACGCCAAGATTTATAAGGAGAGAGCAAAGCGTTGGCATGATAAGCATATCATTCCAAAGGACTTCAAAGAAGGAGATCAAGTTCTCCTCTTCAATTCACGGCTTCGTCTCTTTCCAGGTAAGCTTAAATCTCGTTGGACCGGACCTTTTCTAATCAAACGGATTTTCCCCATGGTGCAGTTGAAGTATGGGGTGAAGCGGGCGGAAGCTTTAAGGTGAACGGTCAACGACTCAAGAAGTATACGTCGGAACTCCAAGCTGAAGAGTTCGCCCACCGCACTCGAATAAGTGCGAATATGGTCTAGCTACGGACCTTAAACAAAGCGCTTCTTGGGAGGCAACCCAAGGTATTGCATTTACGTTTTTGTTTTCGATTCATAGTTTAGCTTAGTTTAGACGTTTTTGCTTTGTTTTGCCTTCGATTCCTTCCGGTATGTTCGTGTTTTTGGATGTAGGAACAGTGGAAAAGGAAAGGGGAAGAATAATTTTGAAGAAAAGTGACGAAACATGGACTTTGGAGCATTACAGAGAGTTCCACGGCCTAAACCACGGCCGTGACAGCTACAGTGACCGTAATTTCCAAAAGCCTTTGAAAAATCACCAAAACCACGGTTCCGTACATTTCCACGGCCGTGGAACCCCCCGACAGACCGTGATTTTCAAAAATTTTGCCGGCCACTATATAAACCACGTTCTTCACAAAAACACAACACACAAAACCCATTCCATGCCCTATTTCGCCGATTCCACGCCCCTCACCTCAATTCTCCGTTCGTTAATCGTTTTCAACGATTCTTCGACCCAAATTGAAGCAAATTCGATCACCAACCAGATCCAAGCAACAAATCGAGCGGCAAATCACCAAGGAACGCAGAATTCGGATTTTAAAATCCGAAACCTAGGTTTTTTCCGCTCTTCTCTATCTTTGTCAATTCGGGTTCGTTTTTGCTAGCATTTATAGGAGAACTGATTGAAATTGGAAGAAATTAGTCTAGGACTGCTTGATTGTGGAATTTGGCTGTTGATTGCTGAGTTTTGAGAAAAGTCGAGACGAACCACGGTCTCTGTCACTTCCACGGCCGTGGAACACCAAGAACTGACCGTCGTTTTCAACAGTAATGGATTTTATGAGGAGAGTTTCTGGGAGAATTAAGAAAAAGAACAATGAGAAGGATAAGAATAAAAAGAGGAAGGGTAACCCCTCTTCCTCTTCATCCTCTAGAGCACCACCACCTTCCTCCCTTTCACCTCCATCATCACCTTCATCACCATCTCCTCCTAGCCCTAGAGTACCCGTCGTTCACGAGGATCATCTCGATGCATTAGAGAGGATCCACAAGAGGGCTGTTATAGGACCTAGGTACCTATTGTTGGAGGATTTAGCTCCTCTACACATCATAGATGACCTTACTTGGCTCTTGGATAGAGCCGGTCTTATCGTCTTTTCGGCTATCCGAGAAGACGCTTACGAGGAGATTACGAGAGAGGTTGTGACGTCTTTTGAGCACAGCCATGTGGATAGGACAGTTTCTTTCCGTCTTATGGAAAGGAACTATGATTTCTCCATCCGGGAGTTCGGGACCTTCTTTGGGTTCCAAGAGACCTTTAATGGTCGTCTTCCTAGCGGCATTTACGCCAAAGATTTTTGGGAGGAGGTAGCCATGATTTACGCCAGCGAGGACCGCTGGCAACCAGCTGATACCAAGGCTAAGTTGATGTATCACTTAGTCTTGAAGATTGCTCACCGGGTGCTTTTTGAGTGTCTCTTCCCTAGGACGGAGACACCTCAGAAGATCAAGACGGATGAGCTCTTTCTTCTGTACTCTATGCTGTATGGGCGCCCTGCTGACTGCGCCACCCTCTTAGCTGCTACCATGAGCAAGCTAAACAACAAGAGGGCGGGCAACATTGGATATGGTGGGATAGTCACCCACCTTGCTAGGATGCTAGGGGTAGATTTTTTGCATGTACACGTATTCCTGCCGTACCCCTAGGACTTCAGGCCTTCATGACTAGAGGTCTCATCTTCCCCACCCATAGAGGTCCACCTTACGCAGCTATGCCTTGGGAGAGCAGGACGGGGAGGGGCATTGAGTGGCTCCCAGAGTATTCAATTATGGCTGGACGCCATAACTGGAAGGCGACGTTCGCTGCTATGCATGCGAACAGGATTGCATCTCCTCCATATGTTCCACCACCGCCTGTAGTTGAGGAGGAGGAGATGAGAGATCAGTATGAGGGAGGAGGAGGAGCCGAGCAGGATTTTGGCACGTTTCCGGATCAGCCGGACATAGCTTCTGATGTGCCTAGACGTTCTCCACGCCCAGCCAGAGCTTCAGGTTCATCTTCTCGTCGCGCCAGCGTGAGCGAGAGACCCACTTGGATGGAGACCCCTCCCGCATGTTACGGAGCTCCACCTCCATGGTCTGCACAGCAACCACCGCCACCAGCACCAGCACCGTCAGATGCACCGAGGTGGTACAGCCAGGCTCCAGGATGGTGTGAGCAGATGCCGGATTGGGCTACTAGCCTTTCTGATAGAGTGGGAGCATTGGAGATTCGAGACGACGCTAGAGACGGACGCATGGACGACCTCGACCATATGATGAGGGATGTCTACAGCTAGCAGTTTGGGCGGTATTACGATCCTAGCTTCTCTCCATTCCCGCCTCCACCGTCGCCGCAGTGACGATGATGATGACCGACAATTTTAGCCGCTCCACCGCCATTTGTGAGTTCTTTTTCTTTCTTTCTTTTCTTTTCTTTCTTTTATTTGAACATTAGGGACAATGTTTGTTCCAAGTATGGGGTGGGGTGTGACTAATAACTCTTACTCACTTTGATTGCTTCTATTGAGACTATCTTGCATGTTCATTATGTTGTTACATGTTTCATTATTGCATTGCATGAAAAAGAGTTTGAAAAACCCATAAAAATTGAAAAATTTTGAAAATTTTGTGCTTCTAAGGATAGAGATGAATTCTATGATAATCATTACTTGTGAATTGAGTTTGATGACAATTGCATGCTTAAACGAATAGTGAATTGAAAAGAAATTGAATGAGTTGATTACACCTCTTTTGCAAGTTTCATAATGTGATGAATGTTACCTAAATCATGTTGAGGAATTGAAGTTGAAATCACACTATAAGTTCTTATACTTCTTGTTGAGATGATTAAAAAATTTGATTTTCTTTCTTCTTTCTTTGATCATTTAGCCCCTCATTGAAATAATGGTCTCCTATACCTATCCGGGAATTTGGAGGAGTTGATTGATATTGGCATGTTTGATGTGGGAGGGCCTTGAGAGCAATTATTTGCAATCAAAAGAATAGAAAGAAATTATAGGTTTGGGGAAGTCAATCATGATGATGAGTAACTCGGCACCATTCACATAGCCGGGTGTTTGTGTCTTGCCAAAGTCGGATTGAGCGATATTCTTAGCGGATTATGGTATGTGCGCTAAGGGTTTGAGGCATCTCATAAAAATTGAGAAACGCCAATCTCCTAGGCTTCGGTTTTTGTGCACCTCTATCCATAACTCCAAAAGTAAAGTCGAAAAATGAAAGGAAGAGAGCGAAGCTGTAAGTTGAAAGTGCTGTGGGAACCGCAAGAGAAGAAGAAAAGAGTAGTTATCCACTTTCCCGGATTCATGCACCACATTCCTTAAAGTTTTCCTTCCCTTTCCACATTCTAGACCTTTTTGAAAGTCCTTAAGATCAAAAGAATGTTATATGACTTGGTAATCTAAATTGAAGTTTCTTATGATTGATTTTGATAATGTTTGAAGGTTATGATGTTTGTATGGAAGTTTAATTGATTCATGAGCTTTCTTTATTCTTTACTCTTTGATTAAGTGTATGAAAGTCTTATAAACGAATGAAGCAAGATTTGAGAATGATCTATTGATTAGAAGGCACATCCATCCAAAAGAAGTCTTGCTTTGAGAAGGTACACATATTTCATCCTAACTTTTGCTTTAAAAGCTTTTGAAAGACCTTTCTTAGGGACAAGCAAGTTGCAAGTATGGGGTTATTTGTTAGCATGAAATATTATGATATTTTAGGCACGTTTTAAAGTGTATTTCATCCATATTGATAGTCATTGATTGAGCATTGATGCATTTGTGAGCTAGTTTGTCTATAATGTCGATATAGAGATCTACACAAGCTTTATGTTGATTGTAGGCAATTAAGAGCTATTTCCGATCGGATTGTGCGAGAATGGAGTTTGATTGAGTATGTCCATGAATTGAGGACATTCCTAGGAGCTAAGGATGTGCTAACTTGAAGAATGCACGAGACTAAAGAAGAATCACGTTCTTGCCCTAAACCACGCTCTAAAATACGGCCGTACTACATTCCACTTTCAAGTCCACGGCCGTGGAACCATGGCAAGGGAAGCGTGGTTCATTCCAGCAACTTCTACGGCCGTGGAGGAGCTGTGTCAAACCGTGATGATTTCCACGCTCTAAATTACGGCCATGGAACCCTTCCACGACCGTGATCTTGGCGATCTTTTTCGCCACACTTTAAGCCACGATCTTCTACGCTATCGGGCCGGGCTTATATTTTATCTTACACTATAAAAGGACGGACGAAGAGAGATTCCGTGACCTCTTCTTAGACGCACTACACCTTCGCTTACGCTTTGGAATTGCCCTAATTTCACATCTTGCGGAGATTGTGATTGAGAGATTTCTGGATTGATGGAAGAGTTGAAGATTTGGAAGATTGTTCATGAGAATATTTTGCTTCTCATTTAGGTTTGATTTAGGAGACGGATTGACATCCCGTTCTCCCTTCTTATCTAAGATATGTGATTGTTTGTGTTATTCCAAATCTATTGACGTTATTGTTCTTGATTGTGAACTTGAGATTGATTTAAGAGTTATTGGAAGTTTTCGGAAGTTTTCATCTTTCATTCTCTTAAACCTTGATTATTGATATCATAATGATGATTATTGGCTAAAAACCTTTAGCAATTCTAAGGTGAAGGGGTGATAGTTGTGGCTTAGATAATGATAGATCGATCGTAATTTGATTGGACCCTGAGAGTTAGAGAAATATCGTCGACACCCTAAATCACAGCCTGTTCTTAGGTTTCCACGGCCGTGATTCTCAAGAACTACCCGTGATTTACTTCAGTTTACGAACCTTGCTTTTACTTTAATCCAAAGTTAAAGATTTGCTTTAACTTATTCTTGGCTTGCCCTTCCTAGGTGGTAGTGAAGCCTCAACAACCTCTACCTCGATTCTGAGTGTTACAACCTTAACCGGTTTAGTTAGTCTTGATCCTTGGATTACAAGTTTGGGTATTTGACATTAATTCTTGCCTTTAGATCTTTTCTATATTGAAGCCTCAACAACCTTTATAGAGAGTGTCTTGTAGGTAAGTCATATAAGGTCTTTGGAACTTCACCGTACGATTACCTTACATTCGTATACCTTTTCATATCTTAACTCTGTCCTTACATCTTTAGTATATCTTGAAACGATTGCCACAGCTGGATTCCTGGATCTTTAGGATTGTTGTTTTCCCAATAATTCGAAAAGCTCTTACATTTACTCGCTTGATAACCTATAACTGGATTTAACCCCCCAAATCCCGGTGTTCGATACTCTGGAATTCTTGCTCAACTATCTCGATCCGTACACTGCGGGTTCGCTTGCTTGACTTCTAGTTTTATAATTAAAGCTTATTTGCACGCACGCTAAGTGGCGAACATCTGCCGCCACTATGGTACAAGCACTGAGGTCCATATCCTGGTAACTCGCTATGTGAGTCACAATGCCTTCGTAACTGATGTCGCCCTTCGCCTTGGCCTTGATCTTGTGCAGATCCTCTACTAGCATCAAACCAAAGTTTGGGATCCCTCAAGTCACCATGCAGTATAGGCCAAACAACTTCCCTTGTCTGACCTTCTGGGCATCTCAGTACGCACCAGAAGAGTCTCACTGAACATCCTGTGGGCTAACCTAGAAGCTAGGTGAAATATAATGCGCTCCCTGGAGTCTCCAGGGCGCCATCTATCTGCATGCTCAACTACGTCAGCACTCTGTCCCCAGAACTCTCGCCAGTACTCTAAAGGAACTATGAAGTTCCGGTTCATCAACCGGTACTTCACGACGCGCTCTGTGGGAAGGTAGGTGAAGGAGCTGACAAACTCCAAAGTCGGCTCTAAGTAAGAAGGAGCGCGGATCTCAGTGAACTGATCTAGGCCCACCATAGAGATCATCCGTCTTAAATCTCCATCCACATGGAGACAATCAAATGCAGAAATGTCCAAGAAGCGAGGTGCAATCACTAGACGGGCCGCTATGCGGTCATAATCAACCTGGTGTCTCTCGTGGATCACCTGTCTAGTACGTCTAGAGGAAGAAGAAGGGGAAGGAGAAGATCTGTCCCTCAGGACCAGCTGTCTATCTGAGCTCATGTTTTCTGTAATCTATCAGGTCACCTCGGTCGGCCTGACAACTCTGTAGAACACCTCGGCCGAGGCACAGGCCGACTAGACCGAGGCGAAAAACTGCGCGACTGATTTCCTCAAAAATCTAGTTCTTTTCCCCTAAAATCACTACAACAGGTTCCTATGGGGTACTTAATCTGTTTCTCAGCAAATGCAGGAGCAACCAAAGCCCAAATCGAAGGAAAATAGTGGAGAAAGACGAGGTTAGGGTTTTTTTCGATATTTACCCCGATTCGGTCGATTGGCTCGTTTTTCTCACAGATTCGCACTTGCATTGCGATCCTCTACCCTTTCTTAGTAGTTTGGAAGCAAAAATCGTCGAAAACGAGCGAAGAATGGCAAAGCGAGGCGAAAAATGTGCCGCGGTTGAGGAGAAGGTAAAGGAGGAGAGAGAAATCTCAGCCCCCTTTTATACCCTATCTGGAACTACTGTCACCTCGGTCGAGGTTGTCTCGACTGGACCGAGGTGGTACGGACCGAGGTGGATCTTCAGAAACCCTACTCGCCTCGGTTGCTCAAGAATTATCTCGGTCGAGGTGTTGTGACAGGAACCGAGATGTGTCTCAGTCAAACTCCATCTTCTCAAATTCTCGAACTTCTTTCCTTCTAGTTGCACTCCTGGATTGTACTCCTTCCTTAGATATCACCTGTTGTCTGTCTAGGACGCCAAAAACAAAACAAAGCAAAGCAAAAGCAAACTATCTAAGCTAGACTAGAAAAAGGGAATAGAAAGCAATACCTTGGGTTGCCTCCCAAGAAGCGCTTGATTTAAGGTCGCTAGCTGGACCATACGGCGTCTCTCATACGAGGTATAGTGGTGCAACCTCCTCAACCAGAACTTCCGGTTTGTATTTCTTAAGTCTATGACCATTGACCTTGAAGCTTCCACTCGTTTCGCCCCATATCTCAACTGCACCATGAGGAAAAACATGTTTCACAACATAAGGTCCGGTCCATCTAGATTTCAACTTACCTGGAAAGAGGCGGAGATGGGAGTTGAAGAGTAGAACTAAGTCTCCTTCTTTAAGCTCCTTAGAAATGATGCGCTTGTCATGCCATTTCTTCGTCCTTTCTTTATAGATTTTGGCATTCTCATAAGCTTTCAAACGCAGCTCCTCCAGCTCATTGATATCTAATAGCTGCTTCTCGCCGGCTTCGTTAATGTCGAAGTTCAACCATTTGATCGCCCAATAAGCTTTGTGTTCTAACTCAACGGGCAAATGACAAGACTTCCCATATACCAAATTATAAGGGGTGGTACCAATGGGAGTCTTAAATGCGGTCTTGTAGGCCCAGAGAGCGTCGTCCAATTTCATGGACCAATCCTTCCTCGTCCTAGAGACAGTCTTCTCAAAAATTGCTTTAATTTCTCTATTCGAGTTCTCGACCTGTCCACTAGTTTGAGGGTGATAAGGGGTTGCTACCTTGTGGTTCACCCCATACTTCGATAGAAGTGCCTTAAACTTCCGGTTGATGAAATGCGTCCCTCCATCGCTGATGATGATACGTGGAGTTCCAAAACGTGGAAAGATAGTCCTGTTAAAGAACTTCACAACCACCTTGGCGTCATTAGTGGGAGAAGCCATGGCTTCAACCCATCTAGAGATGTAATCAACTACTAGAAGAATATAGAGGTTTCCTCCGGAGGATGGGAAAGGTCCCATGAAGTCTATTCCCCATACATCAAAGATTTCCACCTCTTGAATGTTATTAAGTGGGATTTCGTTCCTCCTAGATAAGTTCCCTGTTCTTTGGCATGCATCACAAGAGACAACAAACGATTGCACATCTTTAAATAATGTTGGCCAAAACAAACCGGAACGTAATACCTTAGCGCATGTCTTGTTGGCACTAGCATGTCCTCCACAAGGAAATGAATGACAATGCCGTATGACGCTATTAACTTCATCTTCCGGAATGCATCTTCGAAGCATCCCATCCGGCCTGCGCTTGAATAGCAGCGGTTCATCCCATGAGTAATGGCGTACGTCCTTGAAGAATTTCTTCCTTTGAGCGTACGTCAATCTGGGTGGTATTTCCTGGCAAACAAGATAATTAACAATATCAGCATACCAAGGTCCTTTATTATCAGAAAGTTGGTGGAGAGAATGTTCCACCAACTGAGGATGAATGTCAGAGAAGGGAGTGAGAAGTTTGTTATTTTCAGCAGTCTCATTTAACATCATCTCGCCTTCGACCTCGGTCGAGGCGCAGAGGCGTTGACCGAGATGTTCTTCAGTCGTCTCGCTTGGTCCAGAAAGCGCCTCGGTCAAGGTACTGTAACTGGAACCGAAACTGGAGATCTTCGTCTCCTGGTTTAGTTTCTCAGTTTTAGCACCTGGATCTTCTTGTAGTGCCTTTAAGCTCCGTATATCTGCATCACAAGAGGCATCTATACCTTCCTCCATTAAACTAAAACTAGTAACTCTTTCAAGTGGATCGTTAATAAGGATAGAGCTCACCAATTCTCTTGATTCTTCTTCATCATAGATGTTGAAGATATCATCTCCTAGCTACTCTCCCTTCATGGCCGCAAGTAATGCGAATTCCACTTCATCTCCGCCAATATTGAATTTCAACTTGGCATTCTTACAATCCACATTGCAACCCGAAGTTGCTAGAAATGGCCTCCCGAGAATGATAGGAACAGGATAATCTGCGGGAATATCAAGTACAACAAAGTCTATAGGTAAATAGAAGTTACCTAACTTAACCGGAACGTCTTCCAAAATTCCCACGGGAAGGGTAATGGAGCGGTCGCCATGTACAACCTTATCTTAACCGGCTTGGGCTCTCCAAGTCCGATCTTCACAGATAGCTCCAGCGGAATGATGCTCACGCTGGCTCCTAGATCACATAAGGCTTCACAAGTGACATCCCCAACTTGAATGGGAATGCAAAATGAGCCGGGATCTCTCAACTTGGGTGGCATCTTCTCCTTCATGATTTGTATGAGCTCCGAGGATTTAGATGTCATCCTTACTTCACCAAAGTCTTCCAGCTTCCTCTTCCTTGATAGGATCTCTTTTAAGAACTTCCCATAGGCGGGCTTCCCTAGAATAGCATCAAGGAAAGGAATATTAATGTGTAGTTTATTCATCAAGTCAAGGAACTTACCAAAGTGCTTGTCTAGATGTGCTCTGGCCCTTGACTGGGGGAATGGAAGTGGTGGTTTATATGCAGGAGGTGGAATATAAACTTCAGTTTTCCCCTCCGCTTTCTGTGGCTCCACCTCGGTTGGCATCTCGGCCGAAGTGTTCTTCGACTGCACCTGGACCGAGGTGGTCTTCGTCGATATTGGCACCGACCGAGGCACTAGATCTGCAGTCTTCAGTCCACTCCTCGTCGTTATGGCCATGATTTGGCCCTTAGGGTTTCTTTCCGTTCTTGCCGGAAGCTTCCCTGGATCTCTTGGCGCTTCATTCGCCCTACTAGCAAGTTGTTGTTCAAAGGCTTTTTGGGCCTTCGAAAATGAAGTCATTAATGTCTCCATAGTGTTAAGCTTGATCAAGATGGCCTCCAGCACTGCGTCTTTCTTTTCTGGATGGGACGAACTTGATCCTTGCCCTTGGCTCTTTAATGGAGTAGAAGAAGAAGAAGAAGGGGAAGAGAGGAAAGGATTAGAGGAATCGTTAGAATTGGAGTTAGAATGATTATTACCCGAATTTTGGTTGTTCGCCCTCCAATTATTGTTGTTGGATCCTCTATTGTTGTTGTTCCGGGAACCGTTGTTGTTACGGTAGCCATTGTTGTTGTTCCTTGATCCTTGATCTTCCTTCTTGGTTTGAGCAACCAAGAGTTCCTTCAATTGCTTCACGTTATTGTTCAAAGAAGTGAGTTGATTGTTGTTAGGCGGAGCATCTTGAAAGTTAACTCTTTTAACTCCACCTTCAGCTCCTTGGTGGGAATATTTCTCCATATGCAAAGCTTTCTTCTCTATAAAGTCCCAAGCTTCTTCAATCGCCATGTCCATAAATGTACCGGCGGATAGTAGTTGGAGGTTGAACTGGGTGCTTCCGTCCAGTCCCTTGAAGTATATCTCCAACAACTCTATCTTTGGAATCCCATGATGTGGGCAATCCAAAAGAATGTCTGTAAACCTCTCCCATGACTTGGACAAGCTCTCCTTGTCCTTGATAATGAATGCATTAATCTTCCCTCTCATTTCAGCGGTCTTAGAGGGGGGAAAGAATTTAGTCAAGAATTCCGTAGTCATCTCCTCCCAAGTACTGATTTTTCCTGGAGGAAGAGATTGATACCAAGTAAGAGCTCTATCTTTTAAAGAAAAGTAAAAAGGTCTTAGCTTGTAGTTGTTGTTTTCTATTCTGGAGGGTCTCAGGGTCTCCATCAAGATCTCATAGTTTTGCAGATGTTAATGCAAAGATTCCTTCTCTAGCCCTCCAAACTGGCATTGGCGAATCATGGAAAGAACTTGCGGTCGAAGTTCGTAGTCATGGTCCGCCGGATCTCCTAGGTTAACTCCAGGACGCCTCAGTTGTTGATTGGGGTCCATCCTTTGCCCTAGGGTTTGCGGGATTCCTGCAAAAAGAGTGTCTCGGACTGGCATCCGAGGTGGAAGTACATCGGTCGGGGCAACAGGTGCTGGGACCTGCCTCGGTCGAGGGTCTGGAACTGGATCCTGCATCGGTCGAGGAACTGGAACAGGGTCTTGCCTCGGTCGAAGAAGATACTGGTCTCGTAAGGCTGCCATATCTGCTTCGATCGCTTCAGTCCTGGTGCGAGTTTCTTCTTTCTCCTGCCTCAGTTCTTCCCTGCTGAGGCGTAGCTGTTCTAACGCCTCCTTCAATTCGGCCTCAAGATCGCGATCGTCTTGGTTGGCCATCTTCACTTCTCTCAAGCGTCGTTTATATGTCTTTTCTGGTTCAGGATCGTAAGGAACAATTTCCTTCCCAGCGCGGGTTCTTCGCATAAACCTAAGAAAAGAACCTGCGAAAGTCACTCAAGTAGAGTGGTTACTAGACACGGGGGCAAGTGCCCCAAAAGCGTACCGCAACCGGCTCGGTCTAGACCAAGTCCCCGGCAACGGCGCCAAAAACTTGTTCACTCCAAACGGTGTGTGCAAGCTTTAAATTTATAACCCTAGATGTAAGCTTAAAACAAGGATGCGAACCCGCAGTGTACGGGTCAATCGTAGTAAAAAGCAAGGAATTCCAGGGGTCGATCACAGGGAATTAGTGAAACAAAGTCGGAATAGGTAAGCTTTGTAATTACTAACCACAAAAACAATTAAAACAATCAAAGATGATAAAAAGTGAATAAAGGAAATATGCAATTCTAGGGATTAAAGCATCTAGTTGTGGTTCCAACTCAAGATCTAAAGATAAGCGGACAAAGTTGAGATTTTTGCATAGGGAAGGTATTTCTAAAGTGGATTAGATCACCGGGTAAGTCTCACTAATCACTAATCCCAAACCGTAACGCCTATTACCGGGTAAGTCTCAAGGAATTAAGGAAAAGAACTATAACCTCAAACTAACACACCACCTAAGGGAATAGAATCAACCTTTACCGGGTAAGTCTCAGGCTATCTCACAAAGATGGGATGAAAGCACACTCAAACCCCAATAAAGGACAAACTTTATTACCTACACTTATGATCTTGGGTAAACAAACAAAGGAATTCCCGGGTAAGTCTCATCCTAGGCTTGCATTGAACTAGCAAAGGTGTAATAAGAATAGGATTTGGCAAACTCTAACACTTAACTCTCAGTTACAGATCAGATAAGTCACCCCGGTCAGCCAAATTCCACCCCGGCCAAGATGTTCATCGACTGAGTGAGATGCTTAGGGTTAAGGATAAAGACTCTAACTTTCAGGGTCTTACTGTGATTAAGATTATTCTATCATTGTTTTTCCCACAACCTTCAGCCAATCACCCTAGAATCACACAAGGAAATTAGCCACTCATCATCATGAAAGTATTAATAAAATATATGGGAAGAGAGAGAATAATTGAACAAGAAAACCTTAAGAGAAAGGCTTCAATAACTGAATCAATTATCAAACCAGCAAGCGTTCCTTGGATTAAAATCCAACAAGACAAATAACAAAGAAGGGAATCTAAGATGATCTTACAAAAACCCTTCAAAAAGCTATAAAGGTTATAGACTTTCTTCCTTAAACCTTCAAAAAGGTTCTTCAAATCTCCCAACTAGAGTATGGCTGCAGCGGATGTCCAAGCACAATCGATGGTATAGCATATATGGATTTGTGGAAAATCCAACCCTTTTTATAGGAAAATTACTCTCCAAAGATAAGATATCTTAGAAAGATCTCTTCCCATAAAAATAGGAAAAATATATGGTCTAACTTATCTTCTTCCTTCCAGGAATCCAGCCCAAAAATATAAGATCCTCTTTCCAAAGATAAAAGATCTCAGCCAAGAATAAAATATTCTTGCATCGTCCAAGGTGTTCGCCTCGGTCGAATCGGTTCCTCTGGATCACCTCTGTCGAGGTGACTCTGTAGTCAACCGAGGTGAGTCACTACTGAATGTGAAATCTCTCAAATTTGGTCCAAAGTGAATCTTTAATCCAATTCCATGATTCCTGGATTATTCCTTAAGTTCCTTTGGGAGCCCCAATTAATAAAAATGCAGTTGAGAGAAATGATGAGGACATCGGACATGTCGTAGATATGAAATAACATGGAAAGGCAAAACGGCCAAAAGAGTCGCTATTTCGTTTCTTAACGGCTAAGAAAGACGGCTAAGGATTGCACGTTATCCGAGGCAATTGTGGAATAATTATCCATACAATATTCAAGATTTATTATTGCAATTTCGAGAAGTTTAGAGAAGGGGGTTCAACCCGCCATTGGATCGGTTAAAGGATAATTATCGACTTCGCTAAAGGATAATTATCGACTTCACTATAAATTGCGGAAAATCGTTTATTAATTCATTTCCTTTCACGTTTCCTCGTAAAAGCTCTGATTTCTCTCAAACTTCAAACTCATATCTACTCTCCGTTTCTAATTCGATTTCAATTCTGTTTGAGTTTCGAGATTCCTCTCTTCATTCTCTTCATATCGGTACCAAGTTTCTACATTTCCGAGCAGATGAAGACCTGGTCGAGCATATATGTCACCAACAAAGTTCTGTCGCTTAGATTCCGGTGAATTTGATGTTGTACATGCGTAGCCTGCGTCGTTGTGATTCCGAATCTTCTTTCAGATCGTCAATCGGGTTAGTAACGAATAAGTTATGAATTTATTCGTTTTCCATATTGCGATTTGGCCTAAATTGACCTTAGGCTTTTCAAAACAGATTATTAGAAATTCCATTATGATCATTATATTACTATGGTGTTTATGGGTTGTTTGTTTGATGAAATCTGATGACAGGTGGGTTTAGAAATGGCCTTCGGTCAAAACGTTATTCATGTGAACTTTAATTGATTAATTAAAGGTTAATTAATTAAATTAGGATTAAATTTGAGATTGAGGAATACTGATAGATGCATGCTAGGTGTCAGAATGAGTTGAGGATCATAACGATGTTAAGGATATCGGTTATGGCTTTAAGGTTTAGTATTTGTACGAGTACGATGAGATGTTATGTTGACGATATGCCTTAGGCATTAATGAATGTGTTGAGGATCTGAGGTTTAGATTTGAGATATAGGTTGGTTGTGGTTAGTGAGACGAGTCTCCTAACCTTTGCAGTATGTGATTGTGTGTGCCTTGCTATTGTAGGCGTTGATTACTTCCCCAAGGGGAAGTTATGACGTGGTACAGGTTACGAGTATATCATGTAAGTCCATAGGACTTACTTAGCCTGCAGTTGTGGATTGTATGATTGTGATGGTTGTGTGTGTTCATATGATTGTGCATTTATAACCTAAACTGGACTAGGATGACCATTTATTACATTTATTTGGCCCAAGTGTATTATAACGGGCGGTAAACACCGGTCTCCACCTGCTGGTAAGGAGGAGGTGCCTGGAAGCCAGTAACACAGGGGGGACGAGTGACGATTACCCCCAATGCAAACCCCTGTGTTAACGGGGAAAGGGACGAGGTTCTTTAGGTTCCTCGTGTTACAAAAGAAGTTGAATCAGTAATGGAATAACGTAATGAAAGATAATAAATGAATGTGTGTGGCATTGCATGTATGAGATGTTGATGTGTGGTTGTGCTATTACCTTCATGCTTTTCATTGTTGTAGCTAACGGTTTCATACCGTGTTGTAGATGATCTGCAGGTTAGGAAGATTGCAGGGTGAGACAGATGGTGTGGCCAGCCGGGGACTTCTGTACATTAGGATGCGCGGGATATGGGATCTTTTGTATAAGATGTTGTGGTTTGATGTTTTGTACTCGGCTTTGAGTTTGTAAACTCTTCTTGATGTATATACATCTTTTATGTATTTGGTTTTAATCTACTTGTGCCTTGTTGTAAGATCCAGTGAACTTGTTGTCAGGCTAGGTTCAAGATCCATTGTGAGATACTAGCCCAATGTGACACTCCAAGTCTCGTGGAGTTGGGGTGTTACAGAGTTGGTATCAAAGTCTTAGGTTGACAACAATGGCACTTTCTATCTGCAATAAAGGTAGAGAGGATAAATAAAAATAACCCACATGGGGTCTGACTTTTTAAAAGATTTTGGTTTTAAAGTGAGTACAGATGTTTTGGGATAGTATGTACAAAAGTCGTCACCCATGTGAGGATCTCAACAGTGTAGATATATATATATATATATAGATATCTTTTATGTGTTGATGTGTATGCATGAAATAATGAGTACTATATATATGTATATCGATACATATGGCATATATATATATATATATATATAGTCTTATAAATTAGGAGTGTATATTCTACAGTTGGCTCATACTAGAGCGGTATCTGTAGTTGGACGAGATTGGGGTACACCCCCTCTTTCTCCAGTAGCGTCAAGTCAGGGACCAGTATCCGCTACTGTGTTGCCTATGGCAGAGAACGAGTTTGAAGAGGGTGATCGTGTCTCCATGTGTAGATTCGAGTTTCAAGAGTATATGAAGCAAGTATATGAGGTGGTGATAGCGGGTAGATCTACACCGGATTTACCAATATTTGTGAGATCGACTGAAGCTTCTGGATTAGAGAAGAAACAACGGGTTGAATTAGTGAAAGATGAGGTTGGATATCCGGGTTGCAAACCGAGCCCGACTTGTGGACGTTTGAGTACTTCTCGTTCACACGGACTTCTGGTGAAACGAGGACTTTTTACAATTGTGGGATGCTTGGACATGTACGACCACAGTGTCCAAGATCGTCAGTGACTTGCTTTACCTGTGGTAGACAGGGTCATAGAGCTGTTTTTTGTAAGCAAACTAGAGTGGCATCACGACAATGTTTTATTTCTACTAGTGTGACGGGAGGTGGTTAGAAGACACCTCAGCAGTAGACGCGGGGGTAGCATAGAGTCCCAGATCATTCTCCTACTTAGGAATCCGTCCCCAGGCTGAGTAGAGGTAAGGGTCGTGGTAGGAGTACCACGGATACTAGAAGAGCTCAAGGTAGAGCCTTTTGAACTGGGCAGTGCAGAGGAGCCACCCGTACTAATGGCAAGGATGAGACATATATGTCTTAACTGTGGTTATCCAGATCATGTGCGCTTTGAGTGCCCCATGGCACCGATAGCTTGCTTCACCTGTGGTGAACTAGGCCATCTGGCCTCTTTCTGTCAGCAAGGTAGTGTTTCTTATTATCAAGACCTTCCTCTTTAAGATGTAGAAAGAGTGGAAGTGGATGATATGGCGATGACCTCAGTGATACCTGAGGAGCATAGGTTTGAGATGAGTAATAATATGCAGTAGAGCTTTGGGCGTTAACTGTTACAGATACCATTCTTGTTAATGGTTTACCTAGTGGAGTTTTGTTTGTTGTGGGTGCTATGCACCTCTTGTCTTTTGATGCATGTGTTAATAGTTAAATGTGGATACAGTAGAAGATAGATCTTCCTTCATAGGATTACGAGTTACGGGTCTTAGGTACCCGCGAGATATGTGGTTGTTCCCTTTGTTCAAGGACTTGTGTATGGCTTGAAGACTTCTTTGTCATGCCTTAGGTGCATGAGAAGGTCTTTATGTGTGTGGCGGACGAATAGATATCATGTTGGTTGAGATAGTAGTAGGAGGACTATTATAGTATCTACTGAGATCGACTAAGTAGAGGTTTTCCGAGGTTATGACCTTTGAGGAGGTGAGTTGTCTTTAGTGTCGTATGAGCAGCGAGGTTGATAACACCAGAGGGTGATGTTTTGTTTAATGTTGTGCCATGAAGGAAAGAGATAGTTCCACACTGAAGAGTATTCCAGTGGTATATGATCTTATAGACGTGTTACTGAACCGTCTAATCTATCGCCTCAGCGGAATGAGGGCTTTGATATTGCGTTGAAGTATGGTACGATACTGGTTGGGAGAAGGCCTATGAGGTATATGGCTTGTTGAGTTGTTAGAAATTGAAGAAGAAATATGAAGAGTGGTTTGAGACGGGCTTCGTTCGCCCTAACACGTTCATTGCTATGTATGGACGACTTGCTGGATCAACTAAGAGAAGCAATTATGTTCTTACGATTTCCGTATGCTTAGGATATCATCAGGTAAGGATGAGAGAGCAGCGTGAGATAGGACAACATTCCATACCCGTTATGGACATTACGAGTTGTAGTGTTGTCATTTGAGTTGGGGAATGTCCTAGTAGTCGTTATAGGAGTTGATGAACAGTGTCTTCATCTACTTCCTTGATCAGTTGGTGGTAGACCTTATTGATGATGTTTGGTGTACTCTCACAACGGAGAGGAACGTAGTGGTTATTTGAGGACGGTTTGCAGAATCTGAGGGATAGAAGCCAGTGTGCTATGCTCCCTAAATGTGAATTGAGATGCCAGAAGTAACCTTCAAGGTCATGTTGTTCTGCCAGTAGGATCATGATTGATGTGACGAGGAGTAAGTATGAATTCTTATGGATGATACTGATGAACATTAAGGGAATGCATAGTTCTCGGCCCAACCGATTGCTACCAATGCTTTGAGGAAGGATTCTATGTGATTGTGCATCCATTTACGAGTCTTTTGAGGAAGACCCTCATAATTGTGTGTTTGAAGTAGTATGTCGAAGCTCTGAAGAGTAGAGGAAGCATTTGACCTCTACTTCTATTCGGTGATAATCAGAAGATTCTGGGAATCACGTGACTACGGTGCTGAGAATGTATGAGGAGAACTGCCCGACTCATGATTTCGAGTTAGTGGTAGTAGTTCAAGTTCCAAGATTTGAAGACAATACCTGTGTGACATTTCGTGTCAGAGTTTCACAAATCATAGGAGGTTGAAGCATATTTTTATGCAATAAAGGTTGAAAAACTTCCAGCGTCAATGGTTTGAGTTGATCAAGGACGTTGACCTTGAGATTTGTACCATTCTGGCAAGGAGAATGTGGTCACTGATTCCTTGAATAAGAAGACGCCTCGAGAGAAGGCGATTGTTGGAATTATTGTACAATCTCGGTTTCAAAATGATCTAGCTTGGTTAGAGTTGGACCTACAACTACTGATAAGGACGTTAGTTTCATGTTTTGGGATTTTACCTGGTTTGTTGGATGAGGTCCAACAAAAATAGGGGACATGCCTGACCTTGAGGGAACTTGATGGAAGGATGCCTCATGGTGAGGCACCGCAGTTCTTTAATGGAACAGAAGGAGTATGAGGCGCTGCAACTGCGTCAGTATAATTGCTTATGCGGAGTCGAGTGGAGAAGATTACAATACACTTATAGTACACCTTCTTTAATACATCCATGTACGAATAAGAGGTACCACGAAGTAGTAAATAAGGTTAAAGTGTTATTGACCGGGAGATGAGCTCATCCACTACCAGTGTTGTAGTGGAAGTGAGAGGAATTTTTTGTGGACTTGTGATGGGATTGCGACCCAGTAAGAGTTTTGGTGTTATCCAGATTATTAGTAACAGATTTACGAAGGCGACATGTTCCATCTCTATAGAGAGACGTAACCAGTGAATGAAGTAACAAAGGAGTACGCTAGACAGATGGTGGGACTCCATAAGTGTACCGATGACGATCAACTATGATTGTAGTAGACGTTTTACTTTGAGGTTTTGATAGCACATTCAGACTGTTTGGTGAACGCGTCTACATATCATGATTGAGTTTTACCTCTGACAGATGGTCAGTCTGAGAGAACCCTCCAGACCGTAGAGGACATGTTGTGAGCTTGTGGGATGGATTGGGAACAGGGACGATCTGTTTATGTCTCACTCATTGAGTTCTTATACCACCACCATTGGTATGCATCTATAGGGATGGCCCCTATGAGGCGTTGTGTAGACATAGGTGTCATACACCTATATGCTGGGAAGAGCCTAGAAGTACCAGTGGGATAGCGCCAAAACAGATTTAGGATGATATGGCTAGAGTAACACTGATCAAAGACAAGATGCTGGCTGCACAGAGTCGCCAGAAGTTGTATGCAGATAGGAGGCGTCGACCTCTAGAGTTCAGGGTAGGAGCTCATGTCTGGTTGAGAGTAACTCTGACGCGAGGCGTCAGACGTTATGGCATAAAGGGGAAGCTGAGTCTCTAATATGTCAGTCCTTTCGAGATACTGGATAGAGTTGGGAGAGCAGTGCACAGATTGGTTTTGCCACCGAAGTTAGAGGGTGTTCATCCTATGTTTCATGTGTCTCAACTGAGGGAGTACATACCAGACCTGAGGCACATTGTGAGTTATGATGATCTAGTGGTTGAGTCGGACCATACTTTTGCACAACAACCTTTTGTAGTTCTAGAAAGAGAGTTGTGAGACGCCTGCATTCGAAGGATATTCCTATGATGAGGATACAGTGGTCGAGACGAGGACCGGATGAGGCTACCTGGGAGACAGAGGATAGTATCCAGAAGAACTATCCAGTGTTCTATGCGGAGTTAGAGACACATGTAGGATCCACGAGTAGATCTTAGTGCCTTTTTGGTGAGTGCTTGTATGCTATGTGCTTATGTGATATGATGTGTTTTTGTGCTAGCTTCGATATGTGCATCTGATCTATTAGATCTTATTTGCTAGCACGATATAGGTATAGTTGGAGATGGTTCTTTCCTCCATGCTATTTTAATATGTTTAGGATTAGATGTAGATGGATCTTTCCTCCATGCTATTATTGAAGGACATAATGTGAGTGGAGACGGTTTTTCTCCACATAGTTGTGTTACGAGTATGATTGGCTGGAGACGGCTTTCCTCCATGCCTTGTGACGTGGTTAGTAGTTGGCTAGAGATGATTTTTCCTCTATGCCTTTGGATAGCGTTATGATCTTGTTGTTGGAGTTGGTGATTCCTCCATGTTGTGTTTTGAGGTTATAGAGTGTTATAGGTTAATACATTTGAACGGAAATGTGATACCTCCGATAGAGAGAGTGTCTATACCTCGGCGTATGGGTCCGAGAGGATTTGGGAATTGTTCAAGTTTCGGGACGAAACTTTTTCTTAAGTAGTGTGTGATGTAATAGCTAGGATTTTCGAATTCTAATTAATGTTGAATAACTTAATCAGTGATAGTAATTGACATATAACTCGCGAAGATTGCGTAAGTGTTGAGTATAAGTCCTACAGTTATGTTTTTGGCGTAATTTTGGGCTTATGGTGAAATTTTCACTTTTTCCCCGGGTAATTATTTTTATCCTCCGGTATTATTTTGAGAATTTGGGAGCTCCAATTAATAAAAACACAGTTGAGAGAAATGATCAGGACATCGGACATGTCTTAGATATGAAATAACATGGAAAGGCGGCCAAAAGAGTCGCTATTTCGTTTCTTAACGGCTAAGAAAGACGGCTAAGGAATACACGTTATCCGAGGCAATTGTGGAATAATTATCCCTACAATATTCAAGATTTATTGTTCCAATTTCGAGAAGTTTGGAGAAGGGGGTTCAACCCGCCATTGGATCGGTTAAAGGATAATTATCGACTTCGCTAAAGGATAATTATCGACTTCACTATAAATAGCGGAAAATCGTTTATTAAATCATTTCCTTTCACGTTTTCTCGTAAAAGCTCTGATTTCTCTCAAACTTCAAACTCAGATCTACTCCCCGTTTCTAATCCGATTTCAATTCCGTTTGAGTTTCTGGATTCCTCTCTTCATTCTCTTCATATCGGTACCAAGTTTCTGCATTTCCGAGCAGATGAAGACCTGGTCGAGCATATATGTCACCAGGACAGTTCCGTCGCTCAGATTCCAGTGAATTTGATGTTGTACATGCGTAGCCTGCGTCGTTGTGATTCCGAATCTTCTTTTCACATCGTCAATCGGGTTAGTAACGAATAAGTTATGAATTTATTCGTTTTCTATATTGCGATTTGGCCTAAATTGACCTTAGGCTTTTCAAAATAGATAATTAGAAATTCCATTATGATCATTATATTATTATGATGTTTATGGGTTGTTTGTTTGATGAAATCTGATGACAGGTGGGTTTAGAAATGGCGTGCGGGCAAAATGTTATTCTGGTGAAATTTAATTAATTAATTAAAGGTTAATTAATTAAATTAGGATTAAATTTGAGATTGAGGAATATTGATTAGATGCATGCTAGGTGTCAGAATGAGTTGAGGATCATGATGATGTTATGGATATCGGTTATGGCTTTAAGGTTTAGCATGTGTACGAGTATGATGAGATGTTATGTTGAGGATATGCCGACATTTATAAATGTGTTTAGGATCTGAGGTTTAGATTTGAGATATAGGTTGGTTGTGGTTAGTGAGACGAGTCTCCTAACCTTTGCAGTATGTGATTGTGTGTGCCTTGCTATTACAGGCGTTGATTACTTCCCCAAGGGGAAGCTGTGATGTGGTACAGGTTACGAGTATATCATGTAAGTCCATAGGACTTACTTAGCGTGCAGTTGTGGATTATATGATTGTGATGGTTGTGTGTGTTCATATGATTGTGCATTTATAACCTAAACCGGACTAGGATGACCATTTATTACATTTATTTGGCCCAGGTGTATTATAACGGGCGGTAACCACCGGTCTCCGCCTGCTGGTTAGGTGGAGGTGTCTGGAAGCCAGTAACACAGGTGGGGACGAGTGACGATCACCCCCAATGCAAACCCCTATGTTAACGGGGAAAGGGACGAGGTTCTTTAGGTTCCTCGTGTTACAAAAGAAGTTGAATTAGTAATGGAATAACGTATTGAAAGATAATAAATGAATGTGTGTGGCATTGCATGTATGAGATGTTGATGTGTGGTTGTGCTATTACCTTCATGCTTTTCATTGTTGTAGCTAACGGTTTCATACCGTGTTGTTGATGATCTGCAGGTTAGGAAGACTGCAGGGTGAGACAGATGGTGTGGCCAGCCGAGGACTTCTATACATTAGGATGCGCGGGATATGGGATCTTTTGTATCAGATGTTGTGATTTGATGTTTTGTACTTGGCTCTGAGTTTGTAAACTCTTCTTGATGTCTCATATACAGCTTTTATGTATTTGGTTTTAATCTACCCGTGCCTTGTTGTAAGATCCAGTGAACTTGTTGTCAGGCTAGGGTCAGGATCCATTGTGAGATCCTAGCCCAATGTGACACTCCAAGTCCCGTGGATTTGGGGTGTTACATGATTGCCCAAGGAATCCGAGAATTCCAAGTGTCACAAAACTCAGGTATAGAAAGCCATATCCGATCCAATATGATTGAGTATCATTCCCTCCTAGTTATCAAAAACCAACTTTTCACAAGTTCGATGGAATACATGGATTACCACACGAGCATTTGGCTCATTTCTACTCAGCATGTGGTGAGACAACATTGAGTGATGCTTTGTTGATCCGAAAATTTGTCCAATCTTTAAAAGGATCGGCATTTACTTGGTACACTCAACTTCAACCACAATCAATCCACACATAGGATGATTTACAAAGAGCATTCCTAGCTCAATTTGTGAGCTCTAAGGCAAAGGTCTCTATTATGGATCTTGCTAATACCTTTCAAAGGTCAAATGAGCTTCCAAATGATTTTATCGCCAGATGGTGAAGCTTGAGGCTCCAATGCCCAGAAAAACTAAGTGAAGAGGTATGCGTCCAGATGTATACTAATAACTTAATTCCTGAGTTAGCAGTGCATGTTGGTAGTGTTGAGCCTCGTTCTTTTGATGCCTTAGTTTCAAAGGCTTGCAATGTTGAACGACAATTGGCTCGGCGTGATGCAAAAACCTATCGTTCTCAAGCAAATGAACTGAAAAGTGATGATGGAAAAAGAACTTTTAAAAGGGGAGAGTCAATGGCAACCTTTATTAAACCCTGAAATAAAGTCTTCACGAGAAATAATTCGCAAAATCAAGATAAAGGAAGAGGTAAAGACGCCATTAAAAGACTCACTCTTGAGGAAAGGAAGCAAAAGAAATATCCTTTTGACGATGATGATGTCCAAGGGGTTTTCGATGAGTTGATTTTGTCTAAGCTTCTTACTCTTCCAGAGTCAAAAAGGCCAAATGAAGTTGGAAGGACAAATGATCCAAAGTATTGTCCTTATCACCAAATTATTAGTCACCCTATCAAAGATTGTTATATCTTCAAAGATATAGTTGAGATGATGATTAACAAAGGAGAGATCGAGATTGAATTGAAGACTCAGTAGCTCCAAAGGCTTCATCAAATACTACATCCTTAGTGGATGCGGATAATTTGGTGGCTTCCAATACACTCGAAGAAACAGATGGGTCAAATGAAGATGATCGTATTCCCACGGTTTCCTTACCATTGATAGCGATACCCGTACAATTTTCAGTAGATGGTGGCAATGATATCCGCATTGTTTGGGCATACCTTGATATGCCAAGAGATGGTCCCGGAGTCCCAACTCTATATGAAATCATGATGTGCTCAGATATCGAACATCTATTTTCAGATGATGATGATCTTGACATTGATAGTGATTTTGAGTGGAAAACTTGTGTAACTCGAAAGACCCGGCTAGAAGCCACTCACAAATCGAGTTCTCCAAGGTTTAGAATGATTGGAAGAAAACCTGAGAAAAAGAAAAACAAGAAGATCAAAAAGAAGAAAAACAAGAAGGAAAAGAAGCCAAATTTTGATTCTGAAGAAGAATATGTTCAACCTGAGAGGGTACCGGTTACCCTAAAAGATTTTGACCCAAAGAAGTTTTATGGTGATGAAGAACCTTCAGAAGATGAGGCGTTTTGGGGCAATGAAGTTGCTCAATGTTGCATGGCCACATGGGCCGACATATGTGAAGAAGAGGAGGAACCTGAAGTTGATGCAGTTTCTCTTCGTTCAAAACGTCAACCTCTATCTCCGAAACCCAATGAAAAAAGAAAGGAGAAAGAATTGATTTCCAATGAACATTCAAAAATGACGAATTTTGATGAACGTCTTGATAAAGAAACTTTTCACTTACCTCAGAAAAATGCAGACGACATTGAGGCATTTCAAAAAGAATCCACTTCTCGCGTACTAGTTTTGCTTCATAAAGCTCCGTACAAAGAGAAAGTAAAATATGACGTCATTAGTCACTTGAAGCGCATTCCTGCACGCTTGAGTGTTTATGATGCCCTACAAATGTCAAATGAATTGATGAAGGCGCTAATTCAAGCTCTTATGGATCCCGATGATTATAAAGATCAAGTTGAACTGGTGGAGATTAATGATGTTTCATTATCCCCGTCAACTCAATGTGCCTCATGCATGGCTTGTATAACATTCTCGGATGAAGATCTTCAATTGGGGAATGAATATCATAATCGGCCCTTATATGTTACGGGCACCATTGGGGATACAAAGGTCAATCGAATCCTTTTGGATTGTGGATCCGTAGTAAATCTTCTTCCATTAAGGGTACTAAGAACAATGGGGTTGACGACCGCACATTTATCTCCTACTTTTCTAACCATCCAAGGTTTCAATCAAGTAGGACAAAAAGCCATGGGTACCATTGCATTACAGATTGTTCTTGACAATCTTTATAAAGATGCTTTGTTCCATGTCATAGATGCGGATACCTCTTATACTGCCTTACTTGGTCGACCATGGCTTCATGCTAGTAAATCCATTGTTTCTACTCTTCATCAATGTTTAAAATACACTAATGATAATGGAAATGAAAGGATTATTCGGGGCAACCCTAACCCTTTTCATGGAGAAAGTGTTAATTATGCCGATGCCAAGTTTTATAAGGCGGTTAGTTTCAACTCAAACGTGCCCATGAAGGTTGTCAATGGTAAAAATACCAATAATGTTCACCAAGCACCTAAGGTTTCTCTCAACGGGAAGAGTGAGAAAGGCGATTCATGTTCTAATGTGTTGTTTAAGTACACACCAAAAGAAAAACGACAAGCCGGCCAAAAACCTTTGAACTCGGTAGAGAAGGTTATGAACTCTATCATGACAAGTTACACCTTCCCTCTACTGAAAATTGACCAGTCTATTCCAAAAACGACTTTGTTCATTCAAAGGTCCTTTGGGTTTAAAACAAGTGATAACAAAAGGGTAGTGTCAAGAGTTAAAGCCAATAATCCTCCTTCCAAATCACTTTCAAGGAAGATGAACAAGAAGTTCAAAGTTAAAGTGAAAAATTCAAAGTTCTTAACAAAAAACAAAGCTTCATATAACCCCTATAATGAGGACGGTATTGAAAACTTGAATGTTTCTCACGAAGGGGGTATATTGACAGTGAGTTTTGAAGAGCCTATGACATTGACTCCGGA
Source organism: Fagopyrum esculentum (assembly GCA_033239045.1). Taxonomy (NCBI): domain Eukaryota; kingdom Viridiplantae; phylum Streptophyta; class Magnoliopsida; order Caryophyllales; family Polygonaceae; genus Fagopyrum; species Fagopyrum esculentum. The sequence goes on from BSUD01000007.1 coordinate 124,691,645, forward strand.
GGAGCAAAGCTTGTTTCTCGAAGATAAAACATCAACATCTCGGAATTCAGTATTTGATAGGCTTGAAACCGGTTCAACAAGTGGAGAAACAAGAGCTTCCATTTTTCAAAGGCTTGAATATGTTGATAGGCCTAAAAACAAATCAAAACAAATAAAAAAATGGAGGATCAGTAAGAAAAAGAAGAAACAAAGGTTGCTTGTGCAAAAGCCAAATGAAGATTTCATGAATGCCGAATTAGAAGAGGTGAACATGGTGTCTCTTGATATAGAGAAGGATTCAAAAGAATTCATCAATACAGTTCAACCAGCACCAACAGAAATGGAAGATGGTGGACAAGCTACAGTTGATGATCTTCAAGAAATCAATTTAGGCACTCTTGAGTGTCCTAAACCCGTCCTTGTTAGTGCATTGTTGACTAATGAAGAAAAAACAATCTATGAAGAACTTCTCAAGGAGTACAAAGATGTTTTTGCTTGGGGTTATCAGGATCTGCCTAGTTTAGACTCGGAAGTGGCAATGCATAAACTAGCAAACTCTGAAGAGAAAAAGCCAGTAAAACAAGCACAACACCGCTTTCGTCCTGAGTTGATAGTCCAAATCAATATTGAGGTTAAGAAGCTTATTGAGGCGGGTTTCATTCGTGAGGTCCAGTATCCGATTTGGCTAGATAACATTGTTCTGGTGAGGAAGAAAAATGGTCAACTTCGTATTTGTGTGGACTTTTGGGATTTGAATGAAGCATGCCCTAAAGATGAATTTCCATTACCTATAACCGAGTTATTAGTTGACGCCACCACCGGATTCAAGGCTTTGTCTTTCATGGGTGGTTTCTCGGGATACAATCAAATTAAAATGGATCCTCATGATGAAGAGCTAACCGCTTTCCGAACACCTCAAGGAACCTATTGTTATACAGTAATGCCTTTTGGTTTGAAAAATGCGGGAGCAACTTATCAAAGAGCCATGACAATTATATTTCGGGTTTGCTTCATAACACAATTGAGTGTTATGTGGATGATTTAGTGGTCAAAACAAAAGAAAGAGAAGATCACCCAAATGATATTCAAAGGGTTTTCAAAAGGCTACGCAAGCACCAATTGAAGATGAATCCCCTCAAATGTGCCTTCGGTGTGACATCCGGCAAATTTCTTGGTTTTATCTTTCGAGGTCGGGGAATTGAAATTGATCCTGATAAAATTAAGGTAGTCATGAATATGCCTCCTCCAAGGAATCTTCGCGAGCTTCGGGGCTTACAAGGGAAATTTCAAATTTAACCGGAAGATGTCAGCCATTTCTTAGGTTAATGAAGAAAGATACCCCATTTATATGGGATCAATCATGCCAAAATGCCTTGGATAACATCAAGAAGTATATGATGAATCCGCCAATTTTGATGGCACCAATTTTAAGAAGGCCTTTAATCTTGTACACTGCGGCCCTTGAGCGGTCCTTGGGGGCTATGTTAGTTCAAAACAATGATGAGGGAAAAGAAAATGCCTTATACTATATCAGCCGAACCTTGGTAGGGGCAGAACACAATTATTCTGCCATGGAAAAGATATGTCTTGCTTTGGTGTTTTCCGTTCAAAAGTTACGACATTATCTTTTAACCCATCAAATCACCTTGATCTCAAAGGCTGATCCGCTAAGATATATCTTATCAAAAGCAGTGTTGTCTGGAAGATTAGCCAAATGGGCAATGTTATTAGCACCTTTTGACATTAAATTTATGCCACAAAAGGCAGTAAAAGGACAAGTCATAGCTGATTTTTTAGCTGCTCATCCAACCCCGAATAATGAAGAATTGTCATATGATCTACGAGATGAAGAAGTTCTTATGGTTGAGGTGTAATAGCTAGGATTTCCGAATTCTAATTAATGTTGATTAACTTAATCGTTGATATTAATTGACATATAACTCGCGAAGATTTCGCAAGTGATGAGTATGAGTCTCACCGTTATGTTCCCAGCGTAATTTTGGACGTTTGGGAAAATTTTTACTTTTTTCCCGGGTATTTATTTTTAGCCTCCGGTGTTATTTGGAGCATTTGGGAGCTCCAATTAATAAAAAATGCAGTTGAGAGAAATGATGAGGAGATCGGATATGTCCTAGATATGAAATAACATGGAGAGGGAAAACGGACAAAAGAGTCGCTATTCCGATTCTTAGCGGTTAAGAAATGTGGCTTAGGAATGCCCCTTTTACGAGATAGACATGTATTAACTATCCCGATAATATTCCGAAATTTCTATTCCAATTTGGTAAAATTTTGAGACAGAAAAATATTACAGCGTTTCAATCGAATATTTTCGTTAAACTTTATATATATATATATATATATATATATATATATATATATATATATATATATATATATATATATATATATATATATATATATATATTAAAGGATATATAAGAAGAAGGCGGCTATTAGTGTCTTCCTCATCCATACATTTGCAATTTGCAAATCAGTGAAGTCGAGAAAGTAACCATTTCCTCTGCTCAAACTTCAACCACACATAGGTCATTCGTCTTCAATCCTTTTTCATATCCGAATGTACCATCGAGTTCCTTATCTTGTTCTCTTCAACGTGGTACCAAGTTAATTCCCGTTTGTTAGCTTTTTGGTTAAACCTCCGTTTATCCCTATCGGAACACCGATGAACCACCGCAATTCATCAAACGTAAGGTTTCATATCGTGCTCTTAGTCCCCGTATCGCCAAGATTCCGTATCTTCTGCCGGATCGTATATCGGGTTAGCAACGAATAAGTTATGAATTTATTCGTTTTCTGTATTGCAGGTTAGTATAAATTGACCTTAAGTTTGTTAAAATGGATAACTAGAAATTCCATTATGCTCGTTACATTATTCTAGTAAATATGGGCTTTTAGTTTGATGATGATATCATGAGTTGGATATGTGCCCTGATGTGGCTTTAAGGTTTAGCATGTTATTCGAGGCTTAGGATGATTATGATTCCTATGGATCCCTTCGGGTCTAGGTGTGACCCTTTGCTTGATAAGAGATGTGATATCTCGTTATGCCTTATTTATAGGCTGTGTTGTCCCTCCAGTGTTGAGGTGATCGAGTTGTGGTTGAGCTTTATACGAGGTTGAGGTAAGTCTGTAGGACTTACATAGCTACCATCCCTATATTGGGTGTTTTCATGAGTGGCGTGTGCTTAATATATTTGCTATGATAGCATGAGTTGTCATTTTTATCGACCTATGTTCTATTGACTGCCCCACTGCGTGGCTGTGATAACCTTTCCCTTTCATCCCGACGTGGAGTCTGGGAGGTTCTTTGATGTCGGGTCAGACTGGTTTACAAGAAGGGCGCAATCCACTCCCATAGGGTACACATATTGTGTGACCGATACTCGTACAGCTGGACATTGCACTCAGAGGCGGGGATGTATCGGTCTTCATGTCACATACTTTCATCTATCTATATATATATACGGTTTTTGAGTGAATGGTATTATATAAAGATAATAAATGGGTAAATGTGTGATAGCATGCTGATGTGTTTATCTTTCATGATTGTGCTTGTGCTTATGCACTACCTTATATGTATGGTTAGCTAACGGTTTCATACCGTGTTGTAGATGTTTGCAGGTTAGACGTTGTTGAGTGATCTAGCAGGGTGACAGGCCGAGGACTCTCGTACATTAGGTTGTTGGATTGGGATGTCTTGTTTCCCCTCCTGTGTGAGGATGTTGTTTATACTCGCCTACGTTGTCTTTACCTTTGAGTTGTATTGTTTATACAGTTTTATGTATTTGTTTTATATCAGTCAGTTCCATGTTGTAAGGTCCAGTGAACTTGTTGTCAGGCTAGGGTCAGGATCCATTGTGAGATCCTAGCCCAATGTGACACTTTGAGTCCCGCGGATTCGGGTTGTTACAGTGTTGGTATCAGAGCCTTAGGTTGACAACAATGGCACTTGCTACCTACAATGAGGTTTAATAGGTAAAATAAACAGAACCCACACGGGATCTGACGTTTTCAAAGGTTTAGGTTTTAAGTGTGGTTTTGTGATAGAATGTACGAGAAGTCGTTACCTTTGTCATGGATCTCTACAGCGTAGATATGAATATATATGTGTGTATTATGGATTATGTTGATGTGTTATATATATATATATATATATATATATATATATATATATATATATCGATACATATGGCATATATATATCCTTATAAGATTAGGTGCGTATATCCTACAGATGGCTCAGACTAGAGCAATATTTGTAGTAGGACGAGGTAGGGGTACACCCCCTCTTCCTCCAGTGGTGATAAGTCAGAGACCAGTTTCCGCTGTTGTTTCGCCTATGGCAGAGAACGAGTTTGAAGAGGCTGATCATGTCTCGATGAGTACATTCGAGTTTCAAGAGTATATGCACCATGTATATGAGGTTGTAAGAGCGGGTAGACCTACACCGGATTTACCAATATCTGTGAGATCAATTGAAGCTTCTGGATCATAGAAGAAGCAACAGACGAAATCAGCTAGTGGAGAAGCGAAGATGATGAACGTTGGACCAAGTCAGATATCTGGACAATCAAGTGGTCCTTTTGCCATGAAGACGACTAGCAAGGAACTACAGTGTTATAACTGCGGGAAGTTTGGACACCGGCGAGCTGTGTGCCCAAGGGCGCCAATAAAATGCTTTACGTGTGGTAAAGCAGGGCATAGAGCGAAGTTTTGTCGACAGGGCAAGGCGTTGGCTTTACAAGTTCCCTCCGGAATAAGATCATTCAAGGTGGATGACGAAGATCGACTTACCATTTAGTTGCACAGGTTGCAAGAATGAAACGATTATGTTTCAACTGTGGTTATCCAGATCATGTGTGTTCTGAGTGCCCTTTGGCACCCATATCTTGTTTCACCTGTGGTGAACTAGGCCATCTGGCCCCTTTTTGTCATCATGGTAGTGTTTCTTCTCAACAAGACCTTTCTCTTTCCGGTGCAGAAAGAGTGGAGGTGGAGGTTATGACAATGACCTCAGTGATACCTAAGGAACATAGGTATGAGTTTGAGTGATGATATGTAGTGGAGCTTCTGGCGTTAGCTGTTACAGGTACCATTCTTGTTAATGGTTTACCTAGTGGAGTTTGTTTGTTGTGAGTGCTATGCACTTCTTGTCCTTCGATGCATGCGTTAATAGTTAATTGTGGATACAATAGAAGATAGACTTTCCTTTATCGGATTACTAGTTAGGGGTCTGAGGTACCCACGAGATATGTGATTGTCCCCTTTATTCAGGGACTTGTGTATTGCTTCTAGACTTCGTTGTCATGTCTTAGGTGCATGAGGAGGTCATTATGTGTATGGATTGGACGGATAGATATCATGTGGTGTTAGATGTCTATTAGAAGGCTGTTATGGTCTCTACTGAGATAGATTAGATAGGGATCTTCCGAGGTTAAGATCTTTGAAAAGACGGGTTTTGTCATTAGTGTCGTATGATTAGCGAGGTTGATAACACAAGGAGGTGATATTTTATAGTGTTATGCCATGAAGGAGAGAGATAGTTTAACGTTGGAGGATATTCCAGTGGTTTGTGAGCTTATAGACGTGTCACTGAACCGTCTGATTTGCCTCCTCAGCGGAGTGTGGACTTTGATATCGAGTTGAAGTATGATACGAGATTGATTTGAAAGGCCCCATATCGTATGGCGCGTGTTGAGATGTTAGAGCTGAAGAGACAAGTTGAGGAATGGGTAGAGAAGGGCTTCATTCGCCCTAGTGTATTCATTGTGTCGTGTTGACAACTTGTTGTGTCTGCTTCAAGAAGCGATTATGTATTCCAGGACTTCTTTGCGCTCAGGATATCACCAGTTAAGGGGGGAGAGCCGGATGTCTATAGCATGGCATTTCGTACCCGTTATGGACAATACGAGTTTGTAGTGATGTCATTCGGGCTGACGAATGCCCCGCTACCTCCATGGAGTTGATGAACAGTATCTTCCTCGACTTCCTTGATCAGTTTTTGGTAGTCTTCATTGATGACATTCTGGTATACTCTCGTAGTAGAGAGGAGCATGTCGGTCAACTGAGGACAGTTTTACAGATTTTGAGGGATAGAGGGTTGTATGCCAAGCTCTCTAAGTGCGAGTTTTGGATGTCTGAGGATTGCTTTTCTAGGCCACATGGTATATGCCAGTGGGATCATGATTGATCCGGCAAGATTGAGTATGTTGCAGCATGGACGATATTGATGAACAATAAGAAAGTACATAGCTTTCTCGGCTTAGCCGATTATTACCGATGGTTTGTGGAAGGATTTTATGTGATCACCGCCCACTTACGAGTCTTCTAAGGAAGACTACCAGATTTGTGTGAACTGATCAGTGTGCCTAGAGTTTGAGGAGTTGAAGAGGCGTTTGACTTTTGCTCCTGTTCTGGCACAGCCAGAGGATTCTGATGATTTCGTGGTCTACATTGATGCATCCAAGCTAGGTTTTGGATGTGTTTTGATGCAGAAGGGCAAAGTGATTGCTTATAGGTCTCGCTAGTTGAAGACGCATGAGGAGAACTACCCGACTCATGATCTGGAGTTAGCAGCGGTAGTTCATGCTTTTTAGATCTGGAGACATTACCTGCATGGTGCTACATGCCAGATCTTCACAGACCATAAGAGTGTGAAGTATAGTTTTATGCAGTGGAAATTGAATAACCGCCACCGTAGATGGTTTGAGCTAACCTAGGATTTTGACCTCGAGATTTTGACAACATATTCAGGCTGCTTTAGGGACAAGTCTACACTTCACGACTGCGTTTCACCCTCAGACCGATGGTCAGTCAGAGAGGACCATCCAGACCCTTGAGGATTTGTTGTGAGGTGATGTGTTAGATTGGAGACAAGGATGGTCAGATTACCTCCCAATAGTTGATTTCTCATACAACAACAGCTGACATGCATCTATTGGGATGGCCTCTTATGAGGCACTATATGGGTGTAGATGTCGTGCACCTTTATGTTGGAATGAGTCTAGCAGTACCAGTGGGATAGCATCAGAAAAGATTCAGGATGCTATGGCTCGAGTAGCGTTGTTTAGGAAGTGGATGATGGCGGCACAGTCACCAGAAGTCGTATGTAGACAAGAGGCGCCGGCCTCTAGAGTTTAGAATAGGAGCTGAGGTCTGGTTGAGAGTGTCTCCGACGCGTGGCGTCAGACGTTTTGGCATAAAGGGGAAGCTGAGTCCCCGATATGTCGGTCCTTTCGAGATACTGGATAAAGTTGGGAGGGCAACCTACAAATTAGCATTGCCTCCAAGGTTAGAGGGTGTTCACCTTGTGTTCCATGTGTCTCAGCTGAGGGAGTATATACCAGATCCGAGATGCACTGTAAGTCATGATGATTTAGTGGTCGAGGTAGACCACATATTCGTTGAATATCCTGTTGCAGTCTTAGAAAGAGATATAAGACGTTTATGCTTGAAGAACATTCTGATGATGAGAGTATAATGACTAAGACGAGGCCACCTGAGTGACTGAGGATAGTATCCATTGGAACTAATCCGATTTTATGCAGAGAAGGCTGCACCGTAGACTTGCTGAGCAAGCCATGGTTGTATATTATGATATATATGATGATGTGATTATGTGATTATGTGATATGTGATGTTCTCTTCCATGCTAGATTATTGGTGATCCTAGTGGATCTTGTTATGTTAGGGCGAGTTATGTTATGGCTTGAGAAGTTTTACCTCCAAGCCCTCGAGCGATGATTTTACCATTGGAGAAGTTCTACCTCCATACCATCGTGTGTAGGTCAGCTAGAGATGATTCTACCTTCATGCTGTAGAATGAGATTAGGTTTAGTTGGAGATGATATTACCTCCATGTTTGGGATTTAGGTATATAGATATCTGGAGATGTTCTTCCTCGATACGCTCATTTGTGATTTTGAGATGTGTTTCCTCCTTGACGATGAGTTGGTAGCTGGAGATGTTTTTCCTCCATGCCCTTGTGATGTGAGCCAGTTGGAGGTGTATTTCCTCCATAATGTTATAGTGATTATAGTTCTTGGAGATGTTTTCCTCCATGGTGTGATTAAGGATATAGTTGCCAGAGATGTTTTACCTTTGTACCTTTGGGATAGGATTAGACTACTGGAGATGTTTTACCTCCATGCTGTTAGCATGAAATATTGTGATATTTTAGGCACGTTTTCTAAGTGTATTTGATTCATATTGATAGTCATTGATTGAGCATTGATGCATTTGTGAGCTACTTTGTCTATAATGTCGATATAGAGATCTACACAAGCTTTATGTTGATTATAGGTGATTGAGAGCTATTTCCGAACGGAATTGAGCAAGGATGAGTTTGATTGAGTATGTCCATGGATTGAGGACATTCCTAGGAGCTAAGGGAATGCCAACTTGAAGAATGCACGAGGCTAGGGAAGAATCACGTTCTTGCCCTAAACCACGCTCTAAAATACGGCCGTACCACTTTCCACGTTCAAGTCCACGGCCGTGGAACCATGGCCAGGGAAGCGTGGTTCATTCCAGTCACTTCTACGGCCGTGGAGAAGATGATTCAAACCGTGTTGATTTCCACGCTCTAAATTACGGCCGTGGAACCCTTCCACGACCGTGATCTTGGCGATATTTTTCGCCATATTTTAAGCCACGATCTCCTACGCAATTGGGCCGGGCCGATATTTTATCTTACACTATAAAAGGACGGACGAAGAGAGATTCCGTCACCTCGCTTTACACATTCGCTTACGCATAGACGCATCTGACACTTGCGCTTGGAATTGCCCTAATTTCGCATTTGGCGGAGATTGTGTTGAGAGATTTTTGGCGCATTGCTATTGCGATTTCCGGATTGACGGAAGATCGAAGATTCGGAAGATTGTTCGCAAGGAGATTTCGCTTCTTGCTTAGGTTTGATTTAGAAGACGGATTGACATCCAGTTCTTCCTTCTTATCTAAGATTTGTGTTTGTTTGTTCTATTCCGAATCTAGTGACGATTATTGTTCTTGATTGTGACTTTGAGATTGATTTGAAGTTTATTGAAGGTTTTCGGAAGTTTTCATCTTTCAAACTTTTAATTCTTGAATTTGATATCAATATGACTATTGTTGGCTAAAAACCCTTAACAATTCTAAGGTGAAGGGTTGATAGTTGTGGCTTAGATGATGATAGATCGTTCGTAAACATATTGGATCCTGAGAGTTAGAGAGAATCGCCGACGAACCCTAATCCACGGTCTGTTCTTGAGCTTCTACGGCCGTGGAACTCAAGAACTAGCCGTAATTTTGTGTTAAGTTACGAACTTGCTTTTACTTTAATCCAAAGTTAAAGATTTGCTTTAACTTAGTCTTGGCTTGCCTTTTCTAGGTGGTAGTGAAGCTTCAACAACCTCTACCTCGATTGTGAGTGTCACAACCTTAATCGGTTTAGTTAGTCTTGATCCTTGGATTACAAGTTTGGGTATTTGACATTAATTCTCATCTTTAGAACCTTTCTATATTGAAGCCTCAACAACCTTTATAGAGAGTGTCTTGTAGGTGAGTTATATAAGGTTTTTGGAACTTCACCGTACGATTACTTTACATTAGCATACCTTTGCATATCTTAACTCTGTCCTTATATCATTAGTATATCTTGAATCGATTGCCACAGCTGGATACTTGGATCTTTAGGATTGTTGTTTTCCCAATACTTGAAAAGCTTCTTACATTTACTCGCTTGATAATCTATAATTGAATTTGTTCCCCCCAAATCCCTGTGTTCGATACTCTGGAATTCTTGCTTAACTACGTCGATCCGTACACTGCGGGTTCGCTTGCTTGATTTCTAGTTTTATAATTAAAGCTTATTTGCACGCACGCTAAGTGGCGAACACATGCCTTTGGGATAGCGTTATGATCCTGTTTTCTGGAGTTGATGATTCCTCCATGCTTATGTTTTGAGGTCATAGATTGTTATAGGTTGATACCTTTGAACGGAGATGTGATACCTCCGATAGAGACAGTGTTTATACCTCGGCGTATGGGTCCGAGAGGATGTGGGAATTGCTCAAGTTTCGGGACGAAAGCTTTTTTAAGGGGTGTGTGATGTAATAGCTAGGATTTCCGAATTCTAATTAATGTTGATTAACTTAATCGTTGATAGTAATTGACATATAACTCGCGAAGATTTCACAAGTGATGAGTATGAGTCCCACCGTTATGTTTCCAGCGTAATTTTGGACGTTTGAGGATATTTTTACTTTTTTCCCCGGGTAATTAGTTTTACCCTCCGGTGTTATTTGGAGCATTTGGGAGTTCCAATTAATAAAAATGCAGTTGAGAGAAATGATCAGGACATCGGATATGTCCTAGATATGAAATAACATGGAGAGGGAAAACGGATAAAAGAGTCGTTATTCCGATTCTTAGCGGTTAAGAAATGTGGCTTAGGAATGCCCCTTTTACGAGATAGATATGTATTAACTATCCTGAAACCGAAATTTCTATTCCAATTTGGTAAAATTTGGAGACCGAAAAATATAACCGCGTTTCAATTGAATATTTTGGTTAAACTATATAAGTATATATATATATATATATATATATATATATATATATATATATATATATATATATATATATATATATATATATATTTAAACATATATTAAAGTACATAAATTATATATATATTAAAGGATATATTAGAAGAAGGCGGCTATCAATGTCTTCATCATCCATACATTTGCAATTTACATTTGCAATTTGCAAATAAGTGAAGTCGAGAAAGTAACCATGTCCTTCGCTCAAACTTCAACCACACATAGATCATTCGTCTTGAATCCTTTTTCAGATCCGATTGTACCATCGAGTTCCTTATCTTGTTCTCTTCAGCTTGGTACCAAGTTAATTCCCGTTTGTTAGCTTTTTGGTTAAACCTCCGTTTATCGCTATCGGAACGCCGACGGACCACCGCAAGTCATCAAACGTAAGGTTTCATATCGTGCTCTTACTGCCCGTATCGCTTGGATTCCGTATGTTCTTCCGGATCGTATATCGTGTTAGTAACGAATAAGTTATGAATTTATTCGTTTTCCGTATTGCGGGTTAGTATAAATTGACCTTAAGTTTGTTAAAATGGATAATTGGAAATTTCAATTATGCTCGTTACATTATTCTGGTAATTATGGGTTTTTAGTTTGATGATGATATCATGAGTTGGATATGTGCCCTGATGTGGCTTTAAGGTTTAGCATGTTATTCGAGGCTTAGGATGATTATGATCCCTATGGATCCCTTTGGGTCTAGGTGTGACCCTTTGCTTGATAAGAGATGTGATATCTCTTTATGCCTTATATATAGGTTGTATTGTTCCTCCAGTATTGAGGTGATCGAGTTGTGGTTGAGCTTTATACGAGGTTGAGGTAAGTCCGTAGGACTTACTTAGCTACCATCCCTATATTGGGTGTTTGCATGAGTGGTGTGTGCTTTATATGTTTGCTATGATAGCATGAGTTGTTGTTTTTATCGACCTATGTTCTATTGACTGCCACACTGCGTGGCTGTGATAACCATTCCCTTTCATCCCGCTGTGGAGTTTGGGAGGTTCTTTGATGTCGGGCCAGACTGGTTTTGAGTTAATGGTATTAAATAAAGATAATAAATGGGTAAATGTGTGATAGCATGCTGATGTGTTTATCATTCATGATTGTGCTTGTGCTTATGCACTACCTTATATATGTATGGTTAGTTAACGGTTTCATACCGTGTTGTAGATGTTTGCAGGTTTGACGTTGTTGAGTGATCTGGCAGGGTGACAGGCTGAGGACTCTCGTACATTAGGTGGTTGGATTGGGATGTCTTGTTTCCCCTCATGTGTGAGGATGTTGTTTATACTCGGCTACGTTGTCTTTACCTTTGAGTTGTATTGTTTATACATTTTTATGTATTTGTTTTATATCTGTCTGTGTCATGTTGTAAGGTCCAGTGAACTTGTTGTCAGGCTAGGATCAGGATCCACTGTGAGATCCTAGCCCAATGTGACACTCCGAGTCCCGCGGATTCGGGGCGTTACATGAGATCCTAGAGTTGGTATTGTGTTTATCACTCCTTATGGCGGCTTAGTGCCATACTCCTTCGCTCTTTTAAAGACTTGCACAAACAATGTGGCAGAATATGAGGCACTAATAATCGGTCTTGAAATAGCTCTTGTGTTGCATATTGATCCATTAAAAGTGTTTGGTGATTCTCCATTGATCATTAGACAAATAAATGGACAATATGAAGTAAAGCACCCAAACTTAGTTCCTTTACATGAAAGAGCAAAATGTCTCATGCAACAATTTCAACAAATAGAGGTAATGCATGTGTCAAGATCCGAAAATGATAAGGCTAATGCCCTAGACAAATTAGCGGCATTCCGAACACTACCTTATGAAAGAGAGATTCAAATCACAATTGGGGAGCGTCATTTGCTTTCATTTGCTTTAGACCGATTCAACTCAACCGAAGAAGTGCATGTTGCCTCGGTATATGAGATTGATGAAGACCCTGATTGGCGACAATCAATCATTGAATATCTTCAACATGGGATTTTACCTGATGATGCCAAAAAGAAAGTGGATATCAAACGGCGGGCACCACGTTTCTTGTTGAAAAATGATACCTTGTATCGTAGAGCCTTTTATAGTGCTTCGGTGTTTTTCAAAAGAAGAAGCAAAATATATTCTCACATAAACTCATGCCGGAGTATGTGGGACACATCAAGGTGGTCCTAAGTTAGCCGATCAAGTCAAAGGGCTAGGCTATTATTGGCCGACCATGGTGAAAGACGCAATGAATTTTGCTAAGACGTGTCATGCGTGTCAAATTCATGGTGATTTCATTCATCAACCTCCTCAACTCCTCCATCCGACAATCTTGTCTTGGCCCTTCAATGAATGGGGTCTTGATGTTGTAGGGCCTATAAATCCGTCATCTTCACGGGGTCATCAATACATTTTGGCCGCAACTGGTTATTTCTCCAAATGGCCTGAAGCTTTACCGTTGAAAGTAGTGGGGGCAAACGAAGTTGCCAACTTTATCAGAATCCATGATATGGAGTTCCTTTGAAGATAATATCAGACAATTCCCCCTATTTCAAAAATCAAGTAATGGTGAAACTAGCTGAAAAATTCGGTTTCAAACACAGTTTTTAATCAAGCTACAATCCATCTTTGAATGGTCAAGCTGAAGCATTTAATAAGGTCCTATACAAAATTTCTCAAGAAGATTGTGTCAAAATAAAAAAAGAGATTGGCATGAAAGATTGCATGAAGCATTATGGGCATACCGGACAACAATTCTTACATCTACGAGATGTACGCCATAAAACATGGTATTTGGACCTGTTTAGACGTTTTATCTTCAATAATCTGCATGTTTGGATGTATATTTTGTGATTATTTTGTCGTTTCATCTACCTTTACGGGAATCAAGGTCTACACCAAATTTCGTTGTAATCGTAGGTAAAATGGCACGTTTTGCATCAAAATGGAGCTAAAGGAGCTAAGGAGTCATTGGAACTACATTCAGGAGTTTAAGGAAGAACCCATGAAGCATGGAATTGAATTAAAGATTTACTTTGGACCAGATTTGAGAGATTTCACCTTCAGCTGAGATTCATCTCGGTTGACCATAGAATCACCTCGACCGAGGTGATCTAGAGGAGCGCCTCGACCGAGGCAAACACTCTGATGCGGCAAGATATATTTTATTTGGCTGAGATCTTTTATTTTTGGAAGGAGAGATCTTATGTTTTTGGGCTGGATTTCTGGGAGGAAGATAATATATTTTAGGGATCTATTTATGAGATATGGATATATTTTATTAGGAAATTATCTTTTTAAGATATTTTATCTTTGGAAGATAATTCTCCTATATAAAGGCTTGGATTTTCCACAAGTTCAACCATGCTTAGGGGGCTGATAGCATCCAGCAATTAAGGGATTTTTTTCCAAAGTTTTGAAGGAAGGAAGATTGAAGATCAATCTAGGAAGGATTGATAGCTTATTATAGCTTTTGTGAAGGGTTTTGTAAGATTTTCTTACATTCCCTTTTGTTTGATTGTCTTGTTGGATTTGTGATCCAAGGAACGCTTATTTGTTTGATATTTGATTCAGTTATTGAAGCCTTGTTCTTAAGGTTTTTGTGTTCAAATATTCATTCTTCTCCCGTATATTTGATTATTGCTTTCATGATGATGAGTGGCTAATTTCCTTGTGCGATTCTAAGGTGATTGGCTGAAGGTTGTGGGAAAAACAATGATAGAATAATCTTAAATTCCAGTAGGACCGCAAAAACTCGAGTCTTTATCCTTAACCTTATAACATCTCGTTCAGTCGATGAACATCTCGGCCGGGGTGGAACTTGACTGACCGAGGTGACCTTTCTGATTCGTAACTGAGAGTTAAGTGTTCGAGTTTGCCAAATCCTATTCTTATTACACCTTTCCTGGTTCAATGCAAGCTTAGGATGAGACTTACCCGGTAATTCCTTTGTTTGTTTAACAAAGAGCATAAGTGTAGGTAATAAAGGTTTATTTATCCTTTGTTGTGGTTTGAGTGTGCCTTCCTCCCATCTTTGTGAGTTAGCCTGAGACTTACCCGGTAAAGGTTGATTCTATTCCCTTAGTTGGTGTGTTGGTTGAGATTATAGTTCCTTTCCTTAGTACCTTGAGACTTACCCGGTAATAGGTTCTTTGGCTCGGGATTGAGAGTAGTGAGACTTACCCGGTGATCTATTCCACTTTAGTAACACCTTTCCTTTTGCAAAAACCTCAGCTTTGTCCGTTAATCTTGAGATCTTGAGTTGGAACCACAACTAGATGCTTTAATCCCTAGAATTTGCATATTTCCTTAATTAACTATATTATCATCTTTGATTGCTTTAGTTGCTTTTGTGGTTAGTTGTAATATTGACAACCTATACTTGCTTTGTTTCACCGAAGTCCTTGAGATCGACACCCCGGAATTCTTGCTTTTACTACGATTGACCCGTACACTGCGGCTTCGCATCCTTGTTTTAAGCAATACATCTTGGGTTATAAATTTAAATCTTGCACACACCATTTGGAGTGAACAAGTTTTTGGCGCCGTTGCCAGGGACTTGGTCTAGACCGAGCCGGTTACGTTTGTCTTTCGGGGCTGTTGCCCCTCTTATTACTAACCACTCTACTTAAGTGACTTTCGCAGGTTCTTTTTCTTAGGTTTATGCGAAGAACCCGTGTTGGGAAGGAAATCGTTCCTTACGATCCCGAACCAGAAAAGACATGTAAGAGACGCTTGAAAGAAGCGAAAATGGCCAACCAAGACAATCGTGATCTTGAGGCCGAATTGAAGGAGGCAATGGAACAACTGCGCCTCAAGAGGGAAGAACTGCAGCGCGAAAGGGAGGAAAATCGCACCCGAGCTGCAGAGATTGAAACAGATATGGGTGAGTTACGAGCTCGGATTCTGCATCGACCAAATCCTCAACCGAGGTAGGACCCCGTTCTAGTTTCCCCGGCCGATATACTTCCACCTCGGATGCTAGTCCGAGATGTTCTTTTTGCAGGTATTCCACAGACCCTAGGGCAGAGGATGGACCCAAACCAGCAAGTGAGGCGTCTAGGAGTCAACCTAGGAGATCCAGCGGAGCATGATTATGAACTTCGACCGCAAGTTCTTTCCATGATTCGCCAATGCTAGTTCGGAGGTCTAGAAAGGGAATCTCCACATCAACATCTACAAAACTATGAGATCTTGATGGAGACCTTGAAACCTTCAAGAGTGGAAAATAATAATTACAAGTTAAGGCCTTTTTACTTTTCTTTGATGAAGCTTGGGGATTTATTGAAAAACAAGCTTTGCACATGGAGAAGTACTCACACCAAGGAGCTGAAAATTGAGTTAAGAGAGTTAATTTCCAAGAAGCTCCATCAAATGATAATCAACTTACCTCCCTCAAAAATGATGTGAAGTAATTAAAGGAACTTTTGGTTTCTCACACCAAGAAAGAAGAGGAAGGATATCAAGGCTCAAGGAACAACAATGGTTACCGGAACAACAACGGTTCCCGGAACAACAACTACAACAACAATAGAGGATCCAACAGCAATAATTGGAGACCAAACTATCAAAATTCGGGTAACTCTTACTCTAACTCCAATTCGAACAACTCTTCTAACCCTTTCCTTTCTTCTTCTTCTTCTTCTACTCCATTGAAGAGCCAGGAGCCTGGATCAAGCTCGTCCCAGCCAGAAAAGAAAGATGCAGTGCTGAACGCTATCTTGATCAAGCTCAATGCTATGGAGACGTCCATGACCTCATTTTCGAAGGCACAAAAAGCCTTAGAACAACAATTCTTTAATAAGGCGAATGAAGCGCCAAGAGATCCAAGGAAGCTTCTAGCAAGGACAAAGAGCAACCCCAATGGACAGATCATGGCAATAACGACGAGAACTGGACTGAAAACTGCAGATCCAGTGCCTCGGTCGATGCCAGTGAAGAACACCTTGGTCCAGGTACAGATGAAGAACTCTTCGACCGAGATACCATCCGAGGTGATGCCACAGAAAGAGTCGGACAAGACTCAAGTGTATGTCCCGCCCCCCTGCATATAAACCACCACTTTCATTCCCCTAGTCAAGGGCCAGAGCACATCTAGACAAGCACTTTGGTAAGTTCCTTGACTTGATGAATAAACTACATATTAATATCCCTTTCCTTGATGCTACTCTAGGGATGCCCGCATATGTGAAGTTCTTAAAAGAGATTCTATCAAGCAAGAGGAAGCTGGAAGACTTTGGTGAAGTAAGGATGACATTTAAATCCTCCGAGCTCATTCAAATCATGAAGGAAAAGATGCCACCCAAGTTAAGGGATCCCGACTCGTTTTGCATTCCCATTCAAGTTGGGGATGTCACTTGTGAAGCGTTGTGTGATCTAGGAGCCAGCGTGAGCATCATTCCGCTGGAGTTATGTGTGAGGATCGGACTTGTAGAGCCCAAGCCGGTGAAGATACGATTATACATGGTGGACCGCTCCATTACCCATCCCGTGGGCATTTTGGAAGACGTCCTAGTTAAGTTAGGTAACTTTTATTTACCTATAGACTTTGTTGTGCTTGACATTCACGCAGATTATCCCGTTCCTATAATTTTCGGGAGACCATTTCTAGGAATTTCGGGTTGCAATGTGGATTGTAAGAACGCCAAGTTGCAATTCAACATTGGCGGTGATCAAGTTGAGTTTGCATTGCTTGTGGCAATGAATGGAGAGTCGTTTAGGAGATGATATCTTCAACATTTATGATGAAGAAGAATCAAGAGAGTTTGTGAGCTTTATCCTTATTAATGATCCACTTGAGAGAGTTATTAGTTTTAGCTTAATGGAGGAAGGTATAGATGTTTCTTGTGATGCAGATATACAAAGCTTAAGGGCGCTGGAAGAAGATCCAAGAGCTAAGATTGAAAAATTAATCCAGGAGAAGAGAGTCTCTAGTTTCGGTCCCAGTTGCAGTACCTCGACCGAAGCACTTTCTGGACCAAGCGAGGTGTTCTTGACTGAAGAACATCTCGGCCACCCTCTCAGGACCTCGACCGAGATCCCAAGCAAGATGATGTCAACTGAGACTTCTGAGAGTCCAGCTCTTCGATCTAAGTCTACTCCACTAGAAAGAGGAAGCGAGGATCCCCCTCAGAAAGCACCCCCAGTTGTGGAGCTTAAATAACTCCCGAGTTACTTGAGGTATGTTTTTCTTGGACCGGATTCTACTTATCCCGTCATCGTTAGTACTTCCCTCTCCGAATCTGAATTATCTAAACTGATGCATGTCCTGAGAAAGCATCGAAAGGCTTTGGGTTATACTATTGATGATCTTATTGGCATTAAGCCTTCTTTCTACATGCATAGAATTCTAATGGAGGATGATCATAAGACTTCACAGGAACCTCAAAGACGGTTAAATCCGATCAGGAAAGAGGTTGTGAAGAAAGAAATTCTTAAGTTGTTGGATGCAGGTATTATATTTCCTATCTCGGACAGCAAGTGGGTGAGCCCAGTGCATGTAGTTCCGAAGAAAGGAGGGATGACCATTGTGATAAATAAGAACAACGAGTTGATCCCAACTAGGACCGTCACGGGCTGGAGGGTGTGCATCGATTATAGAAAGCTGAACGTGGCCACTCGGAAGGACCATTTTCCACTTCCCTTCATCGATCAAATGCTCGAACGGTTAGCCCAGCATTCACATTTTTGCTATTTATATGGTTATAGTGGCTTCTTTCAGATTCTTATCCATCCGGATGATCAAGAGAAGACCACTTTCACTTGTCCATGGGGGACATTCGCTTACAGGAGGATGCCATTTGGATTATGTAATGCACCCGC
This sequence comes from Fagopyrum esculentum, assembly GCA_033239045.1. Taxonomy (NCBI): domain Eukaryota; kingdom Viridiplantae; phylum Streptophyta; class Magnoliopsida; order Caryophyllales; family Polygonaceae; genus Fagopyrum; species Fagopyrum esculentum. The sequence goes on from BSUD01000007.1 coordinate 124,710,040, forward strand.
TAACTTCCAGCGATGCATGATGGCTATCTTTTCCGAGTATATAGAGGAGATCATGGAGGTATTTATGGATGATTTTTCAGTATATGGTTCCTCTTTTGGTGATTGTCTATCTAACCTTTCTCTAGTACTACAAAGATGTGAAGACACTAATCTCGTCTTGAATTGGAAGAAGTGTCACTTTATGGTTAATGAAGGCATCGTATTGGGACACCTCGTTTCCAACCGAGGTATTGAGGTCGATCGAGCTAAGATCGAGACTATTGAGAAACTTCCTCCCCCTTGTTCTATTAAGGGTGTGCGGAGTTTTCTCGGGCATGCAGGTTTTTATAGGAGATTCATCAAGGACTTCTCGAAGATTTCTAAACCACTAACTAAACTCTTGAATAAGGATGTTGTTTTTGAGTTTTCGCAGGAATGTCTTGATGCATTTTATAGAATTAAGGAAGCACTTATCTCCGCTCCCATTATCCAGCCTCCGGATTGGACCTTGCCCTTCGAGATCATGTGTGATGCGAGTGATGTGGCAGTAGGAGCGGTGCTTGGACAAAAGAAGGATGGCCGGACCACCACCATTTACTAAGCTAGCAAGACGTTGGACGAAGCCCAGCGTAACTACGCCACCACCGAAAAGGAGCTATTGGCGGTTGTATATGTCTTTGAGAAATTTCGATCCTACTTAGTCGGAGCGAAAGCTATTGTTATACTGACCATGCAGCTATTCGTTACTTGCTTGCTAAGAAGGATGCTAAGCCACGTCTTATGTGATGGATTCTCTTGCTTCAAGAGTTTGACCTAGAGATCCGCGATAAGAAGGGATCCGAAAATTCTGTTACGGATCACTTTAGCCGGTTACCTCCCTCTTCACGCGATAAGGACGAACCACCCATAGACGATTCATTCCCCGATGAGCACTTGCACTTGCTGGAACGTTTGATAGATTTCCTTATCTCACCCCACGATGAAGATGAAGTATGGGGTGACGACACCTTCCCGCATGTTTAGAGATGACGTACGGTCCAACTAGCGACCTTAAACCAAGCGCTTCTTGGGAGGCAACCCAACGTATTGATTTCTTTATAGAGAGTGTCTTGTAGGTGAGTTATATAAGGTTTTTGGAACTTCACCGTACGATTACTTTACATTAGCATACCTTTGCATATCTTAACTCTGTCCTTATATCATTAGTATATCTTGAATCGATTGTCACAGCTGGATACTTGGATCTTTAGGATTTGTGTTTTCCCAATACTTGAAAAGCTTCTTACATTTACTCGCTTGATAATCTATAATTGAATTTGTTCCCCCCAAATCCCTGTGTTCGATACTCTGGAATTCTTGCTTAACTACGTCGATTCGTACACTGCGGGTCCGCTTGCTTGATTTCTAGTTTTATAATTAAAGCTTATTTGCACGCACGCTAAGTGGCGAACACATGCCTTTGGGATAGCGTTATGATCCTGTTTTCTGGAGTTGATGATTCCTCCATGCTTATGTTTTGAGGTCATAGATTGTTATAGGTTGATACCTTTGAACGGAGATGTGATACCTCCGATAGAGACAGTGTTTATACCTCGGCATATGGGTCCGAGAGGATGTGGGAATTGCTCAAGTTTCGGGACGAAAGCTTTTTTAAGGGGTGTGCGATGTAATAGCTAGGATTTCCGAATTCTAATTAATGTTTATTAACTTAATCGTTGAAAGTAATTGACATATAACTCGCGAAGATTTCACAAGTGATGAGTATGAGTCCCACCGTTATGTTCCCAGCGTAATTTCGAACGTTTGAGGATATTTTTACTTTTTTCCCCGGGTAATTAGTTTTACCCTCTGGTGTTATTTGGAGCATTTGGGAGTTCCAATTAATAAAAAATGCAATTGAGAGAAATGATCAGGACATCGGATATGTCCTAGATATGAAATAACATGGAGAGGGAAAACGGACAAAAGAGTCGTTATTCCGATTCTTAGCGGTTAAGAAATGTGGCTTAGGAATGCCCCTTTTACGAGATAGATATGTAATAACTATCCTGAAACCGGAATTTCTATTCCAATTTGGTAAAATTTGGAGACCGAAAAATATAACCGCGTTTCAATTGAATATTTTGGTTAAACTATATATATATATATATATATATATATATATATATATATATATATATATATATATATATATATATATATATATATATATATATATATATATATATATATATTTGAATGAAGTCGGCTGTGCATATCACCCATCACAATTTTATATATATATATATTTAAAATTATATTAAAGTACATAAATTATATATATATTAAAGGATATATTAGAAGAAGGCGGCTATCAATGTCTTCATCATCCATACATTTGCAATTTGCAAATAAGTGAAGTCGAGAAATTAACCATGTCCTTTGCTCAAACTTCAACCACACATAGATCATTCGTCTTGAATCCTTTTTCAGATCCGATTGTACCATCGAGTTCCTTATCTTGTTCTCTTCAACTTGGTACCAAGTTAATTCCCGTTTGTTAGCTTTTTGGTTAAACCTCCGTTTATCGCTATCGGAACGCCGACGGACCACCGCAAGTCATCAAACGTAAGGTTTCATATCGTGCTCTTACTGCCCGTATCGCTAGGATTCCGTATGTTCTTCCGGATTGTATATCGGGTTAGTAACGAATAAGTTATGAATATATTTGTTTTCCGTATTGAGGGTTAGTATAAATTGACCTTAAGTTTGTTAAAATGGATAATTGGAAATTTCAATTATGCTCGTTACATTATTCTGGTAATTATGGGTTTTTAGTTTGATGATGATATCATGAGTTGGATATGTGCCCTGATGTGGCTTTAAGGTTTAGCATGTTATTCGAGGCTTAGGATGATTATGATCCCTATGGATCCCTTTGGGTCTAGGTGTGACCCTTTGCTTAATAAGAGATGTGATATCTCTTTATGCCTTATCTATAGGTTGTATTGTTCCTCCAGTATTGAGGTGATCGAGTTGTGGTTGAGCTTTATATGTGGTTGAGGTAAGTCCGTAGGACTTACTTAGCTACCATCCCTATATTGGGTGTTTGCATGTGTGGTGTGTGCTTTATATGTTTGCTATGATAGCATGAGTTGTCGTTTTTATCGACCTATGTTCTATTGACTGCCACACTGCGTGGCTGTGATAACCATTCCCTTTCATCCCGCTGTGGAGTCTGGGAGGTTCTTTAATGTCGGGCCAGACTGGTTTTGAGTTAATGGTATTAAATAAAGATAATAAATGGGTAAATGTGTGATAGCATGCTGATGTGTTTATCATTCATGATTGTGCTTGTGCTTATGCACTACCTTATATATGTAAGGTTAGTTAACGGTTTCATACCGTGTTGTAGATGTTTGCAGGTTAGACGTTGTTGAGTGATCTGGCAGGGTGACAGGCCGAGGACTCTCGTACATTAGGTGGTTGGATTGGGATGTCTTGTTTCCCTTCATGTGTGACGATGTTGTTTATACTCGGCTACGTTGTCTTTACCTTTGAGTTGTATTGTTTATACATTTTTATGTATTTGTTTTATATCTGTCTGTGTCATGTTGTAAGGTCCAGTGAACTTGTTGTCAGGCTAGGATCAGGATCCACTGTGAGATCCTAGCCCAATGTGACACTCCGAGTCCCGCGGATTCGGGGCGTTACATGAGATCCTAGAGTTGGTATTGTGTTTATCACTCCTTATGGCGGCTTAGTGTCATACTCCTTCGCTCTTTTAAAGACTTGCACAAACAATGTGGCAGAATATGAGGCACTAATAATCGGTCTTGAAATAGCTCTTGTGTTGCATATTGATCCATTAAAAGTGTTTGGTGATTCTCCATTGATCATTAGACAAATAAATGGACAATATGAAGTAAAGCACCCAAACTTAGTTCCTTTACATGAAAGAGCAAAATGTCTCATGCAACAATTTCAACAAATAGAGGTAATACATGTGTCAAGATCCGAAAATGATAAGGCTAATGCCCTAGAAAAATTAGCGGCATTCCGAACACTACCTTATGAAAGAGAGATTCAAATCACAATTGGGGAGCGTCATTTGCTTTCATTTGCTTTAGACCGATTCAACTCAACCGAAGAAGTGCATGTTGCCTCGGTATATGAGATTGATGAAGACCCTGATTGGCGACAATCAATCATTGAATATCTTCAACATGGGATTTTACCTGATGATGCCAAAAAGAAAGTGGATATCAAACGGCGGGCACCGCGTTTCTTGTTGAAAAAGGATACCTTGTATCGTAGAGCCTTTTATAGTGCTTCGGTGTTTATCAAAAGAAGAATCAAAATATATTCTCACATAAACTCATGCCGGAGTATGTGGGACACATCAAGGTGGTCCTAAGTTAGCCGATCAAGTCAAAGGGCTAGGCTATTATTGGCCGACCATGGTGAAAGACGCAATGAATTTTGCTAAGACGTGTCATGCGTGTCAAATTCATGGTGATTTCATTCATCAACCTCCTCAACTCCTCCATCCGACAATCTTGTCTTGGCCCTTCAATGCATGGGGTCTTGATGTTGTAGGGCCTATAAATCCGTCATCATCACGGGGTCATCAATACAGTTTGGCCGCAACTGGTTATTTCTCCAAATGGCTTGAAGCTTTACCGTTGAAAGTAGTGGGGGCAAACGAAGTTGCCAACTTTATCAGAATCCATGATATGGAGTTCCTTTGAAGATAATATCAAAAAATTCCCCCTATTTCAAAAATCAAGTAATGGTGAAACTAGTTGAAAAATTCGGTTTCAAACACAGTTTTTAATCAAGCTACAATCCATCTTCGAATGGTCAAGCTGAAGCATTTAATAAGGTCCTATACAAAATTTCTCAAGAAGATTGTGTCAAAATAAAAAAAGAGATTGGCATGAAAGATTGCATGAAGCATTATGGGCATACCGGACAACAATTCTTACATCTACGAGATGTACGCCATAAAACATGGTATTTGGACCTGTTTAGACGTTTTATCTTCAATAATCTGCATGTTTGGATGTATATTTTGTGATTATTTTGTCGTTTCATCTACCTTTACGGGAATCGAGGTCTACACCAAATTTCGTTGTAATCGTAGGTAAAATGGCACGTTTTGCATCAAAATGGAGCTAAAGGAGCTAAGGAGTCATTGGAACTACATTCAGGAGTTTAAGGAAGAACCCATGAAGCATGGAATTGAATTAAAGATTTACTTTGGACCAGATTTGAGAGATTTCACCTTCAGCTGAGATTCATCTCGGTTGACCATAGAATCACCTCGACCGAGGTGATCTAGAGGAGCGCCTCGACCGAGGCAAACACTCTGATGCGGCAAGATATATTTTATTTGGCTGAGATCTTTTATTTTTGGAAGGAGAGATCTTATGTTTTTGGGCTGGATTTCTGGGAGGAAGATAATATATTTTAGGGATCTATTTATGAGATATGGATATATTTTATTAGGAAATTATCTTTTTAAGATATTTTATCTTTGGAAGATAATTCTCCTATATAAAGGCTTGGATTTTCCACAAGTTCAACCATGCTTAGGGGGCTGATAGCATCCAGCAATTAAGGGATTTTTTTCCAAAGTTTTGAAGGAAGGAAGATTGAAGATCAATCTAGGAAGGATTGATAGCTTATTATAGCTTTTGTGAAGGGTTTTGTAAGATTTTCTTACATTCCCTTTTGTTTGATTGTCTTGTTGGATTTGTGATCCAAGGAATGCTTATTTGTTTGATATTTGATTCAGTTATTGAAGCCTTGTTCTTAAGGTTTTTGTGTTAAAATATTCATTCTTCTCCCGTATATTTGATTATTGCTTTCATGATGATGAGTGGCTAATTTCCTTGTGCGATTCTAAGGTGATTGGCTGAAGGTTGTGGGAAAAACAATGATAGAATACTCTTAAATTCTAGTAGGACCCCGAAAACTCGAGTCTTTATCCTTAACCTTAGAATATCTCATTCAGTCGATGAACATCTCGGCCGGGGTGGAACTTGACTGACCGAGGTGACCTTTCTGATTCGTAACTGAGAGTTAAGTGTTAGATTTTGACAAATCCTATTCTTATTACACCTTTCCTGGTTCAATGCAAGCTTAGGATGAGACTTACCCGGTAATTCCTTTGTTTGTTTACCAAAGATCATAAGTGTAGGTAATAAAGGTTTATCCTTTATTGGGGTTTGAGTGTGCCTTCATCCCATCTTTGTGAGTTAGCCTGAGACTTACCCGGTAAAGGTTGATTCTATTCCCTTAGTTGGTGTGTTGGTTTGAGATTATAGTTCCTTTCCTTAGTACCTTGAGACTTACCCGGTAATAGGTTCTTTGGCTCGGGATTGAGAGTAGTGAGACTTACCCGGTGATCTATTCCAATTTAGTAACACCTTCCCTGTGCAAAAACCTCAGCTTTGTCCGCTAATCTAGAGATCTTGAGTTGGAACCACAACTAGACGCTTTAATCTCTAGAATTTGCATATTTCCTTAATTGACTATATTGTCATCTTCGATTTCTTTAATTGCTTTTGTGGTTAGTTGTAATATTGATAACCTATACTTGCTTTGTTTCACCTACCTCCCTCTTCACACGAGAAGGACGAACCACCCATAGCCGATTCATTCCTCGATGAGCACTTACACTTGCTTGAACGTTTGATAGATTTCCTTATCTCACCCCACGATGAAGATGATGTATGAGGTAAGGACACCTTCCCACATGTTTAGAGATGACGTACGGTCGAGCTAGCGACCTTAAACCAAGCGCTTCTTGAGAGGCAACCCAAGATATTGTTTTCTTTTCTCTTTTCTTGTCTAGCTTTAGATAGTTTGCTTTTGCTTTGCTTTGTTTTTGGCGTCCTAGACAGAAAACAGGTAATCTCTAAGGAAGGAATGCAACCCAGGAGCAACATTGGAAGGACAGAAGTTCAAGAGATGTAGAAGACGGAGTTTGACTGAGACACATCTCGGTTGCTGTCACAGCACCTCGACCGAGATGATTCTTGAGCAACCGAGGCGACTAGGGCTGACACATTCCACCTCGGTCCAGTCGGGACCACCTCGACCGAAGTGATAGCAGATTCACTGAGGGGTATAAAAAGGGGAATGGTTTCTCTCTTTTCCCTCCCTCACCTTCTCGACCGCGGCGCTAATCTCACCTCGCTTCTTCGATTCTCACTTGTTTTCGACGTTTTTTTCTTCGGTTCTGAGACGAAAGGCTAGAGGAACGAAGTACCAGCAAGAAACTGCAACAAAAACGCCTCGAATCGACCGAATTTGGGGTAACAAAACCGAAAACCCTAACTTTTCGTCTTTCCTGATTTTGGAAGAAATTGGCTTTGGTTGCCAATTATTTTAGTTGGAAAAGGATAAAGTACCATGTAGGAACAATCTGTAGTGATATTGGGGGAAAAGATATAAATTCCAGAGAGTTGAAAAACGAACAGCTTCACACCTCGGTACAGTCGACCTGCGCCTCGGCCTAGGTGATTCTTGAGCTCTGACAAGCAACCGAGGTGCTCTGACAGAGAGAGAAAATGAGCTCTAGATCTGACAAACAGCTTGTCATGAGAGATGGGTCTTCCTCTTCTCCTTCTTCTTCTCGGCCTTCTGTACCGGTGATACACGAGCGTCACCAGGCCGACTACGACCGCATCTGTACGCGCCCAGTGGTTGCGCCGCGGTTTTTGGACATCTCCGCCTTTGATTGTTTACATGTTGTGGAGGATTTGAGACGGATGGTCTCGATGGTAGGGCTGGAGAAGTTTATAGAGATCAGAGCTTCGGCCTACCTCGAGCCCACACTAGAGTTTGTGAGCTCTGTGACTCACTTGCTTGCAAAGCAGGCATCAAGTACCGGTTGCTGAACCGGAATTATCTAGTACCAATGGACCAGTGGAGAGAGGTCTTCGGCTTCCCGACCCCGACAGTTACTGATTTCCCCTCTCGAGTTGTAGCTCGCCAGTTCTGGGGACAGATAGCTCACGTAGTTGAGCATGCTGATAGGTGGAGACCTGGAGACTCCAAGGAGCGGATCATCTTCCACCTCGCTTTCAGACTCGCCCACAGGATATTCAGCGAAACACTTCTGGCGTGTACTGAGATGTTAGCATGAAATATTGTGATATTTTAGGCACGTTTTCTAGATGTATTTCATCCATATTAGTGTTCATTGATAAAGCATTGAAGCAATTATGAGCTAGTTTATCTATGTTGTCGATATAGAGGTATACATAAGCTTTGTGTTGATTGTAGGTGAATAAGAGCTAAAACCGAAAGAATTAAGAGAGGATGGAGATGGATTGAGCACATCCAAGGATTGAGGACACCACAAAGAAGTTAAGGAAGATACTAGGATGAAGAATGGCACAAAACAAAGGGAATTACGAGCAACCTATGCTTCCACGCTCTAAAATACGGCCGTAATGAAGTCCACGCTCTAAACCACGGCCGTGGAACTTGGAAACATGAGCGTGGAGCATTCCAGAGAGTTAAACGGTATAAAGTACGATCGTGGAAGTTGTGAAGAACCGTAATCCAATTCCACGCTCTAAACCACAGGCGTGGAATTCCATATAATCGTGATTTAGACAATCTTTTGACGAATAAAATATAGAAACATTGTCTACGCACATGGGCAGGACACTTATTCTATCTTCCCCTATAAAAGGACTGAAGGAGGGAGATTTCGACACCTTCGCTTACGCCTGCTAGCACGTGCCTAGGGTTTCAGTTGGACGTGCGGAGATTGCCATTTTGCAACGGAGATTTGCAAAGGCTTGAAGAATTGGAAGTTGCGCTTTGTCCTTAGGTTTGATTAGAAGACGGATTGACATCCCGTTCTTCGTTCTTATTAAGGATTGTGATTTGTTTGTGTTATTCCAAATCTGATATACATCATTACCTTTGTTTGTTGATTTGAGATTGATTTGAAGTTTATTGAAGGTTTTCGAAGGTTTTCATCTTTCATTCTTCTAAATCTTGAATTTGATATCATAATGACTGTTGTTGGCTAAAACCCTTTAGCAATTCTAAGGTGAACGGTTGATAGTTGTGGCTTAGATGATGATAGATCGATCGTAAACAGATTGGACCCTGAGAGTTAGAGAGATTTCGCCGACGAGTCAGAATCACGGCCTGTTCTTGAGATTCCACGGCCGTGGAACTCAAGATCCACCCGTAATTTGTGTTGATTTACGAACCTTGCTTTTACTTTAATCCAAAGTTAAAGATTTGTTTTAACTTAGTCTTGGCTTGCCTTTTCTAGGTAGTAGTGAAGCCTCAACAACCTCTACTTTGATTTCGAGTGTCACAACCTTAATCGGTTTAGTTAGTCTTGATCCTTGGGTTACAAGTTTGGGTATTTGAGATCAATTCTTGTCTTTAGATCCTTTCTATATTGAAGCCTCAACAACCTTTATAGAGAGTGTCTTTAGATAAGTCATATAAAGCCTTGGAACTTCACCGTACATTGCTTTACCTTAGTATAGCTTTGCAACTCTTAACTCTGTCCTTAGTTCTTTAGTATATCGTGAATCGATTGCCACAATTAGATACCTGGATCTTTAGGGTTGTTGTTTTCCCAATATTTGCAAAGCTCATACATTTACTTGCTTGACGATCTATAACTGGATTTAACCCCCCAAATTCCTGTGTTCGATACTTTGGAATTCTTGCTTAATTACGTCGATCCGTACACTGCGGGTTCGCTTGCTTGATTTCTAGTATTATAAAATTAAGACTTATTTGCACGCACGCTAAGTGGCGAACAAGTTTTTGGCGCCGTTGCCGGGGATTTGGTTTAGGCCGAATTCGGTTATCGGTTGTCAAGCTTGGGAGCTCTTCCCTTGTTATTTGATATCTCTTTCGAGTGTATGCGCAGGTCTAGGAACAACGAAGACCTCTTACCTCTCGATCAAGAGCTTGAGAGGACATTGAGGAGAAAGCTCAAGGAAAGAAAGATGGCTGAAGAAAGAGAATGCGATTACCAAACGGAGTTAGCGAAATTCAAAGCTCAACTTAGATGGAGCGAGAAGACTCGCAAGGAAAAATCGGAGCGTCATCAATCGAAAATTGATGATCTAACGGATAAGATGTTCCAAATGAGGCTGGAAATAAGCGACATCAAGAAGAAAAAGAGAAGAAGGAGACCGAGAAGATCGGTTAGAACCAACTCGCCCAATGAGGATAGCGACTCTTCCATGCCACCACTAGAGGACATTGATCCAACGATCAATGTGAACCCGTTTGTTCCACGAGCGGCCGCCAATCGTCGTGCCCCAGCTGGAGGTGCGAGAGTCGATCGTGTGGATGAGGAGCCAAGAACTCTTGGCCAAAGGATGGATCCAACGCAGCAACCACGCCGTTTGGGTGTGAACTTTGATGCTGATGATGCACAAGGGTTTAGCTTCAACCCGCAAGTTATTACCATTGTCCGCCAAAATCAATTTGGGGGAACGAGCGCTGAATCTCCACATCAACATCTACAAAATTTTGAGATCATGATGGAGACAATGAAGCCAAAGAATGCAACTACCAACAGTTATAAACTCAAGCCTTTCTTCTTCTCCTTGAAAGGGAAAGCATTTTCTTGGTATCAAGCTCTTCCAAGTGGGAAACTCGACACATGGGAGGATCTTTCTTCGGAATTCCTCACTAAGTTCTTTCCACCATCCAAGACGGCGGAGTTGAGAGGTAAGATTAATGCATTTTCTATGAGATCTAACGAATGTTTGTTTCAATCTTGGGAAAGATTTTGGGATTTGCTATTGGATTGCCCACATCATGGCATATCCAAATTGGCGCTATTGGAGATATACTATAAGGGGCTGGATGTGGAGACACAATTCAAGCTCCAATCCCTTCCATGTGGTAAATTCATGGACATGAGGGAAGATGATGCTTGGGACTTCATTGAGAAGCAAGCGCGAGTCATTGAGAAGTATTCTCACCGGAAAGTAGAAGCATATCAAGTGGAGCAAGGAGCAAAATTATCACAAGCCGCTCAAACTCAAATCTTTTCTCTCAATACGGAGATTAAACAATTAAAGGAAGCCATCAAAACCAACTTTCTTAAGCAAATGGAACAAGATGTAGGTTATTTGGGCAACAACAATAACCACAACGGAAATGAGAATACAAACCGCAACAGCCGGAACAACAACCGGAATAATTGGAACAACAACAACAACAACCGGAACAACAATTGGAACAACAATAGGGGTTCAAACAACAACAATTAGCATCCCAACCAACAAAATTCCGGTAATTCTTATTCCAATTCAGGAATTTCACTAACTCCACCTTCCTCTTCTTCCACTCCTTTGAAAAGCCAGGGGCAAACATCTAATGGTGGAAGTACTTCGGGGAAAGAGAAGCCCGATCCCATGTTGGAAACAATTTTGGGCAAGCTTTAAGGATTGGAGAGTCACATCATCAAGGTTGATGATCACATAACTAAGGTTGATAAAGCCCAAAAGCTTTTAGAGAACCAAATGTTTAGTCAAGCTGAAGAAGTTCCTAGGAATCAAGGAAAACTTCCAGGAAAGACGGAGGATAACCCAAAGGGAAGGGTGATGGCAATCACAACTAGGAGCGGAGTAACAACTACCGATCCGCAGCCTAAGTTTGTAGAAGTTCCAGCCGAAAAGGAGAAAGAAAAGGGGAAGGAGAAGGAAGATGTCTACGTTCCTCCTCCAGCTTTCAAACCTCCCCTACCATTCCCGCAATCTAGAGCAAGAGCGCGTCTAGACAACCAATTCGGTAAGTTTATTGAACTCATGAGCAAACTACATATTAATATACCTTTTATTGATGCAATTGTAGGTATGCCAGCTTATGGAAAGTTCCTAAAGGATATCCTCTCTAACAAAAGAAAATTAGAGGATTTTGGAGAGGTCAAGATGAGTTCGGATTCATCGGATCTCATCAAGACAATGAAGGAGAAGATGCCCCCAAAGTTGAAGGATCCGGGGTCATTTTGTATTCCCATAGGAGTGGGAGATGTCACATATGATGCATTATGTGATTTAGGAGAGAGCGTAAGCATCATTCCGCTTGCCTTTTGCAGGAAGATCGGTTTAGGCGAACCTAAGCCGGTAAAGATGACGTTATACATGGCGGATCGATCCATAACTCGTCCCATCGGTATAGTTGAAGACGTCCCGGTCAAGCTTGGTAAGTTCTATGTTCCTATAGACTTTGTTGTGCTTGACATTCCTGCAGATAGTCCGGTCCCGATCATACTCGGAAGACCGTTTCTTGCAACATCCGGTTGCATAGTTGATTGTAAGAATGCTAGACTCGCCTTCGACATAGGAGAAGAAAAGGTAGAGTTCGTCCTCTCCACTTTAGTGAAAGAACCAGTTTTCGATGAGGATATATTCAACATCCATGATGAAGAGCTATCTAGAGAAGAGGTAAGTTCGATTCTCTTCAAAGACCCCATACAAAAAGTTATTTCTATGAGCATTATGGATGTAGGGGAAGAAAAGGAATGTAATGAGGAAGTAGAAGCTTTAGAAAAGCAAAAAGAAGTGTATGAAGAAGAATATGAGAAACTCTATGATGGGTCAGAAAACGTTAGAAATCACGGCCAGTCGTGCTATTCCACGGCCGTGGAATCTACCAATATGACAGTAATCAGCTATTCGGAGGACTCTAGTAAGTTACACGGCCGTGGAATAAACAGAGGTCCTGTAATTGACTTCCACGCCCAAAGCCACGGCCGTGGAGGGAACAAAGTAGCCGTAATTTTGAAATCTGAAGGAGATTGTATCTTCTTCACCACTTCTCTTGACTCTCCTCCAGCACCTTCTACATCCTTAGACACTTCTAAGGAAGCATCGGATACTCCTCAAGAGACATTAGAGACTCCGATAGTTATGGAATTGAAGCCACTTCCTACACATCTAAGGTACGCATTTCTAGGACCTAATTCTACCTTTCCGGTAATTGTTAGTTCCGATTTGAGTATTGATGAACATAGTAAGCTCATGGTTGTTCTTAAGAAACATAGGAAAGCCTTAGGGTATACTATAGAGGATCTAGTAGGAATCAAACCTTCACTATGAATTCATAAGATCTTAATGGAAGAAGACTTTAGAACTTCGCAACAACCTCAAAGGCGGTTAAATCCGACCATGAAGGAGGTTGTCAAGAAGGAAATTCTTAAACTACTTGATGTAGGTATCATCTACCCTATCTCCGATAGCAAGTGGGTGAGTCCCGTACAGGTGGTTCCAAAGAAGGGAGGAATGACGGTCATCACCAATAAAAACAATGAACTCATTCCCACACGAACCGTAACCGGATGGAGGATGTGCATATATTACCGGAAGCTAAACAACGCAACGAGGAAGGATCACTTCCCAATACCCTTCATCGATCAAATGCTTGAGAGGTTAGCACAACACTCACACTTTTGCTATCTTGATGGTTATAGTGGTTTCTTTCAGATCCCGATACATCCGGACGATCAAGAGAAGACCACATTCACGTGTCCGTGGGGAATGTTTGCGTATAGGAGGATGCCGTTTGGGCTTTGTAACGCCCCAGCTACCTTTCAAAGATGCATGATGGCTATCTTTTCGGAGTACATAGAGGAGATCATGGAGGTCTTTATGGATGATTTCTCCGTTTATGGTTCTTCTTTTGATAATTGTCTTTCTAACCTTGCTCTTGTGTTACAAAGGTGTGAAGACACTAACCTAGTTCTTAATTGGGAGAAGTGTCAATTTATGGTGAAAGAGGGCATTGTATTAGGACACTTAATCTCTAGTAGAGGGATTGAGGTGGATAAGGCTAAGATAGAGACAATAGAAAAGCTTTCTCCCCCAACTTTGGTGAAAGGGATAAGAAGTTTTCTAGGACATGCTGGATTTTATAGGCGTTTCATAAAGGATTTTTCCAAGATATCAAAACCGCTCACTAATTTATTAATGAAGGATGCAGTTTTTGATTTCTCGTAGGAATGCTTAGATGCGTTTAATATGATTCGGGGAGCTCTAATCTCAGCCCCGATTATCCAACATCCGGATTGGAATCTTCCCTTTGAGGTTATGTGTGACGCAAGTGACGTAGCCATAGGAGCTGTGCTTGGGCAAAGAAAGGAAGGACGAACCCATGCCATTTACTACGCTAGCAAGACGCTAGATGAAGCGCAGCTCAACTACGCCACTACCGAAAAGGAATTTTTAGCAATTGTATATGCATTTGAAAAGTTTCGCTCTTATCTTGTAGGTGCTAAGGTGATTGTGTACACGGATCATGCTGCGATCCGGTATTTGCTTGCGAAGAAGGATGCGAAACCAAGGCTGATTAGATGGATTCTTCTTCTACAAGAATTCGATCTAGAGATCCGTGACAAGAAGGGTTCGGAAAATTCTGTTGCGGATCATTTGAGTCGTCTACCACATCTAGAAGATGACCATCTACCTATATATGACTCCTTTCCGGACGAGCATTTACACATCATAGAGGAGTGCATCGACGTGATCACCAAAGGTAACGAACCATGGTTTGTTGATTTTGTTAACTATTTGGTTTGCCAGGAATTACCACCCAGATTATCCTACGCACAAAGAAAGAAGTTCTTTAAGTGTAACACCCCAAATTTTACAACTTAGGGAGTTACTGGTTAGGACCGCACAGTGGGTCCCGACCTTAGTTTGACAACAACTTAACGAGATCTTACAACAAGGCACAGATAAGGAAAAATCAGAAATCATAAAATAGTTCTTAATAATGCATGAATGTGACCAGATCGACTACAGCCGGAAAACGAAATATAACAAGGTACGAAAGGAAACAATGTTCAACTGTAAAACCCACAAATGCAGAAACTGTAAAACGTCCTAAAGTACGACACCCCGGCTGACCACTACCATCTGGATCACTCGGCATCTGCTCTAACCTGTGTCAAGTCTAAACAACATATCAACAGTTAGCTAACTGTCCAAATATAAGCAAAATGATAACAGCACAAACACAAGCAGACAAAAATAAACAAACATCATGCTGGCACTCAACCAATTATTATCTATTATTTAAGTGATTCACATTATTCAATTTAAGTTGTGGCACGAGAATTATTATTAGTTCTCGCCTCCGTTCCTTATCCAACTGGTGTAGGTCTAGCTGACTTCCATTGGTAGCATCACTACAAACCATGTGTGGACTAGTCCCGAAAGAAACCCCCAGCGCCCCGCGAGCTACTGAGCGGAATGCCACCGCCCGTTACTCTTAGGCCAAAATACAGGTCGGTAATTATATATCACAACCTATCTCTGTAACATGTCAATCACACACCACCATCATCATTTATACTCATATTTAGCAGTCAGCTAAGTAAGCCCAAAGGACTTACCTGTTATAACGCTCGACTCTTTATAAACCACTCGCTCTGTAAACTGTCACCACTCAGTTGCCTATCAAAGGCGATAAGTGTATTAGCACACTCTCACGTAGATAGAAGTCTAAAACTTCTAAGATCCAATGATGTACCAAGACATAACTAGTTACCGTATTAGTTCAGGGTAAAATGACCATTTTACCCTTGGTTCCGATTTTCTCGAAAACCCTAAATTTCATGTCTAAACTCCTATTTGAAGTTCTAAAAATATATTCTATCTCCTAAAATTTTATTTGGTTCCAAACTGACATTTTTCCTATGTTTCTATTTTCCGGAAAAAAAAACGTAAAGGTTTAACTTCGGCTCTAAATATAAAATTCTTAACAGCTTATAAAAATTCCGAATTAAATCTCTAGATCATCTATGAGGTTCTATCTAACCTTAGGAGAAAGAATTTCTCCAAACTGTTCAGCCAATGTTCCTATAAAAATTCACAAAGTCGGTTCCTTCACTCTAATTTCCTATACTTAGCCAAAATTTTAAGTTTACCAAAACTGCTCAACTACCTAACTTCGGGACTCATAACTTTCAATCCGACCGTTCATTCCTTCCCAAATTTTAATATGCTAAACTACATATATCTATCTACAACATATCCAAAATTCAACGGTGGATCTTTATCCAAACGTTTAATAATTGATCGGCAAGATAGGCTGTTTATAACCTAAAAGCTGAAAGAATAAAAAGACATTACAGCAGCCTTTTGTCTATCATTTTATGTGAAATTTTCAGCAGCTACTTATCACTATTTTATCTATGCTTAAGGCCGAACAACAGCAGCCTAAATAATATTATGAATCAATATAGCTAGAGACATTACAACCTAGTTGTAAAGGGAGCAACAAAACAACATACAGCAATGACTTACTCGCTGCAGTAGAGTGGTTCTGCGTTCCTTGGTTCCTGACTCGTAACCGAGAGGCTGGACTATGTTGCTGAAGCGAAACAAAAGGAGGGAGATCACTACTCCGATTGGTTAAGAGTGAGGCAAGAAGAGTAGAGAAAGACCTACCGGAGGGTGTATGCAGAAGGTCTCCGTAAGGTCCGCTCCGGAATTGTCGATTGCAGAAGGGTGAAGCTGTTACGGCAGGATCGAAATCTGCAGCAGATTGAAGCCCAGTGGTTCGATGAAGGCGTGCAGCAGGTCGAAGGGCAGCCGATCTGGACGTAGTGCAGAAGAAAGGAACGTGTTTGCTGTTGAGAAACGTAGACAGAAGAGATGGAAACCAACGGATGTGGTTGTGGGCAAGAAAGGGAGTCGTGTTTCTGTAGAGTAATCTGGATGCAAAAGCGAAGGAAGGTGAGCAGCGCATAAGGAAGGCGATCAGCAGCGGTCTTCTGGCGTGTAATTAGGCTGTTACAGATCTCCTTCCTAATTAATACCGCAATTATGTAGAAGATCAAAGGAAAGAAACGTTGCTGAGCTGGAGGAGTAAGACGGCAACCCTTCTCTTGACTGAATTGGACGCTGGGCTGGAGTGTTGTGCTGCTGCTGGGCTGAACTGGAGGCTGCAGAAGAGCTGGGCCGCATAGGAGCAAGGCAGCAGTGGCGCTGGGCTGGAAGAAGCAGCTGGCGCTGGACTGGGCTGCTGGCAAGCTGAGCAGGCGGGCAGCAGGTCTTCTGGGCTGGAAGAAGCAGCTGGGCGGCTGGGGCGGACAAGTGAAGCAGCTGGACAAGCACACTGGAGGATGTTGGGCTGGGCTCGCTGGCTGCAGAACTGGATCCGTTGGAGCGGAATTATGGGTTAACAGATGGGTTAAAAAGGCTGCAGCTGGCCTCCTAAATTTAACGAGTTTCTGGCTGGGCAAGATCCCGGTATGTAAATATACGGACTATGCGGATAGGGAGTTTATTTTAATTTAAGATCGGCTCAGAACTCTATCATTTTATGCGGAAGTAACCTACATAAAATGATAAACTATATAAAAGATTCTATCATTTTATGTGAAGGAATGTACATAAAATGATAAATCCTATAATAATATGTCTAACTAGGTAGACGGATATGAATTGATGGATAGAGATCTAATTTATAACGGAAATAGACGGAATAAAAATTCCGGATTTTACATCAGTACCCCCTTAAAATAAGTTTCGTCCCGAAACTTAGGATAAGGTATCTACCCCATACATTTCCCCTCAAGAAATATATTCTAGCAAGCAACTACTCACGTCATCAAGCACATAGACATAAACAATTATGTAAGCATATAATCACAGAAATCATATAATGTATTGTCTCGGTACTAACCCGTCGGCACTAAAGTAGCGGCTAACTCCGCAAAGAACTCAGGGTAGTTACGTCTAATACTCTCCTCTGTCTCCCAGGTAGCCTCATCAACTCCTCGTCTAGACCACTGAATCCTCAGCATCGGTATCTCCTTAGAACGTAGGTGCCTAACGCTACGCTCTAGGACGGCTACTGGATACTCCACAAAAGTGTGGTCTGGCTCAACTATCAGATCTTCATGACTGATGATGTGTCTAGGAACCGGTATGTACTCTCGCAGCTGAGATACGTGAAAAACTGGGTGTACTCCCTCTAATCTCGGTGGCAGTGCTAGTCGGTAGGCAACCTCTCCGACTCTCTCTACGATCTCAAATGGACCGACATACCGGGGACTCAGCTTCCCCTTAATGCCGAAACGTCTAACTCCTCTCGTAGGTGACACTCTCAACCACACCTGTGCACCTACTCTAAACTCCAAAGGTCGACGCCTTTTGTCGGCGTAAGACTTCTGACGACTCTGAGCTGCTAACATCCTCTCCCGGACTAAGGCAATCCGGGCGATGTCGTCCTGCATCTGATCTGGTACTACTCCATCAGCCTTGCTAGGCTCATCCCAACATAGCGGTGTACGACATCTCCGCCCGTACAAAGCCTCATAAGGTGTCATCCCAATAGACGCATGCCAGCTGTTATTATATGAAAACTCTACTAGTGGGAGGTGATCTGGCCATACCTGTCCCCAATCTAGCACACATGCCCGCAACATGTCCTCTAGGGTCTGGATGGTCCTCTCTGACTGACCGTCTGTCTGTGGGTGGTAGGCAGTGGTAAAGTGAAGACTCGTACCCAGAGCAGTATGTACCTGCTGCCAGAACCTCGAGGTAAAACGTCCATCCCTGTCGGAGACGATAGTCCTCGGTACTCCATGGAGTCTCACAATATGCCTGGTGAACTCCTCTGCTAGACGACTTACCGGCCACGTTTCCTTAATCGGAATGAAACGTGCGGTCTTCGTCAGACGGTCTACTACTACCCAAATGGCATCAAAACCTCTGCTGAGCCTCAATCCGGTGACGAAATCCATAGAAATGTCTTCCCACTTCCAATGTGGTACTGGAAGTGGGTGTAGCTCTCCTCCGGATCTACGATGCTCAATCTTGACCTGCTGACAGGTCGCACACTGGGCTACATATCGGGCCACATCGGGCTTCAAACCACCCCACCAGAAGGAACGTCTCACGTCCTTATACATCTTACTCGCTCCTGGATGTACGGAGTAAGGGGTAGCATGAGCCTCACCTAGTATCCTCTGTCTCAGCTCACTGTCTGATGGCACACAGACACGGTCCTGTCGTCTCATCACTCCATCGGCACCAATAGTGAACTGAGGTGCCTCATCTCGTGACATCCGGTCTCGGATCCGGGTCAAAGTCGGACAAGTCTCCTGCTTCTGTCGGATCTCACCCAACAGGTCAGGAAGCAACTCTAAGGTGGCTAACTGATGAGCTGTATCGGGGAACTGAATCTCTACTTCCAACCAAGCTAAGTCCCTCTGTAACTGTGGCTGTACCGTCAACCGAGCTATCGCCTTCTCTTGGGGCGTCTTCCGACTCAAAGCGTCAGCAACTACATTCGCCTTTCCGGGGTGGTAGAGAATCTCAAGGTCAAAATCCTTGATCAACTCTAGCCACCGTCTCTGGCGGTTATTCAACTCCCGCTGAGTGAATATGTACTTCAGACTCTTATGGTCTGTGAAGATCTGACAGGTCGCTCCATAGAGATAATGACGCCAGATCTTAAGAGCGTGCACTACTGCTGCTAACTCCAGATCATGAGTGGGGTAGTTCTCTTCATACGTCTTCAGCTGTCGAGACGCATATGCTATAACCTTACCCCTCTGCATCAAGACACACCCCAAGCCCAGCTTGGATGAGTCACTGTACACCACAAAGTCCTCTGTACCCTCAGGCTGTGCTAAGATCGGAGCAGACGTCAATCTCCTCTTCAGCTACTCAAAACTCTGCTGACACGGCTCAGACCAGACGAAACGAGTAGTCTTCCTTAGGAGAGAAGTAAGGGGTCGGGCAATCAGAGAAAACCCTTCCACAAACCGACGGTAATACCCTGCCAATCCAAGGAAGCTGCGAACCTCCTTCACATTCTTCGGAGGTTGCCAAGAAGACACTGACTCAATCTTCGCCGGGTCGACCTTAATCCCCTCAGCAGTCACTACATGGCCTAGGAACGCCACCTCTGACATCCAGAACTCACACTTGGATAGTTTAGCATATAGCTGACTATCCTGTAGAATCTGCAGCACTGTCCTCAAGTGTCCGGCATGCTCCTCTCGACTTCTAGAGTAAACTAGAATGTCGTCGATGAAGACCACTACAAACTGGTCTAAGAAGTCGATGAAAATCCCATTCATCAACTCCATAAATACTGCTGGCGCATTAGTGAACCCGAATGACATCACTACAAACTCATAATGACCATACCTAGTCCGGAATGCCGTCTTAGGTATGTCCTGATCTCTCACCCTCAGCTGGTGATAACCCGACCTCAAATCTATCTTCGAGAACACTGACGCTCCATGCAGCTAGTCCAGCAGATCATCTATGCGAGGCAGTGGGTAATTATTCTTGATGGTGACCTTGTTCAGCTCCCTGTAGTCGATACACAGCCTCATCGATCCATCTTTCTTCCTCACAAATAACACTGATGCGCCCCAGGGAGAAACACTAGGGCGTATGAAGCCCTTCTCTGCTAACTCTTCTAACTGCTTCTTCAGCTCAAGCAGCTCTATCGGGGGCATGCGGTACGGGGCCTTCGAGATCGGTCTCGTGCCCGGCTCTAACTCGATGCTAAAGTCCACACTCCTCTGTGGAGGTAGCCCTGGTAAGTCGTCCCTGAAGACCTCTGCAAACTCGCATGCGACTGGTATCTCCTCTACTGTCAGGCTCTTGCGCTCCTTCATGGCATAACACCAGAAGGCCTCGCAACCCTGTGCTATCAAATCTACCTGTCGATCCACGGGGCAACGTATTGCCTCCAAAGCAGTCTCAATCTTCCCTATCCAGTGCTCCACCTCTAGCCCTATTTCTCCACTGAATGAAGGAACCTTCTGAGAGTTGAAAGCTTTCAACCACTCATCCGGTCTCGGGGCTCTAGCCCCAGTAGGTGCTCTATCAACATCAGCCCTCCTCTCAGATACAGCCGGCACCTGAGACACTCCCTGTGTCACTTGTGCTGACCTAGCCGGTACCACTGGTGGTACCACTGGTGGTACCTGAGTAAGCCTCTCCACTCTGGCAGCTTCCTCCCTGCGCTCCACATAGGCTCTGAACTCCCTATACTCCGATGCTCCAATAGAGACACGTCCCGACTCAGTAGAACGAGCTCCTTGCGCTCCAGACCTAGCGGCGGTCTCAGGCCTGACCTCGGGGCCTACACTCTCAGCTACTTCTTCTACAGCAACCTCTGGTACGTCTGCTGCAGGTGTGTCATCTCGAGGGACTCGTCCTCGACCTCTCCCTAGTGGAGGTCTACCCACACGACCACGCCCTCTGCCAGTAGGGGTGCTATCAGCTCGATCCTGTCTGACTGGGGGAAGGGGGGACGACCCCTACCTCTGCCAGTCACTTGTGCAGCCCTAGTACGTGCCATCTGCACGAATAGTAATAACTACAGTTATAAACTAGCTAATCTATCATAGCATTACAAGTCTATAATTATTCTAAGATTACCGAGGTCCGCAGAGGTAGTGGTGGGCATCCGTACTTTCTATCCCAACCCGACTCTGTATGCATTTTAAAACCAAAATTCTCTTTGGAAAACTCAGACCCTTTTCGGGTTCTGTTTATTTACTAATATGACCTTTTTAGAAGATTCAAGTGCCATTGTTGCCAACCTAGAGCTCTGATACCATGTTGTAACACCCCAAATTTTACATCTTAGGGAGTTACTGGTTAGGACCGCACAGTGGGTCCCGACCTTAGTTTGACAACAACTTAACATGATCTTACAACAAGGCACCGATAAGGAAAAGCTAAAAATCATAAAATAGTTTTTATCAATGCATGAATGTGACCAGATCAACTACAGCCGGAAAAGCAATATATCAAGGTACGGAAGGAAACAATGTTCAACAGAAAAACCCACGAATGCAAAAAACTGCAAAAAGTCCTAAAGTACGACACCCCGGCTGACCACTATCAGATCCTCATGGCTGATGACGTGTCTCGGATCCGGAATGTACTCTCGCAGCTGAGATACATGAAAAACTGGGTGTACTCCCTCTAGTCTCGGTGGCAGTGCTAGTCGGTAGGCAACTTCTCCAACTCTCTCTACGATCTCAAATGGACCGACATACCGGGGACTCAGCTTCCCCTTAATGCCGAAACGTCTAACTCCTCTCGTAGGTGACACTCTCAACCACACCTGTGCACCTACTCTAAACTCCAAAGGTCGACGCCTTTTGTCGGCGTAAGACTTCTGACGACTCTGAGCTGCTAACATCCTCTCCCGGACTAAGGCAATCCGGGCGATGTCGTCCTGCATCTGATCTGGTACTACTCCATCAGCCTTGCTAGGCTCATCCCAACATAGCGGTGTACGACATCTCCGCCCGTACAAAGCCTCATAAGGTGTCATCCCAATAGACGCATGCCAGCTGTTATTATATGAAAACTCTACTAGTGGGAGGTGATCTGGCCATACCTGTCCCCAATCTAGCACACATGCCCGCAACATGTCCTCTAGGGTCTGGATGGTCCTCTCTGACTGACCGTCTGTCTGTGGGTGGTAGGCAGTGGTAAAGTGAAGACTCGTACCCAGAGCAGTATGTACCTGCTGCCAGAACCTCGAGGTAAAACGTCCATCCCTGTCGGAGACGATAGTCCTCGGTACTCCATGGAGTCTCACAATATGCCTGGTGAACTCCTCTGCTAGACGACTTACCGGCCACGTTTCCTTAATCGGAATGAAACGTGCGGTCTTCGTCAGACGGTCTACTACTACCCAAATGGCATCAAAACCTCTGCTGAGCCTCAATCCGGTGACGAAATCCATAGAAATGTCTTCCCACTTCCAATGTGGTACTGGAAGTGGGTGTAGCTCTCCTCCGGATCTACGATGCTCAATCTTGACCTGCTGACAGGTCGCACACTGGGCTACATATCGGGCCACATCGGGCTTCAAACCACCCCACCAGAAGGAACGTCTCACGTCCTTATACATCTTACTCGCTCCTGGATGTACGGAGTAAGGGGTAGCATGAGCCTCACCTAGTATCCTCTGTCTCAGCTCACTGTCTGATGGCACACAGACACGGTCATGTCGTCTCATCACTCCATCGGCACCAATAGTGAACTGAGGTGCCTCATCTCGTGACATCCGGTCTCGGATCCGGGTCAAAGTCGGACAAGTCTCCTGCTTCTGTCGGATCTCACCCAACAGGTCAGGAAGCAACTCTAAGGTGGCTAACTGATGAGCTGTATCGGGGAACTGAATCTCTACTTCCAACCAAGCTAAGTCCCTCTGTAACTGTGGCTGTACCGTCAACCGAGCTATCGCCTTCTCTTGGGGCGTCTTCCGACTCAAAGCGTCAGCAACTACATTCGCCTTTCCGGGGTGGTAGAGAATCTCAAGGTCAAAATCCTTGATCAACTCTAGCCACCGTCTCTGGCGGTTATTCAACTCCCGCTGAGTGAATATGTACTTCAGACTCTTATGGTCTGTGAAGATCTGACAGGTCGCTCCATAGAGATAATGACGCCAGATCTTAAGAGCGTGCACTACTGCTGCTAACTCCAGATCATGAGTGGGGTAGTTCTCTTCATACGTCTTCAGCTGTCGAGACGCATATGCTATAACCTTACCCCTCTGCATCAAGACACACCCCAAGCCCAGCTTGGATGAGTCACTGTACACCACAAAGTCCTCTGTACCCTCAGGCTGTGCTAAGATCGGAGCAGACGTCAATCTCCTCTTCAGCTACTCAAAACTCTGCTGACACGGCTCAGACCAGACGAAACGAGTAGTCTTCCTTAGGAGAGAAGTAAGGGGTCGGGCAATCAGAGAAAACCCTTCCACAAACCGACGGTAATACCCTGCCAATCCAAGGAAGCTGCGAACCTCCTTCACATTCTTCGGAGGTTGCCAAGAAGACACTGACTCAATCTTCGCCGGGTCGACCTTAATCCCCTCAGCAGTCACTACATGGCCTAGGAACGCCACCTCTGACATCCAGAACTCACACTTGGATAGTTTAGCATATAGCTGACTATCCTGTAGAATCTGCAGCACTGTCCTCAAGTGTCCGGCATGCTCCTCTCGACTTCTAGAGTAAACTAGAATGTCGTCGATGAAGACCACTACAAACTGGTCTAAGAAGTCGATGAAAATCCCATTCATCAACTCCATAAATACTGCTGGCGCATTAGTGAACCCGAATGACATCACTACAAACTCATAATGACCATACCTAGTCCGGAATGCCGTCTTAGGTATGTCCTGATCTCTCACCCTCAGCTGGTGATAACCCGACCTCAAATCTATCTTCGAGAACACTGACGCTCCATGCAGCTAGTCCAGCAGATCATCTATGCGAGGCAGTGGGTAATTATTCTTGATGGTGACCTTGTTCAGCTCCCTGTAGTCGATACACAGCCTCATCGATCCATCTTTCTTCCTCACAAATAACACTGATGCGCCCCAGGGAGAAACACTAGGGCGTATGAAGCCCTTCTCTGCTAACTCTTCTAACTGCTTCTTCAGCTCAAGCAGCTCTATCGGGGGCATGCGGTACGGGGCCTTCGAGATCGGTCTCGTGCCCGGCTCTAACTCGATGCTAAAGTCCACACTCCTCTGTGGAGGTAGCCCTGGTAAGTCGTCCCTGAAGACCTCTGCAAACTCGCATGCGACTGGTATCTCCTCTACTGTCAGGCTCTTGCGCTCCTTCATGGCATAACACCAGAAGGCCTCGCAACCCTGTGCTATCAATCTGGCTGCTCTCACTGCGCTGATAACTGTGCCGGACTTTCCGAGGTCCCAACCTCGGAATATAACTCTGTGGCCCTCCTCCGTGGCAATAGTCACAGTCCTCCTACCAATATCCAAGACGGCTCCATGTCTAGTCATCCAATATATCCCTAATATCACGTCCTCATGTGCTAAGGGCATGACTAGAAAATTTACTAACCAAATCCGGCCTCCCAGGTGAATAGGGCAGTCATAAATCTCTCGAGATCCTCTAACCTTACCCCATCTGGTAACCCAACCACAAAAGGTACACCCTCTACTGTAGCTAAGGACAACCTATCTACACATGCATTTGATATAAATGAGTGCGTAGCACCCGTATCAAATAAAACTCTCACAGGTAAGTCATGGATCCAAATAGTACCTGTGGTCGCAGGTGCTGCAGGCTGCTCAGTGTTCCTCAGCTCGAACACTCTCGATGGTCCTCCTCTGGTGTCAGTGGTACTACCACGTCCTCTACCACGACCTGATCCCTGTGCAGTACTGTATGAAGCAGGATGTCCTAGAGCCCGGTACTGCTGCTGCTGCTGACTCGGAGCTCGGTACTGAGGGGGTCTCTGTACACTCCTCTCAGCACCTGCAGGAGAAGATCCCTGCTGAGAAGAAGCCTTGCCCTGACGGCAGAAAGTAGCCCTGTGTCCCGGCTTCCCACAAGTGAAGCAAGTGACCGGTGGTTTCGGGCAGTCCGTCTTAATGTGATCACGGCCACCACAGTTAAAGCACTATCGATCTCCACTGGGAGTCCGAACTGTAGAGTGGTAGCTGGACCTTCCCTGAGTTTGTCCTCTACCATAACCTGCTACTGCTGCACTGCTACCAGCATGTCCTGTCCTTTGCCGCTTATCCGGCCCACTAGACTGAGCTGCTTTCCTAGAAGCTGGCCTATCTCTCTCATAAGCAGAGGCCCTATCCTGATAATCAGACAAGGTCTCACAGCGGAATCTAGCCAGGTAGGATCGGGTACTCTCTCTCAACCTCCTGGAGAAAAGGTATACATGCTGCTCTTCTGGAGGTGCAGATGGTCCAAGCAAGGTCAATTCCTTCTGAAATTTCTTTATAGCTGCAGCAATCGGGATATCTTCAAATCCCGCCTCAATGAAATCCTGGAATCTCTCCCTCCTCAGTGAAACTAGACAGTACCTGTCTCTAACAATGTTCCTCATCTGTTCCCAGCTGGTAACTCGGCTACGAATGGTACGCCACCATGAATGAGCATCATCAGTGAAACAGGTCTGTATCAAATCTACCTGTCGATCCACGGGGCAACGTATTGCCTCCAAAGCAGTCTCAATCTTCCCTATCCAGTGCTCCACCTCTAGCCCTATTTCTCCACTGAATGAAGGAACCTTCTGAGAGTTGAAAGCTTTCAACCACTCATCCGGTCTCGGGGCTCTAGCCCCAGTAGGTGCTCTATCAACATCAGCCCTCCTCTCAGATACAGCCGGCACCTGAGACACTCCCTGTGTCACTTGTGCTGACCTAGCCGGTACCACTGGTGGTACCACTGGTGGTACCTGAGTAAGCCTCTCCACTCTGGCAGCTTCCTCCCTGCGCTCCACATAGGCTCTGAACTCCCTATACTCCGATGCTCCAATAGAGACACGTCCCGACTCAGTAGAACGAGCTCCTTGCGCTCCAGACCTAGCGGCGGTCTCAGGCCTGACATCGGGGCCTACACTCTCAGCTACTTCTTCTACAACAACCTCTGGTACGCTTGCTGCAGGTGGGTCATCTCGAGGAACTCGTCCTCGACCTCTCCCTAGTGGAGGTCTACCCACACGACCACGCCCTCTAACAGTAGGGGTGCTATCAGCTCGATCCTGTTTGACTGGGGGAAGGGGGGACGACCCCTACCTCTGCCAGTCACTTGTGCAGCCCTAGTACGTGCCATCTGCACGAATAGTAATAACTACAGTTATAAACTAGCTAATCTATCATAACAGTACAAGTCTATAATTATTCTAAGATTACCGAGGTCCGCAGAGGTAGTGGTGGGCATCCGTACTTTCTATCCCAACCCGACTCTGTATGCATTTTAAAACCAAAATTCTCTTTGGAAAACTCAGACCCTTTTCGGGTTCTGTTTATTTACTAATATGACCTTTTTAGAAGATTCAAGTGCCATTGTTGCCAACCTAGAGCTCTGATACCATGTTGTAACACCCCAAATTTTACATCTTAGGGAGTTACTGGTTAGGACCGCACAGTGGGTCCCGACCTTAGTTTGACAACAACTTAACGAGATCTTACAACAAGGCACAGATAAGGAAAAATCAGAAATCATAAAATAGTTCTTAATAATGCATGAATGTGACCAGATCGACTACAGCCGGAAAACGAAATATAACAAGGTACGAAAGGAAACAATGTTCAACTGTAAAACCCACAAATGCAGAAACTGTAAAACGTCCTAAAGTACGACACCCCGGCTGACCACTACCATCTGGATCACTCGGCATCTGCTCTAACCTGTGTCAAGTCTAAACAACATATCAACAGTTAGCTAACTGTCCAAATATAAGCAAAATGATAACAGCACAAACACAAGCAGACAAAATTAAACAAACATCATGCTGGCACTCAACCAATTATTATCTATTATTTAAGTGATTCACATTATTCAATTTAAGTTGTAGCACGAGAATTATTATTAGTTCTCGCCTCCGTTCCTTATCCAACTGGTGTAGGTCTAGCTGACTTCCATTGGTAGCATCACTACAAACCATGTGTGGACTAGTCCTGAAAGAAACCCCCAGCGCCCCGCGAGCTACTGAGCGGAATGCCACCGCCCGTTACTCTTAGGCCAAAATACAGGTCGGTAATTATATATCACAACCTATCTCTCTAACATGTCAATCACACACCACCATCATCATTTATACTCATATTTAGCAGTCAGCTAAGTAAGCCCAAAGGACTTACCTGTTATAACGCTCGACTCTTTATAAACCACTCGCTCTGTAAACTGTCACCACTCAGTTGCCTGTCAAAGGCGATAAGTGTATTAGCACACTCTCACGTAGATAGAAGTCTAAAACTTCTAAGATCCAATGATGTACCAAGACATAACTAGTTACCGTATTAGTTTAGGGTAAAATGACCATTTTACCCTTGGTTCCGATTTTCTCGAAAACCCTAAAATTCATGTCTAAACTCCTATTTGAAGTTCTAAAAATATATTCTATCTCCTAAAGTTTTATTTGGTTCCAAACTGACATTTTTCCTATGTTTCTATTTTCCGGAAAAAAAAACGTAAAGGTTTAACTTCGGCTCTAAATATAAAATTCTTAACAGCTTATAAAAATTCCGAATTAAATCTCTAGATCATCTATGAGGTTCTATCTAACCTTAGGAGAAAGAATTTCTCCAAACTGTTCAGCCAATGTTCCTATAAAAATTCACAAAGTCGGTTCCTTCACTCTAATTTCCTATACTTAGCCAAAATTTTAAGTTTACCAAAACTGCTCAACTACCAAACTTCGGGAGCTCATAACTTTCAATCCGACCGTTCATTCCTTCCCAAATTTTAATATGCTAAACTACATATATCTATCTACAACATATCCAAAATTCAACGGTGGATCTTTATCCAAACGTTTAATAATTGATCGGCAAGATAGGCTGTTTATAACCTAAAAGCTGAAAGAATAAAAAGACATTACAGCAGCCTTTTGTCTATCATTTTATGTGAAATTTTCAGCAGCTACTTATCACTATTTTATCTATGCTTAAGGCCGAACAACAGCAGCCTAAATAATATTATGAATCAATATAGCTAGAGACATTACAACCTAGTTGTAAAGGGAGCAACAAAACAACATACAGCAATGACTTACTCGCTGCAGTAGAGTGGTTCTGCGTTCCTTGGTTCCTGACTCGTAACCGAGAGGCTGGACTATGTTGCTGAAGCGAAACAAAAGGAGGGAGATCACTACTCCGATTGGTTAAGAGTGAGGCAAGAAGAGTAGAGAAAGACCTACCGGAGGGTGTATGCAGAAGGTCTCCGTAAGGTCCGCTCCGGAATTGTCGATTGCAGAAGGGTGAAGATGTTACGGCAGGATCGAAATCTGCAGCAGATTGAAGCCCAGTGGTTCGATGAAGGCGTGCAGCAAGTCGAAGGGCAGCCGATCTGGACGTAGTGCAGAAGAAAGGAACGTGTTTGCTGTTGAGAATCGTAGACAGAAGATATGGAAACCAACGGATGTGGCTGTGGGCAAGAAAGGGAGTCGTGTTTCTGTAGAGTAATCTGGATGCAAAAGTGAAGGAAGGTGAGCAGCGCATAAGGAAGGCGATCAGCAGTGGTCTTCTGGCGTGTAATTAGGTTGTTACAGATCTCCTTCCTAATTAATACCGCAATTATGTAGAAGATCAAAGGAAAGAAACGTTGCTGAGCTGGAGGAGTAAGACGGCAACCCTTCTCTTGACTGAATTGGACGCTGGGCTGGAGTGTTGTGCTGCTGCTGGGCTGAACTGGAGGCTGCAGAAGAGCTGGGCCGCATAGGAGCAAGGCAGCAATGGCGCTGGGCTGGAAGAAGCAGCTGGCGCTGGACTAGGCTGCTGGCAAGCTGAGGAGGCGGGCAGCAGGTCTTCTGGGCTGGAAGAAGCAGCTGGCGGCTGGGGCGGACAAGTGAAGCAGCTGGACAAGCAAACTGGAGGCTGTTGGGCTGGGCTCGCTGGCTGCAGAACTGGATCCGTTGGAGCGGAATTATGGGTTAACAGATGGGTTAAAAAGGCTGCAGCTGGCCTCCTAAATTTAACGAGTTTCTGGCTGGGCAAGATCCCGATATGTAAATATACGGACTAGGCGGATAGGGAGTTTATTTTAATTTAAGATCGGCTCAGAACTCTATCATTTTATGCGGAAGTAACCTACATAAAATGATAAACTATATAAAAGATTCTATCATTTTATGTGAAGGAATCTACATAAAATGATAAATCCTATAATAATATGTCTAACTAGGTAGACGGATATGAATTGATGGATAGAGATCTAATTTATAACGGAAATAGACGGAATAAAAATTCCGGATTTTACATTAAGGATGTTCGGGAATACTTTTGGAAAGAACCTCTCCTCTTTAAGAGAGGTCCGGACGGCATCATTCGGCGATGTGTACCAGAAGATGAGATGCAAAGTGTCATCCGTCATTGTCATTCACTACCTTGTGGAGGACACGCTAGTTCGAACAAGACTAGCGCTAAGGTATTGCAATCTGGTTTCTTTTGGCCTACTTTGTTTAAAGATGTGCAAACCTTTGTTTCCTGCTGCTATGCTTGTCAAAGAACAGGGAACATATCTAGGAGGAACGAGATGCCTCTTAACAACATCCAAGAGGTGGAGATCTTTGACATTTGGGGAGTAGACTTCATGGGACCTTTTCCATCATCTTGTGGAAACCAATACATACTTTTAGCGGTGGATTATGTTTCGAGATGGGTTGAAGCAATTGCCTCTCCATCCAATGATGCCATGGTAGTGGTTAAGTTCTTTAACAAGACCATCTTCCCACGATTTGGGACACCACGGACCATTATTAGTGATGGAGGTTCTCACTTCATTGCCTGACATTTCGAAGCTCTTTTAGCTAAGTATGGGGTCACTCACAAGATCGCCACCCCTTATCATCCACAAACTAGTGGACAAGTGGAGATCTCAAACCGGGAGATCAAAGGAATCCTAGAGAAGACGGTTTCAAGGATAAGGAAGGATTGGTCTTTGAAGCTAGATGACGCATTATGGGCATACCGGAGTGCATATAAGACTCCCATCGGAACAACACAATATAACCTTGTGTATGGGAAGTCTTGTCACTTACCGGTAGAGTTGGAGCACAAGGCGTATTGGGCAATAAAGTGGTTGAACTTCAGCATGAAGGAAGCGGGAGAGAAGCGTCTCTTGGACCTCAATGAGCTTGAAGAACTTCGCTTGAATGCCTACGAAAACGCCAAGATCTATAAAGAAAGAGCGAAGCGTTGGCATTATAAGCATATCATCCCAAAGGACCTCAAAGAAGGAGATCAAGTTCTCCTCTTCAATTCAAGGCTTCGTCTCTTTCCAGGTAAGCTTAAATCTCGTTGGAATGGACCTTATCTAATCAAACATGTCTTTCCCCATGGTGCAGTTGAAGTATGGGGTGAAAAGGGCAGAAGCTTTAAGGTGAACGGTCAACGACTCAAGAAGTATTCACCGGAACTCCAAGCTGAAGAGTTTGCGCCCACTACACTCGAATAAGTGCGAATATGGTCTAGCTACGGACCTTAAACAAGCGCTTCTTGGGAGGCAACCCAAGGTATTGCACTTACGTTTTTGTTTTTGATTTATAGATTAGAATAGTATAGACGTTTTTGTTTTGTTTTGCCTTCGATGCCTTCCGGTATGATCGTGTTTTTGGATGTAGGATCAGTGGAAAAGAAAGGGAGAAGGAAAGGTTTGAAGAAAATTTACGAAACTTGGACTTTGGCACATTACAGAGAGTTCCACGGCCAAAGCTACAATGACCGTAATTTACAAAAGCTTGAGAAAAATCACCAAAACCACGGTTCCGTATATTTCCACGGCCGTAGAAACCCCTGAGTGACCGTAATTTTCGAAAAAATTTACGGCCACTATAAAAACCACGTTTCTTCACAAACACAATCAAATTACCCAATTCCACGCCCCTATTTCGCCGATTGCCTTCCCCCTCTCCCAAATTCTCGTTCGTTAACCGTTTCGAACGATTCTTTGACCAAAACTGAAGCAAATCCAATCACCTACAAGATCCAAGCAATGATTCAAGCGGCAAATCACCGGAGAAGGCAGAATTCGGATTTTAAAATCCGAAAACCTAGGTTTTTCACCTCTTCTCTTACTTTGTCGATTTGCCTCAATTTTTGCAAGAAATTTTAGAAGAACTGATTGAAATTGGATTGGAATTTGTCTAGGGCTGCTTGCTGTTGAATTTGGTGAAAATCTGCTGAGTTTTGAGAAATTGCGAACCGAATCACGATCTCTGGACATTCCACGGCCGTGGTTTCTGAAGA
Source organism: Fagopyrum esculentum (assembly GCA_033239045.1). Taxonomy (NCBI): domain Eukaryota; kingdom Viridiplantae; phylum Streptophyta; class Magnoliopsida; order Caryophyllales; family Polygonaceae; genus Fagopyrum; species Fagopyrum esculentum. The sequence goes on from BSUD01000007.1 coordinate 124,741,750, forward strand.
ACAGACCGTGGTTTTGAACAGTAATGGATTTTGTTAGAAGAATGTCGAATAGGAACAAGAAAAGGAAGGGTGATGGTCCCTCCTCTTCTCAGGCACCTCCTAATGAACCACCATCACCCCCACCACCTAGAATTCCTAGAATCCACAATGATTACCTCGATGCCTTAGAAAGGATCAAGAAGCGAGCGGTCATAGGACCTAGGTATTTGTTGCTTGAGGAGCTAGAGCCACTAAACGTGGTTAACGACATTACTTGGTTATTAGATAGATCTGGGTTGATCGTCTTCTCCGCTATTCGGGAAGATGCATATGTGGAGATCACTAGGGAGTTTGTGATCTCCTTCGAGCATAGTCATGTGGACCGTACAGTGTCATTCAGGCTGATAGAGGAGAACTACGAGTTCTCGATTGCTGAGTTCGGGACCTTCTTTGGGTTCCATGAGACCTTCAATGGTCGATTTCCTAGTGGCGTGTATGCCAAGGATTTTTGGGAGGACATACCTATGGTATACGCCAGCGAGGACCGCTGGCAACCAGCTGATACCAAGGCTAAGTTGATTTATCACTTAGCCTTGAAGATTTCTCACCGGGTGCTTTCTGAGTGCCTCTTTCCTAGACATAGAGGTCCACCTACAGCTGACATGCCTTGGGAGGATAGAGGAGGTAGAGGAGTAGCATGGATCCTCGAGTATTCCATTATGGCCGGACGCCATAACTGGAAGGAGACGTTCGCTGCCATGCAAGCGAACAGACTAGTAGCCCCTCTTTACGTTCCACCTGAGCCACTGGTTGTAGATGAGGAGGAGATGAGAGGAGATAATGAGTTTGAGGGAGGAGGTGAGGAGCATGATTTTGATACCTTCCCGGATCAGCCGGACGCAGTTCCCGACCTTCCTAGACACTCTCCCCGTCCCGCTAGAGCTTCTGGTTCTTCCTCTCGCCGTGCTAGTGTGAGCGAGAGGCCGACATGGATGGCGGATCCTCCTGCATGGTACAACACTCAGCCGCAGTGGATGGGAGCTCCACCAGCTTGGCATGCCCAGCCACCACCTGCACCAGCACCGTCAAACGCACCAACATGGTATAGCCAGCCGCCGGGATGGTATGAGCAGCTGCCGGAGTGGGACACCGATCTTTCCAGTAGGGTCGGAGCCTTGGAGATCCGCGCAGATGCTAGGGATGCACGAGCCGACGCGCATGACCGCATGATGAGAGATATTTACCGCCAGCAGTTTGGGCGGAACTATGATCCCGGCTTCTTCCCGTTTCCACCACCACCGGCACCCCAGTGAGGATGATGATGATCTACCGCCTTAGCCACTCCACCACCGTCTTGTGAGTTCTTTTTCTTTCTTTTTTTTCTTTATTTTTCTTTTTGAACATTAGGGACAATGTTTGTCTCAAGTATGGGGTGGGTGTGACTATTCGTTTGTAATAACTCTACTCACTTTGCTTGCTTTGATTGAGAACACCTTGCATGTTTCATTCCATTGTTACACGTTTCATTATCACATTGCATGAAAAAGCTTTTGAAAAACCCATAAAAATCAAAAAATTTTGAAAATTTTGTGCTTCTAAGGATAGAGATGACTTCTATGATAATCACTACTTGTGAATTGAGTTTTGATGACAGTCGCATGCTTAAACAAATGGTAAATTGAAAAGAAATTGAATGAGTTAATTATTCCTCTTTTGCAAGTTTCATAATGTGAAGAATGTTATCTAAATCATATTGAGAAATCAAGGTTGAAATCACATGATAAGTTCTTATACTTCTTGTTGAAATGATTAAGGCAATTCGATTTTCTTTCTTCTTTCTTTGATCATTTAGCCCCTCAATGAAATAATGGCCTCCTTTACCTATCCGGGAATTTGGAGGAGTTGATATTTGGCATTTTTGATGTGGGAGGGCCATGAAAGCAAAATTTTGCATTCAAAGAATAGAAAGAACTTATAGGTTTGGGGAAGTCAATCATGACGATGAGTAACTCGGCACCATTCACATAGCCGGGTGTTTGTGTCTTGCCAAAGTCGGATTGAGCGATATTCCTAGCGGATTATGGTATGTGCATCAAGGGTTTGAGGCATCTCGCAAAGTTGAGAACCGCCAATCTCCTAGGCTTCGGTTTTTGTGCACCTCTGTCCATAACTCCAAAAGTAAAGTCGAAAAATAATGTGAAAAGAAGAGATCAAAGCTCTAAGTTGAAAGTGTTGCAAAACCGCAAGAGAAAAAGAAAAGAGTTGGTTATCCACTTTCCCGGATTCATGCAACACATTCCTTATAATTTCCTTTCCCCTTCCGCATTCTAGACCTTACTTGAAAGTCCTTAAGATCAAGAGAATGCTATATGACTTGGTGATCTAAATTGAAGTTTCTTATGATTGATTTTGATAATGTTTGAAGGTTATGATGTTTACATGGAAGTTTGATCAATTCATGAGTTTTTTTTACTCTTTACTCTTTGATTATGTATATGAGAGTCTTATGAACGAATGAAGCAAGGTTTGAGAATGATCTATTGACTAGAAAGCACATTCATCTAAAAGACGTTTTGTTTTTGAGAGTGAATCCATAATTCATCCTAACTTGAGTTTTAAAGCTTTTGAAAGACCTTGCTTGGGGACAAGCAAGTGGCAAGTATGGGGTATTTTGGTAGCATGAAATATTGTGATATTTTAGGCACGTTTTCTAGATGTATTTCATCCATATTAGTGTTCATTGATAAAAGCATTGAAGCAATTGTGAGCTAGTTTATCTATATTGTCGATATAGAGGTCTACATAAGCTTTGTGTTGATTGTAGGCGAATAAGAGCTAAAACCGAACGAATTAAGAGAGGATGGAGATGGATTGAGCACATCCAAGGATTGAGGACACCACAAAGAAGCTAAGGAAGATGCTAGAATGAAGAATGGCACAAAACAAAGGGAAGTACGAGCAACCTATGCTTCCACGCTCTAAAATACGGCCGTAATGAAGTCCATGCTCTAAACCACGGCAATGGAACTTGGCAACATGAGCGTGGAGCATTCCAGCGAGTTACACGGTATAAAGTACGGTAATGGAAGATGTGAAGAACCGTAATCCAATTCCACGCTCTAAACCACGGGCGTGGAATTCCATATAACCGTGATTTAGACAATCTTTTGACGAATAAAATATAGACACATTGTCTACGCACATGGGCAGGACACTTATTCTATATTCCCCTATAAAAGGACTGAAGGAGGGAGATTTCGACACCTTCGCTTACGCCTGCTAGCACATGCCTAGGGTTTCAGTTGGATGTGCGGAGATTGCCATTTTGCAACGGAGATTTGCAAAGGCTTGAAGAATTGGAAGTTGCGCTTTGTCCTTAGGTTTAATTAGAAGACGGATTGACATCCCGTTCTTCGTTCTTATCAAGGATTGTGATTTGTTTGTGTTATTCCAAATCTGATATACATCATTAACTTTGTTTGTGGATTTGAGATTGATTTGAAGTTTATTGAAGGTTTTCGAAGGTTTTCATCTTTCATTCTTCTAAATCTTGAATTTGATATCATAATGACTGTTGTTGGCTAAAACCCTTTAGCAATTCTAAGGTGAAGGGTTGATAGTTGTGGCTTAGATGATGATAGATCGATTGTAAACAGATTGGACCCTGAGAGTTAGAGAGATTCCACGGCCGTGGAACTCAAGATCCACCCGTAATTTGTGTTGATTTACGAACCTTGCTTTTACTTTAATCCAAAGTTAAAGATTTACTTAAACTTAGTCTTGGCTTGCCTTTTCTAGGTAGTAGTGAAGCCTCAACAACCTCTACTTTGATTTCGAGTGTCACAACCTTAATCAGTTTAGTTAGTCTTGATCCTTGGGTTACAAGTTTGGGTATTTGAGATCAATTCTTGTCTTTAGATCCTTTCTATACTGAAGCCTCAACAACCTTTATAGAGAGTGTCTTTAGATAAGTCATATAAAGCCTTGGAACTTCACCGTACATTGCTTTACCTTAGTATACCTTTGCAACTCTTAACTCTATCCTTAGTTCTTTAGTATATCTTGAATCGATTGCCACAATTAGATACCTGGATCTTTAGGGTTGTTGTTTTCCCAATATTTACAAAGCTCATACATTTACTTGTTTGACGATCTATAACTGGATTTAACCCCCCAAATCCCCGTGTTCGATACTCTGGAATTCTTGCTTAACTACGTTGATCCGTACACTGTAGGTTCGCTTGCTTGATTTCTAGTTTTATAAATTTAAGACTTATTTGCAAGCACGCTAAGTGGCGAACATGAGACGTCCCCGAAGGTTACACAGGGGGAGCTTTTGAGTTTGTTTTGCATGGTGACTGGGGGTGTGCCTGATTTCGGTGCCTTGCTAGCTGAGGATCTGCACCGGATAATGGAAAAGGGGAGAGGAGACATCTGCTGCGGAGGTCTAGTGACCCATATAGCTATAGTGATGGGATTGGATCTGAGTGCTTGTACACTAGTGGCGGCTGCCAAGCCGCTAGGGCTGTAGGAGATGATCATCAAGAGGATTCTGGTTCCTCGTGGACTTACTACGCCATATGTGGCGATGCCTTGGGAGCAGACTTCCCCTCAGGGTATTAGGTGGTCATCCTAGTTTTCCGTCCACGACTCTCAGTACTGGTCCACTGCATGGACTCCATACATTGAGGATGCTAGAGACGCAGCAGCCCAGGTACAAGAGGAGGATGAGGAGGATGATGGCGGTGCTGCCATGGAGACAGGGACAGACACAGCCGGTCCCAGCGTATCAGTCGTTGATCTGGACGACGAGGAGACTGAGGAGGAGGCAGCTGCACCACCATCATGTCCTGCCAGGCGCAGAGTCCGCAGACAGCGGGATCCCGTAGCTCACAGACGGATAGACGAGCTGACGGATCACATGATCGACTCTTACGCCACTCTATCCTTAGATATGTTGGAGATGAGGGAGAGTCAGCACTACCAGCGCCGGATGTTGGAGATACAATTCCAGCACACTATGGGCTACCCCATTGATCCATCCCAGCACCCGTACGTGCCATATCTACCACCACCACCAGCAGATCAGGACTAGAGCTTGCAGGGATTTTTTTTATTTATTTATTTATTATGCAGTTCAACTAGGTCCGGTGAGTATTCTGATTTCCTTATACTTATATTTGACCCATTGGGACAATGTGTCCCAAGTATGGGGTATTTGGATGTATTTATATGACTTATGTGTATGCTTGTATGACTCTACCGGATATTACTGTTTTATCTTGCTCTATGTGTTTATCTGAGGCTACATGCATGCATACAGGTTATTTGATTGAGAAAAACGTCAAAACTGGTTAAGAAAAAAAATATTTTATGACCTCGACCGAAGTGATTCTGACCAATCGAGGTGTGGTACCTCGGTTGACTTAGAACATCTCGACCGAGGTGGTTTAACTGGAATAATTTTCGAAACGATTTTGTACTTCTTATATTGATATGACCTCAGTGAAGATTTTGTTTGCAGACTGGTTTTAAAATCTTTATATGTTTGAAAGGTTTTATAATATGTTTAAGTTGCTAAATGCTTTGTTTGAAATTTGTGGCATGTTTAATACTTTTTTTTATCCAAATTATGTTGAATTTGAAGGTTGACACCACATGATGAGTTCTCTCACTTTCTTCCTGGAATGACCAAGGCAATTCATTCTCTTCTCTTCTTCTTCTTGATCATGTTTAGCCCCTCATATACATATTTGCCTCCCTTTACCTATCCAGGAATTTGGAAGCAAGCAAGTGAAAAGCAAGTGAAAATGAAGTTGAGATGTTGGCTGGAAGTTTAGAAAGAAACAAATAGGTTTGGGGAAGTCAATCATGATGACGAGTAACTCGGCACCATTCACATAGCCGGGTGTTTGTGTCTTGCCAAAATTGGATTGAGCGATATTCCTAACGGGTCATGGTATGTGCATCAAGGGTTTGAGGCATCTCGAGAAATTGATTATTGCTGATCTCCTAGGCTTCGGTTATTGTGCACCTCTGTCCATGCATCCCAAAAAGTAAAAAAAGTAAAATAAGCAAAGCTTATTGGTGGAAGATGTTGAAGTTCAAAGCAAGTGAAGTGAAGATCCTTTTCCCGGATTCTAGCACCACATTCCCTAAATACATCCCACCCTCACACGTTTCTTGACCTCTTTTGGAAGCCCTTGAGACCTCGATCTTGTTGATTGACTTGGTGGTTTAAACTGGATTATACATGATTAATTTCGATAATTATGATTTATTATGCATTCTATGATTTTATGCAAAGATGAACAACTTTATTATATTTATAAAATGTCTTGATTTTAAATCCCATGAAGCATTCTCTTAGAGTGATCTATGAGTGGAGCATACCACCAAAAAAAATTTTTGAAATACTTTTCATTGATCTTTATGACCTATAATCTATTCTATCTTGTACTCAAGATTTGGAACTTGCTTGGGGACAAGCAAAGGACAAGTATGGGGTATTTTGATAACATGAATTATAGTCTATATTTTGAGACTTGTTTAGACGTTTTATCTTCAATAATCTGCATGTTTGGATGTATATTTTGTGATTATATTGTCGTTTCATCTACCTTTACTGGAATCGAGGTCTATACCAAGTTTTGTTGTAATCGTAGGTAAAATGGCACGTTTTGCATCAAAATGGAGCTAAAGGAGCTAAGGAGTCATTGGAACTACATTCAGGAGTTTAAGGAAGAACCCAGGAAGCATGGAATTGAATTAAAGATTTACTTTGGACCAGATTTGAGAGATTTCACCTTCAGCTGAGAGTCATCTCGGTTGACCATAGGATCACCGCGACCGAGGTGATCTAGAGGAGCGCCCCGACCGAGGCGAACTCTCTGATGCGGCAAGATATATTTTATTTGGCTGAGATCTTTTATTTTTGGAAGGAGAGATCTTATATTTTTGGGCTGGATTTCTGGGAGGAAGATAATATATTTTAGGGATCTATTTATGATATATGGATATATTTTATTAGGAAATTATCTTTTTAAGATATTTTATCTTTGGAAGATAATTCTCCTATATAAAGGGTTGGATTTTCCACAAGTTCAACCATGCTTAGGGGGTTGATAGCATCCAACAATTAAGGGATTTTAAAATCCGAATTCTGCTTTCCTTGGTGATTTGCCGCTCGAATTGTTGCTTGGATCTCGTTGGTGGTTGGATTTGCTTCAGTTTGGGTCGAAGAATTGTTGAAAACGATTAACGAACGAAGAATTGAGGTGAGGGGCGTGATTTCGGCGAAATAGGGCGTGGAATTGGGTTTGTGAGATGTGTTTTGTGAAGAACGTGGTTTATATAGTGGCCAGAAAAATTTTTGAAAACCACGGTCTATCGGGGGGTTCCACGGCCGTGGAAATGTACGGAACCGTGGTTTTGGTGATTTTTCAAAGGCTTTTGGAAATTACGGTCACTGTAGCTGTCACGGCCGTGGTTTAGGCCGTGGAACTCTCTGTAATGCTCCAAAGTCCAAGTTTCGTCACTTTTCTTCAAACTTTCTCTTCCCCTTTCCTTTTCCACTATTCCTACATCCAAAAACACGAACATACCGGAAGGAATCGAAGGAAAAACAAAGCAAAAACGTCTAAACTAAGCTAAACTATGAATCGAAAACAAAGAACGTAAATGCAATACCTTGGGTTGCCTCCCAAGAAGCGATTTGTTTAAGGTCCGTAGCTAGACCAAATTTGCACTTATTCGAGTGCGGTGGGCGCGAACTCTTCAGCTTGGAGTTCCGGTGTATACTTCTTGAGTCGTTGACCATTCACCTTAAAGCTTCCGCCCGTTTCACCCCATACTTCAACTACACCATGGGGAAAAATACGTTTGATTAGAAAAGGTCCGGTCCAACGAGATTTAAGCTTACCTGGAAAGAGACGGATCCTTGAATTGAAGAGGAGAACTTGATCTCCTTTTTTGAGGTCCTTTGGGATGATATGCTTATCATGCCAACGCTTCGCTCTTTCTTTGTAGATCTTGGCGTTTTCGTAAGCGTTCAAGCGAAGTTCTTCAAGCTCATTTAGGTCCAAGAGACGCTTCTCTCCCGCTTCCTTCATGCTGAAATTCAACCACTTGATTGCCCAAAACGCCTTGTGCTCCAACTCTACCGGTAAGTGACAAGACTTTCCATACACAAGGTTGTATGGTGTAGTTCCGATGGGAGTCTTATATGCAGTCTGGTACGCCCACAATGCATCATCTAGCTTCAAAGACCAATCCTTCCTAGTCCTTGAAACCGTCTTCTCTAGGATTCCTTTGATCTCCCGGTTTGAGATCTCCACTTGTCCACTAGTTTGTGGATGATAAGGGGTGGCGATCTTGTGAGTCACCCCATACTTAGCTAGAACGACTTCAAAACGCCGGGCAATGAAGTGAGAGCCTCCATCACTAATGATGGTCCGTGATGTCCCAAATCGTGGGAAGATGGTCTTGTTAAAGAACTTAACCACTACCATGGCATCATTGGTGTTAGAGGCAATCGCTTCAACCCATCTTGAAACATAATCAACCGCTAAAAGTATGTATTGGTTACCACAAGATGATGGGAAAGGTCCCATGAAGTCTACTCCCCAAACGTCAAAGATCTCCACCACTTGGATGTTGTTGAGAGGCATCTCATTCCTCCTAGATATATTTCCTGTTCTTTGACAAGCATCGCAGCAGGAAACAAAGGTTTGCAAATCTTTAAATAGAGTAGGCCAAAAGAATCCAGATTGCAATACCTTAGCGCTAGTCTTGTTTGAACTAGCGTGTCCTCCACATGGTAGTGAATGACAATGGCGGATGACACTTTGCATCTCATATTCCGGCACACATCGCCGAATAATGCCATCCGGACCTCTCTTAAAGAGGAGAGGTTCATTCCAAAAGTATTCCCGAACATCCTTAAAGAACTTCTTTCTTTGTGCGTAGGATAATCCGGGCGGTAATTCCTGACAAACCAAATAGTTAACGAAATCAGCAAACCATGGTTCGTTACCTTTGGCGATTACATCGATGCACTCCTCTATGATATGTAAATGCTCGTCCGGAAAGGAGTCATCTATAGGTAGGTGGTCGTCCTCTAGATGTGTTAGGCGACTCAAATGATCCGCAACAGAATTTTCCGAACCCTTCTTGTCGCGGATCTCTAGATTGAATTCTTGTAGGAGAAGAATCCATCTAATTAGCCTTGGCTTCGCATCCTTCTTTGCAAGGAGATACCGGATCGCAGCATGATCCGTGTATACAATCACCTTTGCACCTACAAGATAAGAGCGAAATTTGTCAATTGCATATACAATAGCTAAGAACTCTTTTTCGGTAGTGGCGTAGTTGAGCTACGCCTCATCTAGCGTCTTGCTAGCATAGTAGATAGCGTGGGTTCGCCTTCCTTTATTTTTCCAAGGACAGATCCTATAGCTACGTCACTTGCGTTACACATAACCTCAAAGGGAAGATTCCAATCCGGAGGTTGGATAATCGGTGCTGAAATTAGAGCTTCCCGAATCATATTAAACGCATCTAAGCATTCCTGCGAAAACTCAAAAACTGCATCCTTCATCAATAGATTAGTTAGCGGCTTTGATATCTTAGAGAAATCCTTTATGAAACGCCTATAAAATCCAGCATGTCCTAGAAAACTTCTTATCCCTTTCACCGAAGTTGGGGGAGGAAGCTTTTCTATAGTCTCTATTTTAGCTTTATCCACCTCAATCCCTCTACTAGAGATTAAGTATCCTAATACAATGCCTTCTTTCACCATGAATTGACACTTCTCCTAATTAAGAACTAGGTTAGTGTCTTCACACCTTTGTAACACAAGAGCAAGGTTAGAAAGGCAATTGTCAAAAGAGGAACCATAAACGGAGAAGTCATCCATAAAAACCTCCATGATTTCCTATATATATTCCGAGAAGATGGCCATCATGCACCTTTGAAAGGTGGTTGGGGCGTTGCAAAGCCCGAACGGCATCCTCCTATAGGCAAACGTACCCTACGGGCACGTGAATGTGGTCTTCTCTTGATCATCCGGGTGTATCGGAATCTGAAAGAAACCACTATAACCGTCAAGATATCAAAAATGTGAATGGTGTGCTAACCTTTCAAGCATTTGATCGATGAAGGGTAGTGGGAAGTGATCCTTCCTCGTCGCGTTGTTTAGCTTGCGGTAGTCTATGCACATCCGCCATCCTGTTACAGTTCGTGTAGGAATCAGCTCATTGTTTTTGTTGGTGATGACCGTCATTCCTCCCTTCTTTGGAACCACTTGTACGGGACTCACCCACTTGCTATCGGAGATAGGATAGATGATACCTGCATCAAGTAGCTTAAGAATTTCCTTCTTGACAACCTCCTTCATGGTCGGATTTAACTGCCTTTGAGGTTGTCGCGAAGTTCTAAAGTCCTCTTCCATTAAGATCTTATGCATGCATAGGAAAGGTTTGATTCCTACTAAGTCCTCTATAGTATATCCTAAGGCTTTCCTATGTTTATTAAGGATAACCATAAGCTTACTATGTTCATCTATACTCAAATCGGAACTAACAATTACCGGATAGGTAGAATTAGGTCCAAGAAATGCGTACCTTAGATGTGTAGGAAGTGGTTTCAATTCCGTCACTATGGGAGTTTCCAATGGCTCTTGAGGAGCATTTGATGCTTCCTAAAAAGTGTCTAAGGATGTAGAAGGTGTTGGAGAAGAATCAAGAGGAGTTGTAGAAGAGACACAAATATCTTCGAACTCACCCAAAATTACGGCACCTCTGCCTTCTCCACGGCCGTAATTTTGGGCGTGGAATGGAAATACGGTGGCTCTGATTCCTCCACGGCCGTGTAACCCTCTGGAGTGCTCCACGCTTTTGTTGGTGAAATCCACGGCCGTGGAATAGGCCGTTTGACCGTGGATCCGTACGTTTTCTGCCTCATCGTGGAGTTTCTCAAACTCTTCTTCACACACTTCTTATTGTGCTTCTAAGGCTTTAATTGCCTCATTGCACTCCTCTTCTTCCCCTATATCCATTAGGCTCATAGAAATAACTTTTTGCAAAGGGTCTTTGAAGAGAATAGCACTTACCTCCTCTTTAGATAGCCCTTCTTCATGCATATTGAATATATCCTCATCAAAAACTGGTTCCTTCACTAGAGTGGAAAGAACGAACTCTACCTTCTCTTCTCCTATGTCGAAGGCGAGTCTAGCATTCTTGCAATCGACTATGCAGCCGGATGTTTCAAGAAACGGTCTCCCGAGAATGATCGGGACCGGACTATCTGCAGGAATGTCAAGCACAACAAAATCTATAGGAACATAGAATTTACCTAGCTTGACCGGGACGTCTTCAACTATACCGACGGGACGAGTTATGGATCGATCCGCCATGTACAACGTCATCTTCACCGGTTTAGGGTCGCCTAAACCGATCTTCCTGCATAAGGCAAGTGGGATGATGCTCACACTTGCTCCCAAATCACATAATGCATCATATGTGACATCTCCCACTCCTATGGGAATACAAAATGACCCCGGAGCCTTTAGCTTTGGGGGCATCTTCTCTTTCATGGTTTTGATGAGATCAGAAGAATCCGAACTCATCTTAACCTCTCTAAAATCCTCTAGCTTTCTCTTGTTAGAGAGGATCTCCTTTAAGAACTTTCCATAAGCCGGCATACCTACAATGGCATCAATGAAAGGTATATTAATATGCAGTTTGCTCATGAGTTCAATAAACTTACCGAATTGCTTGTCTAGATGCGCTCTTGCTCTAGATTGCGGGAACGGTAGGGGAGGTTTGTAAGCTGGAGGAGGAACGTAGACATCTTCCTTCTCCTTCCCCTTTTCTTTCTCTTTCTCAACGGGGACTTCTACAAACTTAGGTTGCGGGTCGATAGTTGTTACTCCGCTCCTAGTTGTGATTGTCATCACCCTTCCTTTTGGGTTGTCCTCCGTCTTTCCTGGAAGTTTCCCTTGATGCCTAGGAACTTCCTCCGCATGGCTGAACATTTGGTTTTCTAAAACCTTTTGGGTTTTATCAACCTTAGTAATGTTATCATCAACCTTGATGATGCGAGTCTCCAACCCTCGAAGCTTGCCCAAAATTTTTTCCAACATGGGATCGGGCTTCTCTTTCCCCGAACTACTTCCACCATTAGATGTTTGCCCCTGGCTTTTCAAAGGAGTGGAAGAAGAGGAAGGTGGAGTTAGTGAATTTCCTGAATTGGAAGAATAAGAATTACCGGAATTTTGTTGGTTGGGGCACCAATTGTTGTTGTTTGAACCCCTATTATTGTTCCAATTGTTCCGGTTGTTGTTGTTGTTGTTACAATTGTTCCGGTTGTTGCGATTTGTATTCTCATTACCGTTGTGGTTATTGTTGTTGCCTAAATAACCCACATCTTGTTCCTTGTGCTTCGGAAAGTTGGTTTTGATGGCTTCCTTCAACTCTTTAATCTCCGTATTGAGAGAAAAGATTTGAGTTTGAGCTGCTTGTGATAGCTTTGCTCCTTGATCCACATGATTCGCCTCCACTTTCCGATGAGAATACTTCTCTATAACTCGCGCTTGCTTCTCAATAAAGTCCCAAGCGTCATCTTCCCTCATGTCCATGAATGTACCACATGAAAGGGATTGGAGCTTGAATAGTGTCTCCACATCCATCCCCTTATAGTATATCTCCAATAGTGCAAGCTTGGATATGCCATGATGAGGGCAATCCAATAACAAATCCTGAAATCTTTCCCAAGATTGAAACAAACTTTCGTTAGATCTCATAGAAAATGCATTAATCTTACCTCTTAACTCCGTCGTTTTGGATGGCGGAAAGAACTTAGTGAGGAATTCCGAAGAAAGATCCTCCCATGTTTCAAGCTTCCCACTTGGAAGAGCTTGATACCAAGACAATGCTTTCCCCTTCAAGGAGAAGAAGAAAGGCTTGAGCTTATAGCTGTTGGTAGTTGCGTTCTTCGGCTTCATTGTCTCCATCATAATCTCAAAATTTTGTAGATGTTGATGTGGAGATTCAGCGCTTGTTCCACCAAATTGATTTTGGCGAACAATGGTAATAACTTGAGGGTTGAAGCTAAACCCTTGTGCATCATCAGCATCAAAGTTCACACCTAAACGGCGTGGTTGCTGCGTTGGATCCATTCTTTGGCTAAGAGTTCTTGGCTCCTCATCTACACGTTCGACTCTCGCACCTCTAGGTGGGACACGGTGATTTGCAGCTGGCCGTGGAAAGAATGGATTCACGTTGATCGTTGGATCAATTTCCTCTAGTGGTGGCATGGAGGAGTCGCTATCCTCATTGGATGAGTTGGCTCTAACCGATCTTCCCGGTCTCCTTCTTCTCTTTTTCTCCTTAAGGTTGTTTATTTCCAACCTCATTTGGAACATCATGTCCGATAGATCATCAACCTTCGTTTGATGACGATCCATCTCTTCCCTACGAGTCTTCTCACTCCATTGGAGTTGAGCTTCTTTCTCCGCTAACTCCGTTTGGTAGTCACGTTCTCTTTCTTCGGCCATTTTTCTTTCCTTAAGCTTTCTCCTCAAAGTCCTCTCAAGCTCTTGATCAAGAGGTAAGAGGTCTTCGTTGTTCCTAGACCTGCGCATACACTCGAAGAGATATCAAATAACAAGGGAAAAGCTTCCAACCTTGACAACCGATAACCGAATTCGGCCTAGACCAAATCCCCGGCAACGGCGCCAAAAACTTGTTCGCCACTTAGCGTGCGTGCAAATAAGTCTTAAATTTATAAAACTAGAAATCAAGCAAGCGAACCCGCAGTGTACGGATCGACGTAGTTAAGCAAGAATTCCAGAGTATCGAACACAGGGATTTGGGGGGTTAAATCCAGTTAAGAATTGTCAAGCGAGTAAATGTATGAGCTTTTGTAAATATTGGGAAAACAACAATCCTAAAGATCCATGAATCCAGTTGTGGCAGTCGATTCAAGATATACTAAATATATAAGGACAGAGTTGAGGGTTGCAAAGGTATACTAATGCAAAGCAATGTACGGTGAAGTTCCAAGGCTTTATATGACTCAACTAAAGACACTCTCTATAAAGGTTGTTGAGGCTTCAGTATAGAAAGGATCTAAAGACAAGAATTAATCTCAAATACCCAAACTTGTAACCCAAGGATCAAGACTAACTAAACCGATTAAAGTTGTGACACTCGAAATCGAAGTAGAGGTTGTTGAGGCTTAACTACCACCTAGAAAAGGCAAGCCAAGACTAAGTTAAAGCAAATCTTTAACTTTGGATTAAAGTAAAAGCAATCGTAAACTAGGGAAAATTACAGGTGAATCTTGAGATTCCACGGCCGTGGAACTCAAGAACACACCGTGATTTAGGGTTCGTCGACGATTCTCTCTAACTCTCAGGGTCCAATCTATTTACGATCAATCTATCATCATCTAAGCCACAACTATCAACCCTTCACCTTAGAATTGTTAAAGGGTTTTAGCCAATAACGGTCATTATGATATCAAATTCAAGATTTAAAAGAACGAAAGACGAAAACCTTCGAAAACCTTGAATAAATCTCAAATCAATCTCAAATCCACAAACAAAGAACAATGATGTAAGTAGATTCAGAATAACACAAACAATCACAATCCTTGATAAGAACGAAGAACGGGATGTCAATCCGTCTTCTAATCAAACCTAAGGACAAAAGATGAAATCTCCTTACGAACAATCTTCCAAATCTTCACTCTTTTCTCTAAGCTTTCCGTCAATTCGGAAATCTCAATAGGGCTAGGCGCAATCTCTAAGCGGAGGTGTAAGCGAAGGTGGCGAAGGTGACGGAATCTCTCTCTTTCCGTCCTTTTATAGGGCAAGATAAAATATGAGCCCAGCCCGTTGCGTAAAAGATCATGGCTTCAACTTGTACGTTTAAAAGATCGTCAGAATCACGGTTTCCTAAGATTCCACGCCCGTGGTTTAGAGCGTGGAAGCTCATCACGGTTTGTCACAACTTCCACGACCGTGTAACATGCTGGAATGCTCCACGCTTGTCTTGCCAAAGTTCCACGGCCGTGGTTTAGAGCGTGGACTCTAGTACGGCCGTATTTCAGGGCGTGGAACACATGTAGCACGTAATTCTCCTTTGTCTTGTGTCATTCTTCAACTTAGTGTCTTCCTTAGCTCCTAGTGATGTCCTCAATCCTTGGACATGCTCAATCCATCTTCATTCTCCCCTGATTCGTCCGGTTTTAGCTCTTAATTGCCTACAATCAACACAAAGCTTATGTAGACCTCTATATCGACAAAGTAGACAAACTAACTCACAATTGCTTCAATGCTCTATCAATGATCACCAATATGGATGAAATACACTTAGAAAACGTGCCTAAAATATCACAATATTTCATGCTAACAGAAGGCGCAAGGGAGCTGGTCTTCGTCTCTTCAGGGCAGGTCACCGCAGGGGCGCCAAGGATTGGCGTAGGGGCGGTAACACACTTCATGGCTGGCGCTGGTGAAGGTGCAGGGAGCGCTCCGGTGTAAGGCGTCACCCGCAGGGGCGGTGGCAAGGTTCCGTAGGGGCGGTGAGGAAACAGAAGCTTTGCTTCATGAACGATCTTCACTCCTGAGTGCTTATAACTCCTTCCTTAGCTTCCTTTAGTCTTCTTCTTCTGACCAAGGAGTTAGTAGCATAAACCGATACAAATGCAATCAAAAGACTCTGAAAACTACCCTAAATGATAGTGATTCCATCACCTATCAAACTCCCTATGCACAGAATTTCATGCCAAACTAGCGTGACCAACAGAATTTTCGTTGGAGGGATCAAAAAACCAACAACAGCAGCCCCGTCAAGGTAAGTATCAATCAACTAAAGATATGTTGCAGGTTTTGACTAAACACTTTGCTACTCATGTCCAAACAACAGAATCTAGCATCAAGAACCTTGAACAACAAGTTAGTCAAATGGCGGAAGCTATTTCAAGGACCGAATCAAGAATTTTCGGAGGATTGCCTTCCCAGACATTTATAAACCCCAAGGAGAATGTTAGTTCCCTAACATTAAGGAGTGGAAAGCAAATCCAACAAAAACCAGCAAAAGAATCATAAAGCAAACCTTCTGTCGATTTTTCCGCACCCACAGCCGCTCCTGCGGCTGCTAACTGCGCCCAGCACAGAACAGACGACGCCCCTGCGGCTGGATGTCCCCTCCCTTGCGGTGAAAACCCCTGAGCCGCCCCTGCGCTTTCAAGCTGATGTCCTTGCGGAAAACACAACAGAAGGTCCTGCTGAAAGGGATACTTACGTCCGGCCTAACTTTCCGCCACTGTACTCTGAGAAGCCACCAGCTCCTTTTTCCTGAGGCTTTGAAGGAGAGAAGAATTATTGAGGACAAGGACCTCTTTGAGACTTTCTCCAAATGCGAGGCAAACATTCCCCTCCTTAAGTTGGTGAAAAGTATTCCTAAGTATGCTCGTTTTTTGAAGGAACTTTGCACTATCAAGAGGAATCAGAAGCTAAAGGGGAAACAGAAAGTGCAAGTGAGTGAGCATGTGTCGGCAGTTTTTCAACGGAGAATGCCCAAGAAGTGCAGCGATCCAGGCATGGTAAGCATTCCTTGTGTTATAGGGGAAACCCGCTTTGACAAAGCAATGCTTGATCTCGGTGCTTCTATCAATGTTTTACCATATTCGATTTACAAATCACTTGGGCTTGGGCCATTAATGGAAACTAGGATTGTAGTACAACTTGCTCATAGATCTAATGTGTACCCGAAAGGGAAAATTGAAGATGTTTTAGTAATGGTAGACAACCTAATACTTCCTGCTGATTTCTTTGTAATGTATATGGAAAATGATTCACATGCTGCACCCATTCTGTTAGATATGTCATTTCTGAAAACGGCTAGGACTAAAATTGATTATGTTAGTTGTAAATTGACCATGGAGTTTGATGGAAAAGTAGTGGAATTTGACATCTATGATGCAATGAGATTTCCTAGTGATGATCATTCTTTGTGTGCTATTGACATTGTTGAACCTTTTGTGCAAGATGTTTTTGATAACTCTGACGTTGATGAATTGAGAAATGTGATTGAGCAGGACATTGATGGTTTTAAATCAGATTATGTGTTAACATCTAGCATGAAAGAGGTCTTCGCCCAATTAGATGGGCATAAAAGGCTACCTATCTCCAATTTGGCCATTGGGCCCACTTTACTAACCCCAAGCGAGAAGCTTGTTCCGTCCATAGTGCAGGCACCTGAAATATAATTGAAGGACCTTCCGTCGCACCTCAAGTACGTTATCCTTGGAGAACACAATACCTTGCCAGTGATTATCTCCAACAAGTTGACCACCGGACAAGAAGACAAGTTGGTGAAGGTACTAAAAGAGCACAAGATGGCCCTTGGATGGACTATTGCGGACATCAAAGGGATAAGCCCTTCCACTTGCATGCATAGGATTCTACTTGAGGATGAAGCCAAGCCCTCTAGGCAACCTCAAAGGAGGTTGAACCCACCAATGATGGATGTGGTCAAAAAGGAAGTGTTGAAGCTCCTCCAAGCGGATATGATCTTTCCTATCTCGGATAGTACTTGGGTTAGCCCAACCCAAGTAGTTCCAAACAAGGGAGGCATCACTATGGTGGAAAATCAACATGGAGAGATGGTCCCAAGCAAAACACAAACCGGATGGAGAGTTTGCATTGACTACCGCAAGCTCAATAAGGTAACATGAAAAGACCATTTCCCATTACCTTTTATTGATCAAATGTTGGAACGTCTTGCAGGTCATCAGTACTATTGTTTCCTGGATGGATATTCGGGCTATTTCCAAATAGTCATCGTACCAGAGGATCAAGAGAAGACGACGTTCACTTGCCCATTTGGAACTTTTGCATATCGCAGAATGCCTTTGGACTTTGCAATGCACCAAGCACTTTCCAACGGTGCATGATAAGTATTTTCTCCGAATACATAGAAAATTTCATTGAAGTCTTCATGGATGATTTTACCGTCCATGGAGATAGTTTTGACGCATGTTAAGGGCATTTGAAACTTGTTCTTGAAAAATGTGTTGAAACCAATTCTGTTCTTAATTCGGAAAAATGTCATTTTATGGTCGAACAAGGAATTGTGCTAGGACATGTAATATCCTCAAAAGGGATAAGAGGTAGATAAGGCAAAGGTTGATGTTATTCAAAATTTACCTTATCCTACTAATGTTCGGGAAATCCGATCCTTTCTTGGTCATGCAGGTTTCTACCGACGTTTCATCAAATATTTTTCAAAGATCTCGGCACCCCTATGTGAATTGCTCAAGAAAGATGTCACCTTCATAGTGGATGAGGATTTCAAGAAAGCTTTCGACACTTTGAAGGCATGTCTCACCACCGCACCAATCATCCGTTCCCCGGATTGGGAGAAACCTTTTGAAATCATGTGTGACGCTAGTGACTATGCCGTCGGAGCTGTCTTAGGACAAAGAGACGGACGATCCTCCCATGTAATCCATTATGCGTCTATGACACTCAATGGAGCGCAAAGGAATTAATCTACTACCGAGAAGAAAATGTTGGTGGTGGTTTTTGCCCTTGAGAAATTCCGGCAGTACCAACTTGGGGTAAAGGTAATTATCTTCACTGATCATGCAGCTCTTAGGTACCTCATGGCAAAGAAGGAGGCAAAGCCACGATTGATCCGATGGGTGCTTCTTCTAAGTGAGTTTAACCTAGAGATAAGGGACAAGAAGGGGGCTGAGAACCTGGTGGCCGATCATTTGAGCAGACTAGTGCAAGAGGAGGAAGATCAAGGAAAAGGAAGAGAGATAGAGGGAAGTTTTCCAGACGATACATTTTACACAACTCTCGGTTGTGTAACCGCCCCCGCGCCTCACACCAGCCGCCCATGCGGCCAGCCGCCCCTGCGGCTCAGTCTAGGCGCCCCTGCGGAATTGTCGACAAAGGTTTGTCTTAAGCTCCAATCTTTTAAGTCTTGGTTTGCTGACATTGTGAACTTCATTGTCAGGAAGGAGTATCCTCCAGACTTCACGAAGGCACAACGAGAGAAGGTAAAGGCTGAAGCTCGACACTACGTTTGGGACGATCCTTACCTTTGGAAGCATTGTAGTGACCAAGTGATCCGGCGTTGCATTCCGGACAATGAGGTACAATCCGTCCTAACTTTTTGTCATTCTGAAGCATATGGGGGGCACTTTGGGGCAAACAAAACTGCAAGAAAAGTTTTGGATGCCGGTTTCTTTCGGCCACACATTTTTCGAGACGCTTTTGTATTTTGCAAAGTGTTTTATAGATGCCAAAGGGTAGGAAATCTTTCAAGGAGACATGAAATGCCCCAATCCTCTCTTATATTTTGTGAAATATTTGATGTTTGGGGAATTGATGTCATGGGGCCGTTTCCTACTTCATTCGGGAACACATATACTTTGCTTGCGGTGGACTATGTTTCCAAGTGGGTGGAAGCAAATGCCACCAAAACTAATGATTCAAAAGTTGTTGCAGCTTTATCTTTGCAAGATTTGGAATCCCAAAGCCTTAATCAGTGATAGGGGTACCCATTTTTGCAACAAGAAGATCACGGCTCTCCTTAAGAAGTACCACGTTCACCAAAGAGTATCAACAGCATATCATCCACAAACAAACGGCCAAGCTGAGGTGTAAAACCGGGAAATAAAGACCATCCTTGAAAAGACAGTTTCTCCCGGACGAAAGGATTGGAGTGTAAGGCTAAATGACGCCTTATGGGCATAATGGACAGCCTACAAAACTCCTATCGGGATGTCTCCTTTTAGGCTCGTGTTTGGGAAAGCTTGTCACCTACCGGTGGAGCTAGAGCACAAGGCTTGGTGGGCGGTAAAGAAGTGCAACATGAACATAGAGGAAGTGGGAGAATTCCGGAAGCTCCAATTGCAAGATTTGGAGGAACTGAGGCTAGATGCATATGACCATGCTACCACATACAAAGAGAAGACCAAAGCATAGCATGACCGGAACATTCTCCGGAAGAACTTCAAGGTAGGTAATAAGGTACTTCTCTTTCAATCACGTTTGAAACTCTTTGCAGGTAAGCTGCGTTCGAGATGGACAGGGCCGTTCATAGTATCCGAAGTATACCCTCACGGAGTTGTGGATCTCTATGATCCCCAAACGCACAAGGTGTTCAAGGTAAATGGACAAAGGCTAAAGCTTTACCTTGATGGAGTCAATAACGATCCAATTGACGAGATGGTGTTGGAGGAAGCACAGTCAGAGAAGTAGAGATCTTACGTCGAGCCAACGACGTAAAACAAAGGCGCTTCTCGGGAGGCAACCCGAAGGAATAAGAAGAGGAGCCTCTGTCAAGAAACCACCCCTGCGGCATTGTGTCCCTGCCCCTGCGGTGACACTCATGCCCAGTGTCGCCCCCGGCGCTAGGCCTGCGCCTGCAACAAGCCTGTCACCGCCCCCGCGTTGACATCCCTAAGCCCCTGCGGCGGCCATCCTTGACACGTGTTCTCGGCGCCGCCCCCGGCGCTGAGCCTGCGTGCCCCTTTTCCTTTCACCGCCCCCACGGCGGAAATCTCCTGCCACTGCGGGTTTAGCCAAAAAAGAAAAAAAATGGATCTCGAAAATGCCTACACCTACCACGCACCACCCACCAACCTCCTTTACCAAACACACAAACCTTTCAAAACCCCTCTCCTTCAGAAACACTCTCACGCCCTTGCGTCCTTTGCCCACCAACACCCTCACCGACGCCCCTGCGCCGCCTCCGACAGCCAGCCAACAGAGACAACGCCCCTGCGCCACCCTCTCCCCCTGCCCCTTACTCTCACACATTCCTACAACCTTCATCCTCACCCACTTCACACATTCCACTCCAGCTGCACCTTCGACAACGCCTAAACCACCAAGGAAGTCACCGGAGCAGCCTCAGCAACACCCCTTCCATCGCTCCCCGGAAATCGCCTCTGCACTTCTCCCGCACCTGCGGCTGCAAGCACCCGCCCTTGCGGAAATCACACCAGAAAGGTCGTTTTTTTCCCTATTTCGACATTTGCTAATCTTTTGCTTCAATCACTTTCAAGAATGGAAGCCCCAAGGAAATACAACATGACCGAAGCAGAGAAAGAGCGTTACAGGATTGTGCAGGATCGAGTTGTGTATGCAACTCGATTTTTGCATATTCCTACTTTGGAGAAACTAGGCATGCTAGAGAGCATGCAAGCTTTTTTGGCGAATGCCGGACTCGGAGACTTCCTCCAAAAGAGTGCTCCAATATATCTCGAGCTCAGTAGACAGTTTATCTCCACTTTCACAATGGAGAAGGAAGATCACGTGTGTATCGGCCTCACCTTCAAGTTCAACAAGGTGAAATACACACTTGACTACGCCGATCTATAGGAGGACTTTGGGGTGACTCTAAACCCTCTGCAAACTGGTGGGATCCAATCCCGACCCCGGACCTATGCGAGTTTTGGCAGGCAGCTACCGGGTCAGAATTCCATGCTTGGGGTGAGTACTCCAACAAACTCACTAAAACTCCCCGGATGTGCGTCCTCTCAATTTCTGGATCAAAAGAAGCAAAGCCGGAGTTAGTAGCACGGGTTTGAACCATAAAAATAGTTCAAACCAATAATCAATAATAACAATAAAATACTAAAACTCCCCGGCAACAGCGCCAAAATTTGACCGAAGGTATTTCTATGGTCGTCTATACCCAATCAAAAGTAAATCCTGACTTAGCACTAAGAACAAGTATAGTGATTAAGTAAGGGTCGAAACCAAGAGAATTAAGGTGTTTTCGATGCGATTATCGATTATAGTGACAAGTAACAAGGGGGGGTTTGGTTGAATTATGCACACAAAAACTTATGAAAACGATTAATGCGACAAGTAAGACAATAATGGATGAATCTACACTAGGTTGATTCTAAGCATGCAATTTGCTACTTTGGTGAGTTCCTTTTACAAGTTTTCAAGTAATCTCCCGTCTCGATCATATATATGTGTTGAGCCAAACGGCATCAACACAACTTAACAGGTTAGTGTTCCGTAAACCTACAAGAACAAATAACAAGTTAGCTTTCAAACAAAGACTAAGGGATATAAAGAGAAGATTAAAATCGTTAAACTTATCTTTATATTTGTGTTCCTTTTCTTTAATTAATCACAACCCGTTATTACTCAAAGTTGCTACTAGATTAAAGTCCCGAACCCGGAACCTATTAATCCTAGTTGTTTGCATGCACTTTAGAACCTAAGGTGATCAATCTCAAGCAATAGTAAACATGCAATTAGACGATGGAGATCAAGGAAACACAAAGTATTACTGAATGAAAACTTATATTATAAAGAACTTACAACCAAAGTAACAATGCAGCTTCAAACCAACCCAATGTAGCAAGGGAGTTAGCAACTCATTACAAAGGTATCAAGACAATCTAAGTGGATAATTTGTTGGCTAACAAGATGATAAGATGGATGATTCTAGCAATCAACCAAGGACTATTTATACTACAAAAGACACTAAATAGGAGTAAATGGCCGGCCCAAAACAGCCACCTTTAATGCCATAAAGGTGGTGTAAACAGCCGGAGTAGAGCTTCTGACGTTAAGCCGCAGGGGCGGCCTTCAGCTCCGCAAGGGCGGTGAAGGAAAAAACGCTTGATCTTCTTCATGGCCGCAGGGGCGGCTAGGAAATTCCGCTAGGGCGGATCTTCAATGCTCTTCGAACGTCTGACCCTTCAACTTCCTGACGTTTTTGATGCCAAGCCGCCGGGGCGTCCCTATGTCGACATAAGGGCGGTGACACAGCCTCTTCGCCTTCCAGCTCCCAGGTTGAGGCGCAGGCAGGGGCGCAGTGGAAGGCGCAGGGGAGCTGGTCTTCGTCTCTTCAGGGCAGGTCACCGCAGGGGCGCCAAGGATTGGCGCAGGGGCGGTGACACACTTCATGGCTGGCGCTGGTGAAGGTGCAGGGAGCGCTCCGGTGTAAGGCGTCACCCGCAGGGGCGGTGGCAAGGTTCCGCAAGGGCAGTGAGGCAACAGAAGCTTTGCTTCGTGAACGATCTTCACTCCTAAGTGCTTATAACTCCTTCCTTAGCTTCTTTTAGTCTTCTTCTTCTGGACCAAGGAGTTAGTAGCATAAACCGACACAAATGCAATCAAAAGACTCTAAAAACTATCCTAAATGATAGTGATTTCATCACCTATCACTTTCCAAGGTGCTTGATGGGGTCATCACCACTTAACCCATGGAATGATGGGAGCAAGTGGATCAGCCCCGGCTTGATCTCGAAATTGACACCTTCCCCTATGCCGGTATAGTAACCGCAAGAGGGTGTTGAGTCAAGTCCAGCTGCGTGAGTTGGCGAAGTGTTCGGTTGGCCATCTCTTCACGAAGTTGTTGTTGTCTACGACGCCGGATGTGTGTTCTCTCAATCTTTGGATCAAAAGGAACAATTCCGGAGTTAGTAGTACGGGTTTGAACCATAAAAACAGTCCAAACCAATAATCAAGAATAGAAAGAAATAAAAACACAACAAAACTCCCCGGGCAACGGCGCCAAAATTTGACAAGATTATTTCCTTATGTCGTTTTTATCTTATCAAAACTATTTCCTAACTTAACACTAAAGCAAGTATAGTAGTCAAGTAAGGGTCGAACCCAAGATAGTTTGGTTGATGTTTATATTAAATTCAATTATTGATATGGTAACCTAAGAAATGGGGGGGGGGGGCGAAATGCAATAAAACACAAGAATAAGAAGACAATTAAAGAGATGAATAAGATGATGAGAAGTGAATCTACACTAGGTTGAATCTTAACATGCGATGCTACTTTGGTTGGTTCCTTTTATAAGTTTATTATTATGTTCTCGTCTTGATCATATGTGTGTGTTGAGCCAACCGGCATCAACACAACTTAACAACTTAATGTTCCGTAACCTACGAGAACAAAACACAAGTTAGCTTTTAAATAAAGACAAAGAGGTATAAAGAGAAGAATAAAACCATTATACTTTTCTTTATATTTGTATTCCTTTTCCCTTTGATAATCACAACCAGTTTTTACCTAGAGGTTTCTACTAGATTAAAGACCCGAACCCGGAATCTATTAATCCTAGTTCTTTGCATGCATTTAGACACTAAGGTGATCAATCTTATGTGAGAAGAAACATGCAATTAGATAAGTGAAGCTCAAGTTATACAAAACATAAACTGAATAAAACTTATATTAAAAAGGACTTACAACCAAAGCAGCAATGCAGCTTCAAAACAACCCAATGTAGCAAGGCAAATAGAAATTCATTACACAAAGGAAGCAAGAGAAAAGAGAGAATAAAATGGGAAAATGATGTATCATTCTAGCAATCAGCCATGGGTCTATTTATACTACAAATGGCACTAAATAGGAGTAAATGGACGGCCTAAATAGCCACCTTTGATGTCATAAAGATGGTGCAAACAGCCGGAGTAAAGTCTCTGTCGCTCAACCGCAGGGGCGGCCTTCAGGTAGGGGCGGTTTAGGTGAAAACGCTTGAAGTTCTTCGTGGCCATAGGGGCGGATCTTTAATGCTCTTCAAACGTCTGACTCTTCATCTTTCTGTCGCTTCTGATGTCGAGCCGCAGGGGCGGCCCAATGTCACCGCAGGGGCGGTGACACTGGCTCTTTGGCTTCACAGCTCCGCAAGGTGGTCCGTAGGCAGAGGCGCAGGGGCGCTGGCTTCGCTTCTTCATGGTAAGTCACCGCAGGGGCGCCTTGGAGAGGCGCAGGGGCGGTGACCGTCTTCGTTCCGAGCGCTGGCGAAGGTGCTGGCTGCGCTCCAGAAGGCAATGTCACCCGCAAGGGCGGTGACACTGCCCCGCGGGGGCGGTGTGGCACCAGTGGCTTGTCTTCGTGGATGATCTTCAACTCCCAAGTGCTTCTAACTTCTCTTTTAGTTTCTTTTTGGTTTCTTCTTTTGGATTAAGAAGTTAGTAGCACAAACCAACTCTAATGCAATAAAAAGACTCTAAAAACTAACCTAAATGATAGTGATTCCATCACCTATCACGTGTCCAGGTTCTTCCATGCTTCCGTTTCTTGTGCTAGAAGCGTATCAGTAGCTGCTAAATCTAGGACAGGGGAGAGTTCCTCGATTTCTCTAATAAGAGCCTCCTTTCGAGCCTAGATATTTCCGAAGACCTCTCTATTCCACTTCTTCAGAGCAACTCAAAGGTTCTACAATGCTCCAGGGAGATGGTTTACTCGATCCCAGACGTTATCAATGAGGCCTGAAAACTCCGGATGAGTAAGCCAAGCTGCCTGAAAGCGGAAAGTCCTTCTACTATGGTTAATTGGACTGGCGTTGAGCGGATTATGATCCGAAGACATTTTCGGTAAATGTCGAACTGTCACCTTCTGCCATCAAAATCTGACATTCGGTGACAAGAAAGCCCTATCCAACCGCTTTGAAATCCTAATCCGCACCTCGCTCCCACGAGACCACGTGAATTGTGGACCTTGGAAACCCATGTCCACAAGATTGTTGAGGTTAATCCATTGAGCAAAAGCCACAGAATCCTGAGAAAGTCTACTGGATCCTCCTTGCCATTCTTCCAAACATTTAATGACATTGAAGTCTCCCCCCATAATAAACGGTCCCATAATAAACGGTCCCTGAATAGTCGAGACCAGGTAAGATAAAGACTCCCAGACATTCTCACGACGTAGCGGGTTAGGACTAATATACACAACAACGAGGTGGAAAGCATCCGCCCCGGTGCCAACAAGAGCATGTATGTACTGCTTGTTTTTTGTAATCACCTAGATAGGGCAGGCAATATTGTTCCACAAAAGCCAAATACCACCACTATACCCTACCGCCTCAACTCGGTCACTCGAATCAAATCCCATTCTATTACATATCTTAGTAGCTAATTCTCCCGAATAGTGACTTTCAAAAAGCGCTACAAATTGAGGCTTATGCTTACGGAACATATACATAATAGACCGTCGGAAGCTAGATTTTATAGTTCCGCGGCAATTCCAAAGGACACCTATCATTAAAAGATCAAAAATTTAAACCCCCCCCCCCCTTCTCGTTCAAGACTAAGAATCAGGGACCAAAGAAATCTAGGAGTCTCCTCCATCTATAGGCTTTTCAATTTTCATTTCTTCGCACTCTTTGCCAACCGCTTCTTGGTTCACGATTTGAGTCGTTCCCTGGTCCCCAAAAAAAATATCGGCAGGAGCTTCTCGTTTCATAATTTTATCTTGTTGGAATTTTTGTGGTACCACTGTCGGTAGGGGCACGACATTCGTCGGGTGAGGCCCGCTTATAGATGCTTTGTTAGCACCACTAGTTGCAAGGGAGGAAGAGACCTGGGCATTCTAGCGAGCCCTTTTCTTGAAGTTGTTTTTTGACACAAAGTATGCTCCAGGCACCTGTTTAGTTTGTGCTATTTGTTTGTCATTCCCTGCGGCTCCACTACCTTTGTTGATCTCCACAGCTTTCTCAGTTTGCATTATAGGTTGTTTATCTCCTCGACGGCTACTAGTATATCCTCTTGTGGTTTCCTTACCTTTTAGGTTAGACTTTCTTCTGGGAACAACCATCCAAGGGCCAAGAGAGTCATCATCGGGCCTTGGCTGGGGTAATTCCTAATGGTGATTCGGCTCGGCATCATGGGGGGTCACTGCAGTCTCGACTCCCGGAGGACAAGGGTTCACTATATGATTTTGACTAACCAATACATCACTTGGCCCAATCATAGGTTTATTAATTGCATGGGGTCTTGACAGTTTGCAACTCTCTCTAGAGTGGCCATAGCAACCACAACCAATACATATAGCGTGGAGATTCTCGTACTTTAAGAGTAATCTCTTACCATTGAGGAGCACATCCCCATTTAGAGGTTTGTCTAAATCATTGCCTACACAGATCCGTGCGAACCGCCCTTTGTCCATACACAAAGTCTTCTCGTCTATTCGGATAGGGGTCCCAATTGTAGACGCAATAGCCTTCAGTATCTCAATCAGTGGAGGATATAGGGGGTAACGGGGGGTACGGTGCTCCGGCTTGCGATCTCGTTTTGCCTAAGGAAGCCTAAGGAAGGGGGGGGGGGGAAGAAGGAAAAAACCATCCTTAAAATGAAATATAATACACATTGTTCTACTAGCTTATTTGGTAGAAGAAGGGAAGGAGGTAATTGAAGTTCAAGGTTCAAGTCTTGGGAGTAGCAAAAAGTTTTTTTATTTTAATTTTAAGCAAATTATAATATATTTAGATGTAGAAATTAAGTGATGTTTATTATTTCATTAACTCTTAACTAATATAATAAAATTAATATAATTTTTAATACATTAATTCATCAACCACTATCTAATTTATTTGACAATATATTTATAAAACAAACTAAATATATAAAATATTTTTAAATTTTATCTAAGTAAAATAAATAAATTAAAAGCTATAATTTATAAGCAAAAAGTTTTTTTTTAATTTTATTTATTTATTTATTTAATTTATAGATTTTATTGTTTAATTTCAAACTTAATATGCAACATATCTTATTTAAAAAAAAAATTGTGCCCTCCAACGAAAATTTTCTGGCTTCGCCACTGATCTCAGTGTTATGCATAGAGAGGGGCAGTCCTGAAATCTGTACCCAAACTTCTGTGGTTGAGATGGCAGATGTTAACAATTCAAAAGAGGGGTTTCATTATTGCATTAGAAGGTAATGGCCGAACATCTTCCACGGACCACTACTCAGGACATCAAGCATGTTTGATTCGAGTTTGAACAGAGCAAGGAAATAGTTGTTGGGTAGGTCGATGACGGACCAGCCACCCTTTGGATTCCACAATTGACGGATAGTTTTCTCGAATGCAGAAATTTAACTCTTGGACTATCTCCGGAGCAATAGTGATGGAGGGAGTAAGGTTCTCTCCCATGGGGGTTGGGCTATTTTAATCTGACCAGAGTCCACGTGATTAGAGGGTAAAATCGGTAGCTTTCTCCAAGCATTGTTTCCAAATAACATCTTGCTTCAAGATGGAAGGGGGAATTGGGATCAGGACCATCATCCAGAGGAGGTACGGCGTCATTAGTGGTGGTATTAGGCGGAGGAATGCCAATGATTGGAGGCACTGACACAGCGGCGGCAGGGAGAGGGTTTAATCGCTTTGGGAATCGCCTTAGGGTTCTGCATATCTCTCGGTTTCTAAAAGTCTCAGCCGCACTGCCCTTGTAGATAGAAAAAAACAATTTTCATAACCCCACCATACATTCCAACATATAAAATATTTTACACTTATTAAATTTTAAATCTAAAATATTTATATTTATATACTTGCAAGCATAGATTAATGAAGACAATCTAATTCATCAAAATCTCTTTGGCATCCGTACCTCCTTTTCCATCACGTCTTAATTTAACTTTTTTCATCTGAATTATATCTTCTTATCATCCTACGTTGCATTCCACCCACTTTTACTCATTGTTATCCGAACTATACATTTTTTAGCCAATTTTATAATTTTGTTAAATGTATGAATATTCAAGATCTCTCATAGAGATGCTCTATAAAAAATCTTTAAAATGAAATCTTAAGAAATTTTTTCATTTTTTATTTATTTATAATTACTATTTATTAATTAAATAAATATAAAAAAAACTACACTATATGCCATGTTTTATTTTTAAATAGACTATAAATATCTATATTATATATATTTAGCCAATTCCAACACTTAACCTAGCACGGGTCGAGTTACCGCGTGACTCTTAGCTTAAGTGTTGCCCCCGACAAGCTAAAATCAGTTTTACTCGTCGATGCTCCTTGACTATGAGCGTTTATTGGGTGAGTTGGTTAAGTAGGTACATAACGTATTTTTGTGTACATAATAGGTATGTTTTGTAATGCGTAGACAAAGTAGGCACTTAGAATTAAGTAGAAAAAAATTTAATTGAAAATAATGACATTTATTTACCTAATTTGGAGATATTCTCTCCCATAAAAACTTAAATGTTTTCCTAATAAATATTGTAACAGATTTAATTGATGATAGGTTATTATAGCAAATAGTTTTTAAAATTTTCCTACAATCTCTCCTAATTGATTTGCTGTAAATATATACTAATATTGCGTATTATCTGAAGCTCTCCATTGTTAAGCGAGATATATATATCAGAGCTCTTAATTACGATCAACAATGGAGGATTGTAGATGAAAGTCGGTGCTACATAAGACGAAAGTCGATGAAGATATGTTCTACATAACTCAACAAAATTATGTAGTAGATGTGTATTCCTTGCGGATCCGTTATGAATACATATTTTTTGTGACTTTTTTACACAACTATTACAATTATGTAGTAAACATGGATAACATATATTGGAGTGTAGAATATGTATGCCCAATGCATTTTATGTAGCTGATATTTGTGTTATATGTATTAACATTGTGTAATTGAAATTGTGTACGGACATTGTGTAATTGAAATTATGTATTAAAATTGTGTATTAATATTGTGTATCATCAAAATAATACACGAAGTTTGATTAGTATAACTGATATAAGGGTGGGGGGTGGGGAACTCGTCCAAAGTTCGAATCCTACCTTTCACACAATCTTTTACTTATTATAATTAAAAGGAAAATTAAGAATATTTAGTTACCCGATTTAACAAAATTTAATTGAATATTAATAGGAGAGACAAGAATCAATTTCCTTCCTTTTTTTAATGATTATCCAACTCATTTATCTTTATTTTTAATTGATAAAATTAGGGTGCCTAGTTTGTATCTGAGATACAAAAAGTACCTTATTTCACCAATGTTCTCGCGTTTATTCTAGATGACTAGGTAAACTCGAAAACTTGTCGGCAAACCTTGTCATTATATTACACAAAGAGAGCTTTTACAAACGAGAGCTTTTAGTGAAATTTGTGGGATGATTGAAATGAGAGATGACCTCCCCTATTTTTAGCCTTGCCCTTCCGGGACTTAATTATAAGGTCATTCCCGTTCCTTCCTAGCTTGAGCTTATCTTATAGACTTTTGAACTTTCCCTAAGACGCTAGCTAAGTCTTCAAGGTTTCTTCGAGTTCGAGAAGTCTCCGCCGTCTTCCGGGAAGACCCGCCGCCATTCAGATCGTTCTGGCCAACTTCTACACGAGTCTAGAGACTACCATTGGTTTCCAAACTTGTCTCGATCCTTCCGGTGTCATTCGGGTCTTCTCATTCCTCCCGGATCCTTCCGGGTGTTCCACCATCTTCCAGAATAATACTCGCCTTCCGGAATATTCCGTCATATTCTGGAATGTCCCGCCGTGTTTTGGATTGCTCTTGAACATATTGGATCCTTCTTGAACATCCCAGATCTTTCCGGAATATTTCTTATCTTCCCGGTGTACCATCTTGACAAGGTTTCTGTCCAGCCTTCCGCTTGACCTCCTCCCATGCCATTACCGTTTGACCTTGTCAAATGGTTCCTTGATGACGTCTTTCGATACATCGTCTTGTGTTGCCGGCCCTGACGACCTCACGAAAAAGCGGTCCGTAACACTAAAATGCGCAACCAAAGTTGATATGCTTTATTTATAATGATTTTATATATATATTCCATATTGTAGGGTTAGTTAAATTGTATCAGTATTCATCAAGAGAAATTAAGGCTTCTATATATCTGAAATGAATTTAATTAGAGTGTGCGGGAGTAATATTAAAACTTATTTTTGTATTTTGTATTATTTGTGGATAACACTAAGGGCCCGTTTGGTTTTAACTCCGAAATCGAAAACGGAAACGGAATGGAAACGAATCTAGTCTATATGTATACCCTTATTCATGAAAATTTTTGAAATGATTTCTTGTGGTTTGAAGTAATTGGAGTAGAGTTTGATTACTTTTGATACCCTATAGAGAAATAAAATGTGGGGAATCAAGTGTATTTTGCATTAAACCACAAAGAATGATTCCATAAAATTTCATGAATAAGGATATACATATGGACTAAATTCGTTGTCATTCCGTTTTCGTCTTCGAAATTGGAACCAAACGGGCCCTAAATATACATGATATTTTACAAACGGGTGAGTGGAAAAATGGTATCAAAGTCAAAGTTTTGGCGGTTGGTGATGGTAATATTTGTAAATAGTATTATTTTTGGTTTTTTTTATTATATAGGTGGTTCTACTTTGAAGTTATAAAAACAAAGTTTGTCAAAAATGCATTTTTAAAAAGTTTTTTTTTAATACAAAGAACTCTTACATTTTTTTTTTTTTTTTTTTGAAAATGGAAAGCGGTTAGGACGGCCTACTTTCTAGAGGTAGTCCATCCTAAAGCATCCTTGCGGATGAGAACACAAAGTTCTGGATCGTCAGAAAAGGGTGTGTTGGGGTTCGAAATTCCCAAATGGGTCAATCGGTCAGCAACACAGTTAACTTCTCTGAACACATGCCTGACCTGGACTTCCTCAAAGAAGCGAAGATCCAGTCGGGAGTCGGATAAGATCATCTCGACCTCCCAGGGACAACTCCAAAGTCCTTGGAGTGCCTTGATAACACATAAGTTATCACCCTCAATTTCAATCTTTTTTATATTGAGCCTTTTAGCTTCACAAAGGTCTGCTTTCAGCGCGTAGGCTTCTGCTTTTATGACCGAATTAAAATTGTTTTTCTTAGCGTCCAAGCTTATTACTTTGCCATTGTGATTTCGTATAACAAAACCAATAGATGTTATTCCGGAATCAAGTTTTGATCCATCAAAGTTGAGTTTATGGAAACCAGGTTTTGGTTTATCCCATTTGATATTATTTTTCTTTCTTGTGGTAAAGAACTCTTACATTTATATCTCCTTTTCACTATTGTCTTGTTTTCACTTTTCATCCAATATCATTGATTGTTATTCTACATTCCAGTTACATATACACGTCTTTTATTAAAGCTAGTGATCCAATGTATCCATAACCATATATATATATATATATATATATATATATATATATATATATATATATATATATATATATATATATATATATATATATATATATATATATATACTTAATTTTCTATTCTATAATATATTTATTTTTCAATAACCATATATATTTATTTTTCAATAACCATATACACGTCTTTTCACGTCTTTTCACTAGGATTTTATTGAAGCAAAATCCTCATATATTGTTATTGCTAAAATATATTTATTTTTCAATTTTACTTAATTTTCTTTTATATTTTTTAATGAAATTTGAAAATTTTTAATGAATTTGGGCAAAATTTGAAAAACAACCAAAACTTAAGGTACCATTCGAACTGGAAAAAATTGTTGGGAAAAATTCGAAAAAACTCCAAACCACAAGAGTACCATCTGAAATTTTCCTATTATTAATTAGGATATTACTTTAAATCTCAACCCTTATTATTCACAGTCCGACGGGGTAAGATTGTTATCGCGTGATTACACGATAAACTTATTCTCATGGAACCGCATCATGTATTTGTGTGGTTTAAAGTATTATTATAAGTTATAACTGATGCGCAGCCAAAGTTATACATTTGGCCATCACTTTTGCAGAACCCTAATTCTATATTCAGATAATCACATCACTTTCTCAACAAAACAACAAACCTTGTAATTTTCCTCCCTTCATTAAACGTTTGTCCTGCTGACCTACTTATCCAATCCTCACACGCATCTCCACCATCATCAAATTTTTCATATTTGCATCAAACATCTTCTTCTACATCAACAAATCCTCCAATCTCAGAATCTTCAACAGATCAAACCCAAATCTGCTTCAAGATCTTTAACCACACACTAGAGGTGCGTAGTTGTCAGCGTACCACTATTTTGCATGTCATGTTGCATGATGGAAGTCACTTTCTTGTTTTTAATGAATTTAATTTATGGGCTTTGCTGTTTTACTCCGAGGAAGGGTAGGTTGTTTCAGGATTGTTTTGACCGACGGATACCATCTCCGTCCTCGATTACTAAATTCACCTGAAAAGTTCATTTCTGCTTTTTTATACTCTGCCTATAGTATTGAAATGAATTTGTTCATAAAAAGTGGTTGATTTTTGTAGCTTCTGAATAGTGTAGATTCAGTCCTGTTGGTTATCTTGGTTTTTTTGCTGTACAAAACAGGTTTGTTCTTGTCGGGAAAGCCAATTGTTGAAATGGGGTTGCTAGATCTGTTCATGGTTGCTTCAATGCCAGTTCTGAAGGTGCTTTTGATCACTGCACTGGGATTCTTCCTTGCATTGGACAGTGTTGATCTCCTGGGAGAGAGCGCCCGCAAACACTTGAATTCTGTACGCCTCGTCAATCTTTCTTTATAGGATTTGCTTTGCTACTTGGATGAAACAGTGATTTTTTTCTGTATTGAATACTGCAGATGGTATTTTTCGTGTTCAATCCTGCATTGGTTGGAGGTTCCCTCTCTCGAACTGTCACCTTCCAAAGCTTTCTTAAACTGTAAGACTCCCGGCAAGTCCCTTAGCTTTTGCTGCAAAATCATTTTGTTCTGTTTAATCAGTTCATTGTTTGTTCTGTTCTGTTCTATCTTGTATCTTTATATTCCATTATCCTGCAACAGTCTACTGTTATTTGGAGCATATTTTGGATTGAGTTTGATATTAATTCTGATTTGATCAGTTGGTTCATGCCATTTAATATACTAATCACATTCCTGCTGGGATCCGCACTCGGATGGATACTTGTAAGGCTCACCAAACCTCCACAGCATATCAGGGGCCTGATCTTGGGCACCTGTGCTGCAGGTACTTTTCATGTTTCTTATAGGCATTTTC
This sequence comes from Fagopyrum esculentum, assembly GCA_033239045.1. NCBI lineage: Eukaryota > Viridiplantae > Streptophyta > Magnoliopsida > Caryophyllales > Polygonaceae > Fagopyrum > Fagopyrum esculentum. The sequence continues at coordinate 124,775,538 of BSUD01000007.1, forward strand.
ATTTTTACTCGTTCTTTCACTGAAGTCTTTTGAGCTAATGCAATTAGGTAATTTGGGAAACTTACTACTCATCATAATTCCTGCAATTTGCAAGGAGAAAGCCAGTCCATTTGGAGATCCTGATGCTTGCCAAACCTATGGCCTTGCTTATTCATCACTTTCTATGGCGGTACCAAAAGAGAAAATCTTCATCTTTCTCATTCAAAAAAATTCAATCAAGTCCATGTATGTATTACTTGTTCTTACAATTTTTAGATTGGAGCCATTTACTTGTGGTCCTACGTCTACAACATTGTCCGTGTCTATGCAAACCAAGACATTGTAAAAGATGACGCTTCAAACGGAGAGCCAGACTTGTCGGAACACCTTCTTCCTTCAAAGGACTATGATGAGCAACCTTCTGGAGAGTCAAAGGATCATGTAAATTCAAAACCTTATTTTTATTTGAGAACTCTGACAATGTGACTGAAGAGTCCTTGTGTTTTGGCTGCAGATTTCATTGTTAAAACGGATCAAACAAGGTTTCAGCAGATTTTCAGAGAGGATTAACCTCAAGAAATTGCTTGCACCTTCAACTATGGGAGCGGTATTCATCTGTAAATCATGAACTTACCAATATTAAATGCCGGTAACACGTACCATTTTCATGTTTTTAGATTGCTGGGTTTATCATTGGGATGGTTCCACAAATAAGAGGCTTATTAGTAGGCAATGAGGCTCCTCTGCGTGTACTACAGGACTCTGCATCCTTGATCGGGTCTTAACCTATCTATCTGTATGGTGAACATGCTTCTTTATGTTGCATTTTCATGTGCTTTTGGTATGACCAAAGTTTCTTACTAATGCAGTGATGCAGCCATTCCGACAACCACCCTAATACTCGGAGCAAACCTTCTCAAAGGTATTGTCTGGTTTCAAAACATGATTACAATTAGAGTGATGGTAAAAGTATTCGATCAATTTGATTTGCTTTGTAGGTTTGAGCGGTTCAGGTATTCGGCTTTCAATTGTTGGAGGCATAATTGCAATCAGGTACCTTATCCTACCGGTTGTAGGAGTGTTTGTAGTCAAGGCTGCAGTTGGTGCTGGTCTAGTGAGCTCGGATCCACTCTACCAGTTCGTTCTTCTGCTTCAATACGCTATGCCGCCAGCAATGAACATTGGTAAGCAATGATCACTACATTAGAAGTTGCAAAGTCAATTGATTTTTAGTTGCAACATGATTGACAAACTTTTTGATGATGGTAGGGACTATAACACAGTTATTTGGAGCTGGGCAAAATGAATGTTCAGTCATCATGTTGTGGACATATGGTTTGGCTTCGGTTGCCCTCACCCTTTGGTCCACGTTCTTCATGTGGCTTGTTGGTTGATACAATGGCTAACCAAGAGCCCAAACACCCTATGCTCCGTCATACAGACACAGTGATGTAGATCAACTTCAAAAGAATGAGAAGGATGATGTAGCTCCATTTACAATGGAGTTTGTTGTTATACTGCGGAAATACGGTTGACAGTGTTGATAATCTTCTGCTGTCTCACCGACTGTCCTTGAGGAAATTCATAAGTTAATCTTAAACCGATTGTAAGGGTGTATTTGGTATCCATGATATTAGAATTGAGCTAGTATTGGTTCACTGTCTTGTATTGTTGACTACGTCATCATCGTATGACAAATTTAAATACTTAGATTATATTTTGTTGAAATTTCAAATTTATGGTCCAACACTATGCTAAACTTTCCTCTTTCCTTCTTGTCCTTCTACATTTATCTCCAATAGGTAAGAATCGAAAACAAAAAGCTAAATATACCGACTTTGATTTATTAAAGCAAAAATGAAAAATTAGACCAGTTAATCTATTAAAAATTATTATTCATTAAACTTTTAAAACAAATTTTGTTAACCATTATCTATCTCAGTGCATTTGAATTTATTTTATAAATCTCATCCCCAATAGTATCTTCAGATCCATAAACTTCCTCTATCGAATAAGTGAAAAGGCGTGTATTATTTTGTATGGAAAAAAATCTATACTTAAGTGGTTTTTTCAAGCCTTTAAAACAATTTGCAAAACAACATAACGTCCAGTTTTTTTTTCTCTAGGAAAAAATAAAATAAAACTGAACACCAGACTCGCCAGCGGTTGGCTCCTTGCGAATTTTGTTGGTACTTGTGAATTTGAGGGTCGTGTATATAACACGCCTTCTTAAAACATAATTGTTACCCGCACTGTTGGTGACTCGTTTACTTTTAATGTAAGGATCGACTTTTCTAGTATTTTGTGAAACCCGGAGGTAGGTTGTCCAAATATTTGGGATGAACCTCTACTATAATTAAAACTAGTTTAGTGCCGTACCAAATACGGGTTTGTGTTTTTTTTGTAAAATTTAATATAAAACGATAAGATTTATAAATTTATTTGTGTTTATTTTCATAAATATTAGATATTTACACGTTTATTAAATTTTACTAGTGATAGTTAAATTGGTAGTTAATAAATTATTAATAACAAATATATATTATTACCACACACATAATTTATATTATCTCCATACACAACAAATATATATATATATATATATATATATAAACAAAACTGTTTTTATTTTATTAAGTTATCCAACTTATAAAATACTAATTAAATACCCAAGTTATAACTATAAATGTGTCACCGCTATGTCGCCATAATTTTCTCTAATTATTTTGACAAAATAATTTGTATTTTATACTACTTGTTAACTAATAGTAAGCAAAGTACCACTATTACAAATTGTTAATTAACTTTAATATTCGAATGAAAGTGTGGAAATTTGTGAAATTTATAAAATTATTATTATATATGTAACGATAAACATTCGCTGATATTTATTTATTTGAGCAAATTGGTGTGGGAAAGCTTTTTTTGTATCATAGATAGACCTGTACGAAAGCGGGCTCGGGCCAAGTTCGGGTTGGGTCATACCTAAAAACTCTACACGTAAGGTGCGGGCCGGGTTGACCCGGCCTGGCTTGTCCGGGCCACAAACGCTGCCCATGTCCACCCATGTAAAAAGCGGGCGGGCTACCGGGCCGACCCGGATGGCCCGCATGTACTTGATTGTGCATTTTTTTCTCCGGAATTTATCGTTCAAAACAAGTAATATAATATATTTAACACACACTTTCAATCCAATTATACTTGCATAGTGCACTATCAACAAGTTCAACAACAATCAACACACAAAAATAAATAAATCCAAATACTTAAAAATCAACAAGTATCATTACACTCAAGTTAACCGTGCAATCTTGTATTATAACGAGTATAACTCGTCAAAATACTCCAAACAAACTAAATGAAAAATCAGAGTATGTGACACTCACAACAATATAAATTATTTACGCATATATAAAAAAAACTTATACGTATAAAACTATATGTGGGTCGGGCTGGGTTGGCCCACGGGCCAAAATGTTTGCCTGCGTCCTTCCCACCAAAATACGGGCCGGGCCAAACCCAAACGGGCCAAACTAGCTGCCCTACCCATGTTTTTTCCCGGGCGGGCTAGACGAGCCAGCCCGGATTTGTATAGGTCTAATCATAGATACAATCTAGGCCCTCCATTTTCTAGCCAAAAAATAAAAGTAAATTTTAAGAATCTTTTATTAAGGAGGATAAATAACTATTAAAAATTAAAAAGATAAGTGAATATTACTTGTGGGGATCACTCTCATTAAAAAGATTATCTCCCTTAATTAATATGGTTATTTTTTAATTAAATAAGAAAAATGAGAGTGGTCCCCTACAAATTTTGTACATAATTTTACACGCAAATTATGTACATAATTTCGCACGCAAATTATGTACATAATTTCACACGTAAATTATGTACATAATTTTCACACATAACACAAATTATGTAGATAATTTTCACAAACAACACAAATTATGTACATAATTTGCGTGTGAAATTATGTACATAATTTGCGTGAAAAATTATGTACATAATATGCGTATGAAATTATGTGCATAATTTGCGTGTGAAATTATGTACATAATTTGCGTGTGAAATTATGTATAGAATTTGTGGGGAACCACTCTCATTTTCCTTATTTAATTAAAAAACAGTCATATTAATTAAGGGAGAGAATCTTTTTAATGTTAAAACTAATTCCTTAATTGTAGGAAGATAATCTTTTTAATTTTGAATAATTGTAGGGGATCGCTTTCATTTTCCTTTTTTATTTTAAAAAATTAAGGGACAACATCTTTTTATTTTTTAAAGGATATTAAATTATTTTAGATTTTTTTTTTTCAAAATTACAAGGGGCCTAGTTAATTTACATTGAAACATAATGGCCTACTTTATCTACATTTATACAATTAAAGCCTACTTACCTCTTTTACTCTTATTTATTTCACAATTCAAATCATTTTCAATTCTCATAAGGCTTTAAATCGAAAGTCAATTGTAGCTATGTAAATTTTTAAGAAAGATTTTGGCATATCATGCCTTTTCTAGTTTTGTATTTAGTAAGTGTACACCATAATTTTTTACCACTTTCATTTAATGATAAGTAAATTTAATTAACCCCTCTATTTTAATAAAAAAAGAATAATAGATATTTGTTAGTTGTTATGTATCCCTAATAACTGAATTTGTTTTTTTTTTTAATTTTTTTTCTTTTTTTTAGTTTTTTTAAAATTTTTTTTTCTTTAGGAAAAATAGCCCAAAATAATACCAACTATCAACATTGAACCGAAAATAATACGAACTTTGAAAATTACTAGGGGCGATACAAACTATCAATGTATTTACCAAAAATAATACGTCATAGTTTTCCGGCAAAAAAGCTAGCTCCGGCGATGATATGGCAGCCGGAATGTTACATGTCATTAAATAAATGGGTTAAAAGTGTGATGTGGATTTTATTATTTTTTTAAAAAAAATTTAATAATATTAAAAAATAAAAATTATTGTTTTTAAAATTTTAAATAATATTTTTTAAAAAAATTGTACAAATATTTATTTTAAAAAATAAATTAAAAAAAATAAAGTTTGAAATTTTTTTAAAATAGGTTTGTAGAAAAATGTAATAATATTTATTTTTCCAAAAAATATAATATTTTTTAATCAAATTTATTTTCTGTTTTTTGTATAAAATAAAATTTTTAATTCTAAAATTTAAAAAAAAAAATATTCGAATTAATTTTTTTTAATCTTGTAACCTAATCCCTAAAGAATATTTTTCCCAAATTTTTTATAAAATGTTATTTTTCCTAAAAAAATAATTAAAAAAAAATATTCTAATTTATTTTCGTTTTCTTTAACAAATTTTTTTATAAAAAAAAATTCAGAATAAAAATATTTTTACATTTTTTTTACAAACATGTTTTAAAAAATGTTCAAACTTTATTTAAATTTTTTTTTACAAAAAATATTTTTTAAAAAAATTTTGTACAAATATTTTTAAAAAAATTATTATTTAAAATTTTTAAAATATTAAATTTTTTAAAATATTAAAATATTTATTTTTAAATATTATTAAATTAATTTTTTGAAAAAATAAATCCAAATCACACATTTAATCCATTTATTTGATGACATGTAACATTCCGGCTGCCACGTCATCGCCGGAGTTAGAGTTTTTGCCGGAAAAGTATGACGTATTATTATTGGTAAATACTTTGATAGTTTGTATCGCTCCTAGTAATTTTCAAAGTTCGTATTATTTTCGGTTCATTGTTGATAGTTCGTATTATTTGGGGTTATTTTTCCTTTTCTTTATTATTTTTTTTTAAAATTTTTAGGAATGAATTTTTGGTATGAAAATTTTCATGACAGAAATTCATCATACTAGAATTTCATAATACTAGAATTTTTCATCATACCAGAATTTCATAATACCAGAATTTCATAATACATTACACTAGAACTATACTCATTTGTGGGTATCCAAATGTTGGTAAGAGCTCGTTCATGAACAATGTCACGAGGGTTGATGTGGATGTGCAACCTTAGGCTTTTACAACCAAGTCCTTGTTTGCTGGCCACACTGATTACAAGTATTTGAGGTACCAATTGATCGATACCCCTAGTATCCTTGACCAACCTTTTAAAGATCGGAATATTATTTGAATTTTGAAGATAAGAATATTATTGAGATGTGCAGTATCACTGCTTTGGCATTTCGAAATCATCCAACTTCATTTTCTTGTAATACTTTTCTTTTGTCCTTTTATTTGAAGTCAGATTCGAAACCTGTGAGAATGAGAGCAATCCCACGAAGCTTTCTAACTTCTCCTCCGAAACATTAGGTAGTGACTTTCTCTTCACACATTTTACATACGCCCCGACCACTTTGAAGATCACTCCACCATGATTGATGAACTCCTGAAGTACAATCGGAGGCGTAAGATTCGTCAACCCTAGGTGATTATAAACCAGATACATCTTATGCGATTTCACACTACCATCAGCCACTAAAGGCTTCACAATCAACGGAAACTTCAATTTTTGCCAAGAACGAGGATCGACAAGACTATTGATATCATAAATGACAATCTGTTTCGGTACACCAAAGGTCTCGCTACCATTTTGCGCAATTTTGAGCTCCGAGACGACCTGGAGCATCGAAATTCGATTGTGCAGCCTCTGGATTGCATCAGGAGAGTCAACGATTACTACATTAGGATTCTTAGCCTTGACAATCCTTGGATCCAATAGGCGGAAATGACATAGAGAGGAAGAAGCTAATGTGATGGAAGGGTTGAAGAAGACGGTTCCAGATTTGGAAGGCTTTTGAACGAACAATCTGTACAAAGAGAGAAGGCTTCTGAAGGGTGTTGTGAGATCTAGATTTAGATCCAGATGCAGAGGAGGGAGGAGTTGAGGGGAAGAGGCTGGAGGAGGAGGAGTTGGGTTTGGTAGGGTTTGACAGTAAAATATTGAAGAGGGGTACATTTACTTAATCAAAATACTAAAAGCTTAGTTATTAATAGATTATCTCAAAACAACCCATTTACCAAACTTGCCCGATTTTTAATCTTGTTTATTAATTATGGAAAAAATATTCGTATTTTTTTCAAATTACATAATATGACGATTATTTTTATTCTAGTTAGGGATTTGGGAATAATATTTATTTAAAATATTTTTTTTAGTTTCATGTGAGCTAATATGATGTTTCAAAAATGTAAGAGGGGAAGCAATATATAGTTGTGTTACCATCCAATGTAATACCATTGTTTTCAAGTGGTTTGTATATTGAAATTGTCTCTAAGTGCCATGAATGTGAAGGCTAACATACATCCAACTCAAATATTAAAGCTTTATGATTGCAGTAATGCAATACACGTCTAAACAAAAGCGGCAATGTAAGGGTCTATTTGGTATCCATGAATATTAGAATTGAGCTATTATTGGTTCACTATCTTGTATTGTTGACTAAGCCATCGTATGACAAATTTGAATACTTGGATTATATTTTGTTGAAATTTCAAATCTATGGTCCAACTCTATGCTAAACTTTCCTCTTTCCTCCTTGTTGTAACATCCCGCATTTCTATTCCGGACTTGTAGCATTTTATCGACGTTTCCGCGTTAGCGGCTTAGTTTTCCCGCAGGCACGAGATGCTGAGTGACGAGATTTTATTCCGAATTTCGTTCCGACCTTCCGTTTTACCCCTTATAGCTTTCCAGCCCCTCGGTTTATGGAGTGAGGGGACATATGGGACAGCTGACCCTTTGCAACTGCCCAAATTTTTGGCCCGTTTGCGATATTTATTTTTCCGGATTTATCGATAATTTTATATCTTAAATATTTTTACGACTATTTTTACGTCCTAAATTAAATATACGAGTATATATATATATATAAATATATATATTTTATTTCCCATATTTAAATTATCATATAATCTCGGAAATAAATTGCGAGAATGGTTTTCTATTTCAAAGTATATTTTTGCGAGTTTATTTATATATTAGATCCGCACATTTTTTTCATATTTTATTTTGCGAGCAAAGTTCAAAAAAAATTCTCGGATCGGATAATTCCGTTCCAACTTTAGACCGGGTTTATCTTTTAGACCATTTCCTTTTTATTTAATTATTTTCCCCCTTATTTTCTCTATTTCTTCTCTTTTTTCTCCTTTCTTTCTTTGCCTCTCCTTCCAGCGTGATGAATGTGCAGGCCTAACCGACCCCTCGCCATCTGCACCTCTCGACCCCTCACCAACCTGCACAAGCTACTTCCTGCACCAAGCAGCTTCTGATCCCCTCTCCTTTTGCTTCCCAGTCGCACCAGGAGCACATCAAGACATCCTCTGTTGGAACAGCAAGCAACACCCCTCTAACAACTCTCTCTTGCAACCATCCAAACACCCTCATCTCTGATACTCTCGCAAGCTTGGAGGAACCTTCTTCTTCCTCTATTTCTGTCGGGGAAAACCACTGCAACCTCACTAGCCGTTCCTCTTTTCCCCCTGTCGACAGCCGTTGGAAGCAAGAAACCGGCCATCTCGAACCGCCCTCGCTGCAGCACGAAGAAGGGCCTTTGGGACGGGAAACCCGACGCCGGGAACCCCACCTCCAGAAGCCGCCTTGAGCTGCCGGGTTCTGTGCGACAGCCGCTCGCTTCTCCCTCCCTTAGCACTGCTGCCTCCTTTGCCTCGACGCCGGAGCCATTGAAACTGCCGGAAAGAGGGCTTCGTCGCCGTCGAGCCCTGCGCAGCCCTTCCGCCGCCTGCCGGAGCACCCTGAAGTGCCGCCACCCTGCCTTCTTCCTCCTGTCACTTGACGGCTACTTCAAAGGGTGAAAACTTTTCACTGAAAAGAAACCCTTTTTCAGATATTACAGCGGGGCCCCTTTTTTATGATTTATTAAAATTTGTGCCCACTGCTTTTAAATTGCAGTAATGACCCTAATTTTTAGAAGTTGTATTTTATACCCGTGCAGAAAATTAATTATGGGAAATGACCCAAGTTTCGGAAATATGATTTTACGCCCCTCCTGATTTGTACAAGTGTAGTTTTGACCCTATGCTTTTGAAATGTGCAGTTTCTGCCCTTATGAATAAATCGTAGTTTGGCCTAAAGCTTATTTTGGTAAATGGCCGAGCTTCTTGGTTTCATATAGTTGCCCGGAAAAGTCGAGTTCGGATTTTTATCCATGTTTATAAAATGGTATAAATCACCACGGAATAATATTTTGCGGGTTTTTAACCTTGTTTTCAAAGCGGGATTTTTCTTAGAATATTACACGTTATATTCCGTTCAATTTAGCATACAAAATTTCCTTAACTTTCGTTTAGGTCCGGAATCGGCCGTTATAGACCAACGAATCCAATCTCGACGTCCGTAGATCATCTTCAACCTCGGATCGTATGTGAGTACCTTATTCCTCGATCTAGTGATGTTTAGTGGTAGAAACCTGCTAGGTTGGATCTAGCATAACTTAGGGCAAATGCAAAGTAGTGGCTTTGAACTTTAGGTGATGATTTGAGGATGGTTTGAACGTTCTAAGGATCAAGATGTGTATGTTATCATGCGAGCTTTGTTGAGGTTGTCAGTACGTGTTTGTTGAGATTGTGGAGTTAGGATGGAAGTATCCTAGCATGTGGTTATAGTTGAGATCTCGTGAGTTCATGAGGGCTAGGAGTGTATCCTAGATTATGAGAGCGTATGACCTAATAAGAGTATATAGTACTAGAAGTCTTGTCTAAGGACTTCTAGCTTACGTGAGTGGTTGTTGATTATCGTGCCTTGTCTTGAACATACTTTGGTTATATTTCTTCGGAAAGTGTTATCGGTTTCGGTTAGCTTTGAGACGAGGTAAGTCTCCGGACTTACTTAGCTCGTATTCTCCGTATTAGTTTCGATGCGTGTTTGGTGGTGTGTGTTTATTGTTTATGTGTGCGTTTATTTTTTTATGTGTGTGTTTATTGTTCATGTTATAACAACTAAACTGGTAATAGGACCACCAACTTTATATGTTTATATTTGGCCCAACTGTATGATAACGGGCGGTGACCGCTTGTCCAATCCAAAATAGGATTGGGAGGTGCCTTGTGACCAGTCCATCGGGTGATGCTGATCCGCATCAAGTACAAACCCGTATGGTGAAAGGGGACATTAGTGAGATCGTTAAGATTCTCGTGTCACACCATAAGTGGAATAGTAAGGGATATGACTTAATAATAACAAAGAGATAATGAACCGGACTTGTGTTTAGATCATGTTGGGTGGTATGATTCCTTATGTGTGTGTGTGCCAATACCATGATTCTAATGCTTTGAATTCTAGCTAACGGTTTTATACCGATATTGTTGTAGTTGCCCTGCAGGTTAGGGATGCCTCCGAGTGAGGTGGAGGAGTGGACAGCCGGGGTCTCCGTACATTATAGGACGGGGATGGTTATATGTTTATGTATTGTTTATGGTATTATGTATGTCGGGTGTATGGCGTTTACCTTTGGAGTTGTATCTCGGTTGGAGTCTTTCGTTGTTTTCCTTTTGGGTTCATATCATCGCATAAAAATGAATTTTGGTTTTGCCTTTATTTGTGCCATGTTGCAAGATCCGGTAAAATTGTTGTCAGGCTAAGGGTCGGGACCCATTTTGAGGTCTCCGCCCGTAGGATCCCGATATCCCGCGGATTTGGGGTGTTACAAAAGTGGTATCAGAGCCCTAGGTTGACAACAATGGCACTCGTAATCTTTTAAAGGCTGAATGAGGAATAAACAGAACCCACACGGGTTTTGACTTTTCGTTTTCAAAATCATATGCATGAGTCGGGTTTGGGTAGAATGTACGGACCACCACTCCTCCCGCGGATCTCAACAACTTAGATTATTGGATTTTTAGTATATATATATAGATATGTGTATATATGTAGATATGTATCATGGACCTACGATGTTTTTGGACTATTATTATATGTTGATTATAGTTATGCATGATGGACTGACTTGTTATGTGAAAATGGTGGCATGATTTTTTATATTGATATGAGTTTGTACATATGGCATGATGATATCATATAAGTGTTGGGACCTTGTTTTGTTGTAATAGTTTTGCTTGGATGTGATATGCTGGTTATGGCAATGTGACCATAGGACTTATATAGTCATATACGTATACTAGGATATATAGTAGCATATAGTTTTTGGACCTTATGGTTATGAGGATAGAAAGCTATCATCGCCGTTTGGATGACGCTGTTTGGCTCGGGATAGTTTACATATGAGGATGAGTATGTTCAAGTACCGAGTTGAGTATCACGTTTTGACAAACACCTTGGTGTTTCTCGGACTCCTTTAAGGGGATGTCGAAACGAAGGATTAGAGGTGACGTAAACGAAGGAAAAACAAGTGGAAGAGAACTTTGAGTTATTTTAAGCAAAATTGTGAAGGAAGTCATACGAGTAGAGAGCGACATGAAGACATGAGGTGGTTGCAAAGAAGCAACGGTTGAATCACAACGAAACCAACTAGAGATGGTAAACTTATGATTCTTCAAGACAACCCATGGATAATTAAAGACGTGAAGCGGGAAGGAACGGAGTGCATACTAGCAAGGGGAGAAGTGTTATTTCCTTGAGACGTGACGTTTTTCCTAGATGCTCCTAAGCATGGGAGTCAGGGTGTGAAGTGTGGTCGAACTAATACGAGGATTCATGAGATGCGTAAGTTAAGCTTACAGAAGAACTAGAAAGTGAAGCGACGGTTTTTGCGAAGAACTTAAGTGGGAGACTTCTTCAGAAAAATGAGAGTTACGAGGAAAATTACATGGTGAAAGTTCACATAGTAGAATTCCCATGTGGAGTCAATCATTTTCCATCACGGTGATGAGACTGAGCAATGCTAAGAAGGAGAAAGTGTGTGTGGGTGATGATCTTCATGATGAAAGATGAAACAAGGGGCGCAGATCAAAAGACTTAAGTTACCAACCAAGAAAAGAGAGAGTGGTTATCAACGATATATATGTGGGGAGATACACTTACAACACATTATGAAGGACGATTAAGCCTATGAAGTTGGGTTATTTGACACAAAAGAGCCGAGATGGTGTAGTTATCTTACAGAAGTGGAAGGCAGAGAGGAGCGTAGAAAAAGCTAACGGGGTTTGAAGTAGAGTAAAATGAGCAAGTGAAGTTTAAGGCGGAGTACCCTGAGAGGGTATCCTTCAGGAGTATGGTAACATGGAAGTGTGGTAGGAGGGTAAGTTGTTGATCTTGGAAAGGGTCATTAATGAGCTAATCGGTGACCAACGAGAATGCACATGTGCGGGTTGATACTGGTGACTATAGGTGGGGAGAGTAATCCTGGATGTGGAATCATGAAGAAGATTAACAAGTACTTGGAACATTCGTGGTGGTTGAATGTCAGTAATAAGGAGGTGTATTAATGGAAGCATAAACGTCTTAATCAAGTAACATTTTATCGATTCCAGCAAGTGATGGTAACGTACCTCATGGAGAGGGATTGTAACGATATGGTGTAACCTTCTTAGGTCATGGGGCTATCATATGGAGGAATGACATGGATCAGGGTAAAGGGGACTGGAAGGATGAAGAGAAAGGTAAATCTTCTATGGTTATTGTGCGTAATGGGGGAATATATAAGGGAGGTATGATATGTTTGTTCTAAGGTTATGGATGTCATGTTTTCGCGAGCGAAAGCTAAGTCAAGGTTTTTGTGACTCGCATGCGAAGCCATAGTGGCTATAACGTGAAACGAGGAATCTGGATTAGGGCAACATGGCAAGCTTAGAGTTATGATGTTAGTGCTTGGTGGAGTAATGAGTGGATCTTTCTGCGATTATGGTTGATGAATTTCGCCTAAAGGCGTACTTGTACGGTTGTGAAGTTGTTCTTCGAATACCAAGAGATGCATAAGGTGACCAACAAGAGAAAGAGAAAACTAAAGTTCTGAAGTTTGATGTTGTTTTGAGATGTACAAGAAGTACAAGATAGATTGAAGCAAGAGTCTCTACAGTCGGTTTGACGCTACATAGGAAAATGTAGTGTAAATTTCTACGCCTACTTGAAGAAAAGGATGCCTACGGTGAAAGCTTAGATAGAATACGGAGAGCTCCTCCCATAGACTGGGATGTTAGAGAAAGCAGAGAAGGTTGTATCGATTTATTTTAAGGCATGATTGAGTCTCGTAGTTAAGACTTTTGTGATTGAACACATGCGCGAGATCAAGAGATGTTATTATCGCTGTCCTTTTTAAAGTGAGAAGAGGGATTAAGTTGGATTATTGCTTAACCAATGATTCAAGAGTCGGAAGGCTCGAGCCAGTTCCACGAGTTCAAGGATGCAGGATCTTTGAACGAGTACGGTGAACATAGCAGCTACCGAATGAGCAATACGCGGGTTGAAGGACATCACCCCAGCAGATCGGGATGGACCACTTGTCAATTGTTAGGACCAGGCTGTGTCGGTCATTACGAGATGAAATGGGTAAAGAAAAGATGGAACCCGAGATAGAACAGTTTCCAATGCATCCGAAGGTGGATTTCACCATTAAGATTGATTTGGAGTTCATATTGGAAGTATATCTTGAACTCTTGATTTGAAGTTCATATTAAAAGTATATCTCGAACTCGTGATTTGAAGTTCATGTTGAAATATATCTTGGAGCTCTTGATTGGAAATCACGTTGAAATATATCTTGAATTCTTGATTTAAAGTTGTTATGGAGGACACTAGTTTGCAAAAGGAGAGATGGTTATCTCCGTTTGTACCTCAATTACCATAAGTTGAGCAAGATGACAACGAAGGACATGTATTACTTACAACGAATGGATGATCTACTCGATCAGTTGCAAGGGTTGGTAGTCTCTTATAAGATTAAGTTAAGAACTTGGTTGTCACCGTTTGAGAATTCGAGACTGGGATATTGCAAGTACGGCATTTTGGACCAATCGGAGTCACTACGAGTTGTAGTTATTCTATTTGGGCTTACTCTCGAAGAAGAGGGAATTGGTATGACAATTGTCCCGGGACGGAAAACCCCGAGAGACATGAAAGGAGTTGCAAGTTTTCTTAGATGTGCTGAGCACTACTAGATTTGTGAAGAGAGAGGTTGTATAACACCATTTGTGGTAACCTTTGGATGACAATGAAGTATTGAGTGAGAAGAAAATTTACAATAGAGATGTTGAGAGTTAAGAGGAGATTCATTGGTGCCACTATTTTGAAATGGGCTCGAGGTATGATGGGTTTGAAGTGTACAAGCGGTTCTCCTAGACAAGGTCTTAATGGAGTACTAAGGAACGAAGTAAAAGTAATAGCATACGTGTCTCGTGAGTAGAAGCAGTGTGAAGTAAAGTACTACCTTCATTACTTGTAACTCGCGGCAAGAAATGAGATAACGTTACATCAAAGTTTGGTTTGACAAGAACCAAAGCCAACGGTGTAAATTGGAAATCCGATCTTCTTTGTTAGAGACAATAAAAGAGACACATAATGGAAATATTGTATTGAGAAAGACCAGAGGAGAAATTTGAGATTCCGATATATCGGACCATTTTGAAATCTTAGCACGAGTTGAGAAATTGGTTTACCGGTTGGCGTGATCGCCGAGAGTAGAGGGTGTTCGCTCAGGGTTCATGTGCACCAGTCGAGGGAGTACGTACATGAATCAAGAAATGTAGTCCGTTGTGATGATCTAGTCGGGACGAGGAGCCGATGAGGCTAACTAGAAGACGTAGGATAGTATCTTTGGTCAAGTTTTACGCAGGTTTAGTGACATCTATAGGACTGTCGAGTTAGTCCCGAGATCTTTCATTGGTTGTGCTTATGTGATTTGTGAAGTGCATTTCCTTTGTGTATACCTTGTGAGTCTTGATGTGTTTGTACGAGTAGACTTTGGATTAGAGGGCCGTAGTTGCCACATTATAATGTTCCGAGCGGTTATCGAGACGAGTTCGTTTGAGAGTTTTGCGTTTAACAAGTTTCGGGACGAAACTTATTTTTTTAGGGGGATCTGATGTAACGCCTCAAATTTTTTGCGGGTTTCCGATATTTTTTTTCCGGATTTATCGATAGTTTTATAGCTTAAATATTATTACGAGTATTTTTAAGTCGTAAATTAAATTATACGAGTATATATATATCTATATAGTATAGATCCTATGAGAACACCCCCTAACGTGAGAGCATGAGAACAAATTCGTAATTATTATTAGTTTTGTTACGAATGTGCCATATCGTTTAATGTATTATTCGTAGTTATTGTTGATTGAGTGGATTATTCGTAGTTATTGTTGGATTCCTAATTATTATTATTCGTAGTTATTATTATTTTTGATATATACTCTAAATCTCAACCCTTAATACTCACATCCAACGGTGTACGATTGTTCTCATGTTCTCACGTTAGGGGTGTTCTCATGGGAACCACACCCTATATATTATTTTCCATTATGTGTCTCTTTCATTACTTGTAACTCGCGGCAAGAAATGAGATAACGTTACATCAAAGTTTGGTTTGACAAGAACCAAAGCCAACGGTGTAAATTGGAAATCCGATCTTCTTTGTTAGAGACAATAAAAGAGACACATAATGGAAATATTGTATTGAGAAAGACCAGAGGAGAAATTTGAGATTCCGATATATCGGACCATTTTGAAATCTTAGCACGAGTTGAGAAATTGGTTTACCGGTTGGCGTGATCGCCGAGAGTAGAGGGTGTTCGCTCAGGGTTCATGTGCACCAGTCGAGGGAGTACGTACATGAATCAAGAAATGTAGTCCGTTGTGATGATCTAGTCGGGACGAGGAGCCGATGAGGCTAACTAGAAGACGTAGGATAGTATCTTTGGTCAAGTTTTACGCAGGTTTAGTGACATCTATAAGACTGTCGAGTTAGTCCCGAGATCTTTCATTGGTTGTGCTTATGTGATTTGTGAAGTGCATTTCCTTTGTGTATACCTTGTGAGTCTTGATGTGTTTGTACGAGTAGACTTTGGATTAGAGGGCCGTAGTTGCCACATTATAATGTTCCGAGCGGTTATCGAGACGAGTTCGTTTGAGAGTTTTGCGTTTAACAAGTTTCGGGACGAAACTTATTTTTTTAGGGGGATCTGATGTAACGCCTCAAATTTTTTGCGGGTTTCCGATATTTTTTTTTCCGGATTTATCGATAGTTTTATAGCTTAAATATTATTACGAGTATTTTTAAGTCGTAAATTAAATTATACGAGTATATATATATATCTATATAGTATAGATCCTATGAGAACACCCCCTAACGTGAGAGCATGAGAACAAATTCGTAATTATTATTAGTTTTGTTACGAATGTGCCATATCGTTTAATGTATTATTCGTAGTTATTGTTGATTGAGTGGATTATTCGTAGTTATTGTTGGATTCCTAATTATTATTATTCGTAGTTATTATTATTTTTGATATATACTCTAAATCTCAACCCTTAATACTCACATCCAACGGTGTACGATTGTTCTCATGTTCTCACGTTAGGGGTGTTCTCATGGGAACCACACCCTATATATATATATATATATATATATATATATATATATATATATATATATATATATATTATTTTCCATGTTTAAATTATCATATAATCTCGGAAATAAATTGCGAGAATTGTTTTGTATTTCAAATTATATTTTTGCGAGTTTATTTATATATTTGCTGCGCACATTTTTTTCTCCATATTTTATTATGCGAGGAAAGTTCAGAAAAATTCTCCGATTGGATAATTCCGTTCCGACTTTTGACCGGGCTTATCTTTTAGACTATTTCCTTTTTATTTAATTAATTTTCCCCTTATTTTCTCTATTTCTTTTCTTTTTTTTTCTCCTTTCTTTCTTTGCCTCACCTTCCAGCGTGATGAATGATGTGCAGGCCTAACCGACCCCTCGCCATCTACACTTGTCGACCCCTCGCCCACCTGCACAAGCTACTCCCTGCACCAAGCAACTTCTGATCCCCTCTCTCCTTCTGCTTCCCAGTCGCACCAGGAGCACAACAAGACCTCCTCTGTTGAAACAACAAGCAACACGCAACACCCCTCTAACAGCTCTCAATATCTCAGCTCTCTCTTGCAACCATCCAAACACACTCATCTTTGATACTCTCGCAAGCCTGAAGGAACCTTCTTTTTCCTCTATTTCTGTCGAGGAACACCACTGCAACCTCAATGGCCGTACCTCTTTCCCCCCCTGTCGACAGCCGTTGGAAGCAAGAAACCGGTCATCTCGAACCGCCCTCGCTGCAACACAAAGAAGGGCCTTTGGGACCGGAAACCCGATGCCAGAAACCCCACCTCCAGAACCCGCCTTGAGCCGCGGGGTTTTGTGTGACAGCCGCTCGCTTCTCACTTAGTGATGTGAGCCCGCCGGACTTGAGCAACGAGACCAATGTGACAACACCAAGATCAACACCACCTCTCACTCGAGCTAGAGCCCGTATGCTAGGCCAAACCACTTTGACCTACCACCCTTTCGGAGCTCCGACATTTGAGGACGTCCATGACTATCACTTGGTGAACATACTTGAGGCGATTGAGGATGCCGGATCACTTTAAAACCTTAGATGTAACCTTTTTTTATTTTATGTGTCATGCTTGATTTTTATTTCAAGGGATTAAAACCACATTTAGTTGGGATTCTTTTCAGCCACGTTTTTGATCCTTGAAGCTCTAATTGGCCGGCCATATTTATGGTTTTTAGGCCATTTATTTGCTTGAAGTTGTTGGTCGAAAGACCCTAGGTTTGCCTTTATTTAGTATCACAACTCTTGAACTACTTGTAAGCTATTATTGTGGGGAGTTGGTGCTGAATTTTCAGCCCATATAAGACCTTCTCCCACCCACGTTTTTAAGCAGAAGATAGAGTTGAGTCAATCAAAAGTTGTGTTTTCGCTTTTAAGAAAAACAAACCTAGAGACTATGGTGAGAGGCCAAAGTTTTGAAACCCACAAGGTGAGGGCCGAGTGGTGTCCTTACGGTGCGAGGCTAGGAGGACAAAGGTGATCCCATTTCTGAAGTGAGATTCCGAGGAAAGAAGATCTCGAGCCAAGGAGATCCAAGGTGCGAGGCTGGACGATTCCTTGCTTGGCATATCCCATATAAATCGAAAATACACAAAAGAAGTAGTCGGAGGAACAACACCGGCGGATCCTGGCGTTCAACTGACGAAGAGCGCATCAAGTGGTATCAGAGCCCAACGGTGCGAGTTCCTTAAGCTTTCGGGGTACGAATTGCTTACCTAAACTTGTTTTTAGTTTTTGCAATTTTGAGTAGTTCCCCAAAATTTTGGTGCTTGCAATCTTCTTTCTTGTGAGTCTTTAGAGAGAGACCTTGTTGACCTTTTTATTCAAAAAAAAAAAATACATGCAACACATATTTTATATCATCTAGTAAAGTCAAAAAAAAAAAGGAAAAAAAAGAAGCAATAGAAAAGAAAACAAAAGAAAAGAAAAGTTGTTTGTGTGATATCGTTGAAATTATTATTTAAAAAAAAAAAGTTGTCCTTGAAAGTGTTATTGAAATTGTTAACAAGTTGTTCTTGAGTGTTCTAGCTAGCCAAAACACAACCCGCACGTTTTCGGGAAAAACACTTGTTATTGCTTTGACTAACTACTTGTTAGGGACTAAGTAAATACTCGCCGGAAGGCTCGTATTTGTTGTTGCTTTTGTTTCCCTTTGTGTTTGCTTTTCTGAAGTTATATTGCATCTTGGAATACCTTGTCGAACTTATGAACTATCTTGGAAATCTTGCGGAATTTTGTTACCAAGTGAAATATTTGTGTGGAGGGCATTGCCTAGTGCATTGGAAAAGGTGAGTGAGAGCTTTGCCTCGAAGCAAAGGAAAAGGGGAGTTGTGAGAGTCCAAACACTATCAAACTTGAGTGATTGTGAGGAGAAATACACTTGGGAGAGGAGAGAGAGAGAGAGAACGTTTTTGTTGCTAACCTTTTGCCTTCTAGTTGTTTTGTGTGATAGGCGAAGAAACTAGAAAAGGTGAAAAACGGCCGGTTTTGCGGTTTTGTGGAAAAAAGGCGTCCGAACTCAGAATTCCAATTGTTATACCTTTCCGAGAAGGGAAATGGGCCTCCGAGTCCAACTCACCGCTTTGATGTGACCTAAGGGCTTTTTTTGCCATCCGACACCGTTTCGGTCACGAAATCGGCATTTTTATTACTTTCGGTTTTGCCTTTGAACACTTGGTTTTGTTATACCTTTGGACACTTGGTTTTGTTTGTTTCTTTGTTTGTTTTGTAGTCCAAAAGCAGGATGACATCCGTCAATGGTAATGGGATCAACCAAGCCAACCCACATATTGACCGTCTTGAAGCCCAACTAGCGGAGCTTCTAAGGAGACTACCTCCCGTCCCACCTGAACAAAGTCAAGGAGGAAGTAACCAGAGACCACGTAGAGGCCGGGATAGGAGTATGAGTGTGAATAGCCATGGGATCAGAAACCAAGATAGACGCCGAGATAGAGACCGGAACAGAAACCAGGACCATAGTCAAGCTTCTCGAAACGATGACTCGGACGATGAAGAAAATCGTGGTCGTCGCAATAGGAGGCGTTACCATGGATCAAAAGTGGATGTTCCAAACTCCACCGGAACTGCAGAAGCGGAGACCTACATTGAGTGGGAGACTAAGGTTGAACAAGTCTTCCGTTATTATGATTTTAACGAGTATGAAAAGATTGAAGCTGCTACTATTCATTTTGTTGATTTTGCTCTAACTTGGTGGTAGGAAGAATTGGAATATGTGGAGACACATCAACAGCCGCGCATCAACACCTGGTTTGAACTCCGTAGAAGGATGCGTGCTCGGTTCATACCTTCGGTTTACAAGCAACAATTGTTGCTCAAACTTGAAAGGCTATGTCAAGGTAACCGAACTCCAGACGAGTACCACAAAGAGTTGAGAACTCTCCTTCAGAGATCGGGAATCCGACAGCCCGACGACTATATCCTAGCCAAGTTCCTATCTGGGCTTAACCCCGATGTGTCCGAAATAGTTGAACAACTCCGACACACAAGCCTAACTGATGCCCTTCACCATGCTACCCATGTTTATAATGTCATCCAAAAACATAAGGCATCCGGATCAACAAGAAGAGGGACAAGTCATGAATCCACTGAACCCTCTCGAAATAATCGTCCTACCCACACAACCGGTTCATCTCCAACAGTAGCTCCCAAGGCCACCTCCGCCTCTAACCCTAGTGCCCCTCTTCCAAGTATTCCACCAACACCAGAAACGAGCCGGACTAGAGAGGTGAAGTGCTACAAGTGTTATGAGCATGTTCATTATGCCCGGGAGTGCTCTAATCCCCGTAAGGTTTTATTGAATGCATTTGGGGAAGAGGTCACCGAGAATCATGAATCCGAAGATGACTATGAATCAATAGCTCCAATCATAGAAGGTGTTGAAGTGGAAGCTCATGCTCCTGTGGGAGATTTCTGCCTTGTCACAAAAAAGGCCCTACAAGCAAGCGAACTCGTTCCCGATGTCTCACAAAGGGAGAATCTTTTTAACACTCGTTGTTTAATTTCGGGACAATTGTTTACTGTTATTATTGATAGTGGGTCTTGCTGTAACATTGTTAGTCAGGAGGTCGTTACACAACTAGGACTCAAAACAAAGGCGCACTCACAACCTTATTCGCTCTAGTAGCTCAACACCAACGCTCCCCTTCAAGTCAAGGAGCAATGTTTTGTTCACTTTTCCATCAGACCATACCAAGACGACGTTGTTTGTGATGTGCTTCCAATCACAACTTGCCATCTCTTACTTGGGAGACCATGGAAGTTTGACCGAAGGGTGTTTCATGATGGTTACACCAACATATACTTCTTCACCATGGCCGGGAAGAAAGTAAAACTCATGCCTCTCAGCCCATCCGAGATCATGGAAGACCACATGTGTAGAGAAAGGAAGAGGTTGAAGAAAGTTGAGGCCGCAAGGACAAAGGGGAAGACTAAGATGGTTTTGGAAACAACATCCGACCCCAAGACCCTACTCACCACACGGCTACACGACACCCGTCGAGCCCTACAAAGGGGGGATATTTGCTTTCTTCTTGTTTGTGTAACAGCTTTATCTACTATGGAAGCTAATGATTTGTCTTTTCCTTCTTGTATTTCAGGACTACTTGAGGAGTTCAAGGAGATTATGCCCGAAGAGATTCCCCCGGGACTACCCCCTATCCGACGCATAGAACATCAGATTGACTTCATACTAGGATCAACCATCCCATATCGGCCTGCATATTGAGCTAAACCGGTGGAAACAAAGGAGCTACAAGCTCAAGTGGAGGATCTTTTGAGTAAGGGATACATTCGGGAGAGCTTGAGTCCATGTGCCGTTCCTGTGCTATTGGTACCCAAGAAAGATGGGAGTTGGAGGATGTGCGTCGACTGCCGTGCCATCAACCAAATAACTGTAAGGTACCGACATCCTATTCCTCGTCTTGATGATATGTTAGATGAACTTCACGTGCTACTCTTTTCTCTAAAATAGACCTTAGAAGTGGTTATAATCAGATTAGGATGCATGAGGGTGATGAATGGAAAACTGCTTTCAAAACTAAGTATAGATTATATGAGTGGTTTGTAATGCCTTTTGGATTAACGAATGCACCTAGTACTTTTATGCGCCTAATGAACCATGTCCTACGTGACTTCTTAGGTAAATTTGTTGTGGTGTATTTTGATGACATCTTAGTTTATAGTCGGACGTGAAAGAGCATGTTGAACAATTGAGAAGTGTATTTCTTGTGCTTAAAGAACAACAATTGTTTGTAAACTTTAAGAAATGCCATTTTGCTCGGAATCTGTGGTCTTTTTGGGTTTTGTGGTAGGGAAGGAAGGCTTGAGAGTGGATGAAGAGAAGACCAAGGCAATATCAGAATGGCCACGTCCTTCTACGGTCCCTCACATACGGAGTTTCCTTGGACTTGCCGGGTTCTATAGGAGGTTCGTTCGGGACTTTAGCACCATTGCCGCCCCCTCACCGAGTTGACCAAGAAGGGCATGCGATTTGAGTGGGGATCCGCTCAAGAGGAGTCCTTTATGATACTTAGAGAGCGGCTGACCCATGCCCCCGTTTTTGTGCTTCCGGACTTCTCGAAAACTTCGAGATAGAGTGTGACGCTTCGGGAATCAAGATTGGAGTAGTTTTGATGCAGGAGGGACGCCCCGTGGCCTACTTTAGCGAGAAACTGGGAGGAACCGCCTTGAACTACCCTACATACGACAAGGAGTTATATGCCTTGGTTCGGGTCCTCCAGGTTTGGGAGCACTATCTTCTACCTCGTGAATTTGTTATACATTCTGATCACGAGTCGTTGAAGTATTTGAGAGGACAAGCCAAGTTGAACAAACGCCATGCACGATGGGTGGAGTATATTGAGGCTTTTCCATATGTGGTGCGCTACAAGAAGGGAAAGGACAACATCACAACTGATGCGTTATCTCGTAGGTACACACTTCTATCTTCCTTAGATGCATGCGTTTTGGGTTTTGGACTGATTCGTGATTTATATGCTCTTGATGTGGACTTCCGGGACATTTTTGCGCTTTGTTTGCGCTCTAGTAGTGACTCTCATGCTAGTAGTTATTACATTCATGATGGATATTGTTACGCTAAGAACGTGATATGCAAAAAGCCTTAAATTTATACTCGCTATATATTTCCTAACTCCTAGCGAACCCGCAGTGTACGTGACGTTTCGTAGTAGGGATAGTATTCCGAGGTCGAACACAAAGACTGAGGTGAGATTTAATCGATTAGTGACTAAGGATAGTGTTTATCCAGGCTAAGAAAAAAGAAAGAAACAAATAAATGAAAATCTCAATGTTTTTGGATTGGTTTTGTGTGGTGATCAATCAAGGATCACAATGATGCAATATGGCAAAACAAACTAAGGAATCAAGCTAAAACACAAATAAACAAGCAAACACGAAATATGTAATCAAAGAGAGAAAAGCGGATTCTAGGGGTTGGAAATTCCGGTTATGGCATTGGACTCAAGCTTCTAATTATTCTTTGGATTAACTATGGTATGTTGGGAAGGAATGTTTCTCAAGTGGGGTCAATTACCGGGTAGGTCTCATGATCCACTAATCCCTCACTTAAGGTCCTATCACCGGGTAAGTCTCTAGGAGCCTAAGGTAGGGATATCTACACAAACCGGATGGTTATCTAGAGATCTAACCTCTCCTTGCCGGGTAAGTCTCGGGAAGGCAAGTCCTAAACATCTATCCTAGCACATTCAGTCCAATAGCGGCTTGTGAGGCTCACTACTACCTAGAGTTGGTCATCTTCGGTATCTAAGAGAAAGAATCACCGGGTAGGTCTCTTCTAACACTTAGTTGCTAACACTAGGTCACCCTAGGATAGATTTAGCTCAACAAACACTAGGATTTCAACAAATTAACATTCTAGCACTTAGATTCATCAAAACAAGTGAGTTAGTTAGAACCACGGGTTGTTCATCCCAATCCACGGCCGTGGAAAGGCAAGAACGAACCGTGGTTTCCAACAGCAGCTCGGTTCAAGCAAATAAATCAACCAAAGGTACATCTAAGTCCATTCTATCATAGTCCAAGCCATAACCATCATTTCCTTACCCTAGAATCACATCTATCTAGCCAACAACAAGCATCTCAACAATCAAACTCAACAAGCATACATTCATGGATACCATTAGCAAGAAAATGATGTGAAATAGAGATGAACAAGTAGAACCAAGAAAACCAAGCTGAATATGAGTTCAAGAAGGACTTACAACCCTTCTAAAGAAGGTTCAATCGTTTCTTACAAACACTTGCAAAACGGCTTCACAAATCTCACTCAAAACTATGAAAAACTAAGAATGATGTGTTCTTCTCTTCTTCTCCAATGGACCCTTTTCTTCTCCTCCAAGTGAAGCTCCAATCCAATCTTCCAATGAGAGAATATGTGTTGTTGAGAGTGTGGGAGAGAATGGAGTGATGGGGTCTGCCCCCTAACAGCCTGCAGGACCACCTTATATCCTCAATAAATTGCAAGAGTCGGCCATGAAGATCGTGGGACAGCTGTCACAGCTATCTGGGGAAAACCACGGCCCATTTCCACGCCCGTGGAAGTCCCAGTGGCCGTGGTTTTGGTGCCTCAGCTTGTTTTAGATCATCAAGCCTCAATTTGGTGCAAGGCATGCACCAACAAGGTCCCATGTGTCCTCCTTAGCTCCTTGCTTGCTTCCCAATGAGTCCGAAGGTTTGTCATCTCGAGGAACGATCCTCGAATGTATCGATTAAGCTCCTAAATCTCCCAAAATACCTACAAAGCATGCAAAAGTCCGTGTAGACGTCTATCTCGACAAAATACATGAATTGAGTGCAAACGTCGTGAACTAGTGCTAAACCATGCATGAATGAGCGGAAAAACTATCTAAATGAGTTCCTAAACCTAGGTCGTAAATCGTGTTATCAAAAGTACCCCATACTTTGCTCGTCCCCGAGCAAGTCCCCAACTATAGACTAAGAGATGACATGATTTATGCATGCAGAAAAACAACAAAATTGAGTTGGGCTTCGCTCCAACAAGATATGTGCGGATAAACAATGACCTTCGCTCCAACAAGATATGTGCGGAACTTCTCAAATGCATACACAACCGCTAGCAACTCCTTCTCGGTGGTAGCATAATTGAGTTGGGCTTCATCTAGCGTCTTGCTAGCATAATAGATGGCATGTGTTAGCCCATCTTCTTTGTTGGAGAGTATTTCCTTCAAGAATTTTCCATAGGCCGACATACCTAGAATAGCATCCATGAACGGAATGTTAATATGCAATTTAGACATAAGTTCAAGAAATTTACCGAAGTGCTTGTCCAAGCGAGCTCTTGCTCGTGATTGTGGGAATGGTAGTGGTGGCTTGTATGGAGGTGGTGCCACATATGTTGGCTCATCATCCTTGCTCTTTCCTCCATCTTCTTGCAATGTCTCTTCTTCTATCACCGCTTGCTTCCCCTTATCATTTCCCTTAGGCAAGGGATCCTTCATGCTCAACCCGCTCCTTGTTGTGATGGCCAACACTTGGCCTCTCGGGTTATCTTCGGTTCTTCCGGGAAGCTTTCCCGGATCTCTATGAGCTTCACCCGCCTTTTGAAACACTTGTGCTTCCAACACCTTTTGAGCCTTAGAAATGGAAGTCACCGTGCTCTCAAGACCACTAAACCTTCCAAGCAATTGCTCAAACATCATCTCGGTTCTATCCTTTGGAGGTTGATTATATCCGGGTGGAGGTTCTTGTGAAGCTTTCGGTGGTGGAGCTGCGCTTGTGGAAGCGGGAGGGTTCAAGGCACCATCCGGGTTAGAATAGGAAAACCCGGAATGGTTGTGATTAGGCCGGTAATTGTTGAATTTCCGGTTTTTGTTGAAGTTCCTTGGGCCTTGATAATTGTTGTAATTTCCCCTTCCCATATAGTTCACATCTTCCTCCTTGGAAGACAAATTTGCTTGCACTTGCACTTGAGGGGTTTCTTGATTCTTCAAAGTTGTAGCACACAACTCCCTCAAAGATTTCAGCTCATTGTTGATTGCATCAAGCTTGAAGTTACTCATGGTGACTTCACTCACCTCATATGCTCCCGGTTTCCTCCCATCACTCTTCCTATGGGAGTACTTTTCAATCACCAAAGCTTGTTTCTCTACAAACTCCCAAGCATCATCCACATTCTTTTCCATGAAAGTCCCACCGGAAAGAGATTGAAGCTTGAATTGGCTATCTTCATCAAGTCCCTTGAACTAGATCTCCAAAAGCTCTATTTTCAGTATACCATGGTGCGGACAATCTAGGAGAAGGTCTTTGAACCTCTCCCAAGACTTGAATAAGCTTTCTCTATCCTTCATTACGAAGGCATTGATCTTCCCTCTTAACTCGGTAGTCTTGGAAGGTGGGAAGAACTTTGTCAAAAACTCGGTTGTCATCTCCTCCCAAGTACTAACTCGCCCTTGTGGAATAGATTGATACCAAGCCAAGGCTTTATCCTTAAGTGAGAAGGAGAAAGCCCTAAGTTTATGGTTGTTGCTCTCCAACCTAGGCGGCCTTAGAGTCTCCATCAATATCTCGTAGTTCATCAAGTGTTGATGAGGGGACTCTCCTTCTATCCCTCCAAATTGATTATGCCGGATCATTTGTTGAACTTGAGGGCGGAGCTCGTAATCATGGGCTGCGGGATCTCCTAAGTTCACACCCGGACGGTGTGCTCTTTGTGCCGGATCCATACGTTGCCCTAACGTTTGTGGCTCTTCAATTGCAATGGGCACAACCCGAATATTAACCGCTGCCGGCTGCGGTTGTGGTGGAGGTGGAGGAGGTTGTTGACGATTAAGCTCTCTTTGCACAAGAGCTTGCCTAATCTCTTCAATCTCCCTCCTAATTGCTTCTTGCCTCTCATTGGCTAGTCTTCTTTCATTCTCCAAGGCTTCATCCCTTAGCCTAATTTGCTCTAAAGCTTCATCTAACTAAGCTTGGAGATCTCTTCCGGCCATCTCTTTTCCCTTTCTAATGCTCTTGGATCTAGATCTAAGGGTTTTATTTGGTTCGGGATCGAATGAAGCTAAATCCTTGCCACGAGATCTTCGCATGCACCTAAAGAGTGAGAGATGTCCTGAAAAGCAAAGACACAAACCAAAAGAGATCAAAAACAACAAGAAAGAACTACCATATAAACAATCATAAACAACGACTCAATCTTAACCTAGTCCCCGACAACGGCGCCAAAAACTTGTTACGCTAAGAACGTGATACGCAAAAAGCCTTAAATTTGTACTCGTTATATTTTTCCTAACTCCTAGCGAACCCGCAGTGTACAGGACGTTTTGTAGTAGGGATAGTATTCCGAGGTCGAACACAAAGACTGAGGTGAGATTTAATCGATTAGTGACTAAGGATAGTGTTGATCCAGGCTAAGAAAAGAGAAAGAAACAAATAAATGAAAATCTCAATGTTTTTAGATTGGTTTTGTGTGGTGATCAATCAAGGATCACAATGATGCAATATGGCAAAACAAACTAAGGAATCAAGCTAAAACACAAATAAACAAGCAAACACGAAATATGTAATCAAAAAGAGAAAAGCGGATTCTAGGGGTTGGAAATTCCGGTTATGGCATTGGACTCAAGCTTCTAATTATTCTTTGGATTAACTATGGTATGTTGGGAAGGAATGTTTCTCAAATGGGGTCAATTACCGGGTAGGTCTCATGATCCACTAATCCCGCACTTAAGGTCCTATCACCGGGTAAGTCTATAGGAGCCTAAGGTAGGGATATCTACACAAACCGGATGGTTATCTAGGGATCTAACCTCTCCTTACCGGGTAAGTCTCGGGAAGGCAAGTCCTAAACATCTATCCTAGCATATTCAGTCCAATAGCGGCTTGTGAGGCTCACTACTACCTAGAGTTGGTCATCTTCGGTATCTAAGAGAAAGAATCACCGGGTAGGTCTCTTCTAACACGTAGTTGCTAACACTAGGTCACCCTAGGATAGATTTAGCTCAACAAACACTAGGATTTCAAAAATCTAACATTCTAGCACTTAGATTCATCAAAACAAGTGAGTTAGTTAGAACCACGGGTTGTTCATCCCAATCCACGGCCGTGGAAAGGCAAGAACGAACCGTGGTTTCCAACAACAGCTCGGTTCAAGCAAATAAATCAACCAAAGGTACATCTAAGTCCATTCTATCATAGTCTAAGCCATAACCATCATTTCCTTACCCTAGAATCACATCTATCTAGCCAACAACAAGCATCTCAACAATCAAACTCAACAAGCATACATTCATGGCTTCCATTAGCAAGAAAATGAAGTGAAATAGAGATGAACAAGTAGAACCAAGAAAACCAAGCTGAATATGAGTTCAAGAAGGACTTACAACCCTTCTAAAGAAGGTTCAATCGTTTCTTACAAACACTTGCAAAACGGCTTCACAAATCTCACTCAAAACTATGAAAAACTAAGAATGATGTGTTCTTCTCTTCTTCTCCAATGGACCCTTTTCTTCTCCTCCAAGTGAAGCTCCAATCCAATCTTCCAATGAGAGAATATGTGTTGTTGAGAGTGTGGGAGAGAATGGAGTGATGGGGTCTTCCCCCTAAGAATGATGTGTTCTTCTCTTCTTCTCCAATGGACCCTTTTCTTCTCCTCCAAGTGAAGCTCCAATCCAATCTTCCAATGAGAGAATATGTGTTGTTGAGAGTGTGGGAGAGAATGGAGTGATGGGGTCTTCCCCCTAACAGCCAGTAGGACCACCTCATATCCTCAACAAATGGCAAGAGTCGGCCATGAAGATCGTGGGACAGCTGTCACATTTGTCTGGGGAAAACCACGGCCCATTTCCACGCCCGTGGAAGTCCCAGTGGCCGTGGTTTTGGTGCCTCAGCTTGTTTTGGATCATCAAGCCTCAATTTGGTGCAAGGCATGCACCAACAAGGTCCCATGTGTCCTCCTTAGCTCCTAGCTTGCTTCCCAATGAGTCCGAAGGTGTGTCATCTCGAGGAACGATCCTCGAATGTATCGATTAAGCTCCTAAATCTCCCAAAATACCTACAAAGCATGCAAAAGTCCGTGTAGACGTCTATCTCGACAAATACATGAATTGAGTGCAAACGTCGTGAACTAGTGCTAAACCATGCATGAATGAGCGGAAAAACTATCTAAATGAGTGCCTAAACCTAGGTCATAAATCGTGTTATCAAAAGTACCCCATACTTAAGGTTTGCTCGTCCCCGAGCAAGTCCCCAACTATAGACTAAGAGATGACATGATTTATGCATGCAGAAAAACAACAAAATCTTTTTGGAGTTGTGCTTCTAATATTGGATCACCTTCATAGTCATGTTTCATGGCAATGGACAAGCAATCATGTATCAAATAAACGAAGGCACGGAAAGAAAATTATACTTAACTCGAAAGCATGCATTAAACGTAAAAATGAAGAAGTCAAGATGATCATGAGCATATTCAATCTAGATCACTAAGTCTTACACACATGCAAATAGGTCACAAGGGCTTGTGAAATAAAAGGCCAAGAAACGTTGTGATTAGGTTGGAATTTTTCTAGGTTATGTGATGCTAATCCGGGAATGGAACTAACTCCACAACTTTGTCTTTGATCAACTTCCCACAAGTGTATATTTTCCTCCATTTTTTTTCTTTCTTTTCTTTTCTTTTTCTTTCACTTATTTTTGAGACAATGGCATTGGTGTACAAAAGCCGAAACCTTGGTGATTAGCCGTCCTCGGGTTTTTTTTATTTTTCGAGGTGCATCCACACCGGGCACACATACCAAAGCTCGTTAGGACTATTGGTTTATTTGACTTTGGCAAGGCACAAACACCCGATTATGTGAATGGTGCCGAGTTACTCGTCATTTAAACCAACGTCCCCAAACCTATATTTTTGTCTACACTTTCACAACAAATTCAGCACTTCATTCATAACATTCTTTCATCAACAACTTCACCCCACACTTGCTTTTCACACATTCAACACACTAACATGCTCCTATTCCCGGATGGGTCAAAAGAGGTCAAATTTTGTATCAATTGAGGTGCTCAAACAATGTTACGCTAAGATTGTGACACGCAAAAAGCTTTACATTTATAAACTCGATCTAATCTCCTAAACTACCTAGCGAAACCCGCAGTGTACGGATCGTTATGTAGGAAGGAAAGTATTCCGAGGTCGAACACAAGGACTGATGCGAAATCAAGTCATTTAATGATCAAAGATAGTGCAAATCTAAACTAAGATGAGATGAGGAATAAAGAAGGTGCAAAACACACTCTTTTTGGTTTGTTTTGGGGTGATCAAACAAGGATCACAAAATATGCAAATCAAACAAGCAAACAAACACACGAATGCAAGATAGGAGATAAGAGGTAAGATAAGTGGATTCTAGAGATCAAGATTCCCGGTTATGACATTGGACTCAAGCTTCTAGCGATTCTAAGGATAAGGTTGCGGTGTTGGGAAAGGGTGTTTCTCTAATGGAAGCAATTACCGGGTAAGTCTCATGCTTCACTAATCCCGCACCAAACTCCTATTACCGGGTAAGTCTGAAGGAGGTAAAGTTGGGAATTCTACACAAACCGGACACTACTTAAGGGGCAAACCTCTCCTTACCGGGTAAGTCTCGGAACAGGTAAGTCTCAAGCAACAATCCTAGCACACTCAGTCCAATAGCGGCTTATGAGGCTCACTACTACCTAGAGTTCATCATCTTTGGTATCTAAGATCGGAAATCACCGGGTATGTCTCTTTCCTCACTTAGTTTGCTAGCATTAGGTCACCCTAAGCTATATTATGCTCAACAAACACTAGGATTTCCATAATCTAACATCCTAACATACAGATTCATCAATTAAAGAGCAACAGAAGGAAAAATCGGGTGGATCATAGCAAAAATCGGCCGATTTACTCTAAAGAACAAGTCGATTTTTCTCCTCTGGTTTAGGTTTCGGCCACAAAAATCATCCTAAACTAACATGTAAGTCATTTCTATCATCACCCAAGCCATAACCATCAATCCATCACTCTAGAATCACAATAAACTAGCCAACAACATGCATTTCAAGATCTAAAATCATCATACAAGCATACATGGAATCCATAGCAAGAAGATGAAGTAAGGAAATGAAAGCAATGAAACTTAGCTGGATTTGAGTTCAAAACAAGTCTTTCAACACACCAAATGTAGCTCCAAGTCAGATCTTACAACCTTCAATAAGTTTCTTCACAAAAATCACTCAAATCTCACTACAAAACTAAAGCCTACACTAATCTCTCTCAAGAACACCCACAAGGGTGCCTTGAAGAGAGGCTACAATGGAAGAGTCTTTTGGGAAGATTGCTAGAGGAGAAGGGTCCAAAAGGAAGGAGAAGGATCCTCAAATCAGCCTGCAGGACCACTTAAATACTCCACAAAGAAGCAAGAGCCGGGCAAAGAGATCGTGGGACACGTGGCAAAAGCTGTCAAAGGCCAGAAAATCGACCCAGACAGAAAAATCGTCCGATTTTCCTGAGTGTAGGTCAATTTTTTTCAACAGAAACTTGTTATGATCATCTAGCCATGAGTTGCTCCATTGCTTGCACCAACAAGGGTCCTTGTATCCTTCATTGCTCCAATTATGTTCCTTCAAAGCCTTGGATGTGTACCACCATGAGGCTTGACCCTCGAATGTATCGATTAATGTCCAAAATATCCCCGAAATACCTACAAAACCGACAAAAGCTCGTGTAGACGTCTTTTCTAGAAATATGCATGAATTAAGCGTAAATGTCATGAACTAATGTCAAACCGTGCATGAATAACGGGAAAAACTATCTAAATGAATGCCTAAACTAACGTCATAAATCACGTTATCAAAATACCCCATACTTAAGATTTGCTCGTCCCCGAGCAAGACCCAACTATAGACTAAGAGATGACATGATTTATGCATGCAGAAAAGCAACAAAATCCTTTTGGAATTGTGCTTCTAACATTGGATCACCTTCATAGTCATGTTTCATGGCAATGGATAATCAATCATGTATCAAATGAATGAAAGCATGGAAAGACAATTATACTTAACTAGAAAGCATGCATGAGAGGTGAAAATGAAGAAGTCAAGATGATCATGAGTATATCCAATCTAGATCACTAAGTCTTAAACACATGCAATTAGGTCACAAGGACTTAGGAAAGAAGAGGCTAAGAAACGTCGTGATTAGGTGGGAATTTTTAGGTCATGTGATGCTAATCCGGGAAAGGAACTAACTCCACAATTTCGTTTTTGCTCAACTTCCCAACAAGTGTATAATTTTCTCCATTTTTTCTTTGTTTTCTTTTCTTTTTCACTTTCTTTTTTTTACTTATTTTTGAGACAATGGCATTGGTGTACAAAAGCCGAAACCTTGGTGATTAGCCGTCCTCGGGTTTTTTTTATTTTTCGAGGTGCTTCACACCGGGCACACATACCAAAGCTCGTTAAGACTATCGGTTTATTTGACTTTGGCAAGGCACAAACACCCGATTATATGAATGGTGCCGATTTACTCGTCATTTAAACCAACGTCCCCAAACCTATATTTTTCTACACTTTTCACAACAAATTCAGCACTTCATTCACAACATTCATTCATCAACAACTTCACCCCACACTTGCTTTTCACACACCTCAACACACTAGCATGCTCCTATTCCCGGATGGGTCAAAAGAGGTCAAAATTTTCATCAATTGAGGTGCTCAAACAACATGATCAAGATGAGAAGTAGAGAAAGATGAATTGCCTTAATCACTCCTAAATGATGTGCAAGAACTAGCATGTAATTTCAACTATCAATCCTCAATCCAATCAAGGCAAGCATTCATGATCACAATTCACACATGGGATTCAAGATAAGTACTTCAAGTCCACACATGCATACATTAATTCAACACATAAAGCCATCCATAGCCAATTCACAAAACAATCTCATCATAAGGGCCATTCCCAAGCTTAGAAGCACTAAAAAGATTTTAAATTTTCTGATTTTTTTGGATTTTTCGAAATATGTATGTACAATGCAAGACGTAATGAAACATGTGACTAAAAGAAACTATCCTAGATGCTAATCATGCAAGTGATCATGAAAACCCCACCCCATACTTAGAAACACATTGTCCCCAATGTGGAAACTAAATAAAGAAGTGAAAGAGAGTTCTCACATGCTTTGGTATTTCGGTTCACATCGAATGATGATGGTGGATGATCGATCAAGGATGGTAGAGAGCTCTTGATGTTCATTATGGTGTCGGAACCCGCGCTTGGCACCGCAAGCCGTCCAAGTTCCACGTCCGCTCCACCCATGCTTGATTGGAGATCATCACTTTCCTTGACAGAAGGAAAAATCGGACCATCTACCCAGAAAAATCGGCCGATTTT
This sequence comes from Fagopyrum esculentum, assembly GCA_033239045.1. Lineage (NCBI taxonomy): Eukaryota > Viridiplantae > Streptophyta > Magnoliopsida > Caryophyllales > Polygonaceae > Fagopyrum > Fagopyrum esculentum. The sequence goes on from BSUD01000007.1 coordinate 124,808,488, forward strand.
GTGCAAGATCAGTCCGATTTTCCTGGGTGCTTTCTTCCTCATCCATGTGCTCGAATCTTGTACCTTCAATAATTCCATGAGGTTTTCACATGACCTCCATCATCTCATCACACATGATAATCAACAAGATCTAGCACCCAAAAACACAAAAGAAAAACAAAGAACACTAAAAACAAAAGCAAAAACGAAGACGAAAGAGAAAAGGAAAACAGTTGTTACCCTTGGGTTGCCTCCCAAGGAGCGCTTCTTTTAGGTCATTAGCTTGACCAAACTCAGAGGATGTGTCAATCCACCTCGAATACCATGGTTTTCTTGAGGAGTCCAAGCAACCACCGCTTTCCGGCATCCATGATGACAAGCAAGGGCCACTTGATGCCCAAATAAGATTTAAGTTTTCTCTTCACCGGAGAGTAGTAGACTCCGTCATCACCGCTCCCTTGATGATAGTATGGAGTTGCAACCATAGGTGCCACCCCATACTTAGACAATTGGTACTCCGCGGTCACACCGGTGAGATGCTTGCCATCCTCATCCTCTATGATCCAAAGAAGGCCGGTTCTTGGAAAGAATTCTTCATTGAGGTGATTCATAACCATCATGGATCCATCATGCTTGCCTCCATCATTCAACATGGGAGACTCCTTAGGAAAGGGACTCCAATCTTCGTGTGTACTTTGGGCAAGCAAGAAAGGATTGGAAGGAGTTGAAGTTAACTTAGGGCTCTCCCTCGTGAGCTCTTCAAGTGTGGTTCCGGGGTTGATGGCAAGGATGTCCGGGGGGTGAGAATACTTCATTGCACTCCTCCAAAGGTGAAGGAGGTGGAGGTAAGCCTTGAAGGATGGTAGGATCTCCTAGCATAAGAGCATGCCTAATCTCCTCAATCTCCCTCCTCATTTGTTCTTCTCTCTCGACATTCAATCTTCTTGCATCCTCCAGGGCCAAATCCCTTAGCCACAATTGCTCCCGAGCTTCATTCAACTCTTCCTCAAGGTCTCTATTGGTTATGGTTGAATCGGGTAATTCTTGGATCTCCTCATGGTGAACCTCCTCTTGTTGAAATACTTCCGTTTCAAGCACCACGTGTGCACTCGAAATGGAAGAAAGGTTGCTTTGTAGATTATCCATCTTCCTCAACATTTCTTCTAGCATTGACTCCAATCGATCATTGTGAGGTTGATGGTGAGGTTCCACATAAGGCAATGTAGTCATGTGAGCTTGATCATGGGACTCATGATAGGCATTAAACTCCTCCCAATACTCAAACTCATCATGGAGAGGTCCTAGATCTTGGCTTTCCATCCACTCCTCATACTCCATGTTGTCAAGGTCGTCTTGGAAGTACAATCCGTCCATGGCAAACATGAAAAGGCAAAGACAAAAACAACACACGATCAAAAGTAACAAGAAAGATAAACACTAAAACCAATCAAAATCAAATGACTTAATCTAGACCTAGTCCCCGGCAACGGCGCCAAAAACTTGTTACGCTAAGATTGTGACACGCAAAAAGCTTTACATTTATAAACTCGATCTAATCTCCTAAACTACCTAGCGAAACCCGCAGTGTACGGATCGTTATGTAGGAAGGAAAGTATTCCGAGGTCGAACACAAGGACTGATGCGAAATCAAGTCATTTAATGATCAAAGATAGTGCAAATCTAAACTAAGATGAGATGAGGAATAAAGAAGGTGCAAAACACA